>VMRM01000002.1:11322704-11988815 GCA_010277075.1 Poeciliopsis retropinna | reverse complement strand
TAAGCTGCTTCTTGTAACGTTTGTAGATGTTTAGGCTTTAAGACAAACCTTTTTCCTCAATCTCCTTCATAAAGAGTAGAAAGGTACTTACACCCATTTATAGCTGTCTGCTGTCACATTAAAACCACAGACTTTGGTGTATTTTATAAGGAATTTATGTGGCAGAAAAACACAAAGTAGTGCAAAATTTCATGGGTTTAAACATTTTATAACGGATGCATTTTTTCTACATGTGCGTGCATTTATATTTATGTTTTGTCTCAGATTGATCTGCATCCATTTTCCCATCATCTCTGCCCAGCTTCCCTGTCCCTGCTAAAGAAAAACACCCCACAGTGGGATTTTTGCCACCGCCATGTTTCACTGCGAGGTCCGATTTTCATTTATAAAAATAACACAAATGAAAAGCATGCATGCTTTCCCTCTTATTTTAAAACATGCACTACTTTGCGTCGCTCTGTCGTATGAATCCAAAGAAAAGACGAGAAAGTTTTTAGTTGCCGGCCGTCCATCCATTAGCTTCCGCTTGATCCGGGTTGGATCACGGGAGAAGCAGACGTTTTGTTCTCCCTTCCCAGCCACTTGGTCCAGCTCTAGTGTGTCCTGGGTCTCCCTCTGTGTCTCCTATTAGTGGACATGTCCAGAATACGTCATCATGGAGGCCAGAGACGCCGCCTGAACTATTTTTCTCAGCGTGGAAGAGCATCGGCTTCACTGTGGGACCTGATCTGCTCACTGCATCTGTGTGCACTGGGCAGAAACCCTGCAGATATTACTCATTACTCCAGTTTTCAACTGTAACATAAAAAAAAAAAATTTGAAAGATGTCATGAATACCTTTGCAAGGCACTGTTCATGCTCTCTTCAATATCAAGCTAAATTATAAACCTAGACTTTTTTTTTTTTTTTTTTTTTTAATCATACAACATCCATATAGTTTCTATGTGTGTGTGGTAGTGGAGGCATTGATATTTTCTGCTTGTGTTTAGATAAAATAGTGTGTTTTATTTGCAACTATTTAAAAACTTCTTTTTTTTTGAAAATGTTATAACTAATTAGATGTAGAAAAACTACAATATACAGAAAGAAAGACACAAATTTTTATAGAATTAAAAGTATATTTACAGTTTATAGCTTCATGGCACTTTTACTCTTATAGTTACTTAAAATTGTATTAGCAGACATATCTAAGTGACTCTGTCTTCCGCCTGTGTTTTGTTGCTGTCCAGATGACTGAGTCCTTTGTCTTTGTGAGAATTTGATTTGATTCATGTCTTCAGGTTGACTTTGCCGCAGCGGTGGGAATATTTTTAAGAGCCAGGAAACATCCAGTTCCAGTCAGAGGCTAACATACACTCATCAATTTTGGTTTAAGCTCTTCTTTTTCTAGGGCTGAATCATTATACCCAAGGAACTAGATTCAATTTTAAAAAAGAACTGGGTGTATATTGTCACATATTTTCTCTGAAATAAAGAGTCATAGTCGTAAATAAAGGCTGTACATGCATTACCTTCAAAGATTTAAATAAGTGGTGCTGAAAGCTCTGGAACGTCTTAACTTGACAAGACGAAGGCCTGGTTATGGAGCGACCATGATCGGTTCTGGATGGTGGTTTTCTCTTTGCTGGTTTAAATGGAGTTGTTTAAAAACAATCTGCAAGTCCAGCAAACTCAGTGAGGATCTAAGAAGGAGAATGTAGATTTACAGTAGTTGGGAAAGGTTTTTTTTAAAGTAATTTCTAAATGGAATTCTGGACGAAAGATGATTTGTTTGGATGTTTTGCATTTATTGTCCACAGAGAGGCACTAGACAGAAAGAAATGAACACATTCAAACTGAAAGGAGGTAAAGGATGCTTCCTGACAAAAAAAATGAAAAGAAAAGAAAAAGAAAAGCTTTGCTGGTTTATCTTTTTGGTCACAATGACCAAAATCATAAGTTAAGGCTTTCAGACCTGCTGCATGGTAGCAGCATCATGCTGTGGGACGCCTTTGCAGCTGTGGTACTGATTCATAGCAGGAAGTTGATGTAATAGTGTAGTGAGGCTCTAATATCTACAATTTTGCCTCTGATCTGAGGCTATGTGGTTTAAACTTGGACACAGACAGATGCTAGAACTTTACAGATGACACAAAAATCTAAAAACACATTTAACCAAATATCAGAGAAAGGGTATGCATATGTTTAAGCCTGTATATATAATTTATCATAAGTGGGCTGTAAAGGATAAACGATAAATTCACAATAAATTCTTATTAGCACATTCCATTGTTATTTTTGAATTCACTTGAAGTTGGTAAAAGAACAACTTAAATAAATCATGAAAAAGCTCCAAATTGATTTGACATTAATGCACACGGTGAATGTATGTGAACTTCAGACCACAACTGTCTATAATTAGCCACAAATCAGAGATCAGTTTTGATATCTGATACTTTCTGTCGAACTGAACACTGTGTTAACTTTGATGCTGGTAAATGTTTTCAATCTACATGGAAAATTGTAAAAGTTTTGTCTTTAATTTTGTCGAAGAAATAAAACTGGGATTTTCACAAAATCTTGAAATGCGTTTATCTCAAGACTTGACTTGAGGAATGACTGAAATAATAACATTTTATGGTCTCAAGACAGGACATTAATAGAAAAATACAACTTTTAGATACACTCATAGTATGTTGTTGTGACATTTCCATTTCAGTAACAGTTTCACAAACGTGTAAAAGGAACAGTGACCTCAGTTAGTGAGATCAGATGAGCATATCTACACACTACACTTCTCATCGGTTGTAGTTTTTCTCTGGATAAATCTAAATACTCACATTTAAGAGACAACTAAAAGGTTTGACAGAAGTACCTTGTTGCATGAAACAAAAAAAAAACAGCAGAACCATGTGGGGGGCGTTGCTGCCACCTACTGCTGAAAAAGCGTTACTGCACTGTTTCCATGGACGATCCAACAGACCAGTACCTGGAGAGCAGTGATGTTTTGACTGCATCCTGTTAAAAGTAACATTTAGGGCGTAGATGATTTTGGTGCACGGCTGTTTGTCAGGTGTTGGGCTCGGCTTCTCGTCATGGCGGTTATTAACAAGGGCATGGATGAATGAGTTTGCCATGGAAGAACTGTTCTATAAAAGTGTTCAGTGAATGCACTCCTAAACCTCGGGGAAGGCCTTTCTAGAAGAGCTGAAGATAAGAGATGGGTTGACATTAGGAGAGTTCTCCTCCAGTTTAGGTAGTTGCCAATTCCAACTGAGTAGTTTGCAAGTAGGTACAACTCACGCGTTTAAACGTCTAATAACGTTTAAAAACATTTGTTTTGCTTAGGACTGGGTGGATCTTCTTCTTTATAAACCTACACTGACTGGCTGTTTTAGCAAGTCATAAATAGAGCCCAACATATGTATTGTTTAGTCTTTAAATACTTTATCAAATTACTCCTTTAAAAATAAATTATTTTCATATTATTGAAAAGGTCTGCAAATAATGCAAGGCCATTATTTGGCCTCTGCAAGGCCAACTGGTTTGAGTTTTAGTGTTTGAGTTGCAATGCAGCACAGCCCATGGAGGAAAGTGGCTTAGATTTTGAGTATCAAGTGTGAGTACTTGATTCTCCATACATTTATTGAATGCCAGTATAAGACATCAATGCAAATTTTTTTTTTATATATAATTAAGCTTTGTGAAAACTGAACAACCTCTAACGTTTTAGGCACATTAAACCTTCCATAGGATTAATAAGATGGGATGGTGAATGCTAAAAAAAAAACATGTTGAGAAGAGTACATGTTTATGTTATCATTTATGAACTGATAACATTTTTTAATTTTCACTTTAATAATCAAACTAATATATGTTAGGGAATAATTTACGGACTTGCCTGCAGTTAAAACTGATGAATAGGTGAAACCATAACAACAAAATGAAACGCTTTGAATCTTTAAGTGACAGTACAAACAAGATACATCGAAATCGAAACACATTTTGCTCAAAGTAAATAAATAAACATCTTTGCAAACAAATATATGAATCACGTTCAATAAAGATACATCAGGTATGCCTCAGTTTGACAATGTTTTAAAGCTGGTTAAGATTATAAGCATAAAACGTGAACAAGAGGAGGAATGTTTATTAATTTGCAAAGTCTCAGAGGGAGTGGAGAGGCGTTTACATCAGGGAAATAGAGGTGGTACAGGAGGTCAGATATCCAGCCAAACTCTCCAGTCCTGAATATCCGACAGGATGTAGTCCATTCCAGCAGTTTCTGTCTGCGGCCTCGTCCTCATATGCTGCTTTACAGCAAGCTCCAGCATTCCCCTCGAACGTGGGACTGAAAGCCTGCAGGCAGCTGGTCTGTTGGTGGTGATCCTGCTGGGGAAACGAGGTGGAGAGGTGTGTGGCCAGACCATGTGGCTCTGACACCAGGCTGTCCTTCCTCAACTCTTCCCACAAGTTTCCTGCAGTAGTAATGAAATCAGACATGTGGGTTGAATCTGGACATCAGTGACTGATGGAGCTAAATGCAGAGCAAAACTGGGAGAAAACCTCTTATAGGCTGAAGAAAAGACATTGAACTTGAAGGTGAATGGTCACCTTCAAGTTGAAGAAAGTCCTAAAATATACAGCAGGCACTAGCATGGATGGTCTAACTCAAACCGTGTCTTAGAACAGCCTAGTCAAAGTCCAAATTTAAGTCAAATTTAACCCTCTCCAGGCAGATGTTGCAGAAAATATCAGATTTTTTCTGCAACTACAACTTAATTTGAGCCTGAGACGGTTAAGAATTTGTGGCAAGACATAATAATAATAGCTGTTCTTGGCTGTTCGTACAATTTGTTTGAGTTTGAGCTATTCAGTCTCTAGACAGCAAAGATGTCCCTGTGGGATCTGCATCTGTAATTGCAGCAAAAGTTGGTTCTACAAAGTACTTTCTCACAAAAACGTGTTGTAGATTGTGTCCTTCCAAGCTGAAGTATGTGGTTATTGACTAAAAAAAGTTCAATAGGCATGAAAACCTTGGCATTCTGCAACACAACATGCTTACCTTGCAGCTGAAGGTCCGTCAGGCTGGGGTTAAGAGTGTCTATGTCATAGCTGGTGTCTCCATCTTGAGGTAATTCATGCATTCCCCTCAGGTCAACATTGTACTCCACCGGCAGACCAACCCTGTAAACAGGTGGCATTTTCCCAGCTATGGGTGAGTTCAGACATCCAGAGGGTGACGGGATGCCGGCTGCAGGCTGTTGTCCGCAGGGTGAGTACAGGGCAAACGAGTTGCTGGGTTGGAGCATCGTGTGGGGGAGGTAGCTGGGCTGGTGGGGATGAATCTGAGAGTACTCTGATTGTGGAATGGGTTGACATGCCGGTGGAGGCTGCGTAGGGTTCAGAGGTAAAGGGCTGGGGCCGTACGTAGGGGCCACTCTTTTTAATGTGGTCGTGTTTGTGCTTGGGTAAGGTGGAAAAGGTCTTAGTCTGTCTGGCTTCTCTCCCAACAGACGGTCAAAGTCTTCTGTCAAAGAAGATGGAACAAGACGACTTAAAAAGATGTTGAATTTAAATGAAAACATCTATAAGCTCAGTCGTCTTCATCACCGTCTCTCTTCCTCACCTGGCTTTGCCATGCTCCTGCGGATAGTCTGGGGGTCTTTGCGGCGCCATTTGTGCAGCTCTTCCTGCATTTTCTCCACCTTGGCTGGATTTAGACCCCAAAGGCAGCCTTTGCGCGAAGCGTTGCCATTTTTGTTCTCCACCTTTTCAAAGCATTTGTTGAGGGAAAGGTTGTGCCTTACAGAGTTTTTCCAACCGTCAGGGGCGTTCTGAACAGAGACAGAGAGGCTCTGTGTTAGGAAATCATTATTCTTACACTTTATGACCTTGAACTCGAGGCCTGCAATTTGAAGTGAACCATTAACCTTTTATACTTTCTAGCTGTGGTGAAATTGTTAGAAAAGAGAATCCTGCTGATTTCCCTGGATTCAGGGCTGATGACCCACTTTCTGCTTCCTCGCTGCTACATTGTAGCTAAAAGTGCATCATCTTAAATGGGGGGAAAAAATGTGGTCATTACATGGATTTATATTTGCAGTAAATTATCTTTAACTGTTACAGGAAAATTATAAAAGCATACTTTTCAGTTACTATGAAGAATTCACCAATTAATGCAGGGACATCAATCTCCTCCCTGCAGGGTTCATTTTTGCCAACATCTGCTCTTCCTTTGATTTGAATCTGCATGCCATAACAAGTGCCTACTGAGCCGAATGTAAGTGAAACATACTTGGCAACCTTGAGCAGGTTTTTTTTCTCTTTAAAATTGATCCAGTGAACATGGCTTTTTTACTGAAGTTTAATTTTATGTATCCTCCTTCTGACCCCGCAGCTTGGGTTTTAGCCACCTGTTTGGAAATCAGCCATCAGTGCAGAAATTTTAATATATAGATAACAGTGTGCTTCGCCGGATCATAGCCGATGGGCTCAGTAATTGTGTATAAGGCACCTTTTTTAATATGTATGGTGGAAAACGTTTGAGCTCTTTCCAGATCCGAGTGTCAAGGCATCTGAAAATCAGGGTTCAAACTGAGCTCTGACCCCACAGGTGCCGAATGTGTTTAATATTAATGCAGCAGGAAGCAGTTTCAAAATTCACTCACATCTGTATGCTACTTCCTTCACATTAAACCCTGTGGCAGGCATTTATGGGCCTCCTTCTTATTAACTTTAACACAAAAACCTGAGCAAACCCTTCAGAATTAGATGAACCATTCGTGGCAAATTGTGCACAAATGTTATGTTTCATTTGGACTTATTTAGACAGTCACCTAGTGTTATAAGTTGATGAGCAAACATTTAATTACCCAACAATTAAATGATCAATAGTGTCTTCTATGAGGTAATGTTTCACCTTTTAACTGATCCAAGGAGTTGTTGCACTTAAATTAAGTTTTTAAAAAAAGAGAAGAAAGAAAATCAGTAATCTACTAAGTTTTAAGATTCTCATCTTTTCCCTCCATTATTTATTTTGGGGTTTATCCAAACCTTCTGTGTTTTGCCATGTTTTTGTGTATTAATAGCACAACATAAAAACATGTCTCCATTATCTAGGGAAGGACAGACGAATGGATAGATTCTCTACTAATGCAAATTTTACTGTGACTTTTTTCTTCTTGCATCTGACTTCATCTTTGAAATCTTGCTATCAAATGTTCTTCTTTCTTTTCTGTTGAAAAGCCGAGCATTAAACTGATGTGAGCAGTTCTCTGTGCATTTTAGTTATTACGTGTTTATACACTAAACAGACCCTGTTTTATTTTAGTGACCACATATGGTTTTTTTTTTAAATATGGGTCCCTACATTATCTGAAAGTAATTTTGTTCAACTGTCCCGATCAAGAAATGTGAAGTCAGTCATCTTTGACAGGTCACTTTGTGGCAAATTAGCTAAAATGACTGTCCAACTCCGAGTCGCCGTTTCCAAAACACGAAGTGTAACAACATCCTCACAGCAATAGCAGATGTGTTTAAATAAAATCAACAAATTACTTACTTCCAGAAGTAGCTAAAATTTCCATTAGTGAAAGTCACATGTTGAAAGGTGTTGCACATTCAATTTGTATGAGCCTTATCTTCCCTTAATCTATGATATGAAATGCAGCGGGCTCGTAACGCTCAGTGTGTGTAATACCTTGAAATATGGGAAGTGTTCAGTCATGAAGCTGTAGATCTCACTGACCGGCAGACTTCCTGTTTTGCTGTTCTTCAAAGCCATAAAAATCAAGATGCTGCAGCAATTAAAAGGAGACAGGCATTCAAATTACACTTATATTTGACACAACAAAGCATTTATGTTTAATACTCCCCAACCACATGCATCTGTGCTTTAGAACTAAATTACCCAGCAGTGAGATGTGATGCTGTGTTACCTGTAGGAGTAAATGGGTTTGGGGAAGAGGGCTTCTGCTGACCTCTCCTGATGTGGCTGGATGGAGAGACTCTGAACGGGATATTTGGTGCCATCTGGCTGATCAGCGTTAGGAAACAGTTTAGCTGAAACCTGTGGAGCACACACACAACAAACGATGAACCACTGCATCGTGTGCCATTGTCAAGCAGGTCATTCAAAGCATGCTACCTGCTGCGTGGAGCTCATCGAGTCATAGGATGGATAACTTTGAGACACAGAGCCATATGGTTCCACTGGTACAGCCGGTAGCTCTGGGTACAGATTCTGAAAATACGCAAAAAGTTTGAGGGAGCCACGAGTAACAAAAAACATGACGGAAATGCTTCCCCTGTTAAAGTTCATTAATATATGCTGCAGAATATGCACCTGTTGATAGTAAAAAGCTTTTGATAAATTGATTATTGAACTGGCAGACAGTGTGTGGTAAATTTAGGAACCTGAATGCTGTCGCTGTATTTGCCCCAGGTTGTTTGTACATCTCTGCTGCATGAACCAGTGTCGAGAACGTTCACTTCCTGCAGGCTGCTGAGGGAAGAGGAGCTCTGAAGGAGGCAATCTGATGCATCCACCGCTCCGTCGCTGGACTGTCGACAGTACGGGTGGAAGCGGTCAGCTGGGGCGCGTTCTGAGCTGATGGTCCCGTCAGCGCTGTGTCTCCTGCTCAGGGCTGAAGTCCTCAGGCCGGAGTGGTTGCTCCCTTGTTGGGGGAAGCAGATGTCCTCGCCCTCTTTAATCTGCAGTGTAAAAGAAGATACACGGAACATAATGTACTTGCAACGGTCTACACCCAGATTTCAGAGACCTTTTTTCTGTTTTATTTATGAGCTAAACAGCAAAAGCAATTCCAAGAGACCTCCTGAGAATTCCCTGAAACAAATCCAGGAATTTTCTTCCACACATGCACATAAATCAAAGGGAACAGACTGAACATACTAACCTTCAGTTTGCCTTCAAGGAATCATTACCTCCACATTGACAACTGCACAATCTCGGTTTGGAAACTTCTGATAGGACAAGCTAAGCAGAAACTCAGGAACAACTTAACCTTCCATGAGTGCAATATTTTCCAAGAGTCTGCTGCATATTCAATCAATGTCAAATATTAATGCGATGTGATCTTACTATTAAAATTGTTGCTATGCTCCAGATTTTGTGTACAAAATGCAGGTTGCAGGATGTTATGCAGGAACATGTAGTCATTTAAGGGCAATTTTATCCAAAATAAAAAGATGGAGCTTTTTGGGTTTTGGATCTAGTTCAGTGCATCTTTATTTTCTGCATTGCTCCAATTTATCTCTGACTTTCCCCAGTTCATCAAAAGATTAAGTAACTAACCAAAACCATAACAATAAAAATCCAAACAGCAGAACTAGTTTTTGTGTGTGTGTGTGTGTGTGTGTGTGTGTGTGTGTGTGTGTGTGCGTACCTGTGTGTGTGCGTAGGTGTGTGTGTGCGTGTGTGTTTGTGTGTCTTTTTCAATTCCTCTCAAGAATCAGGTAAAAAAAAAAAAAGTGACAAAAGTAAATATATTAATACAAATAAAAATATATGTGTAACTTTGGTATAATATTTTCATAAGAATAATAAAATAGAGCATGCTTCAGGACCAATATCTGTTTACATGACACACAAAGGCATATTAGGTCATTCATGAGGTTGAGGAATCAGTGAGAACTGATATTACCGTCACAAAGGAGTGTCTCGTTTCCAAGGGGAATATTTTAACCACTACCTGAATTAAATAACAAACAAGGGAGGAGCTGCAATGTGGGTTGGCAGTGGTTTTTACATGAATAATACCCAGTGTGAGCCCCTCCATCTGCACACCCATTCAACTTAGTGTACCAAGAAATACAGGATTATATGTAGGTGGAGATATGTTGAAATGAATATAAAAATATATGTTTTAACAGAAATTAAACAAAATTTATGATAAATTCTAGCTTAGGACATCTCATACTGTTTGAAAGACTATTGAGTGAAGGATTTTTCCAGTTCAAGTACTTTTTGAATCATCAAATGGAAACCAGATTAGCCCCAAAACAAGTTACCCTTAAACTTAGACAAATCAAATGACGCGAGTCAGATTCCAACCTCAGCATCATCAGCTGCTACCAGAGGTGCAGAAGTTTCTCACACTGTTCGCAACAAAGGCAGATAAAACCTTCCCTATTGTCAAACTTTTTTTCCTAAAAGGCTGCCTTGGGTGTTGAGCCACATTGCCGACTTTAAAAAAAATACCACTAAATAAATGTGTGGCTAAGCCCAGAAAATAATAATCAGCTTTGCTAGACAACATAGGAAATGTGTACAACTGGGGGCAGCAGAAAGCCATCTGACAGCTAAAAAAAATTTACAAGAAACATTACATTTATTTAAAGCTAATTTAATTATTCCAATAATACAAAGGACACATTTCCTTACATGGCTAGAAACATGGTCATATTTTTTTTGTTTTGGTTTTCTAAACTGAGACCATTTCGACAGCTGCCTAATGCAAGTGACTCATAGCTACTCCAATTAATACATCTAAAATTTTTATTTCTTAAAGCAAACCCTAAAAAAAACTCAAAAAAAACATAGCAGTTACAAACCTGACGGGTCGCCATCTGCTGGCAGGTCGTCCTGCAGGGTTCACAGGTGTGCAGGCCAACCTCAAGAGTTAAGGCTTCAGACCTGCCGCTGTTGTGGAAGGAAAACTTTGGGGAGTTTGACATCCTGCTGTGAAATGTGTTTCTGTGGAGACAAAAGAAGGCAAAAGTAACAACTTGATTTGTATGCAAAGGTAAGCGTAAAGATTACAAATTATTGCCTCATGTTTTCATTTGTCTGATTAAATTAAATAAACTTAATCCTGTGAAGAAGAATTTACCACACTTAAGATTTTAAGATTGATTTTTTTCAATCAATTAGAGGCAAACCTTCATTTCTTCACCATGTTTCACCGAGGATTATGTCTTTTTTTCTGAAATGCTGAATTAGCGATGTCAGGGTCCTTTCAAAAAGTTCAACTTTTGTCTCGTCAGTCTACAGAATATTTCCCTAAAAGTTTTGTGAACATTTCTGACAAATGTCACAAGGATTTTATTTCTATTATTGTTATTATTTTCTTGGTCAGCAGTGGTTTTGGCGTTGGACCCAAAGTGAGATACTCATATAACAAGTATCCTGTCTTCCCACTCGCTCACAACCCACTTTACTGCCATCTCAGTGTTGGCTTTAATAACTTTAAAGCTTTCATAATGTTAAAGGCCATTGCAGACAAAAGAAAAGAAAAAAACATTTAAGTAGGAAAAAAAAAGACATCTCTAAGTATGCAAACACTTTTTCATGATCTGAAACATCCATGGTGCAATAAGCACTTAGCAGGAAGCGATCTGTGTTTTAAGAAGGTACCTGAGTCCACTGTTCCTCTGAGATTGTATCTCCTGAGTCATTACCCTGCTTTAAACCTGTCAGACATAATCCTGCTGTCAACATGACCTCAGAAGTGGCTACACTCATTTTCAGAGATAATACATCACACAGTGATCGTACATATGTCAGGGATTCATCCGCCGGAGTGCGAAGAAGTGTAAAATGATCCCAACATAGGCGCACGACACGTGGGCCCCATTTCCAGTAAAGGTAACCTCAAACCCGCCCCGGACCAAGCTCATTAAAAGTGCCAGCAAACCATGATGGCTGTCAGGTCACGTAAAGCTGCACAGTGCTGAGGCAGACAAGGTGCACAGAATGTTTAAGAAGAGGAAAGTAGCAAATGAAAGTTCCCTCTGCTTGAATCAAAGGAGGCTTAAGTGTCGAGGAGAAAGTTGAGCAATTGTCTCTTTCATCACCGTGGCAACAAATCCTCTCATCTGTTTGATGAACAGGCTGCCACCGACCAGAGCCAGCATGCTCTCAGATGCAGACAGGGAACTTAAGCTTTAGTGATGAGATTTAATGTTCCAAAAAATCAACAAACTGATCGCTTTTAATCATGAATGAAAGCAATATTTAATTAGTCTGTGTTTCAAACTCAGCACTAAGCCTATTGGAATGCTGGAGCAGCAAGGATCTACTGACAGAATATTTTTAACCAACCATTGACGTGAGCAGTGTGTTTCAGTATCATTGAAATTCTTTTTTATTACCAGAAGCTATGGAATATTCAAAATTGGAAACGTTACGGTCTCTGACTGTAATTTGACAAAGTAGCAAGACAAGCAAATCCATGGGTGCAGTTAACTATCAACACTGACAGATTTGGGGGGTTTTCTGAGGCCTATGGCTATTCTAAGCTTGTAAAACACAATTTTGCTTAGTTTACGCAGTTACGTCACATATGAAGAAGATTTACATAAACTCCTACTCATGAGTGTTTTATTCAAACTTAAAATTTACTCATCTTCTTTTATTTTTATAATCATTTGTCTGATTGATTCTAAGTGAAGCAAAATTTACCTGAAACATGACAATAATCCAAAAAAATACCATCAAAGTTGGACTGTGAAGAAATACCAGATCTTCATGTTATTGAGATGCTGCGGGCGGACTGGTCTGAATCAGGCTGACCTCTCACACATCTCACAGAAATAATAATTATAATAATAATAAATAAAGAGAAAGCATTTCTTAGTAGAGAACCAACTAGTTTGTGGATTGTTGTAATTCTTCTGGACTTTAACTTAAATCTGGTACTTGTCAGGCGAGTTGTTTGGTAAGTCTCCTTTGCTGCCATGTGTGAGTGAGAACATTAACTTTTTCTTCATTCAGAGCTTATTATCTTATTTCTTGAGCAGCACAAATACCAAAGTCAAACTTTCTAGTGAACTTAACTTCCTAACCCTCTGTGTCTTCGTCAATGAGCAGCAATTGTCAGCTGTGGCTATTGGGTTGAAGGTTTACAATGCTTCCTAGAGAAGATAATTTCCATCACATTATTGTCTTCAGCAGTGAAAACTGAGCTTCGCAATCAGAAGCATCTGAATTTGATTATGGTGAGCTTGTAGATTTGAAATATCAGGTTCTAATCATACTTTTGGGCAATTTCAAAAGGCTTTTATCCTGCTGTTTATTCACGTAACTGTGCAGATGTTTTGTTCAAACTTGAAATTGACAAATATTGGGATTAATAGTGACAAGCAGTATTTTTAGATTCTTACACCTGCTGTGTAGCATCAATAAATCACTGAAATAGAACTGGTCTGGCAACACAAAGTAGACAATAGTCTTATTAACCTGTTACTGTATTTTAAAGCAACCTTAAACCAGCCGACAGACGTTGATGACTTTCTCCTCTCCTCTATAAACTGGATCTTGTTGTGTTGTTTTGTAAGATGATGGATTTCAATCGTTAATGTTTTACATTTCTGAAAATCAAATTATGTCCAACATAAAAAAAACAAAACCTTTTTACATTTCTACATTCAGCAAATGTAAAACCAGAACTTTCTGTTCAATTCCTATGAGTTATTAATATTTGATTTGTTGCTGTAAAACTTTCTGAACATCAATTTCACCAAAGGTAAAAGGTAACTTTATTTATATAGCACATTTTCAGCAGCGAGGCAATTCAAAGTGCTTTACAGGAATTAAAAGGAACAAAATAACAAACCAAAGGAAAGAGCAAAATAAGAAAAGAATCTAATAATGTTAATAAACTAAATACTCCTGTTCAAAGTTGCTGGATAAATATATGCAGGTATCTAATTCCTTTTCTTGGTTGGAAGAATAGGAGTCTAAAAAGTAGTTTCTAAAGTGTTTTTTCTGGATTCTAGGTTTGTTCTAATCCCCAACAACCCAGCCTAAGTAATTTATTTGGCTTATTTAACATTTAATTCTATAATACAGAATTAAATGTATGGATATTAATCTACCCATCAATTCTTTACATTGGGGTGTCAGTCAATCTCCAGTGGTCATTAAGCAAGAGACAGGGAACGTGCCATTGTCATCAGTCCATCACAAGACAACATAGGACAAACAACCATGTGTAAACACACACACACACACATATGCAAGGGCCATTTAGAAAGACCAAATAACTTTGCAGTCATGATTTTGGACAGTGGGAGGAAGCCAGAGTACCCAGAGTACCCAGAGAGACTCACACATGCGCAGGGAGAACATGCAACAAGATCAAATTATTCCAAATTGGTCTTTCTTTTCTTCCGACTCTGCTGGAAGTCAGGTGTAATTTCAACCCATGGCCATATTCTTTTATTATCCAAAAATGTGATCTTCTGTTTTATTCTGCAGTTGGAAATTTGTACCAAAACCTTTTTATGTACAGTTAAAATAAATCAGCACTCACTCAACTTCTGGTGTGGATCAAGAGAGATTATGTTCACTGTTTATAGTTCCACACAGAAAGCCAGATCTACAAGCTGCAAGTGAATGAGTCATCTGGTAGGGGGAAATGTGAATGAACTGATTCTGCTTAGATTCAGTGTTTTGTGTTGAATGGAGAGAGAAAAAAAAGAATCACAGGAAAATCAGAGAGAGCAGAACAAAGTGGAGGACTAACAGAAACAGAAATGAAACAGCTAAAATCCAACTTTGACAATATTTATCCTTAGGTTTGAAAGACATCAATAAGATCTTAAAAGTGCAAAGAGTTGCTAAGCGAACACGTCATCACGCAGCTGTCAGTCAGTGGAGGCATCTGCGCATTTCCTCTCCGTCACCACTACAAGCTTCACACAAATATTTTTTTCTAAAAATAATTGCTTTATTCATGTTGCCAGTAGGAGACACGAATTGTTGCTAATGTTCAGCACAGACCAAAGAGTTAAAGACATATGTGAATTTGTGTTGACACAAACCTGCCATTTAAAGTTCCTCAGTGTAAGACATTCGCTGCTCACAGCAGTTACATTAAAACAATGCAGTACTGTATCAGCAAAGTAACAAAATGTGCCTTAAAAGCCACATTAACTCACCTCACTTGTGAATTCAACAGCTGCTCTCTGTTCCTGTTTTTATTTTGCGTCAGATTTTTTCGAGCAGACCTGTAGTCTTTGCTGAGTCCATTTTCCTTCCGGAGCTGCGCGCCTCTCAAAGCCTTCACCCTGACACTGAGCAACTTTGATCAGATTGACTGACTAAATGTGTATGGAAATAGTTGATGGGTTGGTTTCAGTTTTTGGCAGCTCATAATATCATCTTCTTGCTGTGTGTGTGGGTGCGTGCGTGCGTGCGTGCGTGTGTGTGTTTCTGGCACTCGTCCAGGCCAGTCCAGCCATAAGATATACAGAAGGGAAAACCTGTTGCAACAGGTTCCCAAAGATCTCCAGGTTCAGCCACTGGCAGCTTCCAGTCCTCTCTCCCCCCCCCCCCTTCATCAGTCTTTCTTTACACTGAATGGTTACCTGTCTGAAATGGGACACAAGATACACCCACGATCATAGCCACTGGCAAAGAGCGGGCGCCTTGCCCTGCTTTCCAAGCATGCCTATGGCACAGGCTGACATAAATGTGATCTGGATTCACATTACTGTTGAGTATTCAAATGAACATGCACAGAAAAAAAACACGAGCGAGATCATTTGGGGACTCAAAGGGTGAAGGAGTACATGCAAAACCCCAGGTGCAGCACGAGAAAGAATTCAGCATGAAACAGATAAAGTCAGTCTGCATGCTTTAGTTTTCATGTTTTGCAGAAAGTGTGGCTGCTGGTCATTTCACCTTTTCACCATGTCGTACTTTTACCTTTTGGTCACTGTGCAGCCAAACCCTGGGGGATGTTTGACATTAACCATAGATTAGTTTGGACCCACTTGAGGGGTGTCTTAAAAGTCTTTGTTTTGTCTGATTGAGGTTTTGTTTTAACCATGGACTAATTTGTACCTGTCAGGGAGGGACCTCTTTCCACCTATTTTAAACCGCAGATGGTTTGAAATACATACATACCAAGTGCCATTTCACACTGGACTGATTCAGAGATAAAACAGTGCAGTGTCTCCGTCAAATATTGAGATACTGACCATGGGGAACTTTGCTCAAACTTGAATTGCACACTGAACTTCAGGAGTAGAGAAGGTAGAGAATGATTTGAGGCAGCGAACAGAGCTGTGCCACAACAGGCAGATTCTTATCCTATCCTCCAAATGAACCAGAAATTTCAGCAGCCCCAGCTCATAGCTATACCTTAAACAAACCTCATCCTGACTCAAGAGGGTGAGGCAGAATAACAGAGAGAGACAGGGGATTAATTTCAGGTAGAATAAACTCTTGTGTTACAGTGCAAACCCTCTGCGGAGCAAAGCTGCAGCCGGCGGCTCGTTCTGCCAAGTTAGCAGTTCTTGAGTAGAGTGTGAAGTACAACGCGATTTCACGTGGGGGATAATCAGTCCAAATTTGACTGTCGTATGAAATATTATTTAATTCTCAAAGTTATTTAATGTTTGTGTTTTGTTTTTCAAAAATTGGTACACGAAGAAACTATTAGACTTACTAAAGTCTGATGGCAGCTTCACAGGTTAATACTGTTCAGAAACATGTAACATGGTAATAATTGGACGTTATCGGTCCGTCATAAGATAAATAACAAAAACATCAAAGCACAGTCACAGGTTCATTCCTATCTGTGGGCGGGATTTAGTTTCTGTTACATGCAAATTATCAGCATGTCAACTAAATGGAATTTTGACCTGTTTGCTCCATTCGTGGAAAATAGAGATAGGCAGGAACGTGCAGAGGGGGGGCTAAGGGGGCTTGAGCACCTGCCCCTTTTGCTCAATGACCCCAAGTGCCCTTTTGGTCTTTTTTTTTTTTTTTTTTGGATTTCTGACACATGTACTACAATTATTATTATTGTTATTTATTTATTTATTTTACTTTGCAAGAAAAACAACACAATAAGCCCTCCGGTCACATTGTTACCTTTAACCTTTTGCCCGTGAGGCATGACGCACTTGCCTCTCGCACAGTGAGACAAGGCGGCTAACTGCGGAGCTCAAGGTAGCGAACGTTCCAGATTACAGAACAATTTTTGGTGAATTAAAAAAAAAAATTTGGTGAAAAAACTGGAGTCGGCTTGCTACTAGTCAGATAACGGAAAACGTTGAACGTTGTATCGTTTCTCCTTCAGCATGGAGTAGCGCTTTAAGTAGAGAGGTAATGGCGGAGGGAAATATAGGGCGCTCTCTGAGTCTGCCTTTCTCTGAAGATCTACTGAGCGGGAGGAGACAGCCAGGTGAGGAAAAACTGTTCTTATCTATCGATTCAGTATTTTTATCATACAGACATTAGGCTGTTGTTGTTGTGCTATGAGCTAGCTGCTAGCTAATGACTTTACTAGCAAAACAAGATAACTAAAAAGCTTCCCTGTATCGTTAATGATAGCAGTCATTCTTCAGTATTACTTATGCAATAGGGGCACATCGCCCGTCCAAAACCTAACATCTCCATAATGGATATATGTCCGATTTTCAAATTTTCTTTGGTGCATGATGTATATTGCATTTATTCTAGCGTTAGGTAAATGTATCTTGAAGGAGAATAGTACTGAAATAAAAGTCCAACAAGGACATTCATTTAGAATTAAAAATAACTCATCCTGAAATACCATGATAGATATAATGTATGTAATAATCAATCAAACTGATTCTGTCCAATAAAAGCTTGTCATTAGTGAAGGGGTAAACATAAACTTTTATTTGCACACATCAGAAATCTTTGGTTTTGATTTTATGCCCTGCCCAGGACGTCATGTGAGAATCGCAAACAAAATTTTGAATAGCAAGCAAAGATTTCTGACATGCGCAAATAAGCTTGTTTGTTTTGCAAATAATTTTTTTTAAATTTGTGATATCAATTTTTTTTTAAAAATTTAAGCTGAACATTTTTTTGTCTAAAAAAATGTTACAATTGAAAATGTCTTGATCACAATTTGATATTATTTAATTGAGGTTAGTATTTTAATTGAATAATTGTGAAACAAATTGAACTCCATAGGAGAGGTCTCATTTTCTCTGAAATTAATATTGTTATGCTGTGCTATGGACTGAAAAACATATTGGTTTAAACACAAGAGTAAAGAATTGGTAGTATAGTTTAATATAGTGTTCTGATCATGATTCAGTATGTTTTGCTTTTTTCAGTTCAAAGATGCCACATAAAGAGAGACGTCAGAAACAAAAAAGAAAGGATCTGCTAGAAGCAGCCAAAGGTAGTGGATTGTTGAACAACTGGGTCAGAACGAGTACCGCAGGTAAGAATAAAAAAAGTAAAGGTTCTTACCATCATCAACCTGCAGTTTTTGGTAGTGAACACATATTTAATATTACAAGGCAGCTATTATGCTTTTATTTTGTTAAGATGTACCAAATCTAGGTGTAAAATAATGACGTTTCTTGCTCCCAGATGGACAGAAGGAAAATGATAGCTCAGAGAAGGAGACAAAAAAAGCAGTCAAGAACAGAGGAAGAAAGGAAAGAAGAGGGACAAGTCAGAAATAAACACAATGGGAGAAAACACAGAGCAACAAGTCAGAAAGTAGGTACTTACAAAATACACTAAGATACAAATAGAGTAGTCTTTTCTCATAGTGACATGCATAAATTAAATTTTTGCTTTTGTTTTTTTCTGAAGTGCCACATTAAAGTTTGAGGCACCTCTGCTTTTCTGAATGGACCGTCTTCATCTCCACTGCAAGTACAGCAAACCAGGCAGATTTTCTTTTTTATAGATTACAGTACACTAAAAGGTTGCATTGTGCCCTTGTTTACATTTTTAACAGTGTAATTCTGTAAAGACAAAATATATCTGGTGGTCCAGCCCTGATTTACATATTTTGCTAAATTGCGGGTTTGAATATTGTAATACTTTCCTATAACAAAATAGACCTGCAGAAAGAAAATACTAATAAAATATTTTACATATGCATAGTTGTATGCTCTATGAAGACTTTCCTTAGCTTTGATTGTATGTCTCACAATTTTGTAATTTATCATTGTTCATTAAACTCTGAAAGCTGTGTGACTTTGTTAATATTCTGTTCTAAAATGCGATTAGATGTGCCCTTTTTTTTTTTTTTTGAGCACCTGCCCCTTTAGTGGTCTCTGCACGGCCCTGGAGATAGGCACTGGTTGGTGTTTTTTGCACCCAGGATACATAATGAACCATGAGTGAAGATGGGAACATTTGCATGTTCCCTTCAGTGCCCTTCAGCGACAGCACTGGAAAGAGAGAATCGAACGGTGGGAATGTTAAATTAAGCCCAAGATCATTTATATCCCTGCCAAAATAAATTGTCGTCATTCGACGAAGGAATTTGATTTTGGTTGCAATGCAAAAGGTGTTTCTTCAAAGAAATCGAAACAATTATTAAACATTTTACATGTTGTCTGCCTTTCATTGAAAACTGGCATGTTGAAAATAATAATAAAAACAATAGCTGGAAAAAGTTTTAATGGCTTTACAACAATCAAACTTTTCTTATAATTAATTGTTGACCAGTTTTTTTGGATTATTTTCTACCTTTTCAAGTCAGGACTCTGGCCAAGTCTCTCCAAAACATTGACATCGCTTCCAGTAAGAAGAAACATGTTAGTTGAATTGTTATTTAGAGAGCTTCAGAGAGTAGATGAATCATCATCTCTGAACATTTTATAACAAGCAGAATTTTTTTTAAATGCTTACAAAACTAGAAAGGTACAGGCCTAGTCCACAACGTGTCCAGGGAAAGTGAGGTTTGGAGTCCCACATATTACAGCGTGCAAGAAATAATGTGCCCAAATATTCACATATATGGTGGCATATTTAATTCCCAACAGGAAGTTCTAGTCGTTTTGAAGGATTTTGATTGGCTGACAAAAGTTTTAGCATTGTGCAACACTGACTCCAAAGCTCAGGTGTATTCATGTGGATGAATACTTTCCGAAGCTGATCCTGTGTGTACGATATTATTGGGGGTTTTTTTGTTTGTTTTTCAGGGCAGAGATATCTGCTTTTATAAAATCAGAAATGGAGTTTTGCATTATTTATGAACCAATCTAGCAAATACATTTGACATTATTTTATCTGAATTTCTTTCTTAATAAATTATCAGTAAAACAGAATTTGATAAAACAAAAAAAAAACTGAAAGAAGTGATTTATACAGGACAGTGCCCCATAATCACAAACTGAAAGGCTAACAAATAGTATCTCTATTTACTTTCACTGACTGGAATAAATACTTAAATGTTTTGTTTGTACGTTTGAAATAACAATATATTTGTGTAAGCTACAATCTTGATATCAAACTTTATGTGCTCAAAATAAGAAAAATATATATTGTTTACTCAAAGTATATACAGTTAAAAAAAAGCAGGGCTTTATGCAAACTAAAAGTGAATGAACATGCAACAGAAACTTGAACCAGCGTCATTCTAGCTGCAAGGAAAACACTTTTCATCATACACACTGCCTCAAAAACGTTTTTTCAACTTGATGTATGTCTGATCTGTTACCATGCTTATAAAGAGCTCTTAGATACAAAGTTCAACACG
The DNA here is from genome assembly GCA_010277075.1 of Poeciliopsis retropinna. NCBI lineage: Eukaryota > Metazoa > Chordata > Actinopteri > Cyprinodontiformes > Poeciliidae > Poeciliopsis > Poeciliopsis retropinna. Next base: position 11,968,380 of record VMRM01000002.1, on the reverse strand, counting down.
GTTGATTGCATATATACATAGAAAAAAAACATTAATTACAACACATTTTGTTTTTATTACCTTCATAACAAGTGTGATGATGTTGAACCGATAAAACTTTACATGCAAATAAAAAGGTTGCTTCAACAGCTCAAAATAAAAGTCAAATTAATCACTGTAAACATTCTGAAACAGTAATTTATGAATGTCTAAAGAAAATATTCACATATCCTGAGGCAGTGAGCTCCATCACAGAATATTTGACTGTTTTTGGCTCAAGGTGAGGTTATATAAAGCTAATAATTACTTTTCCTGTCCCAAGGATATTTCAAATAAAAATGTGCAGCTGTCTCCTCTGATGGCGGCTCTTAACGTGGTATATTGCCATTTAATGAAGAAATATTGAAATGAAAAGCAGAGCTGTGTGGAAAAGCTGCACATCATTTTAACGTCCCTGGTATGGGTTTGGGCTTGGCTAACAGAAAAGCAGATCTCAATGTTAGGTAATGTTGATGCAAAAAAAGAAACATCAAATCATAAATATCCTACCTCTGATAGCAACCATCCAACGCGCTTTTGTGAATTTCCATAACTGCAAGAGCCAATTTATTGCGAAAAAAGTGTGATAGAAATTCCCTGCAAGCAGTGCCGTTATTCTGTCTTTCCCTGAGGCACATTCCCTGGATTAAAGGAAAATGGTTTGGATTTCATAACTACTTATACTTTTGACCTCTTTGCCCTGCGGTTCCAGATTTTTATTTTATTCTTTTTTCTAATCACGTTTTTGCTCCAGGCCTCAATGCACAGAAGAGATATGGCCTTTGGTTAAGTTCCTCAGTAAAATATTTAAATCAAACAGATTTAAGTTGCTATTGGTTTAGATTTTGACCTTCTTGACCCTTTGAGGGGGAATGCCTTCTGTCTCTATGACCGACGGATGAATGTTTCTAATCCTATTGATGACAATGAGATTTCAGCTGAGCTATAAAATGAACTGGGAAGCCTTTAACTTGCTGTCTCTATTGTACAGGACACATTTACTGGTATCTTCCATTAAGATGTATAAAACAACCTTAAAATAAATGTATCTTTCATTGTGGGAGTGTAACTCAAATTGAAAACTTTAATCCAACTTTTAATGTGAACTATTTATTTAAATAAAAAATACCGTTTTGCCCTTTTGCCAAAATAACAAACTGCATCTTATTCTCTAGATTTTAATAAGTTTGAACATACAGACAGAGAACAATCAATGGCCTCTTTTATTTGTACAGTCTCTTTGGATAATCCTGGATCCTCTCTGTTGCTCTCTTGTCTTCACAAATGTCGAGGCCATGGAAGAACATTGATTCTGTGCCTTTCGGAGAAAAATTGTCGCCTAACATCACAAATCATCCGCTGCAGTTAACATTAGAATATGCATCCGTCTTTTCACACCACGTGCAACTGGAGCATGTTTTTGCAGATGGCACTCAGTCTTAGTCCATAAGTGCCGTTTGCTTTCATAATCCGTTGTTTACATATCATGTAGGGTTTAAACAAAGTAAATCCCAGACAGAAATGACATGTTTGTCCATAAAAGCATAAACTTCTGATCCGCTGTGTGGACTGTCTGGTGGATGATTTCACTAAATGAATGGAAATTGATTTAGTCAAAGCATGAGCAAACAGCTCAGCGCGGCTCCATTCAAATCCATCCGCGAAGAAGCAGGAGAGTGTTATTCATAAGAAAGATTTGTTCTGGTGCTCAAGGATGCATCAGGCTGTGCTGACTGGTGCAGATAAGGGAGCTTTGGATTAACGCACAGAGCCTTCCACTGGGCCAGGCCTCCTGTGGTGAAATCCTGTAATGATTTCCTGTTCTTTGTCCGGTTACCACCAATGATATGCAGCGGGTCCTACAGATGTATGCACTCTTTTACAGTGACAGATTTGAAGGAAGTAAAAGTACAAAATGACAGATAATTTAAACTATTTCCATCTTTAATGTGACACATTTAATCAAAAATGCAAATAAATCTGACAGAGGAGACGAAAAAGAAAACCTAATTGCAAAAAGCACATACACCATAAACGTCATACTTTCTATTCTGTTTTGGCACTTAGTCTTTGTGAGTTCACTCCAGCCAACAGTTAAAGTGAATCTGATCAATCTGACATAATGTTCCTTACATTTTGTTTCATTTAGACATTGACTAAAGTTTGCAGAGAGGATAAAGAATCCTACTCTAGGTTTCCAAAATATCAGTCATGAGAAGGGTGTATGTGACTGATGGTGTGCGTTGTAAACAGTAAGAGTCACAGAAATTATTAGAAAAATGTTATTCTAATCCAAAAAGTTAGATCTACACAAGAATACGTGCTGAACATCACCTTCAATGGAGGCAGAAGCAGGACAGACGCTGGTTTCAACTGCCCTCACCAACATTTTTTGCAAATTGGAAAACAAATACAACAGTCTAAATAATATCTTAAGGTGTTATTTTAAAACACACACAAAAAACGCTAGTGTTCCTTTATGTCTATAAATCATCTCTGAGTCTCCATAGGGAAGGGGTAAGATGAATGCAGTGTGACAAATGAACGTTGGCTCCTTGAAGTCTGCACCGCACTGTTCAAAGTGTGTGTTAATCATTATGTCATTGTTCTGTGTACAAAACACTGCCACTCACCTCCAAACCTTAAGTCTGATAGGTAAGAGGACAGGCTTGACTTATTTTACCAAAGGAGAAAAAAAAAACACTAGAAACCACTAGAAACAGCACAGGATGCTGTAGAGGCTTGATCTCAAGGCTATCAGGCTACAGCTCAGGAAGAAGCTGGGATAAAGTTTGCTTGAAAAGCACTGAATCAGCCAGATTAATTGTCAGTTGCAGCAAAAGTTGCTGACTGTTGGTTTGAGTGTTACAGAGTAGCAGTATCATTTAGGAAACTGCACTTTTACACATGCAGAAATCCTTAAAATGTGAAGGAAACTTTTCCACGACGATTAACCACACATATGGTCAATTGTCATAGTTCCTGTCTTCTTACATTGATTTGTGTGGTATATGCACAGACAGACCAAGACTGTATAAAGCCCTGAGCAGAATTTCTCTTGGGGACCAATTTTAATGTGAATATAATGTAATCAGCGATCAGATTTTTTAAGTTGAAGATATGACGTGAACGAACTTTGAACACAGTGGAAGTTACTAGCAGAAAATAATTCTTGGCACTTTTGAAGGTTTGCATCTCAAAGGGTTTCCTACACAGCCTGGGAAAGTGTTTCTTCCATGTTGATAGAATGGTGTGGAGAAAAAAAAAACAAGAACAAAGAAAGATATTCTCAGGAACCAAATGTTCTTTCGTCATTCGCTCATCAAAACTGTTTTATTCTGGTGTTGTAATAACTAAATGTGTGTGTGGATAATATCCTGGAGCCCGTACTTGCAGTTTCTGACTACAGGCTATCCGGCAAACCACAAATGTACCAGTATCTCTTCTCAGCACCTCTTCTCAAGGTGAACATTACTGGCAAACCAATTTTAGCTCAGCTGATCTTGCCAGCTCTATAATTTTCGGTAAAATACGACAGCTGTCATCACATTATTTATTGGAATAACAACATAAACTGCCTTGAGGAAGCATGAGTATTTTTGTCAACTACCAACTACATGCTGTAATGTTATTTTAGCTGGATTTTCTGTGAGAGACCAAAGCAAAGCAGAGCATAAGTAGATTGAGTGAAATAAGTGTTGGAAATATCGTATTGATGTGCTGTGATGCTTTTATTTAGAAAGGACAGGAAGTCATTTTTCTGAGGTGAAAACATGAGAAGTGTGATGTGCATTTGTTTTCAATACCAACCTGCCTTATATATACTGTTTTTACTGATTACATTTTTCAAGATACTCCTTGCTCAGTCAGAATTGACAGAGATCATCTGAAGGGAATAATTTGAGGATTTCTAATCTAGATCTAGATTAACTCCAGAGATATCTGCCTCTGTTCATCAGTTTCATCAGTCTGACTTTTTTTTTTTGCATACTCTGACAGGTTTTCTCCCCAGACTGCGTTTTACTGCATCTGTCTCTGTGACAACTCTGACCAGCTTTCCTGTTCCTGTTGAGACAAATAGCATCACCACAGCATGATGCTGACATCACCATGTTTCATTGTGGATATGGTGCACAGGGTGTTGCTCTTGGGCCACACACCAGCAAATCTAACATTTGAAGTAATTGGTATCATAAATTTAAAGAGGATTTTGTGAGCGGGGATGATGTACAACCAGCTATTTTCCAAAAAGCCGTTTTGACCGTTTCTAGATAGAGTGGCTTAATATTTGCATTTTTTTTTTTTCGCCAGGGTTTGTTTCTCCTATGAAACCTGACCCTTGATAAGAACTTGCCTACACCTGCTGCTTTGCCTAATGGACCTTTAGCCTAACAGAAGCTGTTGTTTGTGTTGACTCATCAGAAGAGGAGGAAGGTGAAGTGATTACATTTCCAGGTTGGTTTCTACAGACTGCATGGAGATGTCTGGACAACAAAAATGCATCAGTGTTTACATTTGACTCTATTGCTTATTTCTAGTTATATGACAATGAACAGTTAAAGTTATCTCTATAATTTCAAGCTTCATACATCATTAGTTGTACACAACGATGTTGCAATGCATAAGCAAGGCGTCCTTTTGTTTAGCGTAATTATTCCATTACACGTCTTACTATGTTTTGTATAAATAAAAGAAACAGCTTTATGCATTAGTTTGTTCAGAGGAATCATACATTACCATGAAACGAGTTGAGCTAAAACAGGCAAAGGTTTCAGACTTTGATAAAATAAAAGCTACATCATGTACAGATGATGTAGCTTCTGTACATCATCCCACTGATATTGGTCAAAGATTACAGGATGCAAAGGTTCACTGATGAAATCAGAGCAACAAATATGCTTCCAGAGCAATGTCTTTGATCCTTTTTGATTACCAAATATGACTAAGCATTTTATGTTTTTCAAATTTGTCTCCAGATGTGAATGTAGTTGTACTTAATCTTTTTGTCTCTCTGAAACCTTTATTATTTCAGGAAACCGATTTGAAATATAGAAGCATGAGGAAAATTTCATGATGTTTAATACAACATGTATTCAAATTGTTGGATAACTTACAATTACAATATGATTTCCAGTGATTAGAATCATCCTTCATCTACACCCAGTTACCCATGCAAGGTTGTCTAGAGGCTGATGCTCATCACCAGTGGTCATTGGGAGCAACGGACAGGTACACCCTGGACAGGTTGCCTATCTATCGAATACGGCCTTCTTCCACAAGCTCCTACTCAGTGCATGATCCAAAGGGTTTCCCACTAATAAGATAGTCATGTTTTTGGACTTTGGGAGGAATACCCAAAGTATGCAGAAAGAGGCCAGGCTGGGATCAGAGAGTTCAAATGTTTCACAAAAGGCTGGTTTTAAGAAAGTGAAGTACAGCTGTGTAAAAACTGTGAAAGAAAAAGAAGAACACCACCAGATTTTAAGAAATTGAAACAAATGGTACAATAGTCAATTATTATGTATGAAACCATGGGAATAAAATAAAAATGTATGCTATTTTAATCAGGTCTATAAAACATAATCATTGTTAAAACTTAAACAACGGCCCTTCTCGCCAAACATGCTGTCAGGGTTAACCATTCATCTTTTTACGAGATAAAGGAATCCGAAACTTATCCATAAAGATTGAGGATGTTTTTGAAAATAAGCAAAGAATTATGATTACAAAAATATATACTACTGTCGATCCTGCTGGATCTTGGCATGTTTTTGTAGACTCTAGCATATTTACACAAAGTACAAACATATTACAAACTTTAACTTCAGTTCCGATTTCAAGACATCTAAAGGATATAATAGGGGTATTTAACTCCATTTTTTTTGGTATCTTGATTCATGATGCCATTTTGAAAAAAAAAAAAAAATTGAATTCAAGATTCAACAAACATGTTATAATTTTCTGTGTGATGCCAGTGCATGCCATTTTGTACAGGTGAATTAATTGAAAGGAACACACCTACCATACACTGTCAGCCTCTCAAATTATTTGGCATGTGCAGATTAATAAAGCTTCATCAGTGCAGACCAAGAGTCTGCATGATGTATCATGAAAATAAGTAAAAAATCTAGTCAATGCTACAACATCTCAATGGCTATCAGGTCAATTTCATAGCAGTGACATATATATCTATATATATATATATCTATATCTATATGCATATATAGATATAGATATATATCTATATCTATATATATAACTATATCTATATATGCATATATAGATATAGATATATATCTATATAGATATATAGATTTATATCTATATCTATATATAGAGATAGATGTATATGTATATATAGATATATATAGATATATATCTATATATAGATATATATATATATATCCATTTATAGATATATAGATATATCTATCTATATATATACAGATATATATATCTGTATATATATATACAGATATATGATTTATATATATATATATATATATATATATATATATCGATATATATATATATATATATATAGATATATCGATATATATATATATATATATAGATATATATATCTATATATATATAAATATATATATAGATATATATATCTATCTATATATATATATATTGTGAAGCTAAATGTGATGCTTTAGCATTGTTTTAACTCTGTCTCTCATTCTCAGTTTAAATTTTTCTAAATTTAAACATATTTTAATAAATAAATACATTTTTATAAAATCATGGCTTAATAAACACAAAAATATTCATTTATCTGGATAAACACTTGAAATGTTTTCCAACATAAATTACAAAAGCAAAGGGATTAGAATCCATATACATGTCAGTGCACATAATCTATTAAGACATTTTTGTGAAAAAAATAAAAAAAAAAAATTTCAATTCACCACCATCACCATCCAGTGTCGGGGACTGGTAATCTAGCAATTTTTGTGAAAAGAAAAAGAACAGTGGAGGAGCAAAGATCCCATTCAAGATAAACGTCTAAGTGCAGCTGAAATGTTGAGTAACCAGATCACCCACCTTCATAATTATAGGCTACAGAAAGAGCTGGTTGTTATTTTTAGATACTTTAATTAGATATGACAGTACTTGATCTGAACATGAAAGTGATAGTTCACTTAAGAAATTCACTGTTAAAAAAAACCAAAACTGACAAAAGCGTTTAAATGAACACACACAGAGAGACATGTAAACACTGTACTTCTGTTTTCACACATATAAAAGAAACTTCTATGGTTCATGTAAATCTTAAGAAATAACTACATTTTGTCACAAGCTTATTTGTGATTTAATAAGATTAAACCCACACAAAAAAGGCCAAAGCTATGAAACAGGACACATGACTTTCTTTCTTTTTTTTTTTTTAAGTGTGGGGTGCATTTGTATTTATCCCATTCAGATTTCTTTCATTCTTGGTCTACACGGTTACTTCATAGACCCACCTTTTACAGCTACAACTTTACCATGTTTACGCGTCTGGAGCCTGAGAATTTTACCCATTGTATTTCTTCTGTTGATTTTTTGTAAAATAGCTTAAGATCGGTCTGCCTGGATGGACTTGATGGATGGATCTGAACATCATTTTTCAAATTTGCCACAAAGCTCTGACTGTATATTTAGGTCTATCTTACTTGAAGTCTTTCATAGCCTTCAGCAGTTTTTTTTTGTTAAGAGTTGCCCTGCTTTTGGCATCATCATCATCATCATCATCATCATCATCATCATCATCATCATCATCAATTCCTTGCCTACACTACCATAATGCTACAGAAGCCCTTTTTTGGATTTTTACTCTAAATGTGTATTACTGTATTTTCCTTTCAATTTGTTTTTTTTTAATGATGTAGTGCCAGTGTTCCTACACTAGAGGGCGCTAACTCCCCACTTTGACTAAAATTCAACTTTAGCTCCATAGCGTTGAGCTTCTTATGCTAGTTATGTCGCCGCAGTGACTTTTTTAGCTCTGTAAGAAAGTGTTTTTTGTAGCATATAACTTCAATGCAGTAGGTTCGACATGGACGAGCCGGACACGGCAGCGATCCTACCCGAAGACCTCCTCTGCGCCTCGTCAACGGATGACCAGCTGTCCGACTCTGAGGACCGCAAAGACGAAGCAGGTTTACCGGCCACCACCACCTCGGCGCCGCCGTCGTGCCGCTGCCCTGTCCCGGTGTCCGTGGAGCCGGTGCTCTTCCTCTCCATGTTCTCCCTGGCTCTCCAGGCCCCTCTGACCACGCAGTACCTGTGGGACCGAATTAGTGAGGACCTCGGCTACAATGGCTCCAGGAGGTCCGGGTGCAGCAACAGCTCAGTGGACCCGGACCCGCTGCAAAAGGTCACGAGCTGAAAACTTTTACAGTCAGTGCTGTTGCTATGGGATCTGTAGGTTCACACGTAACTAAGTATGAAAAGAAAGCAAAATAACTCTTTAGTTTGTAATAAAAAACAAACTTCAGACTTTATATTGTGTGTAAAATGTGGTGTATTTAGGTATAAATACATCACAGGTGGCTTTGTACAATAAATAATTATTTATTTAAAAAAGAATAATTATTACCATTAATTATTTTTTATTAAAGATTAGATTTAAAATTTAATTATTGTAAAGGTGTAGAAAAAATAAATTCTGTCCAATAAAATTATTAATTTATAACTAATGTATTATAATTAGTATCATTAGCATTTATGGGAATGCTGAATTATGACCCTGTGAATATAATATTCAATAATGATCATTGCCATGATCATCAATATTATTGTAAACCCCTATAAAATGATTTTGTAAGTCAAATGCAGTGTTTCTTATTTATATTTGTTATACTTATATTTGTTTTTCCTATCTGAATCTCCACAAATGGATTTAGTGTGGAAAACAAAATACGGTATTTTCAGGCTTCAAATATTAATTTAGAACTCAATATTACTGACAAATACTGTTTGATCTGAGCACAAACCTGTTTGTTTCCAGAGGACTACAACACATGCAAACTCTTTTTCACTAATGTCTTTTTAATTTAAGAATAAAATATGAAACAAAAGTTGACTGTTAAATGTAAAATGTCCTGAGGAATCCCTGTTTTTGCTGCGTTTGGTGACAAAAGAGAGGGACATTTTCAGTTTTCATGCATTCAACAAAAAAGAAAAAAATTCCGATTTTTTCTTTTTTTTTTTTTTTTTTATTTGACCAGCTTATTAATAATATATATATACTATATATATATATATATTATATATATATATATATATATATATAATATATATATATAATTATATATATATATATATATATATAAAAGAGAGAACAAGGTCAGTAATTGTGAATATCAGTTTATTACTGATGTGTAATTAAAGAGTTAAAGCTGCGAAAGCTGTTCAGATAATAGAAACAGCATCACATGTTGCAGCTGAGAGGAATTTGCTGAGCATGCTCAAAAAAGGAAAGGTTCATCTATTTTACTCAGGAAACAGGATATTATAGCATTTGATTAGATCAATTTAAGAAGTCAAGTTACACTTAAAAGCAGGAAGCTTTCATCCTGTTCACCCATTTGTTTCTGTTATTTTTCTTCAGGAAGTTCAAACTCTGACAGCTCACTGGAACCTGTACCTCAGCCTCGGGGGGTTTTCTGTCGGGCTCGTGGTTGTCCCTCTCCTGGGCTCTTGGAGCGATGTGGCAGGTCGCAGAACCGTCCTCATCCTCCCCAACTTCGGCCTGGCCCTGCAGGCTGTGGTCTACCTCGTGGTGATGTACCTCAAACTGCCTGTGGTCTACTTTCTGGTGGGCCGGCTGCTCAGTGGCCTCTCGGGGGACTTCAACGCCATTCTGGCCGGCTGCTTTGCCTACGTGGCGGACATCAGCGACAGGAGGTCCCGCACCTTCAGGGTGGCGGTTCTGGAAGCTTGTCTGGGCATTTCAGGGATGTTGGCCAGCATCATAGGAGGCCAGTGGCGGCGGGCACAAGGGTGAGAAACAACGGTTACAATAGTTCCCTCCTGAAAAAGTCACCGCACCCCCAAGAAAATACCAGATTATTATGAGTTTATATTCACTCATTTGTGGTTGTTGTGATATTTTCCTCAGAAGACGCAACTAATTTCAAGATCTAACAAATGACTATATATTGAGTAAAAACAATGGGAACCGTAAGGGAACTTGTGTGCCTACTTTCATTCTCGGTAGACAGTTGAAAGGAGCATAAAATGCGAAAATGGATCGTTTTCTATGCTACTCGGATTTCCAAGAATGGAATCAACATCTCAAGATATAAAACAAGGAAGGTCACATCAAACGTTTGGCAGTATTTCTGATATTTGAAACAAACTTATCGCCATCAACTGATGTGAAATGCTTATATTGTGATATGTTTCTCAGTCATATCGTCCAGCCCTAATATATGCTTTAATTAAATAGCATAATTCCATGTATTTATTATTATCTTCTGTGTGTGTTGAGAACCACAAGAACAAATGATCCTCAGTGAAATGCTGAGAAAACACCACCTGTTTTCTGCCACCTATTAGCAGAAAACTGGTGAGAAAAATGTTTGCTGTGTGCACTTCTGCTGTAAAAACAAAAAAACATATCACCTCTATAAACAAAGTTTGATGTTTTGTTGGGGGTTTTTCTCCAGTTACATCAACCCGTTCTGGCTGGTCCTGGCCACCGACCTGGCCTCAGCTCTCTACGCTTACCTGTTCATCCGAGAGTCCGTCCATCCGGACCCGAGCGCCAGGCTCCTCTCCGCTCGCCACTATAAAGCCATCTGGCGCCTCTACTCCACAGGAGGCATCAGCGGCGAAGGCAGCGGAGCCCTGCTTCACAAAAGCAAGCTGTGGCTCTACACGCTCTGCTTCTTCCTGGTGGTGGCCATTCACTTCGGCACCAGAGAGCTGTACGTGCTGTACGAGCTGAGCTCCCCTCTGTGCTGGGACTCGGCTCTGATTGGCTATGGCTCGGCCGCTCAGAACCTGGCCTACCTGAGCAGCCTGCTGGGGTTGAAGGTCATGCAGCGCTGCCTGCAGGACTCCTGGGTGGCTCTGGTGGGCCTGGCATCGAACATCACTGGGCTGGTGGTCTTCTCTGTGGCGGATACCACCCAGCTTATGTTCACAGGTGAGATGCTTCAGAAAGTCGTAAGCAGTTTCCCAAAATATGTGTCACTGAGTTCATTTTAGAGGATTTAAATTAGCAAAAAAGAAAAACAGTTTTTCCAACTCGTCTCCTCAGTTCGTCGTCTGGCTACAGAAATTAATAGTGAAGAACTAACAATGTGTATAAAAGAAATTTTATACATATTGGTGGCCGATCGTGGAACATTTGAAATCAAAATATTTTGATCTGTTCATAGTTTTACACACCACTGTCTACACTCTGTGTATTTATTTTGTTCTATGTTGGCTTATGCAGTTTATCCGTCTTTTTTTATTTTTTATTTATTTATATTGCATGTGGTGTTTTCCTTTTGTGACCGGTCATGTTGTACTTTCTTATGTCCTTGATGTTACGTAAAAAAAAAAGAAAAAGAAGTCAGTTTTAACATTAAATCAGCATTATCATCAGTATCAGCTGCAGGAATAAATAACTAGTAATTAGTAACTAAAAACAGTGTCAGCGGTCGGTGTGATCATTTGTTCTTAGTGTCAAAAGAGTAGAGAAACATATGGAATATCAGTAATCAATGGTTATCGGCCGTAACAGCAATATTAATATCAGTTATTGGTACTAAGGCAAATTTTCATACTGGTCCGTTTCTATTCAGGTCTTAAACATTTCATGGTTTTAAAAATCAGCTTAGCACCACTAGTTATGAAGGTAGGTGATGACATGCTCATATTTTCAGGATATTTCTTGACTCTCTTGCTCCTTAGTTCTTGGCCAGTTTTTTTGAAAATGACTCACGGGACCATATTCCTTTAATAATCCCTGCAAAATTGTCAATGAAAACTAAACTATTTCTATTCTCTCAAACTATTCTTTGCCACAATCATCAACATTACCAGAAGTAACCAGCTGAAACTTGCCTGAAGCTGAAGATTATCTTGCATTTGGTTTTTCTGTCCAGGATACGGCCTGTGTTTTCTCTTCATGGCTTCCACTCCCGTCCTCAGGTCAAAGCTCTCCAAGTTGGTTGACCCATCAGAACAAGGTCAGCAAGCTTCTGGTCCTCTGCATGTGGTGTTTTAGTTTAGCCAGCATTCAGGTGCTTCACGTTGGTTTCCGTTAATAAACTCCTGTGTGTGTTTTCTGTTCTCAGGGGCCTTGTTCGCCTGCATTGCCTGTGTGGAGAGCTTGTGTTTCCTTGTGGGCAGCAGCCTCTTTAACTCTATCTATCCAGCCACTCTGCATTTCATGAAGGGCTTCTCATTCCTGTTTGCTGCCATCATCCTCCTCATTCCTACTGCAATAATTGGGTGAGTTTTCTGTTTTCACTCCAGGGTTCCTGGTCTGCAGTCATGTTTTTTACGTTATTCCTACATCCAACGATTTGAGCATCATCCACCCAGTTTTCCAAGATCCATCCAACAATCTATCCATCTTTTTCTACATTATCCATTTGTTATGCATCCATGCCATTATACTGAATTGAATTTTGGCATAGAGGGTTTATAGGAACCTTGTATTGTTTCTGCATTTCAAGGGTTTTTGTTGGTCACCAACCGTTTCAAATCAAAAATCAACATGTGTGTTTGTCTCTGCAGAGCTCTACAGTGTTTGGACCAGCGGAGGGAACACAGGGACTCTACATCCTAAGTGCTAAGAGCCGGTCTTGACGTGACCCATTTGTAGAGATTCAGTACTCATCTTGTCTGTGATGCTGTTAGAAACTGGGATCCTAACAAACATAAAGGCCCCCCACACTGGGGGGGCCTTCATGTCGAGACCAAAAAATGTTGAGACCAAAAAGTGAAGAAACAACCATGTGGGCTAACCTCCCTCGATTTGTGAGTCAGTCGAGCTTCACACGAAGAGTCAAATGTCTCACATCATTTAATCCAGGCCCATTAATATTTTATACGTTGACTTGAAATGTTTTTGTACTGCACTCTATGTGAATTTATTAACTGCAATAGTTAGCTACGGAAGTATTGCTCAACAATAGCCACGTTTTATAAATCAAAAATAGAGACAGCTTTGTCTGATCCAGTTAAATCTGTCTTTTAGAAAAAAATTCTGGAAATTGTGCAAAAGAAAAAAAAAGTAGGCTATTTGTACTATTTAATTCAAATTTCTTTTGTCCATTTTGAGATAAGTATTTTTTTAAATTGAATTTGAATATGAGTTGTAGATCAGAAAACTCTTTTTATGTGCTGTAAGCAAATTATTTTTTTGTTTGAATCCTTGTTGAGAGTTTTAACATGTGACGTTTTGTCACACTAAAAAGCACTTTGCCAAAAACTGTGAAGAAAAAAAGAAACATACAAACACATGATTGTATGTTTTGAAATTTAAGACTTTTCTAAGCCAGTAAGCTTGAGTATTATGTTGGTAATGTTTTTATGCTGACATTAGTAACCTATCAAAATAAGATAATGCACAGCAGGTGGAAAACTCCAAAACTAAATTTGTTTGCGTGACGTTGGCTCAAGAGGTGGTAGACTGTCATATAACATATGGGTTGCTGGTTCAAACCCCTGTTACTGGTTCAACTCTTCACTCGCCTTGCCTGATAGTTGTGGTCAGAGAACCCTCCGTCTGTCTGCCGTGGCTATAATGTAGCTTAGTACCATCAACATGTGAATAACTGAATGTAGTATATGAAGCACTTTGGATAGTTATGGACGAGATTAAGAGCTATAGAAGTACATTTACTGTTTCTGGTGTTTTTATGCTACAACAGTGCTACACCAAATTTTGATTTTGGAGTTGGATGAAAATAAACTCTGTTTAAAAAATTTAACTTTGAATTATTTATTATGAGAAATAATTGTCACATTTCTGCTATTTTTGATTAATTTCATCATTTTGTTGGAGGTTTTAAAGTGTTTGTTGAATTTTTTTATTTTTCAGAAAAGCTAATAAAAATTAAAATGCACACATTTGTGTTGTTGTCTGGAAAAATGGAAGGATGGAATTCCAGGTCTGGATAAGAATAGAAAAAGAAAAGAGAGTACTATATGTGAACGTGTTTTTACTTGTGGAGATTTTTTTCTGTATCCCATTGTTTAAAGCTTTTATCTGTTCATTCATCTTTCATTTATTAATCAATTTGTTTATCCATCTGTCCATCCCAGTTGCTTACAGTCTGTTTTTTGCATGTTCCATTTAAGATAATGGAACATGCAAAAAACCACTATACTAATTTTGCCATTTGGACATTCAGATTTTTTTTAAAAATGGTTAAGAAGAACTGTGAATTATGAATATTAGACAATGGACATGTCTATAATTTGGATATAACATATAATGAAGCAATTGACCTACAGCACTTATAATTATTTGTTTTAATCTGCCACCTCACCTGATAACCAGTATATTAAAAAGATGTGGGGCACTGATACCAGTGTGATCACAGTGAATATGAAAAATGTATGGTCTAAATACTCCTGGCCACAAATTCAATTATGTTGTGGTCATTTAAAGGAAAATTAAATGACCACATTTAATTTTGTGGTCATTTAAAATTAAAGGTACTAGTGTCCATTCTGAAGAAATGATGAAGTCACACAGGTAACCACATCCTCTCCTGGTCAAACAGGACCGTGAGAGGTCCTGTTTTGACCTTCAAAAGTGTCAAGCTTTTGATGATTTTTAAGAGTTTTTTTTTTTTCTAGGAACAATTATCCTTTAGACCCACTCTGGTTTTCTTTTTCCTTCTTCTAAAGTTGTTGTTTTTTCTTATTTGGGATGTATACAAAACAGATTTTAAAAAAGTGTTTTGTTAGGGTAAAAACATTGAAAAAATGAAATGTAAATTTATCTGACAAAAAATGTCATAAGTTGTGATTTTATACACCTGTTTTTAGAAAGGGGGCACTAGAGGTTAACGTTACTGCAAGATCAGAAAACAAGATCAATTTTAATGTTGTGCTTCATACCACATATATTTTCCACCTATTTAAGGGTTTAATATTGTTAGGTTGTAGAAGTAATGCCTGTAGTTTATATCAAACACCTGAAGTTGCTTCTGATTAAACAAAGGATTTCTTTTTAATGAACAGAAAGCTACAACAGCCGAGTCATATTAGAGACCGGGATTTATTTAATATATTATATAAGTAACCTTGGGTACAACTTCTGTTAATAGTGTTTTAGTACCTTAAATCCTCTTTTTACCAGACCATCACATGTATACATTTGTAAGAATTAACAGAGGCACTCCTTGCAAATTGGATACATTTTATTTTATTTCCTAGATGGGCAAAAGTAGTCACAATTTATTTTATTGTTCAAAAATGACAACGCTAAAAAGTAGGAGTCTATGTTGGCCCTGGGAACCTTATTAACTATTTCTCAACCTTATAGTTGAGAAATAGTTAATAAGGTTACAAGTAAATAAAATAGACTGCTTGAGGGAGGAATAACAATAAGGAAACGCAAATATAACTAAATTGCACTAAATATGTAGGTGCTCCCCAACAAAAACACACAACAAAGGAATAAAACTGCCCTTCCATTAGCCTCTTCAATCTAAATAAAACAGCTTGGAACCCACGGACAGCATAGGTCCCCTTTAAAATGAGCCAGAGGGCTGGACAACAGGAGCTCCCCTTCCCTAAACAAAACCCAAAGAAGACTTTTAATCAATAATAACTACCAAGAAGAAATAATTCTGATCTTAAACTAAACTAAACCGAAACAGTAGTAGGCCGACCTCCTCAAAACTGAAACCAGTCAACTGCGCTCTGTTACGGCATGGGCAGTAGGTAGTGTGTGCAGCAACATACTCCCAGAGACAAAATGCCTAGGCAACATATACATGATACAGACAGAATAAGTGCATATACAATAACCTTGTCTGACACTGAAGGGTTGGTAGAGCCTTCAGAAATTGCTATTGATGATGATGTTGCTGAATGCCAGTGACAGCTGGTCTATTGGTTATTTTCCTGAGATATAAAAGGTATATACTGAACGTGATTACACCAATACAGCAGTTAGTGAGGAATGACATTAACGATTTAATTACACACAATCTGGAGTTCCCTTTTTAAGTCTTATTGTTTAAGGATTAAGGACCTGTTCACTGCTTTGTGTAAGCGGGCTAAACGTATACTTCACATGCTGTCGGGCAGAGCAGGAAAGGCTGTTCAATAGGCATGTGGAAGATGGCATCCCAAACAGTTTTATAATCATGTTTGGATTGGCTTATTACTTCTTCTGACTTTAGGCTTCATCTGGGGCGTCGGTTGTGTTGTGGCGTCCTTTGAGAAAGCGGACGATTTTCTCAATCGAAGCTTCCTGATATTCATGAGACCATCTGTGACAAGGGGCAACACAAGCGAACTGGTTCATTCATACAGAAAACCTGGAGTGAGTAGTTTGAATTGGTAATGTAAGGCTACGTGTTTGGAAGTGTAGTAAAACTCACTTAATGGCATTGAAGTTGAGGATAGCTCTCATATCCTCTGGCAGTGACATGGGGTCAGGCCACATGAAGTTATCTGAGACTGGGACAATGTTCTTTTTCCCACTCAGGGCCGTGGCTATTTCCTGCAATGTAAATACCATTTTAAATATTAAATGCATTAATAATACTGCTCTTTACACTTGCATGTAAAGAACAGTATCACATTAGCCTGGTTTTAGATAAGACATTTGTTATTTCGACTCATGTATACAAGATGTCAGGAGGAGGAACCAGAGGTGCAAAACACAACCTTGGTCATAGTGAGGTGAAATAAATCAAATGATATGGGAAAAAGTGTAAATTAAAAAAAAAAAAAAAATTAAACAAGCAATCA
This sequence comes from Poeciliopsis retropinna, assembly GCA_010277075.1. Taxonomy (NCBI): domain Eukaryota; kingdom Metazoa; phylum Chordata; class Actinopteri; order Cyprinodontiformes; family Poeciliidae; genus Poeciliopsis; species Poeciliopsis retropinna. The sequence continues at coordinate 11,951,427 of VMRM01000002.1, read as the reverse complement.
ATTATGGCTGCACGGTTAAAAGTCTGAGTTGCTGTTGGAGTGGAAGACTAATACAATAAGCAAATCCTTTTTAAACTAATTATTGAACAGACAACCAAAGGCATAATTTAATAATTTTATGCAATATACAAATCTAGATGCCTATTGTCTTCAAATAGCAGAGTAACAACTGTACCTCACAGAAACATCTCAAGTAACAAAAACAAAAAATTTTGCATTAAGTTTCAGTTATTTATAAAGCTACACCAATCATGTTCTACACCTCAAGGTAACTGCAGATAAGCTTCAACAAGCATTTTTAACTTCCTGGAAAAATCTATTTTTTTTCCTTATTTATAACAACAAAAAGAAAAGTACATCTCATCACACTCAAACATATCTACACCAATTAGAAAATGCTTCTACGTTGATGTTAAACTGTATGTTCCTCCTGACCTTATGCACCCAGTCCTTCATGGCGGTGTCGCCCATGCACTTGTCGAGCGCGTTGGCAGACAGGACCAGGATGAAGTGGCGTGCACTCTGTAAGTTCTGGATTAGTTTGTCTTCAAATTTGCCACACTCCAGCTTCTCCACATCTATAAAAACACTGTATCCTCTGACAAGCAGGTGCACCTTCAGAAGGCTGGAGGATGAGGAAGACAAACAAATTGCTGTGTTTTCTAATAATTTGGGAGAAAATTTGGGGGAAATTCCCAGTTGGGCTATACCTGGCCAGTTGGGAGCCAGTGGTCCGACGGTAGCTAATGAACACGTCAGGGCCTGGAGCCTGGGCGTCTGTGTAGCTTGGCTTTAACGGCCTGCTGACGGCGGACAGTATCTTCGCTCGGTGGACTCCGTTACCAATATGGCAGTCGTGCTGCAGCTGCTGGTCAGTCAGCTTCTCCACGTTGTTGTGGTCCACGCCTGATTGGATCAGGCCATAGGTGTACTGTCGAAAACAGGGATCGACTGCAGCCAACCATTCAGCCATGTTGTTAGGGTCACACGTAGAGTAGTCAGCGTAGGTCTTCAGCACACGCAAGTCTCTAAGAAACCTGGGTGAAGACAAAACATTTGTTTCTTGCAGACCAGCAACATTTTACATTTGGCTTGTATTGAGAACTGGTCTTAGTTTCTTGCCTCTTGCGGGTGAGACCTGCAGCCATGTTGAGATCAGAGCTTAGATCTTCATCTGTGATGTGCAGTAGGAGATCTCCATCCACCTGAAGCTCCTGTGAGACACATCAGGACAAAGAGGAATTTACAATCTCAAGGTGATTTTAATGTGTTTTTACAAACATATACATACTAAACACTTTCTTATTATGTCACCCCGCAATGACAGACTTCCATATCTAGCAGTGTGATGTTATTACACTACAGTGACGTGCGGTCAGGGGAGGCAGAGCCTCATCTATCATCATGGGAAAATAATATAGTGATAAAATTATTTATATTGCTATTTTCACCTTGTGGTTTGTACTATAAAGAATTTATTTTTCATTTAGCTTAACCAATTTTGATTATTTTTGCTTCTAAATCGCTGATTTTTTGCAATTTCCCATTCAAATGCTCGGAAGCGAAGCTGGTGAGGCAGCAGGAAGCTGAGCCTCACCTTCGATTGCGTAACTTCTCGCCAACTGCGCTGACTGCCATTCTATGAGCGCATGTTCCTCCTGTCTGTACGTCGCTAATAAAGTGCCTAAAAAGCACTTAATATATAAACTGATTTTCCATAATTTAGCTTGCGTATATAACGTACAGTGTGTTTTGTCACCAACTATGTGTAATGCGTTTCGTGTGCTGAGGAGCGATCATGAACGGCAGAGAACAAATTCAAGGTGAGGCAGGCAGTTCTCCTGCCTCATGGCAGGGGGCGCTCTCTCATGATCCCAGACATTGTGACTCCACAACTGCAGAGTAAGAAAGTAACAGCGAGCTAGCCATGGAGCTAGCCATACAGTCAGTCAAGTGCAGCGATATATTTATTGTTTTCTCCGCTTACCACAGCAACCACTTATTATTAATCGAAAAATAAACAGTAAGCTTAAAAGCATACTACTGCAACAGACTGAATGTTCTGCTCTTTGTGTGGGAAATATTTGAGTGATTTGTGTGGCCTATGGCAACGAGTCTGCGCGTAGCTGATACAGAGAGCGAGAAAGAAGTGGCTTTGAGTTATACTTTAATGATTTTTCCCTTTACTGTGGAACATAGCACAAAATTAATAGTATCTACATATCTACGTTTGATTGAGTTAACGGAATTACTCTACGGCATGACACGTAAAAGAATAGTCTTTTTGCCCTCCAGCGTGCATGCGCAAAATCTCCTTATGTAAACAATAACATGAAGGTGGCATATATTTGTAAATCTGATTTTGATTAAGTCAGTGCCTCACTGACTATGAACCTCACCGCACGTCACTATTACACTAGATTGTAAAATGGGAAGTTATTCCGTTAAGAAATTATATGAGCACCGGTAGCTTTTATTTTGAAAAGACGACAGATCCGTTGTAAAATAGCGGGCAACTTCCTGTTTGTAAATTTCAAATTTTGTTCGAGTTAATGTATTATGAATATGTGTGAATTATTGTCTTTACTGTTGAATATATTGAGTTCATAGATTGTTGTTCTGAGTGTCAGATCGCGTTTTAAAACGACAAGTTTAATGGATCATACCATTAGTCCGTGAACGGTTTTCCCACGCTATTCATCGCGCTCTTTCTGTTTGGATTCCGTGGGAGAAGGTATGACGTTTTTTTTCTGTGTTTAATCGGTTTATTTTAACTGATTACTATCACTATAATTAGTGGTAGTTCAAATACCGTTCTCGTGTGTTTTGGACCAGTTAAGCTTTGTTAAAAGGTGATGGAAGTATGTTAGCAGATATTTAACTGCTTTTATACTACATGAACCATTGCTAATGAAGATGCTACATCAGTGTGCTGAAAATAGTATTGTCCATGGTTAAACAGGCGCTGTTGAACACTTTGTTGAGGAAAAAAGTCTGTTTTTGACTACGATCTTCTGCTATTTAAATGCAGGTATGTGACGTTTCATTATTTTTGGGGCGGGATTATTTTGTTAGATTTTTTTATGTAAAAAAATCTAATAAATTTACTGTACTGTTTAAGATTATTATGCCCATGTGTGGGGTTGGTTTTTACTTATTGTTGCAATTATTGTAATGTCAACATGTTATTTTACACAAGTTGCATGCGCTGTTTCTGTTTGGTTTCTGTGGGAGAGAGTGCCATGGAACACTGTTGAGAAAAAGCCTGTTTTTGGCTACTATTTTCTGCTATTTAAATGCATGAGCATTAGTAGTGCCTTCGGATCAGCTGTTGACTGGCTATTTTCTACAAGACACAACACGGAGTCAACTGCGCTATGCATGTATTCCCTTGGGTTTTTGAGTGACATACTAACACAAAGGATTTCATACTCCTGAAATGCAAGGAAAAGAATACACTGTTTGCATTTTTGTTTTCAAAAACTTTTCTCTTAGTGTGTTTGTCACATAGAATGACCAGAGGCGGTGAATTTGAGATTAAGTCACTATCTTTCTGTATTTGTGGTGCCTCAGAGAAACTGTATTTCTCTGAGATCCTTGTTGGTTTTTCTTAGACCTACCTGAAAGCGGTCGCTGAAGGAACTGAAGCCAACCTGCTGCAGCCATGTCTGCACCTCGCAGGTCTTCCAGTTGGGCACACAAGACAAGACTCGCTTTGGGACTTCTTCTCCCATCATACTCAGGGCCCTCTTGGCGAGACCGGAGGCCGTCCCATTACTGGAGTACATGACGATTCTTTTAAGGCTTTGCACTGCACCGATCTCTTGAAATATCTTAACAAGGAGAAAATAAGTATATAAAACAGAAAAGCTAGCCCCACACTGGTATTATTTGAGGATTATGTCAGCTGGAGTGATTGTACCTTAGTGTTGCGTTGGCGGGACTTGATAATGGTCTCAACACAGAAATAAAAGGCTGCAATACACTTTCCCTCCACTCTCGTGCCATCTAGTAATGGCAAAAAGTGCTGGAGAGCAGATGCCGTCTTTCCCTGCATGCAGTCTGCACTGTTCAAGAAGCAGTGAGCGAAGTCATCCGGATCCAAAGAGGCGATGAAAGGCTCCACCAGCTCCAGCGTACCAGACCTCACCACCTCATCCTCAATCTCCCTGTTCGCAGCCAACACCGTCACGGCCAGGCAGGCGTGGAAGCGGATGAGCTTGTCTTCTTTGGAAAACGCCAGAGGGAAAAGCCACTCTGCCGCTTTCTTCTCAATCATCCAACGCTGACAGCGGTGGCCCCCATGCATTGCGCAGTTGGCCAACGCCTTGGCACAGTGACGCAGCACAATGAGGTCCGTGCCCCGGCACCAGAAGAGGAGGGCGTCCAGGGCACCGTTGGAGATGAGCTGGACGGACGTCTCCTCGGTGTGTTTGAACATGTGCTCCAGGATGCCAGAGACGCTGCGAGCCAGCTGGGCATCGTCCTGCTGTTGAGTTAGGTCAAGGATGACCCCCAGACCAATGCGTGCTACATAGTCCCTGTCAAGAAAGGAATAAGAGAACGATCAGTAAAAACAGAGGAGGTGCTAACTGGTTGGCAGATCTAATTGTAAGCCATGTTTTCTTTCCCAAACATGTAGTTCCAATGAGAGGTTTACATCCATGCATCATGGACCTTACTTTAATATAAACTTTTGGTTTGTGAGCCACGATACAATAAATAAATTCAGTGACACAGCTTTGATCACACTGCACACATGTTCAATAACGCTGAGGTTCAGAAGCTTCACACCAGCTGTAACCAATTTCAAAACAGGTTGGAGTTTGTCCTTGGTATTATTGTCCTGTCAAGATGCAACACCTATATATGTGTGTAATATTATTGTTAGTAGTATTTCATATTTTTTTGTTTCTAATGTTGTTTCTATTGGTTTCATCTTGTAATTTAATGCACCAGCAAATCGGTTTCTGTTTTAATTTTGGGTTATCGTTTGCTACCAGAAACCGCCAGTAGGTGGCTTGTGGGTTTACACTCTGTGATTGAGTGTAGAGTGGAGCGGAATCTGAAGTTGACAGAGCAGGATCGACAAAAAAAACTTGGTGATCTTGGGCGGCTGGCATAAAACTGGTTTGTGACTGGACTGCTATAGCGTCTTAGGATGAGGATGATGGAGCTGAAGAGATGGAGTTTGGTGACTGGACTCCAGTGCGTGGCAGTAGAGGATTTATCAGAGACACAAAGTAATAAGTGGAATATTGAATAAAATACTTTGGATGAAAATAACAAAGTCTGTTAGAGGATAGATAGGTAGGTATCTAAACTAATCATAAAGTTTAGGAAGGAGGATGAAGGGATTCAACTCAGTCCGTTAGCTCTGTCGAGAGAGTTGAAAAAGAAGTTTGGAGATCTGACATTTGCTAAGATCCTTTGCGATGGGAATCTGTTGGTTACAGTAAGAAATGAAGAACAGAAAAACAAAGTAATGAGCACCCAGAGTATTTGTAAAAAAAAAAAAAAAAGATAAGATTTTGGGAGGATAAAGTAGTAAGAGGGGTGATCACAAGTATTCCAGTGGGAGAAGATATAGAAAAGTTCAGACACCATATTTAGGGAGGTGAAGTAAGCGAAATTAAAAGATTGATGAGAACAGTTGAAGGTGAAAGAGTGGAAGAGTCTCTTGGTAATGTTGGAGTTCCAAACAAATGTTCTTCCTGAAAGGGTAAAAGTTAGGTGTATATGCTTTCCTGTAAGGCCATATATCCCTCTTCCTCTCAGGTGTTATAAATGCCAGAGATATGGACACATCGCAGCATGTAGGGGAAACCAAAGTGTGGAGCATAATTATGATGAATGGAAAACTGGAAAGGAAAATTGTAATTGTGGAGGGCAACACAGTGTGACTTATGGAGGATGTGAGGTCAGAAGAAAAGCAATGGAAATTGAACAACTTAAAGTCACTAATAACATAAGTTATTCAGAAGCTTCTAAAAGAGTGAAGCCAAATGATGTGATAAGAAAAAGTCAGCCAACTCCAACACCAGAACAAAGACAGAGTGGAACTGAAACTGTGCTAACAGTTGAAAAGATTCTCTTGTTCATTGCATATGTAATGAATTGTACAATCAAGTAAAGCACAAAACAGAAAAAAATCCAAATAATTAATAATGAAAGGGGTGGAGAAGTTTTTGGTATAAAGGACATATCTTGGGAGCACATAAATAAGAGATGAGGGGCAGAAGGAAAGGCAGGAGGACAGGAAGACAAAAACTGATAATCTTACAGAAGGCTTCATCTTCTAGCAGAAGCCTGGAACCGAGCTACGTGCAGCAGCCTCGTGTCGCTTGTACCTGTCAAGGTATTTTTTGTAGTTATGTTTGTAATAATTTGTGAATTTATTGGTTATGGTGTTTTAATTAATATTTTAATTTAGAGTGGACGACGGAAGAATTAATTTGTTACAAACCTGCGAAATGGCAGGTGGCACGAGGTAACTTTTGTTAAAGTACTTGTCACCTGTCTGTCTGTAAATGTATCTATATCTAGAGCTTTGTGTTATATTTCTATAGTTTTCACTGCGTTTAATAAAGAGCCCGTCCAAAGAAAGCTGTGACAGTGTTGTCACTTTGGAGTTACAAGCTGTATGTATGCAGGTTGGTTTTATTAGAACCCCATTCAACTTGGAACAATGTCCAGCTGCACACCACCGCAGGCCTGGATTGGATATGCTGAGCTCCAGGTCACAACCCAAGACCTGGGACCACTGGGTCTGCTGCCTGCCTTGCATTGGATTAAGATAAGATTTTGGATCTCAAGAACCACATGGCCATTAGAGTCTTGAATCAGATTCTAATTTGTTTGTCTAGAAAGTCTGATTCGTTTGGGATGTGAGAATGCAAATTTGAATTACAAAATGGACTAAAAAAGTGAACTCTGATCTGCTTAAAAACCGAGATCTCGATCCGGTCGAAGTGAACTCTTGCACGGTTGAAAATATATCTGAATTCAACCTGACTAGGAACCGTTCCAAAAGCAGGAAGTGAACTACAGCGAAGGGCATTCTGTGTCAATAAAATCATAACAAACGCGCATTTCCACTATTAGCAGAAAAAATGGCTTGTGGTCAGAGCGAAGAGGAGGCAAAGGCCCTCTTACAAATATGGTCAGAAGAAAATATATCACAGCTGCTTGTAACCACTCACAAAATCGAGGTTTTCAATCTAATTAGCATGAAAATGGAGGCACTGGGAATCCCGAGTGCAGCTGCACAGTGCTGCACTAAGGTGAAAAGACTTCTCCATCAATACATCAAAATAAAAGGCTAAGTTTCCTTGATATGATGAACGAGATGCTATTCTTGGCACTGGACCCAGGAGCAGCCAGCAGCATGTTGTGCAGTCCTACCAAAAAGAGCCTCCACTTTATGTCTTTTTCAGAAGTTTTTGTGTCGATTGCTTCAGTAGTTGTTGGGGCAGCGCCGCAAGAACTTCTGGACTACTGGTGGCTTGGGGGACAGGTTTTTCAGGTAGTTTGAGTCATTTGCCACAGTATTGCGTGAATGCGAACTACAGTCTTGGAAATGTAACAAATGTTGTGATCTCCAATCAAACCAAGTCTACCGGACTATCAGGTGTGGAAACAACCTAAGACTCTAGAATAATTAACCTAGAACATTGATCTCAATCCACTCACTACTTATGAACTATAGTTACAAACCAGTTCAAAACATTTAAACACAGAAATGTTTGATGTTCAGTTTAGTTCTTAGACTTTGAGCAAAAATAAACAAACTAGTCAGCATAATCTCAAGACTACCTGTTTTATCAATTAACAGTTTACAATAAAACTGCCTTAATATCACTGTAAATAGAAAAGTAATAGTAACTTGCTAATTTTGCAAACTTCTTGAGTTAAACTTCCTTTCAGTCTCTTAAAGAGTCCCTACCTGTTCTCTGAGATCAGAATCTGCTCCAGCAGCTTTGCAGAGTCATAGATGATCTCCACAACTGATGACTGCTGCAGCTGAAGCAGCAGCTCCAGACCTCCGTCCAGCCGGATCCTGTTGCAGATCTCCTCGGCCACCTGACGCCCCACTGTGGGTAGCACCTAGGCCTCCTCCACCAGCTGATTAATCTTCGCCATGGCCCTGCGGGTCTCGTCTGAATCAGAGTTCTTCTTGGCGGCTTTGAGGCTTTTGATGGCTTCGCGCAGGGCGGGAAGGGAGTCATTCAGGATGGCCTGGACGTCTGCGCTGAGACCCGGGGAGACCAGGTTGGACTCGCCATTAGAGCCACTCCTCGCTCTCTTCCGGTGGCTGGCATAGCCCAGGACAGTGAGTCGGTCTGAGCTGGACATGAAGGACAGACGTCGATGGAGCCTCAACGGGAAGAGAGTCAAAGACAGGAGAATCTACTGACAGAGAGACAGCGGGAGTTTCCTGGCCTGCAGCTGTCTACACAGGCCTCTGGTTCAGGCTGATACAGATGCTGATATCACAGAGAGCCACATTAAAGCCAAAACCGAGTTAGAGAGCACTCCCACAAATAACACCTGGGAGCTTTCAGATCTTGTTGATCAAGTTCAAGGACATATATTCAAAGGTAGTGATGTTAAAGCATGTTTGAGCAGGTTAAAATTGTTGTACAACTGTGTTAGACAGTAACATCTTGAAGTCAATGCAGATGGAAAATTTAAACTTGTAACACAGCAGTTATTTAACCTCTGCCTTGGAAAACGTCTATGACAAACTGGTTAAACAAAACGGAAACCCCTGTAGATTGAAACGGCCCAAAGCTTAGCTGAACAAGCTTTCTCATCAGGAAAACACGTGTGAGATATGCAGGTTGCATTAACACTGAAAGTTTGCTTTATGTTGACAATTAACAATCTGACCCAATTTAATTTACAAAAAATCCTCCATCATAAAAAACCTAAATATTATAAGGTAGTCATTTTAAAGCATGTTGGAGGAGGTTAAAATTGTTGCACAACTGTGTGAGATTCATGAACATCTTGAAGTCAATGCAGATGGAAAATTAAAACATGTTGTAACAAAGCACTTATTTAACCTCTGCCTTGGAAAAACGTCTATGACAAACCGGTTAAACAAAACTTCAACCCCTGTAGATTGAAACATCCTAAAGCTTAACTGAACATTATCATCATGAATACATGTGAGGTGTGCATGTGCTGGTCAAAAATATGATTATCACTAAAAAGTTGATTTAAATCAGTAATTTCATTCAAAAAGTTAAATTTGTATATTATATTGATATATGTATATATTCATTACATACAGATAAATTTCAAATATTTATTTCTTTTAGTAATGATTATTATTAACATTTCAGTCAATTCAGATAAAAAATTAAAACCTGTTGTACCACGTCAGTTATTTAACTTCTACCTTGGAAAACGTCTGCAAATTAGTATATTCCAACTGGTAATCAATCTGAGAAATCCAGCTGATTACAGAATAACTGACGTTGTAACAATTACTGACCAGCAGCCATTATTCTGGCCTGACATATCATTGCTTTGCAAGGCAATGCACTGCCTCCCATGCAATGTATGGAAGGCACCTATTATTCTTCACCTCAAAATTATTGCCGCTTCCTTTAATCTTTAATGCGGCTCAACATATATATCAACATAAATCTAAAACTTGCAGTATGATCTCGGGCTACTCCTTAGTCAAATATTTCGCATAATTTAATCAAGATGTTCAGGCACATGAATATTTCATTCATGATTTGAAATGTTTTTGTATAGCACTCTATGTGTGTAATACTTCAATTTTAATTTATTAACTAGACACAGAAGCACAGTATTGTTCAATCAAACATTTGGTTTCTGATCAGATATCAGCCAGTTGAATTCTGCATCATAAAGGATCCGTTGCTCCTTTATGATGCTCTGAGCGGCTAATGCACTTGTAAAGTGTATTGAGTGTACTGCATTCAGATTAAACAATTTGTTAACAAATCCAGTTATTCCAAGGTAAACTGCAACAGCATTAAAATGATCCACACTTAGTTATAAAATATTCATTATTTGGAAAATATTTATTTCAGATGTAAAAACTACAGTAATAATGCTAATAACAGGTCTAGTTTTTCTAAATTGCAATAAAATATTGCTACAAGAATGTCGCCATGTTCACGCGGCAATGCATTCTGGGTAAATGGCCTGGCTCCTCCAGCCAAAACAGCAATGGCTGACGTTATTAAGCCTTTTTAAATTTAAATGGAGGAGGATCAAACAGAGGAGTTGCTCCTGCTGCCTTCAGCTTCGTAAATGAAACAATGAATGACTCGAACCTCTGGTCGGACTGTGTGATCCGGTAAGTACTTCTACAGTTCTGTGAACGGTTCGGCAACAGCCGTTTAGGACTTCGTTCGGTGTTGGCGGTGGTTTCACATTCGGTACCGATGTTCTAGCTCCATTTGCATGTCCAGCACTAAGAACTCCGTTAGCGCTGCTTGTCTTTGACGTTTCTCCCAGCCTCTGTAGGGCTGTGTCCCGGTTCGGCGACAGCTGTGCTGTTTATCTGGTGTGGCGGTAACAGCGACACCGAACCTCCGGTCGGAACTGTGATGTCAGTACCACAGGCAGTACAGTTCCTGTTAGCATCTCGAAGAGCGTCCAGATTTGTCTCAATTTTTATTTGCATTTTTTTTAAATTACAGCCAATAGTGACGAAGTGTGGCGTTATCTAAAGCTACATCAGTTGAACTCAATATTATACACAAGAACTCAGGTAAAGTTAGCCTTCCTGTGTTTACTCTGGATTCCAGTACAGAATAAATCATTATGCGTCATCAACCCATCGGTGAAAAAATGGCGACCTTCATGGGTGAAGAATATAACAAAAGATATTTTTGACGTAATTATTAGTTTTGCGTATCACAAACAGCAGTTTTTTTTTATATATATATATATATATATATATATATATATATATATACATGTTCAACTAATCCTGGATCCTACTACAAAAACTTGTATGCCCTTCCGGGTTCAACACCTGTCTACTACCTGTCACCCCCTGGCTCAATAATTTGAGGCCACTGCCCCATCTAATGACCAAAAACCCCAAAATACACAGATTTGACTCATAGAGATATCGAAAATGGACACAGCTTTGTCTAAACTAATTTAAAATGTTTTTTAAAAAATCTGTAATTCTTAAAATTATTTTTTGTCTGTTAATATACAATAGTATATTGAAAAGATGTGGGGCATCAAGAACTCAGGTAAAGTTCTTACCAATGATATGATCACTGGACATGAATATGAAAAATGTATGGTCTAAATACTCCTGGCCACAAATTCAATTATGTTGTGGTCATTTAAAAGGTAATCATTATTTTAGAGTTGACCCAGGGTACTAGTGTTCATTCTGAAGAAATGATGAAGTCACACATGTAACCATGAATCTTTTGATGCTTTTTAAGAGTTTTTTTTTTTTTTTAGGAACAATTTATCTTCCTTTAGACCCACTCTGGTTTTGTTTTTCCTTCTTCTAAAGTTGTCGTTTTTTCTTTATTAGGGATGTATACAAAACAGATTTTAAAAAAGTGTTTTGTTTTGGTAAAAACATAAAAAATGAAATGTAAATTTATCTGACAAAAAATGTCATAAATTGTGACTTCATACACCTGTTTTTACAAAGGGTGCACTAGAGGTTAATGTTACTGCAAGATCAGAAAACAAGATCAATTTTAATTGTGAAGCCCACAAGTGCATATAAATAGTGCTATTTAAAAATGTTACAGTACATTAGTAACTTCTGTTCATGGAGCAACACACTTAGCTTTTAAACTCTGATTGACTGGTCTGTGTATTTTAGAGGAATTGCATAAGTTATCTCAATAAAAACATCCTGACTGAATCAGAGGATTGCTGTCTTGAAAAACACCTCTACCCTCCATCTGCACAGGTTAATTCAGGTTATAAATCTACCCATTCTAAATTACAGAGGGTTTACAGTTTCGCAATATTAAATTTAACAGCTGCCTATTGTTGTGCTTAATAGCACATGCATTTTTCACCTATTTGGAGAGTTGGAGCTGTAATGCCTTTAGTTAATTTCATACACCTGAAGTTGCTTCTGTAAAAACAAAAGACTTCTTTTAATGAAAAGAAAGCTACAACAGGTGAGTCGTATTAGAGACCTGAATTTATTTACTATGTTATATACATGACACAGAAAGAATAAGTGCATATACAATAACCTTGTCTGACATTGAAGGGTTGGTAGAGCCTTCAGAAATTGCTATTGATGATGATGATGCTGGATGCCAGTGACAGCTGGTCTATCGGTTATTTTCCTGAGATATAAAAGGTATATACTGAACGTGATTACACCAATACAGCAGTTAGTGAGGAATGACATTAACGACTTAATTACACACAATCTGGAGTTCCCTTTTTAAGTCTTATTGTTTAAGGATTAAGGACCTGTTCACTGCTTTGTGTAAGCGGGCTAAACGTATACTTCACATGCTGTCGGGCAGAGCAGGAAAGGCTGTTCAATAGGCATGTGGAAGATGGCATCCCAAACAGTTTTATAATCATGTTTGGATTGGTTTATTACTTCTTCTGACTTTTGGATTCGTCTGGGGCGTCAGTTGTGTCGTGGCGTCCTTTGAGAAAGCGGATGATTTTCTCAATCGAAGCTTCCTGATATTCATGAGACCATCTGTGACAAGGGGCAACACAAGCGAACTGGTTCATTCATACAGAAAACCTGGAGTGAGTAGTTTGAATTGGTAAAATAAGGCTACGTGTTTGGAAGTGTAGTAAAACTCACTTAATGCCATTGAAGTTGAGGATAGCTCTCATATCCTCTGGCAGTGACATGGGGTCAGGCCACATGAAGTTATCTGAGACTGGGACAATGTTCTTTTTCCCACTCAGGGCCGTGGCTATTTCCTGCAATGTAAATACCTCTTTAAATATTACCTTTGAATGTGTAAACGCATAAAGGAATGGAATTGTCTTCAAATATATAAGTGACGAATGTACCGCACAGAAACATCCCAAGTAACAAAAACAACACATTTTGCATTTTGCATTGTCTTTTTTTCCTCATTTATAACAACAAAAAGAAAAGTACATCTCATCACACTCAAACATATCTACACCAATTAGAAAATGCTTCTACGTTGATGTTAAACTGTATGTTCCTCCTGACCTTATGCACCCAGTCCTTCATGGCGGTGTCGCCCATGCACTTGTCGAGCGCGTTTGCAGACAGGACCAGAATGAAGTTACGCGCCCTCTGTACGCTCTGGATTAGTTTGTCTTCAAATTTACCCGCCTCCAGCTTCTCCACATCTATAAAAACACTGTATTCTCTGACCTGCAGGTGCACCTTCAGAAGGCTGGAGGATGAGGAAGACAAACAAATTGCTGTGTCTTCTAATAATTTGGGAGAAAATTTGGGGGAAATTCCCAATTGGGCTATACCTGGCCAGTTGGGAGCCAGTGGTCCGACGGTAGCTAATGAACACGTCAGGGCCTGGAGCCTGGGCGTCTGTGTAGCTTGGCTTTAACGGCCTGCTGACAGCGGACAGTATCTTCGCTCGGTGGACTCCGTTACCAATATGGCAGTCGTGCTGCAGCTGCTGGTCAGTCAGCTTCTCCATGTTGTTGTGGTCCACGCCTGATTGGACCAGGCCATAGGTGTACTGTCGAAAACAGGGATCGACTGCAGCCAACCATTCAGCCATGTTGTTAGGGTCACACGTAGAGTAGTCAGCGTAGGTCTTCAGCACACGCAAGTCTCTAAGAAACCTGGGTGAAGACAAAACATTTGTTTCTTGCAGACCAGCAACATTTTACATTTGGCTTGTATTGAGAACTGGTCTTAGTTTCTTGCCTCTTGCGGGTGAGACCTGCAGCCATGTTGAGATCAGAGCTTAGATCTTCATCTGTGATGTTCAGTAGGAGATCTCCATCCACCTGAAGCTCCTGTGAGACACATCAGGACAAAGAGGAACTTACAATCTCAAGGTGATTTTAATGTGTCTTTACAAAAGTATACATTAAAACAAAACACTTTCTTATTATGTCACCCCACAATGACAGACTTTATTGCGATTTTGAGTGAGCATGACACAAAGGATTTCATACTCCTGAAATGCAAGGAAAACAATACACTGTTTGCTATTTTTGTTGACAAAAACTTTGCCGTTAGTGTGTTTTCACATAGAACGACCGGAGGCTGTGAATTTGAGATTAAGTCACTATCTTTTCCCAGTGAAGGAAACTGTATTTCTCTGAGGTCCTTGTTGGTTTTTCTTAGACCTACCTGAAAGCAGTTGCTGAAGGAACTGAAGCCAACCTGCTGCAGCCATGTCTGCACCTCGCAGGTCTTCCAGTTGGGCACACAAGACAAGACTCGCTTTGGGACTTCTTCTCCCATCATACTCAGGGCCCTCTTGGCGAGACCGGAGGCCGTCCCATTACTGGAGTACATGACGATTCTTTTAAGGCTCTGCACTGCACCGATCTCTTGAAATATCTTAAAAAGGAGAAAATAAGTATATAAAACAGAAAAGCTAGCTAATAATTATTACCACACTGGTATTATTTGAGGATTATGTCAGCTGGAGTGATTGTACCTTAGTGTTGCGTTGGCGGGACTTGATACTGGTCTCAACACAGAGATAAAAGGCTGCAATACACTTCCCCTCCACTCTCGTGCCATCTAGTAATGGCAAAAGGTGCTGAAGGTCAGATGCCGTCTTTCCCTGCATGCAGTCTGCACTGTCCAATAAGCAGCGAGCGAAGTCATCCGGATCCAAAGAGGCGATGAAAGGCTCCACCAGCTCCAGCGTACCAGACCTCACCACCTCATCCTCGATCTCCCTGTTCGCAGCCAACACCGTCACGGCCAGGCAGGCGTGGAAGCGGATGAGCTCGTCTTCTTTGGAAAACGCCAGAGGGAAAAGCCACTCTGCCGCCTTCTTCTCAATCATCCAACGCTGACAGCGGTGGCCCCCGTACATTGCGCAGTTGGCCAATGCCAGGGCACAGTGACGCAGCACAGTGGGGTCCGTGCCCCGGCACCAGAAGAGGAGGGCGTCCAGGGCACCGTTGGAGATGAGCTGGACGGACGTCTCCTCGGTGTGTTTGAACATGTGCTCCAGGATGCCAGAGACGCTGCGAGCCAGCTGGGCATCGTCCTGCTGTCGAGTCAGATTAAGGATGACCCCCAGACCAATGCGTGCTACATAGTCCCTGTCAAGAGAGGGATAAGAGAACGATCAATGAAAACAGAGGAGGCGCTAACTGGTTGGCATAGCTAATGGAAATCCATGCTTCCTTTCCCAAACATATAGTGGAAATGAGCTGGACACTGCAGAAACAGCAGTGTAAATGTCTACAGTTAAGCCAGGTAAATACCAACTTGGACTGAGATGGTCTTGATCAAAAAATAAGCCTCTGGGTCAGAAATCAACACCCTTAAGGACAATGCAATGGCATTCTGGTGAAAGGCTGTGGTTTGAGCTGACAAACATTGCAAAAGATGACGTTTTCAAACTAAACGTGATAAAATGTGATTTACTAAAGAATTGGGATACCTGAAACCACAGATTAAAGGTTGAAACTGGGACATGCATGGATGCTACAATAGGACAGTGATCCCAACCACAAATTAAAACCTGGATTTAAATGAATAAAGCAGACTACATTAAGACTCTGGAATGGTTAACACAAAACACAGACCTTAACCCATTTAATAGTTATGAACTATAGTTACAAACCAAATCAATGCCTGGAAAAATGCAACATTTAGATAAACTGAAAAGTTTGATTTTCAGTTTAGTTCTTTCTTTGAGCAAAACAAAATAAGCACCTTAAAACTAATCAGCAGAATCTCATGACTGTATTACTTGTAATATCTACTAATGACATCAAAAACTGATCTAATGTGACAGTATGAGGGTGACTTCTTGAGTTAAACTTCCTTTCAGTCTCTTAAAGAGTCCCTACCTGTTCTCTGAGATCAGAATCTGCTCCAGCAGCTTCGCAGACTCATAGATGATCTCCACAGCTGATGTCTGCTGCAGCTGAAGCAGCAGCTCCAGGCCTCCATCCAGCCGGATCCTGTTGCAGATCTCCTCGGCCACCTGACGCCCCACTGTGGGCAGCACCCAGGCCTCCTCCACCAGCTGATAAATCTCCGCCACGGCCCTGCGGGTCTCGTCTGAGTCAGAGTTCTCCTTGGCGGCCTTGAGGCTCCTGATGGCTTCGCGCAGGGCGGGAAGGGAGTCCTTCAGGACGGCCTGGACGTCTGCGCTGAGACCCGGGGAGACCGGCTTGGGCTCGCAGCCGGAGCCGCTCCTCGCTCTCTGCAGCCGGCTGACATAGTCCGGCACAGTGAGTCGGTCTGAGCTGAACATGGAGGAGAGACGTCGATGGAGCCGAAACAGGAAGAGCGTCAAAGACAAGAGCATCTACTGACAGAGAGACGGAGGGAGTTTCCTGGCCTGCAGCTGTCTACGCAGGCCTCTGGTTCAGGCTGATACAGATGCTGATATCACAGAAGCCAAAACCGAGTTAGAGAACAAATAACACTTGGCAGGTGATGCACAGCAGAGTGCATCACCTGCACTCTGTTGTTTTCTTAAGCTGATCTTGAACTCCGCGGATGTTTAGTCCACAGCTCTGTCCTCCATCGATAATTCTTTGTTTTTATTTCAAACGATCAAAAACTGAAGCTCATTGAACCACAAAAAAAAAAAAAAAAACTACCAGGAAGAAAAGGCTCTTGTCCGACGAAGAAAGAACTGTTGCGTGTTTCCTCATTCAGTGGAGACAAAGGATGATTGTAGCTGTCATAGTCGTCGTTTCAACAGCACCCAGAGCTTTGTAAAGGTCCAATGGAGCGAAATTAGCGCTTCTTTAGAGTAATTCAACACGAATCGCATCACTCCATTAATTTTTGACCGTCACTCCACCGAGAGGTTGGGGGGGAAAATAAACGCTGAGCCGCTGGATCTCCATCCTCCTCTCCTCCACCTGCAATACAACCGGTCAGAGCATGCGCACAGCGACCGGAGTCTCTGCTGTAAACACTGTGGGCCCCCTGCTGGCGGAATGGAGAAAAACATCCAAGCTTAACAAACTAATAAATTCAGTTCAATTTAACTTAAAGTAGTGAGTAACTTAAATTAACAATTACAACAAAACATTATGGGAATAATTTTTTTTATTATTATAAAGGGTACTTTGTTGTTTCTAGAGACTTATTTAAAATTATCTTTCATATAATATAATTATTTATCAAGGGGATAAATAACTATAAATAAAAATTATCCCCAAACCTTCGGCACATTGTTTAAATGAGTAGGGAGAGTACAAAAAGTGCTTATATTTGCATGTGAATTTATCTCAAGTTGAGATTTGCTTGTATAACTTTTATTCCAACTGCCTATTCCACACATACAAATTATTAAAGAATACCATCAAAATCCAGCTATTCAGTCAATAACATTTTGTCTTTGTAATCTGTTCTGGCATTTAGATTTGAAAGATGCTTGATGTAGATCACTAAATCGACTATCCTTTCCCCGTTTGATACAGTTTAGTCCAAAGCTACGTTTCCCGTATTTGAGAAATTCGTTCTCTATTTCTGTTGTTGTGAAAATCCTTGTTTCAACCACGTTGCTTTCAGTTTTCCGACTGAATGCTTGGACCTTTTTTTTTTTGTTGTTCTTTGTTTTCCCTTCTACAACCGTCCTATTGTGCTCGTACAGATGTTAAATTTCAGGTACAGTAGGTTGAGAAAAGCTGACATTTTTACTCAGTATTAATAACAAAGTTGTTTGGTTTTGCATTTTGTCGTTCTTGACAGCTCTATTGAATTAGGTTTCCTGTTTAAACAAAGACGTGCAAAAAGCCATAATTAGTTCCCCAGGGAGCCTTAAATGACAAACTCAATTATCCTCCAATCATGAACTCATGATCTACAGTAAAATATGTCAGACAAACAGCACGTCCACTGATTTGGTTTAATTTTACCCTATATATCAAAAAAGTGAACTTGTGAAAAGTAAACTAATGTTCCATAACAAACATCTGAGACCTACAAATGAACAGCTGAAGTTTCTCATGGACAGACTTTATTTGCTAATTTTAATTATGAGTGTTACTGTATTGAATTTCTTGAAGGGCTACAGATTCAAAACGACTTGGTATCATGTCACAAATGTGTCTTCCAACTTCCCACCAGGCAACAAAGGGGGAAAAAATTATTTCTAATTGGAATAGATTTATTCATCTTACTCAGAAATACTATTCCTTTCAGTGGATTTGGATTATTGTTGCTGTGAGAAATGCCCAGAGCTAAAACTGCTTTTTGAAGGTTGGTTTTTACCTCTTCTTGCTCATCATTTTCTGTGGGATGTGTCTGATCTGTGACTATTTCTCTCTAAAACCATCTATGTGCTCCATTTTCTGCACAGTTTGTAAGACAGAGCTGTGTCCACTTGACCTGACACATATCGGAGGTCCCACATAAGAACCATAACTTAAACATAATGTCCAATATAATCAATTCCATAAAATATAAAACACTGGTTTTAAGATTCATAAACTGCCCCAACAACAGAGTAAATGGTTCCTTCGGGCCTGAGCAGAGGGTCAGACGGATCCAGCATTTTGTTCTTTATTGATTCCTTTCTTTTTTCCGACCAGGCTCGGTTGCTTGTGAACAAACGAAGTTAAAGTAAACAGAGGGAAGAGGGGTGACTGACACATGTTTCCAATAACCGGAGCACATGGTTTATCATTACCTCCTCAGTCTGCCTACTGGCAGAACAGAGACAGCATGAAGTTGTGTTTAATCCTCTTGCTCTCTCTGAGCGCCAAGGCCTTCACTGAGGAGATCGTCACTGGTGAGTGATTAATAAAGTTTAATAAAAATTAAGCTAAAAGTATTTTCCATTTTGGAAGTAACTTCTTTTTACCCTGTTTAGCCTATAAGCTTTATTTTCAAGGTCAAGCTCTTTTGCTGCTGTTGTTACTAACGTTTTGCTTGTCCTGGTAGCATTTTGGAATGATTCTGTTTATTCTGAATCTGATGGACTAATTAATTAACTTTGATCTGGTCAGAAGCCTGTTTTTTAAATGTATACATGGCAGAACGCTAAAGGCAAATTAATAAACGTTTAAATGGGGAATAATTTGTCGAGATGGGTGTCAATTATTTAAAGATTCAAAGATTCAGTTTAGAAAGAGAAATAGACCTTATAGTCAGAGGTAAAATAACAAGTAATCATCTCACATTGATCTTGCATTAGTTAACGATTTATCTGAAAAAACAAAACTGCAGTAAAATAACTTATCAGCTTGTATTCATGACTTTATTTTTTCACATTTTTTTACTTTAAAATAGTAAAAATTAATTTTCTATAAAATACCAACTTAACGCAGCACATAATTGTAAAAGAAGCTGTAAAGAAAATATGTTTTTCAGAATGTTTCAAAGATAAAATAAAAATAAAAAATTGAAAAGTGTGGCCTGCATTTGTGTTCAACCACACAGATTATGTATTCGGTAGAACCACCTGGCGCTGTTGCAGCTGTAAGGGTCCGGGGGTATGCTACCAGTTTTGCATGTTCAGAGATTGAAGTTCTTTTTAAAACACTAACTCGGTCAGACTGGATGAAGAGCTTCTGTAGACGTTCATTTTCAAGTCCTGCCACAGATTCTCTGTCTGGACTTTCACTGATCCATTCTAACACATGAACACGTTTTGGTCTTTACCACCGTATTGATGCTCTGGCTGCTTTAGTTACTATGGCAGCTGTTGCTCTGTTTGAAGATAAAATACTGTCACATCCATCACACATACAAGCATCCGTACACAGCATGATGCTGCCACCACCATGTTTCGCTGCGTCAAATATGGAATTCACCGTAATAGCTTTCCATCACACCATTTTACATTCAATTCAGGACACAAGATGATAATTTTGAGCATTGCTCTCATTGCCTCTCCTGTTACTTCAGATAAAGATTATTTATTGGCTTTGTAGCTTCACTGTTGTTCTGCACTCATTTTATTTTCAGGCGATCAATTGAACAGTTCTCTGTAAGACGCTCAAAAGTCTGGAATATATTTTATAAACTTTAAACGTCTTCATATCTTTATTTCTCCGCTGTTTGTTCACTAATGTCTTAGACCTTCAAAAAGAAAGTTGTTAAATCACACACAGATTGGCGTAGTGTGTTGTGCAGATACAGTTTATCAGGTGAAAAGTCCTTGACAGCTGTCCAGTTTTCGATTCCTGACCTTAGACGTTTGCTGAATGTCTTCCCCCTCTTTTATCCCATTTTCTGTTCGATCACCATCATCAAAGGCCAGTACAGCCATAAAACCTTCAACTTCGGAAGGTAACTGCTTGCATTGGATTTTATTCAGTGGAACCAGAGTGAAGGAAACTGAAAACAAACGCAAAAAACACTTTTCAAATTGTCCTTTGTTCCACTTAATGATGATTCACTTATTTATTGTTAATCCATCACTTTAACCATCCAAAAACACAGAAGTTTGTGACTGGCACCCAGAAAACCGATAATTTGCCCGTAGAGTTTTTGCCATGAATAATAGCTTGACTAAAATAAATAAAATAGCTGCACAATGTCTCACAATGTTGCCTGAATCCAATCCAACGATCCTGTAGTCTGATTGTTCCAAGAACTGGCCTCCCCTCGAGTAATTAATCATCAAAGGAGGATCTAACTAATCAGGGTTCATTGATGTAATTGGGAAAACCTGATTTTTGCCTTGTGCTGTTCTATCAAAGTCCCATGGGAACGACAATCAAATAAAATCTAATCAAGAACCAGAGGAAATTAATTTGTCTGGGAGAGTCACTAACAACCAGAATCAGCTCAGGGAGACAAACTGAACCAAGTGCGTCATTTTATCCAAAGAGTCTTGTCTGGACCAATGTGAAAACGGCTTTCAGGCTCAGAGGAAGTGCCAGTGTGACTCCATGTGCAAGTATTACAAAAGCTGCTGCTCTGACTATGAGGCCATCTGTGGCATGACGAGTAAGAACCCTCACCGCCCATTTGCTCCAAACCATAACCTGCATATTTTATACAGTCGCTGCTCCAAATCCCCACATAGACACTGCTGTTAACATTACTCGTGTCTCTTCAGCTCGTGGCGACACGTTTGTGTTTGCAGAGGACGATGATAATGGTGATTTGTTTGGAAGCACCACTCCGACCCCAAAAGGTCCCGCTGATGTTGCATCCACCCGATCTCCTGTCTCAGACTTCAACCAAAGACTGCATCGACCTCCAGAGACCAATCTGAAAATGACAAAACCTCCACGGCTGGTGAATCAAAGAGTGACTCCCAAAAGTGAGCTCGCTGCCACGACTGGAGCTCCTCAGGCTCCTTCAGCCACCACCACTGCTCCCAAAACCACACCACCCACCACAGTGGCCACCACCACTGTTACCGTCACCACAGCAGCTCCTGACCCAGATGCCGAGGTCTGCAGTGGGAGGCCTTTTGATTCCTTCATGCAGCTTAAAAACGGCTCCATCTATGCCTTCAGAGGTGCTTTGTCTCAACTCCAACAGCATTCATCGAATCACCATCGCTCCGGTTTGGTTGTGATTGTGAGTTTTCTGCTTTCCAGGGGAGTACTTCTTTGAGATGGACCAGAAGTCGGTTCTTCCCGGTTACCCAAAGCTGATCAAGGATGTGTGGGGCATCAGTGGGCCAATCGACACTGCATTCACTCGCATTAACTGCCAGGGGAAGACGTACATCTTTAAGGTGACGGCAAGGAGACATCAACTGGCAACTCTTATCGTCCTCTGGTTTCTAATGTTTGTTCTGATTACAACTTTCATCAGGGAAACAAGTACTGGAGGTTTGATGACGGCATCTTGGAGGACGATTACCCACGTGACATCAGCGTTGGCTTTGACAAGATTCCTGACCATGTGGACGCAGCGTTCGCCCTTCCTGCTCACAGCCACCACGGAAAAGAGAAAGTTTACTTCTTCAAAGGTATTTCCAGAACTTATCTTTGATATTTTCTTCTGTTTTAAAGGTGATCAGAAGCTTCTTAGATGCGTGACTGTTTTTATTCTGTGGTTTCATCCAGGTGACCAGTACTATCTGTACGAGTTTTTGCACCAACCCTCCCACGAGGAGTGTGCCGCCATGTCTGAGAGGTCTCCATCCACACTGTTCAGGCGCTACACAGATCTGTACCATAGCAACTATGAGCAATTCTTCAGCGAACTTTTCCCTGACTGTAAGTTTAGCAGGAGGATTCAAACAGCTTCAACTTTTTCATGCTTTGTCACCTCACAACCACAAACTTAACTGTATTTTAAGATGATTTTCTGTCACAAACTGACATAATGTGCCAATGTGACTCCGACTTAAAAGTACTTTCATGATTGTGAAGTAAGAGATCCAATTGACAATCTGATGAAAGATTTTTTTTAAAAAATGTTTTCACATGCTCTACATCCAATCCGTCTAATCTTGAGCAACTTTGCAAAGAAGACTGGGAAGCATGTTCCTATTTACATGCGCAAGTTACTGGAGATACACCCTAAAAAAAGTTTAAGCAGTAATTGCAGATAAAGATGTTTGGCAAAATATTGGCCTGAAGGCCCTGAATAGTAATGCTTGTGCCACTTTTCAGATTTTTATTTTTTAAAAGGAAATTTTTCTTTACACTTCACAATTATGTGCTACTCTGTGTTTTACTATCATAAAATAATTACTGTAGTTAAAAAAAAAAAAAAAAAGTGGGAAAGTTCAAATGGTGAAAATACTGTTACAAGGTTCTGTATTCGCTCTGATCTTCTGCAGTGCCTCAGCATCACGACAAGCATCACTTCATCAACAAAGATTGGAAAGGCCTCAAGTCTCCAGTGGATGCTGCCATGGCCGGCAGGATCTACGTCGCTCCTTTCAGGTCGTCGTCCCAGCCCAACCAGCAGTACCAGCAGAATGGATGGCAGAGAGGTCGTAGGCGACAGAACCGGTCTCCTTCCTGGGGGTCCATGGCCGAGCAGGGCATGAGCATGGGCCAGGGATTTGCTGAGAGGGGCATGGAAATGGGTCTGAGATTGGCAGAGAGGAGGATGGAGATGGAGGAGAGGCTGGGCCGGGACTGGGACAGGCGGCGGGATCAGGACTGGGACCTGGACAGACGATGGAATCAGGACTGGGACCAGAGCAGAAGGTGGGACCGGGACTGGGACCGTTACAACCAGAACAACAGAGGCAACTACGACACCAGGAATGATCGATTCCTCCAGGGAGAAATGCCTATCCAGAGTGTGTACTTCTTTAAAGCAGGTAAACAGTAATATGTAATCATTTAAACTCATAGTAAACTTAGGTATTATGTTCATAATTCAGATGTTCAAATTATATTGTACTACAATGTGTTTTTATCAGCCTTTTCTCACACTAAAACCAAACATGACAATTTTATGTGGTCAGCTTTATGTTATTGATCGACAAAAACTACAACATCATTATGAAGTTAAAGAAAATGATAAACAGTACCACTTAGCATCACAATGATGAAAAAGCAAAAACAAAGACCTCATCTTGTCTTAAGCTGCCCATGAGGCATGTTTCAAAGCATCATGGGGGATGGGATCCAATCTCATTAGTTTTTTAACATTACTAGACAATAAAAGAAATGAATTTGGTCTAAAAACAAAACATGTCTAACAAAAGTTAAACCAGTTGTTTCCATCCTTCCTAAACTGTAATACCTTCCTGGTACAAAAGTAAAGGCTAAGCAAGTTATTTACTGAAAAAATGTTTGAAATCAGTCACGTTTACGATCAACTCCTTATTTAAGCCAGACCAGTTTGCATCAGAAACTCGTAACATTAAAAAACACACAAAGATGTTGCACATTTTAACAGATGGAAAGTCTGAGTTTTACTGCAGATTCAGTTGGAAATTAATTTTATTATCCTTCCAGCTCTGCCTGGAAGACGTATTATAGTAACCAGCTTCACATGCTCTTTACTTGTCCTCATGACAAAAACGGAAATGGCTTAAATCATGGCAGTTCCTCTTTATGATCGCTTGCTGTGTGATACTTTCCATGTGCCTCTAACCACAAGGTTTTTCTCTTACTTTTTTATGTGACATAACTCAACAAAATAGTTAAGTCCTGCAGTACATCTTTAAAATATCTACCAGGATGAAGCTCCCCGAAGAAATGAAATAGTTTGGGAGTTTCCGGTTTAACATAAGACTGGCTTGCTTTTGTTTTCTAGATAAATACTACAGAGTTGACCTCAGGACCAAAAGAGTCGACCCCGCTATGCCTCCATACCCCAGATCCATCGCCAAGTACTGGCTCGGCTGTCCAGACCCATCTGGAGCAGAGAAGAAGTAGCTTAACGTTTTCTTGCCAGTTTTTGTTTGTGTGTGTGTCGTGTGAGTTTAAAATAATGTGTCACAAATGAGTCGTTTTCACAAAAACCGTCTCTGCTGGTTGTGAAAAGTTCACAAGACATCGGTAACGCAACTAATAAAAATCAGCAAACGGCAGCATTCAGAGAAAGTCCAAACGGTCAAAGTTCAGACGGCTGATTTTCTGAGTGGCTCGCTTGTGTGTTTACAGCGTCAGCAGATCAACTTTATCAAATACAGAATAGACTCAGTTCAGACAGTAAAAGACAGAAAGGACCTAACACTACGTTCTGGCTTAAAACAACTACTAACTTTGGCATCTTATTTAATTTTGTGTTTCCCATCTGTAACTTTGACTTTGTGGTGTGAATAAAACATAATAAACTTAAGAGATGTTGCTGCCAAACAGCAGTGCTTCATGCTGGGAGGTTTCCTGTTTGAGGGAATGTTGACATTAAAGCTGTAGCTGTGAAAACATGTTTACAAGTTCAGCGTTCTCTCTTCTGTGTCATTATGTTTAGAGAAATCTGCTGTAAAAAAATCAGGACACCCCAGGCCAGGAAAGACATTTTGACTTTTTTTTTTCCCCCCACATGATTCTACAACACACATAAAAAAAATCACCCAGTTTCAGTTCCCTGCAACTCAATCTGTGAAGGATGACTCATGTCAAACAACATGACCTCTGGCCTCTTGCTCTAACATGTTTCACAAGGTATCTGTTTTCATCCTCTGTGCATAAATATCTAAACCTTAATCTTTAAGACAAGTATCAGCACATAAACTGCTGTACGTTTTTTTGCACCATCATCGTCCCATTTCTGTCTGAAACGTCACTGCAGAGCAATAAACTGGTTGCATCAAGATCAGACCTGCTGACTCGGTGTCTCTGAGTTATGGTTGTGAGATTAAGACGTTTTCATAGCAAGGTTCATCGTTTGCTGCTCCCTGATTGTTGATGGCCTGAGTCGTCTCTCCTGTTGGTCCCACGGTCAGATAGCTACACTCTGTTTGCCCTGCAGCTGCACCCACGCCCTGCATGGCTCTTCCTTCAGCTCTCAGACCCGACCCGCTGGTGGCCACCTCTGGGACGCTCTTCAGGATCGACGACAGCGGCCGTTTCGGCGTGTTCCCCTCTGATGGAGGAGCCTCTGAAGCGCCGCTAGAGGCGTTCTTCCGCCTGACTGGCTTAACCTCACCTCCTGACGGCCCTCCCTGCTCCCAGACGGCGGCCCGAGCTCCCAGCTTCCTCCTCGGGGGTTTGATGATCCCCTCGGCCGCCTTTGTCTTGGACCTTCCGCCGTCGTGCTCCTTTTGTCTCTGCAGGCTGCCGAGTCTGCGCAGCATGGCCTGGACCGGTCCTTCAGAGCTCGACTCTGCTTTTGTCACAGGCCTGCCAGCCTTACCGACTGTCACATACACCGTGGTGACCTTATGAAGAGCCCCCGCCTCACCCTCAGAGTTCAGCAGCGGGGTTCCTTTATGAGCAACCGCGTTGGACATGGTCCGCCTGCGACCTGACGTCCCAGGGACTTGTAAATTCTGGCTTGTGTCTACTTCCTGTTCCACCACCTCACAGCTTGACTCTTGCGTCTCTGTTGCTTGACCTTCTTCCCCATCTTCCCTCTCCTCTTCCTCAGCTCCGTCTTCCTCCCCAGTCCTTGCTGTCCCTCCCTGACTTTGGAGGGCAGACAGCATCAGAACCCCCCAGTGGGTCTTCGCTTTGTTACGCGGAGGAGCACCAGGGTCCTGACCGGACCCACGCCTCTCCTTGGGACTGAAGCGTGTCCCTTCTGCGAATGACACGGACGGCCTCTTGGACTTGGCGTTGCTTGAGGTGCGAGGGATGTTGAAGGACGAAGCAATGTCCTCGCTGCTGAACCCGGACGGGTCCAGGAACATATTACACTTGGAGCTCATCTCCTGGAACTCCCCACCCGCCACGGCCGGGATGTCTGTGGACACAGAGGATGTTGATGGAAGACGTGCAACTGCTGCAGAGTTTGAGCTCCTACCTTCTCTTGGAGGAACGCAGTAGAGAGCCTCGCCCTCCTCTTCGTCACTGTCGAAGGACGACCCCTCGGTGACCCAGCCAGAAGAGGGAGGCTCGATGAAGCTGTGGTTGAAAGTGACCTCTGGGTCGTGGTGAGACACTGTCCAAAAAGAGTCCCGAAACAAATCAAGACATGAAGCTTGTGAGGTTAAAACTCAACACGGGAAAGACATGAAGCTTTAAATATACTTGGCTTGAAAAAGTAGTCATATTCCTTTC
The DNA here is from genome assembly GCA_010277075.1 of Poeciliopsis retropinna. Taxonomy (NCBI): domain Eukaryota; kingdom Metazoa; phylum Chordata; class Actinopteri; order Cyprinodontiformes; family Poeciliidae; genus Poeciliopsis; species Poeciliopsis retropinna. The sequence continues at coordinate 11,924,706 of VMRM01000002.1, read as the reverse complement.
ACACATTTCATAACATTACAAGCAAAACTGCAATGTATTTTATTTGGATTTTATAGGTAGAACAACATAAAGTAGTGCATATTTGTCAAATGGAAGGAAAATGACACAAATTCACTAATTTTCTTCCTTTGCATTGATTTTCCTGAATAAAATTAAATGAAACCAAGTGCTTTCAGTAGTCTAGGGAATAAATAGAGTCCTCCTATTTGTCATTTTATCTCAGTATAAACCCTATTGTTTTGTGAAAGCCTTAAAGATTAGAAATCCAGGAGCAACTGGCAAAATGAAAACCAAAGAATGCAGCAGACAGGTCAGGGGGAACGTTGTGAAGAAGTTCAGTTATAAAACAACTTCTCACTCAGCAACTGAAAACAGGTCTGCATTGTGTCAGGAAAAATGTGCTGTTGCGATACTATTGCTGTAATGATGAATTATGATTAGCCCACTTCTTTTCTAGCTCTTTTTCTTTCATTTCCTTCATCACATTCTCTTCGCCACTCTTTGAGAGCTGTCAGCCAATAAAAATATCCTGTAAGTGTGGGTAATAATAGCAGGAAAGGCCCAATCAACAGCTAAATGTAGACTTTGCGGGAACAATCGATACAGGAAAAACACTTTGAGTTGGTACTGACCAGTGACTCGAGGCAGGCCGGAGGACCAGTCCGACATGCAGGGGAGGGCAGCGCCGATGTTGGCCAGGACGCTGTAGACGTGATATTTCATCCTGACCAACATGCCGCCATCAGCCACAGCCGCACTGCCACAACAGGAGGAAGACAGCAGGGGGTCAAAATAAAAGGGTTGGGAACTTTCATACTGTTTTTGGCCCCCAAAAGTCAGAGTTCATAGCTTTGTAACATAATTACATGGTTGTTTTAATGTACTCATATTGATTAATATGCACTGGCAATTATAAGATATACAAATTCAAATTTAACACAACTTGTAATAGTTTTCCTATATGACAGTAGGCTGATTATCAGTGAAAAGTAACTTAATTTATGTCGTCAAAGGAAAGCATCAACTGAAGTGAGAAGATTTGTGTAATTACTCTTACCGCCAGAAGGGGGAGACATTTCCCCCCCCCCCCAAATAAACGAGTCGTAAGTTAAATTTAATAAATTAGAATTACAGTTATTAAAAGCACTGGATATTGCTCAACATAAACTACATAACACATGTATTTTAACCAGTAGATAAACATATTAAATTATATTTTGTGAAGTTATCAAGGAATTTAAATAACGTCTCTGATCCTAACCCTTTGAAATAGTTAGACTGCAGCACGATCCATACAATGACTTAAACCAGTAACATTTATGAAGGTAAGTAGGTACAGACCTGTTTTTGCTGTCAGCTGGACCTCCTCCGCAACACAGGCAGCAACACAGGACAGCAAAAATCAGCAAGAACAAGGGAACCAGCACGCCTGCGAGGACAGCACCTCTACCACCTGGTAGACAAGCAACATTAAAGGTCCTTTAGGCTTAAAAGGAAACACTTGCATCATGAAACAAAGATGCTGTCAGGGGGTGTGCATACTGTAGGGGCAAGCACCAGTGACGTGGTGGCAGCCCACTCCTTCACCACAGTCACAGACGGACGAACAGTTGGGGCCAAACAGCGGAGCAGGACAGGTGTTGTTACAGCTGGAAACGACAGCGAAATTCAGAGTGCTGCTGTAAACTACGACAATGGATTACGTCGTAATTTGATCCTTGCTGAACAACACAATAAAATTGATTACACCAGATATTTGTTGTTTTCTTGATGAGCTCCCACTTTCCAGCTGTTACCAGGAGCCATGTGCTGCCTCAGAATAATTATTTGGTATTTCATCTGAACCCAACCATAAATGTTACTATAGGTAGAAATGAAGATGATCAGGTCTAGTTTGAGCTGACAGAACTCTGGAAGTTTAAGCTTTGAGCAAAATATGAATAAATGAATTGAACATTTAGACAATAAAATACACTGTAATTTAACAAAAACTGTATTATAAAGACGTTTTATTTATACAAATAGACATATCCATATAATATTACATTGATATAAGTGAAGTCTGTTGTGGTAATTGCCTGTCAGTAGTACACAAAGGCTTCAACCTTAATAATAATAAAGCAACTTTCTATTAGCAAATAGAAAGATGCTTTATTATATTATTACTAAGCTTTTAAATCTTTATCCTGCTGCTAAATGAAGAATGTTGCCAGGAATTCTGATAAAAACTTGGCTTTGTGTGGAGATATAAAGACATTCAGTGTGGATGGTTATTACTTGTCTATGTGGAGTCATAAATCTATTTCTAGAAAAAAAAACTATTCAGAGTGGTTCTGTTAGTATACCTTTCTCCTTGAAAACCTGGCTGACAGACACATCTTCCTGTCACATGATGACAGTCACCATGGAAACAGGGACTGCACAGGAAGCGGCAGGCGTCCCCATATGTCCCGTCTGAGCAGGGATCCTCACACCTGGACGAGCACAAAAAAACAGCACAGATGTAGAAACTGAAACCACATTACAGCCACAAATAACTTAACTGGGATTTTAAATGAGAAACACAAAAACGGAGACAAAAAAAAAATATGATGCAATTTGTACAACTTGGATTTCTAGTTAATAATCTATTTTCTGTTTCCTTATTTCCATTCTTCTTCCCGCTCAAAAACTCTTGCAAACCTGGTTCCGGTCCATCCAGGGTCACATCTCCGACATTTCCCTGATTTTGGGTCACAGGGTTCATTGTTCCAGCACCGCGGACACTTATCGCTGCAGCCGTCTCCATAGAAACCAGAAGCGCATGGCTGGTCACATCGTGTGCCATTCAGGCCGGGTTCACAGGCAGCGCAGGCGCCGTCGGTGGATGAGCACGGCTGCTTGTCTTTACAGGAACCACATCTAGAGGCAGGAGTCAGAGTCAGGACGACGGGATGTTTTAACCCCGGAAACAAACGGCTCTAAATTAATCTTTTACCTCATTGTGCAGCTGCTGCCATAGTACCCAGCTTCACAAGGACGGCTGCATGAAGGACCCATGTACCCTGGGTGGCAGAGGCACTGCCCAGAAGCCGGGTCACAGCTGCTGTGCGAGAGGTCACAGTTACAGTTCCTGTCACAGCGGGGCCCCCAGGAGCCTGCCTCGCACTCACACACCCCGGTCCGCTCGTTACACGGAGACCGGTTACAGTTACACGTGGCCTGGCATTTCATGCCCCAGTAGCCCCCGAGGCACTGGCAGCGGCCTGTTAGTGGGTCACAGCTGGAGTCCACGGAGCCACCGCTGGAGCACTGGCACGGTTTGGAGCACGTCTGGGACCACCAGCCTTTGTTGCAGATGCATTTTCCACTGACGCGGTGGCAGTGGCCGTTGCCAGTGCACTTGCAGGTGTTCTGGCAGAGGGGACCCCAGCGGGTGGGGTAGCACGTACACTCGCCGGTGACAGGATTACAGCGGCCATGAGGGTAGCACGGACACACCTGCCGGCAGTCTGGCGCCCAAAACGCCAGTGGACACTCTTGTGTTTAAAACAAAACAAACAGAGATTATTTACAGAGTAGATGGAAGACCTACTCATTTACCACTTAAGTGCTTTGGATCATCAGACAAGCTTTAATGTGAGACAACAACGACTCCTGAGTAAACTCAAAGTGCTGCTTTCAGCCTGCGATTTAGTTTAAGGGGGAAAAGTTATCTATATAAATCTACTTCAATGAATTTAAGAAGGAATGTCCTATTGAAGGTCACGCAGCATAATCGCAATCGGATTTAAACCCAGACTTTGATTAGGCCACTTTTTGACACTTTGACTGTGGTAGACTTTTCCTTGTTTACTTGGGGAAAATGGTTCGAATGGGAAATTTCTTCGTCACCTTTTACAAACTCGTTGGTGCCAGTGGCTTTTAAATATGTTAGTTTATTTCATGTTGTCAAACTGTTTCTACTTTGGTCATTTTTTTAATCAAAACAATCCTCAGCAGTGATGCAAAAGAGACAATGCCAATTAAACTAATGGGCTTGATGGCACAGCCGGTTATTACATTAGGAGGACAATCACAGAGGCTCAGGCTCTGTGATTGTCACCTAATAAATAAAAGTACCATTTAAAAGCAGCTCTTTGTAATTACTCAAGTTATCTTTGTCTGATAATAAAATGAGTGATAATGTGGAGAAATTTTAGTGTGACAAAAGCAAAAGAAAAGAAAAATGAAAGGGCGTAAATATTTAATATATACCAGTATAAAACTGGTATATATTATTATTCTATTATTCTAACTCCACCAGAGAAAAACATCAAATGTATGATTCAGAACATCTTTTCTGAAGTTACACAATGCAGTTTTTGCGTTTGACTCGTGACTTTTGTCATGTTGCTAAGAAGATGATAAACATCTAGTATAGTTTCCAGCAACTCACCCATTTTACACTGAGCTCCGTAGAAACCAGGTGGGCAGCGACACACTCCAGGAAACATACAGACTTCGTTCTCAAGACACGCCTGTTCACCTTCACAGACAGCTACACACACACAGCATGAGAATAAATAACAATCCAACACAATCCTAAGACCTTCAGGGTGAACTTTGGATTACTCAAACTCACGTATGGTGCACTCTTTTCCCTGCTGACGCCATCCAGTGCAACAGAACAGACTGGAGGAGTCCCTGAATATTCAAGATATGATCAATAGAGCCTAAATTACAGAAAACACCAGAAGTAGTGCAACAAGTAAAGTAAGCTCTGAAATGCTGAAAACATCGAAGTCAGACAATTTTGTGTGTGTTCTGCGACCAAGTAGGAAGGCAACAGCTGCCGCGTACCTTGAATCTTTGCAGACGTTTTTCCCACCGGGATCCAGTGTCTGTGCAGAGGACAGCGAGCAGCAGAGCAAAGCGCTCAGAGCTCTGAGAAACCTCATCTTCGCTCAAAACTCACCGCAGAAACGTCCTACGCCTGGAACCGAATATCTTTGTGAGTGCTTCTTGCTCACTTGTTCTGGTACAATGAAAGGCAGCGTTTTGTCTTCTCTGCTCCCTTCCCTCCCTCCCTGGTTCTGTCCGGTGAGTCTTCTTGTGGCTCCGATGCGGCCAGAGAGGTCAAAGCCCACCGAGTTTCCTCTCCACGTTTCCTCGGGAAGTCGGAGCCACTTCCTCCAATTCATGCCAGACGCAGAGCTTTTAAGAGAATGACACACACGCAGACACACACACACACACACGCACGCACGCACGCACTCGCGCGCACGCAAACAAAGCACATACAAGTATGAATGCACACATGGTGGGGTTCACCTTTTTCCCAGAATCTATTGTCTTCCTGGAGACGATGAGGAAGGCTTTCGTCATTCCTTACAAGTCGAGAAAGTCAGAACACTTGACCACAACATTTCACCCAACACTCTCAACATGACAGTCTTCACAAAAGAACAAAAGTGCAGCCCAAAGGGGATTTCAGCTTTTCCGTATGTTTGATGTTTTTATTGAAAATCCAGATTTTGCAGATATGTAACATCCAGTGAATTTATGTCTGCAAACGGTTACAAACATACTTACAAAAATAAACTCCAAACTTTGTTTTCAGAAGACAGTCTCTTTGGGTGTTCACTGTTTGTCCCTCTATGACATAAGCCACTGGCCTGTATGAGTAGTGCATTTAGAGGAGGGGCGAGACAAAGTAAAAGTGGTGACTTCATCCCTGCATGTTAGCTGGAAGTGGTGGCTTTGAAAACATGCAGAAAAATGAAATAATCACTATCCAGATGCTTGGATAACAGCCAATTATGGCACCAGATATCGAATACACACTAGCCAATACTGTTGCTCTGTTCAAATAATGAATGACTTAGAAGCAGGAAAATACATCTTAAACAATATAAACAGTAAGTGAAGGCATGAGGGGTAAAAATGCGAGAGTTATCAGAAAGAAAGAGGAAAGAAAATGATTCAGAGGCAAAAAGTTATCTTTTGTCCACAGCTTTCCTGTGGACAAAAGGAAATCATGAAAAATATTAAAACCCAAGAATTTACTACAGAGGTTAAGGGAAAATATATTCACCTGAAATAAAATGCCAGTATATAGAACAGATAAGTGCTTATTATGACAAACTTCTATCATACAATATGGGTCAATACTTCAACTGAACACTTCACAAATTCAAGAGCAAACCAGTAAAATTAAAAATAGGTTTGTTTTTTTAGCACATGTCCAATATTCATGTGGGAATTTGTCTACCAACAGTGAAAAAAACTGAGAAAGATTACATTTTCTTTCTGTCTTTGGTCTTAGCTAAAAATATTTGAAGATAAATATAAAAATATATATATATATGCTAGTTTTCTCCATAATTATAAGCATTTAAATGTTTTTTGTACATACTTATATATACACTTGATTGTTTTAATTGCTGAACAAGAAAAGGTTTAAGAGTTTAAACATGTCCCTCTTGCGTTTACATTGTACCATTTAATCAGGGTTTAAGCTCTTACTGAGCTAAAGTCATGATTGAAAGAGAGCTGAAAAGTGAGAGTTAGTGGGTTTGTTTATTACAATAACTGACATATTATGTCTTCTCCTCCTAAGATACTTAGCTTTGTTTTAAAAAGCCAATGGAAAGCTGTGTGTTTCCATTGGCTTTGTTCAAGCACAAGGAGCGTTAAACAAACTTTCACTGAACCAACAGATGCTCTGCTCCGAGCTTCAGAGTGAAGCTGAAAACAGAGAGAAACCTCGCAGCAGCCTCTCCGACCGGCATTAAGAAGTCGGCTGTTCCTCTGTCTCCTCGCTGGCCTCCGTTTCTCCCAGGATCTCCCAGCTGGAGGCAGAGTTGCTCATGTGGGTGGGGCTCCTGCTGCTGCCCGCGCGCGCCAGTAAGCTGAAGCTGCAGCCGACAGAGTGGAAGAGACAGGCCTCGGGTCAGACATGCGGTCAGGGATTATAGCTAAATATAGACAAGGATTGGCAGATCATCGGGACACTGACAGAGGCAGTGGAGTGGAACTCATGCCGCTGTGTTTCTGTGGTTTTGTTTCATGTGACTATGCTTTTATTTTTTGCATCTCTACTGCTGCAAAGTTACATATATAAAGCATCTTGTGAAAAAATATTCATTCACTTTTTCACATTTTGATATTATAAGTTAAAATGTATTTTATTGGCATTTCAGGTGACAGACCACTCGATTGTACACAAAGTCGTGTACAATTGCAAGCAACATGATATCTGGTTTCCAAATGTTGTGCTTATAAAAATGTGAAAAGTGCAGAGTGCATTAGTATTTATCCCCATGTGCCAAACCTTTGATAAACCCCCTTTCACTGCAAATACAGCCTCCACTTTCTGAGGGATCGTCTCTATCAGATCAGCAATTGAAGTGTCTGACTTTTTTTTTTTTTTACTAACAAAAGAAATGAGCAGCAGTTTTCAACTCTATTCATTGATACTACATTGGCACTATGCATATTGGATCTAAACCGTTTTATTGTAGCTCTGTCTATGTTTACAGTCAGCATTATACTGCCAGGTGAACCTCTGCCCCGGACACAACAGCTTCTGCAGCTTCAAACGGGTTTTCTTTCAGTTCCTCCATTCAACACTGACCAGCTTCCCTGTTGAGGAAAAGCATCCTCAAAGTATAACGCTGCCAACGCCTTCTTTTGCATGTTCAGGATGGTGTGCAGTACGTACAGGTTGTTTTGTATGTAAAGGTTACATTTTGACCAGAACTCTGACCCCTACAGGCTTTAAGCTGTAACCACGCCTATGTTTGGCCAACCGGCTCGACTTTCCGTGTCAACTCACAAGTTCCGAATGCGTGACTCAGCTGGTTTGTTAGGCCCGTCTACTTCTGAGTGGTCCACTTCTGTCTGCCTGTTTGTGGAACTCGTCTCTTCTTTATCGCTGAAGAAAAGCATATGTTTCTTCATCAAGACTTTATTGCTGGGTGAATTTCTGAATATGAGGAATGTATTTTGCCTCTAAGAGGTACCTGATGCTGCAGTCGCTCAGTGGAATCCCCAGCATCTTCGCCTTTATCAGCTTCCTTCGTTCTTTGATTGCCGACCGGACAGCTTCCAAAAGGAAGCCTGGACACCTCTCCTCATTCAAGATCTCCCTGCAAATAGGAGATGATACAAAAAAAAACATTAGGAAACTCTAACAACTATAAATAAGTTCACCTGAATTTGAAATGTTCCTCATTAATATTCAACTGAAGCTCTTTAAAACCCACCTCTGATAGTAGTTGAGCTCCTCCTGCACCAGGAACAGGTTGGTTTTCAGCTCGTTCCTCTCAAACAGAATGTCCCGCACCTCCTTCTTTGTGAAGCACGGCTGATCAAACTCGTTCTGCTCACTGGTTGGCTTTTCGGCCGACTCTTTAGCTGTTTGACTTGGACTGGGCAGCTGGGGGAACAGAAACTCGTTAGTCTATGCAATAACAAATAGCTTATAACCTCTCCTGAAGAGCAACTGAACTGTATGAAACTTTGAGGAACGAAAACGTTAAGTCAATAGAATGTGCCGTTCCCCGTCTGGATTGTTCAAACCAGTTCAGACACTTCCTTTCCAAAATGAACATTTTCTTAACATGCTTGCATTTGAGAAAGGCCACATTTAACACTTATCCAGCTAGTGTAGATTGGATTTGGCATGTGTATTTATTTTTGCACTTTGAGCTCACACAATGTGCAAAAACACTGCTGGCTTTTGACGAAGACGAATTTTCTTGAAATGGGTGTTTTTACAGGACAACGACCCTAACCCACCAGTATGTGGTTCCAGATTAGCACGGTTAGCATTATGGAGTGGTCAGCACAAAGCCTCAACTTAAAATTAACAGCTTTCCTGTGCTTCATAGGAAAGCTGAATCTCCCAACCGTGTTTATGTGATACAGTACACATTTTTAGATCACTCTAATATGCAGTTTTCTTCAATTTGATACTTCAATTTAAAACAAAGAGAAATGTTTACAATACATGTATAAAATGTATAAGAAGAGTATTAAGTGCAACAAGGCCACATACACAGCTGTTTCCGTCAGCTTTGTTTAGCTGTGTGTTTCCATTGGCTTTGTTCAGCTGTCTTTGGAGCCTTTCTATCTCCTTGTTTTTCTCCTTCAGGTCCGTCTCCACGTCGGCCTTCCTCTCCACCATGCTCTTCAGCTGCGTCTGCAGCACGTTCTGCTTGTGCCGCAACTCTTCGTTCATCTTCATGAAGCGGTCCAACTGCTCCTGGAGCTGCACACACATGAACACACACACTTGTAATGGCATCATGAGCAGAGAGGCCGATATTTACTGTTTGTCTCGGGGTTTAGAAACAGAGGTACAGTTAATATGCCAGCCGGCTGCTGTGCTTTTGAGTTAAAAAAATATGAAAAGCTGACAGGAAATTTGAAAATATCACTTGATAATTATGCGTTATTGGAAGACTGGAAGATTAATACCTAAACAGCAACAATAAAATCTTTAAAAAAAGCAATAATTATAAAATAAATAAACAACACTTAGCTTGGTGGGGACACAAGTGAAGCTTGGTGGCCCACCAGGCTCATAATGAACTGGGGGAAACCCTGCTCATTAAGAGACAAATATCTTAAACACCAATGCAGAGACAAAATAAAGTGAAAACATCATGAACTAAACTACATCAGTTGTTTAAGGTTTTTTTTTTTTTTTTTAATTCTTTATGTCAACTGATTGGGAGCAACAAGTTAAACATTAACAAGCACACCCAGATTTGGCTGTTGTATAAATCATGTGGTGTGCGTGCCACGGCAGACACAGAGACACATGCAAGCAATCAGTCCAAACTGCACACTCATACACACACACAGAAGCTGCGTGGGGAAAAAAACAACGCCTGGACTTGCTTGACATTTGCAAGCAGCAACAACTAGATGAATCTCTTCAGTCTTTAACCAACCGTTCACCAACTCGCCCTCATCCAGAGTCTTTAATCATGTCGTTTAGAAGCTCGAACTTCTTTCTGAGCGCTTTATAAAACATTTCTAAACTGACGTTTAGCTTCTTGTAGTATTTTAAAGTGATTTTCTTCATCACTTTATGTTTATGATGCTTTTTCAGGACTTTTCTGACTAGTAGTACCAACCTGATCATCGCAGCTAATTACATAGTGAGAACTTTAGACCTTAAGATGATCACCTGCAGTATAACCAACTAACCTCTCAGATAAATAACTCTATGGGAATCATCTGTGTGTTATTCCTGATATCTTTCTTAGTGTTTTAGCAGTTCAGTGGTACAAGTATGACTGTTTCTGTGCTTCCTTACCGCTTCCACCTCTTTGGAGACTGTGGCGATCTCCTGGACTTTCGCCCTCAGCTCATCTCTCTGCTTGTCCACCACCCCCTTCAGCTTCAACATCACCTCCCGTTCCTGCTTCTGAGTATAATCTAAGAATGACAAATACACATTATTTAAAGGCGGAGGAAAGCAAAGGTACAAAATGGCACTGTTATCAGATTTCTTTGCCAGCATTACAAAACATTTTGCTTGAAGTCCTATTATGAAAGACTGAAGGTACTGCAATACGCTTAGTCCGGCATTGAAAGAGGTAACTGTGCCTTTAAAATGATTCTCCACATACAAATATGCAGAACTCTAATTGTGTTATAATGTCATATAAACATCTGATTAACAAACACCAAAGTGCAACTCTGGGAAATCATGAGAATTTTTCTGAAAGTGGCGTTCCCAGTTCTCCAGCCTAACAAGAATACTGTGTCACAAGCATTTCATCACAAAGCTAACACAAACATGCCACAGATAACTCCCTATTGTTCCCTGCTGTATGGAGTGCAAACTAAAACATTGCGGTAGATGTCTTAACCTGAGCACAGAGAGATAGATACTGCACACACATACCATTCAAATAAGATATGTTTTTTCCACCATATTTGAATAAACAGACTCAGACTTCAGACATGATGTGGCTGCACTAAGAGAAGAAATAAAGTACATGTCCTAAACCCAAAAATGTGTGATGGTTAGTTTTAGGTCTGTGACTGGCTGGTGAGCTGCCCACCGGGTGCCGTAGTTCTTGCATGTTGGACAGGAATAGAAAATGGGGAGATTTAGGTTTTGTCAAAAAAGAAAAATGGAGGTAAATGAAATCAAAAACTTGGCTATTTTAGTCCGGTAAGCATAAAGCTTGATATTTGAACTAAGTTACATGAAACACCAAATCCTATTAGCATTTACTTTCTCTAGTTCAAATTAAGTTCTACTTTCATATCCTCCCACATAAGAGTCAGTTTAATTTTACATGTTTGAATTTTTCATTGCGAATACAAGACAGGTCTGGTCTTTTATTTTGTTTAACGATCATTTGTAAAAAATATAATACATATTTATTTTTCTGTTCTGATAAGATGCTCATTGCATTCATGATAAGCATGAATATATATATATATATATATATATATATATATATATATATATATATATATATATATATATATATATATATATATATATATACACACACATATATATATACATTATCATTTATTAGGTGAGCTTTGATGACACACCTTTATTCAGTTTTAGACAAAAACATTTTGAGTAACTTTACATTTATTGAGGATTTTATCAAATCCATACAGTGGTTTGTAAACACACAGGCTTCCATATATCATATGTGGTAGATCTCATTTTAACAATTGGTTTTCTGATGGTACTTTTAAGAACAATCCATTCAGATCAAAGGTTGGAGCCACTCACATTAGCTTAATGTTACTTTGCTTTATATGTTTTAAAACCTGTTGAGATTATTGCCCTGCTCTCAATGTTTTTTGTTGTTAATATTAAGGTAAAATTTTTCCAATTTACTCGTCCTCTATTTTTTATTGTCAGCAAAACCAAACACGATGCCGCCACTACTAGGCCTAACTGCTTGCATAATGTTCTTAGGTCTAGAAGGTCATAAATGTTCTTAGGTCTGCTTATCTCAACAGGATACTACATTGTAGGTAGAAATTTGCCTCATTTGACTATAAGACTTTTCTCCAGAAGACTTTTAGCTTGTGTGGATAGCAGCAAATTTTAGTTTGAAACAGCCAGTTCCAAAACTCCCAAGCATATTTCTTGATTGGAAAAGTCTTAGTTCATGTTGACGTAAAACTACAGTGACTATTGTGTTCAGAAGAGTCCTGTGCCTTGTGTTCTAGAACATCCTGTCATTCAAGTTTTGTATCATTTCAGACAGAGCAGTACTGAACTTTTGCGAACTACGCTTTCAAATTCTGCCTCTGTCAAGAAACCAAACCAAATACAAACAAGCTCTACCAGTTCTACTTAGCAGTGGTCAAATATCCAAACAAAATTGTGCCAGAAGTTTGTTGTTGACTGCAACGTGTAAAGTAACTTACGAAATGTTATTTGGTAAAAGATTGCAGGGTGTCCACCAGTGTATTTTAAGCCTGGCGGGCCACCAAGCTTTACTTGTGCCCTCACCAAGCTAAGCATTGCTTGTTCATTTGAGGGTTTTTTTTTTTTTTTTTTTTTTTTTTTTTGGGGGGGGGGGGGGGGGGGGGGTTATGTTTGCATTTTTAAGACTTTATAGTTGCTGTTCAGGTGTTAATCTGCCAATCTTTCATTAACACATAATTATCAAGTGATATTTTTAAGTTTCTTGTCAACTTTAAACATTTTTTAACTCAAAAACATGACGGGCCGCTGATTGAATGACTGCCCAAGGCCCAAAACCACAGAGCTTAGCAAGTTTTCTGGAGGAAACCTTGTACTGATATACTATTGACACAATGTAGGCAGAGAAAATCCAATAAATGAAAACATGTGAACCCAACTCTTGTTTTTAAAGAATTCTGGATGTTTTATGCTGAAAGTTCCCAGAAAATGTTTCCAATAAATTATTAGATTTCAAACTATTATGGCAGTCGCAAAATTCACTCTGTAACCCTGCCTAGGAAGACAACATGCTTTCCACAAGATAATATCTTTCTATCGGTGTTGGCCTCCTCTTTGTGTTGACATAATAAACATTTTTTGCAAAGGTTTCTTCTCAGACCTGGAGAATTAACAAAAACAAAGCATGGTTTGTGCGTTGCAAACACTGTATAAACCAGTTGGACAACTCTCGAGTTTAGCATGAACTCCTTACAGTTAAGCCACTGTTTTGAATGTGTGCTCTGAGTATCTGCAGTTCCATAAAGCTTTTACATACAGCAGAATGACAAAAACAGGAAAACCACAAGGCCTGGAGGGGGGTTACTTTGTTAGAGCAGAGCAACAAGATGCTTAGGCAAATGCCATTTAAAAATAAATCTATTGTTGTCCACTCTATTATCCAGAATATGATGTATTTTTCCCCAATCTAGATCCAAACATATCCTGTCTGAAATTTGTATTCTGTTACAAATAACATGTCAAAAAGTTTGACAGTTTCAGAAACTACCCCAAAGTACGACGTAAAATCAAAATGTAAACAACAGTATTAGCATCCAAACTAAACCACAATGGTAAAACTCAAGACAATTGTCCAAGTTGACCATGAAAGGTTCAACAAGTATTAAAAGAGCACACCTTCCTGAGCATAGGTGCCCTCCAGCCTGCTCTTCAGCTCCTTCCTATCATCCTGGAGCAGCTGCAACTTGGCCTGCAGCTCCTCACATCTCCTCTGCCACTGTTCTTCCTTGTGCTGCAGCTCCTGCTCCAGAAATAGGAGAAAGATGAGGAACTCATAACCTCGGAAGAACAGGATTTAATGTTATGATGTAATTGACCAGGCAGAGTAAAAACTGGAACCAGTTGTTCTTTTTTATACAATATGCCACAGTGAGTGTGTCGCCTTTTACTTGATAATGTTTGTCATTTTTCATCTACTCTGTCAATCATTACAATTCAGAGAGCAAATTAAAATACCTTCACTAAATTAAGATTTAGCTTTCTCAAATAGGTACAATTCTGACAATTTTTTATTCGTGGCACAATATCATAATATTATATGGCGTACATATCTAAGTCTTATAATCATGATGTGCTATGAGGTACAATTACTATCACATTTATTTATGATGACACATTAGATTCCAAAATCGTAATAATGAAATATTTCTAAAGCATCAGATAATATCTGAAAATGAAAATGAGCTAATTCTATTTTATGATTATGAATTGTTTTGAAATACTTATACAGTGGCAGTTCTCCCAATACAATTAAAATGCAAACAATTATTTGAGATTGTGGGGGCCAATAGATTATTGGGTCCTACAGAAACACAATAATCTACTAAAACGGACATGCATAAAAATAACAGAAGGTTTCTCAAGTGGACAGGTAACAGATAAAAAAATTTTTATGACTTGCAACCCCGGACAACTGCCCAAATCAAATACAGTTACTTATCTCAAAAGTATGATCTGACTATGTTAAAAAGAGTTTAAAATATCATCTGATAATTAATGGTTTATTGCTATCTGTTAATGTGAGATAGTTAGGTGTTTATTATTAAATAATACCTAAAGTACATTTATAAATATGATATAAAATGGGAACATAACCTCATCATGGCTTTCTGATTATTACATCATCACATAAGTGAGATACTATTCTATATAATTAGATATCCATCCATATATATATTTAAATATATATATATATACATATATACTTAACTGTGGAAGTTCCAGAAAATATAATATTTTCTCAATATTATGTGATAGTGGTGATATTGAGGAAGCCCTAGTGATCCAGCTGTGTTATATTTAATGAGCTCCATTTTTGTCTTCAGCGATTCGTCAATATTTAAAATGCCCAACCAAGACGTTAACTAAGTAGCTGATCTTGTTGTCTTGACGACGAGGGATTTAAATGAGGTTGTTAGTAAAAAAAAAAAAAAAAAAAAAAAGGCAAACCAAATAACTACTTCAGTTACAATAAATATGTCTTGTAGTTATAAAATTGCTTACTACACTTTAAAAGTTGAAACGTTGAATGTTTTAGCAACATTTTGTGTAAACCGTTGGCTAACAGCAGACAGAGCTGTTCGTTACTGTTACACGGTTAGAAAGTTCCCGTAAGAGAAACACATATAGCTCGTTAACAAAAAAATAAATACAAAATGGTGGCTGCATTTAACTCTCACCCGGATTTCATTTTTCTCGTAGCCCTCCTCGCCGTCCTTCCCCCAGCGCTTCTTCTGCTGCTGGAGCTGGATTTGCTCGAAGGTCTTCAGCAGCTCCTCTTCCCTCAGAGAGAGCGACTGGTTACCGGACACGAAGCTCTCCAGCAGCTCCAGCACCTTCACTATCTTCGGCACCAGACCCTCCACGCTCTCTTTGCCGTAGCCGTCGATGAGCTTCTCCACCTCAGCGCCGACCAGCTTGGCTATTTCGTATACATCGTCGACGGTTAGGGCGGAAAAAGCCCGGTTGAAGCAGCAGGGCTCCTGCGGGAGTCTGCTGTCTGTGGCCGTGTCCATAATGTCTGGGGCCAGCAGCGGTGGGAGCTCTCTTCACATGCTCCCCCGTTAAAGCAGGCTCGTCTGCACTTTGTGAAAGTGAAACAGAGAAAGTGGATTCTTCCAAACCTCCCCTGCTTTGGCGTGTACTTTAAAGCGCATACAGCGAACACACGCGACCGACATGCCTGCTCATGTTCCCAGCTCTCAATTATTTAATGCCATGTCAAGAAGCGCAGCGGTGGAGCAAGGCTGGGTACTGAGCAGTTATCTGTTGCAAACCCGCTGCAGGACCCTCCTCCTCTCCTGACCAATGTGGCGCCAGAGCAACATACAGCACAGACACGTTGCCAGTTCCTGAAGACTGAAGCACCTGAAGCGTGAAGGGTCCTCTGTCGGCAGCTAAAACCAGTTACCATCTGCAAATGAATGTCAATCTAAAACACTAATAGTGCAAAACTATCCAAACTCCTTAAACTTTTTCAGGTCACAAACTTTAACGTATTACAGACAGGAGAAAACTACAGCATATATTTGTATTTGTTTGACATTGACTAGGTGACTTCTAAATGCAATTGTCAATGGGCAAATTTAAAAGCCTAATAAAGGAAGCAGTGTTCACGAGCCCTGCCAGAGTAAATCTAGATGCTGAACTTCCTCTTTACTCACAGCTCTTCTACATTTCAGAAAAATCCCCAAAAGGAAATTATCCAAACAACTTCTACAAAAACTGATTTTTATTTAAACCCAGCATTTAACATCATGGGATGTACAGTTGGAACACATTAACAGGGTATTTCTAGTATGACAATGCAACTTTCAATTTCATTTCTCAAAGGAAGAAGAGCAAGTTGTGAATAACCTGAAATAAAGTTACACCAAATATTACGTCCTGAAAAATACTAGTTCACATACAAGTAGCCACAAGAACCAAGACTTACAAAGAGTTTTACTGTAAAAGAACAAAACACTTATGGAAAATAATGAACTAAACTAATTCTTAAGAGCTCTTCAAGCCTTCACATAAAAAATGCAAAACATCACAATTGTGTGTCTTATGAAGAAATATTACAGAGCTAATATTCTGTACTCCAGAGCTACTTTCTGGAGTAGCTCTTCATGATTCTGGCAGATCTATCTACAAAGATGTGAAGAGCAGGAAGGCGGCGCTCAGCCGAACATGTCCTCTCTGTCAGCGTTGTAAATCTCGCCCTCCTGCAGCGAGGCGAAGTTTAGGAAGTGCGAAGGCCGATGGACTTCATGGTAAAACTCTTTGGGGTTGGACAACTGCAGGTCGTACTTCATGTTGGGATCGTGGCGCACACCTGTTGGCAAAATTCATTAATTGCACCAGTTCTGGAGAAAAAAGTAAATGAAAAGAATGAAGAATTGTAAAAAAAAAAAAAAAAATCCCGAAAACTAAGGAAACCAACCCATGAAGTTGTAGTTCCAGGAGACTTGGCCGGGAACCATGAAAAAGCCCAGGAAGCGATCAGAGAGCAGCATTTGGACTCTTTCATAGTGGGATGGCAGGTAGCCTTTCGGGTTGTTGCCTTTATCGGTGTTCTGGCGACCCCACTCATAGCCGCTAGGGGTCAGCTTGTAGGCTGTGAGTGTGCACGAACCAGGCGTGAAACTGAAACAAAATACAAAAGCCTTTAAGTCAGAAAACTCTTCACTTTTTACAATCTATACCAGGGTTCCTTTATATTTTCATATCTAAATACATATTTTTCAATAGTTTTAAACTCCCTTTTCCTCTCTGAATTGAAACCTACCTGCAAGTGATTATGATGGTCTTTTCTCCATCCCATGACGGGTTATCAGCCATGATCTTAGCGTGGGTTGTAACGTCCTGTGGGGACAGCTGTGGGGACTCGTTCGGCTGTGTGTGGATCCAGCCAAGAGGCTCCATTTCCTGATCAAACATAATACATTTTAAACTGAACAGATAATATGCATATCAATTTGAGAGAGCAAAATGTGTATAGTTACTTTAAGATATTCATGAGACGGCAGCTGGTTGGGGAGGTGGACAGTCTGGTGTGTCCCCCACTGAGGTACCATGACGATACAACGGATCTCTTTCACCTGGGGGTTGTCTGGTGGGCTGGTGCCATACAGGTAGCCTGCAATCTGACGCAACAATAACAATTTTCATTCAGAGATTCGATAAGATTGCGGCGCAAGAGGCGATTGACTACAGGGTTGTTCAGGGGGTCGTACCTGAGCCCGCAGATCTGAAATGCAAATGAACTTCTTGAGAACGTTCTTGGGCAGGATGTAGGTGTAACCCGTCTCTTTGATGTCATCAGAAGACACATAGATGTGGTTGGTTCGGAGATGGAGGTTGGCAGCAGATATGGCCCTGATTGAGAATTAAAGTCAAACGATAAAAAGACATCAACATCGTCTTACAGTTGGCTACTGTGGAAGACTCCAGCTAACACCTTCCCATTAAAGCTTCAAACTAATGTTTCCACACACCTGACTCTCCACTCAGTCTTGGAAGAGAAAGTCTGCGTCTCGTAGTTAGAGGTGGTGGAGGTGATGATCTCATCTCCATGTTTGTTGACGGTGCGGGTCTGTGTGGCGGTGAGCTGCGACTGCTCTTTGGTCTGTTTTTCGATCTCGGCGATCTGCTGACGCTGCTGAGACGGGGCTGAGATCTCCATACCCAGGATGATGTCACGGATCTCAGACTGAGTCAGGGAGGCAACGTTCACACTGCATACAGACAAGACAAGCTTTAACTACAAAATACAATCTCTGCTTACTCTGACTTACAAAATAACTTGAACCACGTTCTGAATAAAGTGAACAGAACAACTCTTACTTGTTCTTCTTGCCATAATCGGCCAGAATGAGATCTTTAAGTTGAACTTCCACCTTGATCCACTCCTCATCCGTGAGCGTGGGCCAGATGTGATGGGGCTCAGTGATTGTGGTTTTGTCAGGTTTCAGGATCACCTTGGCGCGGTCATTGTTGACGTGGAGCGCTCTTAGGATCAGGATGAGACGGGAGAAGGCCTGGATAGGGAGCAGAGAACCAGGCAGGCTTTTTACGCAGGGAAAGTCAGTTTGTTCTAAAACATCAAAATTGTCTGCAATAGTATTTGGTTGGTCAAAGTCAATAAACAGAAAAAAAAAGCTTTGCATGTATTCTCAGAGGCTGAACTCACAGTGTAAGACGAGATGGTCTTCAGCCAATCATCGTAGAGGTTGAACAGCACCATCTGTGGCTCTGTGGCCTTCAGGATCAGGTCTCCAAACTTTTCCACCTTCAGACAAGCCTGGAAGGGCAGCTGTAACTCTGAGCCCTTGATCACGATGTTGGGGAAGTCGAGCAAGTGGACCTACGCAGAGACAGCAAGCTGTAAAACACAATTTACATCCATGGAAAATGATTCTTAAAGAACCAGTCAAAGAGAGGAAGGTCTTGCCTCCAGAGGGTCCAACATGCCCTTCCTGGTCACAATGATCTGTTTTGGCTGCTCCTCCACAGGGAGAGAGCGGATCAGGGCAGCAACTTCTTCTGCTGTTTTCCATTTGGCCAGCTGCAAAGAAAAAAAAAAAAAAAAGTTATTTTTGATAAATCTAGCATTTTCATAACTACTGAAGGTAACTTGATTGGTTATAAAATGGCACTTATTTAAATGACAAAAAACATCAATTTTCTGTCATTTAATTGGGGTTGTGATACAGCAGAAAACAGAACTTAACCAAAGTTCTGGGAATCCAAGATGATTTCTTTGCTTTTAAATGTTTTAAAGTTAAAACTGAAATAAAAACTCCAGACCAGATTCATTTCTAAAACCAGAACAAAATCCACAGATGAAAGCTAAGAGGTTTTCACCTGTCCCAGACGTTTCTGTCCAGCCCACACAGATGTGTGGATGATCTTGAGGAAAAGTTGGCCTGTCCTGGGGTTGAAGATGAAAATGGCTCCATTGATGGGCTTTGTGGTCAAGTTTCCTTCAAAAGTCTGTGTTCACAAATTAAAATAATAAATGTGACTATTCAAAATCCATTTATCTAAATTTCAACAGTTATTTCATAACAATTGTGACCTTGTGGATGGTGACTCTGTACACGTTTGTGTCGTCCACAAACCAGATGATCTGGTTGGAGAAGAGTTCTCCATAGTTCTGAGAGGACAGGTACGGTTCAGTGGGCTCTGAGGAGTACAGCTGCAGACCTTTGCGGATGCGCTCCCTGAGCACATACAGAGCCGGGTTGGCCTTCATGATCTTGGCCATGGCCTGCTGGATCAGAGGCTTGCTACCAGGGAACCAGTTACCATAGGCACTGGATGAAAGCAGAAAAAGGCAAGGTTAGATACACCTGTTCTATGCCTGAAAAAAAAAACAAAAAAAAAAAACAGCAACCCTCCTAAAATGGTATGGGTAAATATTTACTTTATGGTACGGCAACTGAAACTAGTCGCCATATTGGACAATTTGACCATTTCCAACAATCCCAAAATGTGCGAGATCTAAGAAATGATTATAGTAGCGAACCACAACTACCAGACCAGAATCTCCTGGTGAATAGTATCATCAATGAATTATCCTAACACTACATTTCATACAGATAAACCAGTGTGAGCCTGCAAATACTGCCTTAGAAACAAATACTATCTTTAAAGGAGGCCACAGGATGGATATGGATTTTGAAGCAAAGTTTTAGTAATAATGACTCAAACAATGGACACCTGTGCAGGTTGTAAGCCAGGTCAATGGCAATGAGCACTCCAGTGGGGGAGGGGTAGATGCTCATGTTGTCTGTGGTGTAGTCCAGGAACTTGGCTCTGGCGTAGCGCTCAATGTCGTGCGAGTCGTAGTCGCCCCATCTGAGCTGAATGTCAATCCAGTACTTCTGTGTGGTGGTGCTGTCCATCACATCCCTGAAGGTCAAAGGTCAGGTTTATTTCCATGCAGAAAGGATTCCAATTCACATTTAGATAGAAGTTTCTCCTTTAGACCTACTTTGAGTCAGCGAGCAGAGACGGGCGGGACACGTTCCACTTGTAAGACGCAAACAGGAGGATGTCTGCACAGGACGAATTCATCTTGTAGGACTTCCTGGGATGGATGGTCTCCTTCTGCACAGTTTCAATCTCCAGAGCATCGAGCTCCTGGTCAAAAACCTGAGACCCAAAGAAGGATAACTAATTAAATATCCTACAACTGATACTTTTGTTCTGCTGTTTCGTTTGTGGCTTCATGACTCCTTCACTCCTAAATGCTGGGAACCCACCTGACAGAGATCCATGACGATGCTCTCGTGAATCTTCTGCCACAAGTGAGCCCTGAAGATCTGAATGAGGGAGATCTTCAGCGTGGGGATCTTGCCGTGCATAAAGATTCCTGTCAAGTCAAGCTGTACTTGGAAACCCACGTACACCTGGAAACGAGACAGAAAAATAAACGTTAGAACAGACATTCACAGCTAGTGGAAGATCTCATTTAGAACCAGATAACTGTACTAACGTTGGCTCTGTTGATGGTGGGGGACCACCACAGAGTGAAGCGACGATTCGGGATTTGGTTCAGACCAGACCTCTGGGCGTTCGTCAGCTTCTTCCATTTCATTGACTCTTCAAAGCCGCTGGCCTTTTCCCTAAAGCAAAGATTAACCGCTTATAGAACTATAATGTCGTAACGATGAGCCACAATGCAAGATCAAAGAATTAAAGCAATGGACAACCTACAAATAGTAAAGAAACTGTTCTAATTAGCTTCTATTTCAGTGATCAATCAAATAACCCATAACCACTCTTAGTGATAAAGTGAACATACCAGAAGAGACCCTCCCAGGTGGGGAAGTAGGTGCCTTTGAAGAGTGTGTGCTCCAGGATGCCCTCCACGCCACCTAGAGCCTGGATCATGTCTGTGCGGTAGTTGTTCAGGTTCCACAACTTACCGTCGTGCCTCTGGTGGGTCCACCAGAAAGGATTCTGCTTCAGCACCTGAACTCAGGAGAGAGACAAAAACATGTTGGAGAAGCTTTCTTTTTTTAACTGACATAAGTTAATAACTCTAGTTTCCCAATCAACTCTATTGTACCTGATACTGTTTGAAGTCTGTCCTGACTCTCCAGCCTTTGTCATAGGCCAGAGTGTGTCTGTCCTTCTGGAAAAGTGTGTTGATCCGAGGTATTCCTCTGTCCCACGAGTCCTCCAAATCCTCCAGAGTGAGACGCCTGGAGCCAAAAAATTTACATTGTAGCATAATCAATTTAAGCAAAATTCAAAGAAGACTCTCAGAACAGGCATCATGAAGACCAAGAAACAAAACAGAAAGGTTAGGGATAAAGTTACATTTCATACAGGGTCTGGTAATAAAACAATATTCCAGATTTCAAACATTTCACTGAACACTAAACTGATCTGAAAATGGCTCAACATTTTCCAAGATTTCAATTTGACTAAACTGGCACATAAGGGCATCTAGTATATATAATTTGTTAAGCCATTATAAGAGCTGTACTAAAGAAAATTTGGTTCAGACAAATGACCTTGTCAGTCAAGAGTTTACCTGTTTTGGGCAATGGCCTCCTGTCTCTTGAGGGCGTACTCGGCCCAGACTCTCTGGGAGTCGATGAACTCGCTCTCCCATGGCTGAATGTAGCGGTACAAGTTAGGAATGAGCTGATCTTCTTCATGACTCATTCCAGACCTGAAGTGGGTGATCCCCACGTCTGTCTGCTTGGACCACCTGGCAACCAAAGACACGACCAAATGAGTCAGCTGTTCAGGAATAGTGAGCAACCTGCAAGAGATGATGCCCCTACCGCAGGTCTGACTGTGGGATGAGAACGTGACCCATAGATAACATGCCAAGACCGCCCAGCTCTTTAGGAGTGTAGAAGACAACCGGAGGGAAACGGCTAGGCATTTTAGAGTTCAGTCCGATCTTGATACGGGTCTGGATCTTGTTCTCGCATTTCACTAGAAGGTCCAGCAGCTCCTGTGTGTTGACCACAGCCTCACGGAAGTAGGTCATCAGGCCGATCAGAGCCGTGTTCCATTTGTTCACGATCTGAACGCATTAAAACAGATATACTCAGATGATTCCTCCCTTTCAGTGAAACTGGCAGTTACCTCAGTAGCTTGTGACTACAAAGACTAACCTTGGTGAAAGTGGTGGATCCAGAAGCCATGAGAATCTGGCGCACTCTGTTGTGGAAGCGCTGCATGGATTCATCATCCACACGCAGGAAACATTGGGCGGTCCTTTCTTTAGTGACCTGCATCAGAAAACACAAGAAGACGCCTTCAGAATCATCGGAAAGAGAAAATCCAGGAGTGGTGAGCTTCTGAATTCTTCCCCACCTCATTCTGCAGGTTCCAGACGCCGTCTTTGTGAGTGAACTCCTCATAGCTGGTGCGGCACTTCGGAAGGATGCGGCACTCGAAGCCACACATGTTGAACAACAGATTGGGGTTGTCTTTGCTGTAGACCGACACAAAGCTGTTCTCCCACTGGACCGTGGTCACAGACCTCGGCAGGCGGTTCTTGATGTCCCAGAAGACTGCTCGCCCGCTGAGGACATCAACAAGAGGCTTCAACTCCACTGCCGTCTTGTGAAACAAATCTATTTTCACAAACATCCGAGTGATTATTTAAGGGTAAACTTACAGGTTAACATCGTGCTTCATCAGTCTCATGCGGGCGTCACGAGGCCAGCACTTCTTGTTGTTGTATCCCACAATGTTCTCGTTGTTGGGGTCCGGGTGCTCCGTCAGGTACCGCTGAATCAGATCTCTGGCCTCATCAGCAGAAAATCTGCAGAATAAAAAAAAAGTTAATACAATTTAAAAACTCCTACAGATTTCAAGTACAGCAAAACGATATAACCTGAATACAACTGCCCCGTGTTGATATGTTCCTACCTGAAGAAGATGTGAATGCGGTCGATGTAACGACAGTACAGCCTGATGGGATGGGCTGATTCGGTGCTGGTGTCCTGGAAACTCAGGAAGTCGTTTGGCATCTGGGGTGGGCCAGCCATCTCGCTGGCACGGTGCAAACCGAGCACCAGCAGGTCCATCACAAGACCGTAGTACTGAACAATGAATGAGGCAAACTGGAGTCCCCTGATGATGCCGTAAGAGTTGGTGTGGTTCATGTCCTGCAGAAGAGATAAAAGCATTTAACTCATCTTCCAGTACCTAATTGGCAACCATGTCCTAAAAGAATCAGTGAACAGGGTACCTTGTAGTTTATCACCACGTTGTTCTTGGCCGTCATGTAATCAGCAATGTTGTGGTCAACGATAAGACGCAGCAGCCTGTTGAGCAAAGTCAGATCGATCTTCTCGTACATTTTCTCGTAGCGAGACTCCAGCATCACGTTGCACTCGCCCTCAGCTGTTTCCCACACATCCTGCAAGTTGTTGATGCCTGAGGAGCAATAAGAAACATTATTAAAGCTTGTTAAAGAAATATTTATAAACTATAACAAGGTTCTACAAATTTTAAAATCTAAATCTTTGACCCTACAAATTTTTTGGATTTTTCTAGCCATTTTTACAACATTTCAGCAGAAAACTTATGTAGCTTTATGTTCTGGAAATCACAAAATAGCACAAAGCTGAAGATGGATTATGCCATTTGGTAAAAAAATAAAAAAATCTCTTTTTTGGTAGTTGAACAAACTTACATAAGCGCAGTTCAAAGATCAATATTTTTTCATAAGTCCAGAATATGTTTATCTTGCATTAAAATCAAAATGTCTTACTGTAAAACTTTACTAGCTACATAATAATGACCTGGTATAACAATGTTAGGTGAAAATATTTTAAAAAAGGCTTTTTTTTTTTTTAAAGAATTTCTTCATCTCATGAAGCATGGAATAAAGTATGACATTTTACATAGTTTAAATTATTTATATACATTGAAAAAATGATTTAAGGCTCTGGGGTTCTGATGTTCTGAAAGCCTGATGTGAACATCACCTTGGCACCACTTGTAGACCAGAAGTGGTGGAGGTTCAGTGTCAGCTGGTTTGATCCAGGGAGGGAAAAGTCTCCTCTTATCTGCCTCATACCACAGGTACTGGTCCAGGTATGCATCTGTGATCTTCTCCAAGGGTTCCACATCGTACACAGGCACCAGGTGGCTGTACAAGTCCATGAACTCGATACCAACCTGCACAAAAAGGAAATACTCAAAGTCTGACAAAAGAAATCACACATAGTAACAAAACTTTTACCAAATTACATTTAAGTTTTGGCCGAGAAATATATCAAGATTTACTTCAAAACTATTTTACAGAAAACTATTTGTTTTTTCTTACCCTTCACACACTGACCGTAATAAATTCTACAACTTTTGTAACATTTTGAGCTTGAAGCTCCCTGCCTTAAAGAAGAAACATTTTTAAACTGTCTCCACATTTCTTTGTGCTGACCTCTTTGAAAGCTCTCTGTGTGAGCAGGTGACGTTTGATCCTGGATAGCGCCTCATGCGGGTTGTCGTAGGCCTGCTCTATCAGCCCCAGTTCCTCCCTCTGACTCTGATTCAGACGAGATTTCACACTGCCAGACACAAAAACATACATGGAAAAATATTAAACGTTGAGGCAGAAAACATAATTATATATAGTAGATTATAGTCATGAAATTAAATTACCTGTATGCCTCTTTGAGCCTCTCCAGAGCCAGGATCAGCAGCTTGGTGTCGTGTTTGTAGGAAAGCGGGGGGAAAGGGATGGGAGAGAAGCGCCGACTCTCAAGCCAGTGAACAGTGGTTGTGTAAATGGCCACAGCCTCTTCTGCAGTGATGTAAGGTCCGTCCTGGAGGCAGAAAATAGACAAATCAAGATCCATTTTAGTGAAAACAAAACTTTCACTGAAATATTTTTGGATATCTGCTATTAATCAATGCACTAGGTTGTAAATATCTTTTGAATATATGAACCGTGAAGAAGCTGACCGCTCATATGGCCAGCGATATAAAATCCACCATTCATTTTTATATTCCTCCAGTTCTTACGCACAGGCAAGCTGACCAATGCAAGTGCGCCTTTGTAAGAGGATTTCAAAATAAGTTATCCGTCATATTTCCTAACTGAGGAGTCTGTCAGAAACTTATTTACCCAATGAATGAGTTTAAACTTGAGAAGAAACAAAGTTCCTCAGTGCTGAGACAATTTAAATGAGGAGATTACCTTCAGGTAGTTGTGCTGTCTCTCTTGTTCAGCCTTCAGGTACAGACGGGTCAGCCGGCCCAGGTTCTTCTTGCACACCGTTTTGTCCACAGTGGCTCCGCGGCGAATTCGCTCTCTGTTGTAGTGAGCCGTGTTGGTCCACCAGTCAGCTTTGGCCTTCACGTATCGCAGGATCATGTTCTCGATGGGAGTTGGGAGACCAGGCACCTAAGAGTTTGGGGGGAAATTACCTATTTTATTCATTGTTGTAATACAGAAAAACGTGTTTATGTACTCAAAATAATCACAAGGTTCTTAACATGATGCAGATTTTTAGGAGTAACAACGTAAAAGTTCGTATTAGTCAACATACTGTCAGATTTTACTTTTTTTTTTTTTTTTTGAACTAACAGTTTCTCAAATGACAAATTCAATTTGGATAATGAGGAGTGAGAAATGTAGAGATGATTGGATCGGATGATTTTTACCTGTATTTCACCTGAAACTCAAAAATCCGATCTTTTTTCTCACTTGCAAACGCAACATTGTCCTATACAGCCAGTTGGCTGTATAGGACAAAAACTGAATCTAAAAATTACTCAGTTTTTTAAGCATCAGTAAAGTGTTTAAAATGAAGTTACACAAAGATATGCCGTTTATCATATTGAGGTTCCAACCTGTTATAAAACTTGGTTAGAGTTGACATTTTAAAGTAACAGTGGATCTGTATGATTTAATCAGGTTGAATAATTTGCCAGCATTTTCAAATCCCTCATTTTAATTCTGGGATAGTATAGTTCTTGAACACTATCGGAAACACACTGAAATCAGCAACAGCAGATTTGATTTTGTTTGGGGTTTTTTTTAAACTCTTGTATCTCTTGTGAATTACCTTGCAACTCCAGACATGTCTATGAAACACTGACCTTCCATGGGATGTTGGCCTTCCAGCACCTCCAGGACTCACTGAGGTGCTGCAGGATGGTTCTGGCCTTGTTCTGTTTGATGCCTTCAGGCATCATATCTAGGATGTCGTGCATCACTGCAGCACGCAGCTCCAGGTCAAAGTGCGACTCCACACGCTGTTTGGTCACAGTCTTGGCCACGCCCTTGGAATGACGTCCTGTTGAAGAAATTTTACAGTATTTTGGTGTTGTTCACACATTTCCTTATCTATAAGATCTGAATGTATACACAACAGCAATCAAAGGTTAAAAGGATGCCTGACCTTCGAACTGCCTGGCCAGCAGGTTCCCGAGCCACCTCTCCAGCAGCGGAGTGATCCCCCGCATGAAGAAGAGCCACACTCTCCAGCCAGGAGACCAGAAGCCACAGCCCGGCCCTTTGCCCACAGGACCCTGATGACAAATTAGAATGTAAAGAATCTCCATAGTTAATATTTTTGATATTAAAATCACCTTGTGTTCAGAAACACTGGCACTACATGGTGCGTTTACTCACAGTGTTAAAGCGGTAGTAGACAAGATGCTTCAGGTCTTTGCACATGCGGATTTGTCTCATCAGCTTGTACTTGTAGCGGTACATGCCCGTCAGCTGTCCCACGTGTGCAAAGATGTACTGCAGACCGTCAGCCAGCTACCAAACATACACACAAAATCAAGTATAAGATCACTATCAAACAACTGAAAAGACCAAATCAAACAAGGCTTAGGCTCTGGTTTCTCATATCAGAACATGCCAAGGTTTTACATTTGAAAGCTGCTACAATGTCCTAATGATGTGTCAATAAATTACAATTCTAGTTGAAAGATAGCAGAGAAATCCAGTCCAAAAGGCAAGTACTTTCTTTTGCAACAATGGTGCACAGATGTCCACTGTGGCTGAAAATGTGCATCTAGACAAGTGGATAATCCAGTTTACAGTTTAAGCTTCCAATTAATGCAGAACGAATAAGGAAACCTTTAAAACACACCTGAAAGGCATCAACATTTCCCAGTCTGTACTGCACATGGCTGTCCACCACCAGCTTGCTCAGACGCAGCACCTCTCTGCACAGATGGAAGGCGTTGCCGAACCTGGACTTCTTTCTCTCCTGTAGGGTAGAAACATGTACAACGCCACAGTTTACACAAAATACTGTAGATTTCAACAAACTCCACCACATCTCACTATGCTTCAAGCATTCCATAAAACACTGATATGATAGATGGATCTATGCAGAAAACTGTACCTTTGTGGTGAGCGTCTTGACCGGCTTCAGGTTGAAGTTGTAGTCCAGATGCAGGTAATTGAGGTTCTTGCGATGAATGAGCAGATTGAGCATGTTGTAACCCTGCCTGCAGACCTGCAGCCCCACCTCCACCCAGTCCAGCTTGGTGGACTGGAAGAACTTTGTCGCCTTAAAGGAGCGGAACAGGTACCTGAAAAACAGGAGAGATAAAAACTTTAAACAAAATAAATGAATTACATTGCTTCAAATTGAGATGAAAAATTATCAGGAAATCAAAGTGATAACAACTGATGGTCACCTCTTCTTCTGAGCCTTAGGGGGTCTGTGTTTGAGAGCGTTCAGTACGTAGTACTTCAGCAGTTTCTGGTACGACACACGTACTTTCACCGGCTGTCCTGCAGGGCAATGCTCTCGGTACCTGAAAAATAATTCACACTAGTTTCAAGTTTATCGGAAAATATATTATGACCTGAATCAAAAATTATTATTTTTTCTTTAAAACACAATGGTTGTTAGCGCACCAGTTTTTGACCAGGGGGATATCGATGGCACGTCTTGTGCGACCAGAACGCAGGTTGAAAGGTCTGGGGGCCCAAAGCAGAGCGATGCCATTGGCTGTGTTGTCAGTGTAGAGCGGCGTCTCTTTCAGGAACGGCTCCACAAACTCTGGAAGCTCAAACTCCTCATCATCATCAGGAAGAGGCTCCTGGCTCTGAGGGAGAATAGGAATTAAGAAATTTGTTATAACAGTCTCCGACTTTTAAAGAAAAAAAAAACTCAAGAGAAAATTATAATAAGAAGGAATATCTGAATGACAAGGAGAACTCTGCAGCTGCAGACAGGAATAAGATAAATAGTCACCATTCATGTTACTATTCCTCTTGTTGTTACACACATGCAAGCAGGCCAATGCAAGTGCGCCTTTGTAAGAGGACTTTTTAATAAAGCGATGATTTATTTATTATCCAGAGCAAAACGAAGATGATAAACCACAAACCTTGACCGAATGTCTGTGAGAAATGGGGTTGATCAACGGATCAAAGTAGAACGCTGGAAGATCTGGGTCCTCAGTCTTGATAAATACCACATTGGGTGTGTGGTACCTGCAGAAAAACAAATATAAGAACTTAACTACCACAATACCTAAATCGTAGCAAACTTTAACATAGCAAAATTTATGTTTCAACAGAAGAGAGGAATGCAGTCAAACGTGTTTAGTTCTCACCAGGTAAGGTGCACATGGTGCGGCAGGTTATTGTACAAGTAGGGGAAAGCGATCTTGTACTCGGTCCTGATGGGCTGCCGGATGATGATTTTGTTGATGTCGTTGAACTCGTTCCAGTCTTCATCCCTGCAGAGCAAACAAACAGCTAAAAATGAGAGGTGAGGGCCTCCGTACATTTACACCTCATTCTTTTTCCGATTCTGATTTCTGTGAACACTTCACCTGGTTGTGTTGCATGTTCTACAAACCATGAAGCACCACAAAGCTGAAGTTGACTTAACTCACACCCAAACCCAGTCTAAAGCTCTGATCTAAGGTCTTGGTGACAAGACAAAACAAAACGTGAAGTGTTTATCTGTGGCTTCTCTCAATAGCTGTAAACAAATACATACATTTGACAGGGACAAAAAAATTCATACTCTATGAACTACAAAATGCCTTGAATGCTTTGTTTTTCTGCAACAAAGACAAATGCAGAAAAATGTTTGAGTTGTCTGTGAAACTTTTCTTCCTCCAACATGGACTCTTGAAAGGAAATTGTAATTTCCATCTGGCTACAGATGAAGCAAACAACTTCACTGGAATGTTTTTGATCAATTAATGACACTCGATTAGAAATTTTAGGTTCACAGTTCACAACACAACAACATACAGTCTGGGCTTAGTAGAAGCTACTTACTGAAGATTAATGTCTCTGACAAGTGGCTCAAACTTTGGTCCTCCTGGGATGGCCATGTTCAAAGCTTTTGAAGTGAAGAAGGCCTTCAGGTCAAACAGATAAAAGTAATTAAAGTCCACTAAATCTGTTAGAAGCTGATTGGCCAGGCGATACAGTGTCGACATCATGGGGAGCGTGAACTGCCAACGACGGTAGGTGGTGCCATTCACAAACCTGAAAGATAAACGTCAAAATGTTTTAAGATTTCACGTCAAGCTGCAGCTGAATTTAAAACTATAAACAAATGAAGACTCACTTGGGATTATCTTTGAGGGGCTGGTGCTCATAGAACCACTCCACGACTGAAGAATCTTCCTCAGGATCGAGCTCCATCTGAATGGCCTCCAGAGGTTCCACATCCAGGATGTTGTCTGCGTAGTCCAGCGGTGGCTCTTCATCATCAAACGGCGGAAAGCGCATCCTCTTGAAGTGTCGTCGGTCACGCTTCTCACGACGCATCATGATCCACATGGTGCTGATATTTTGTCGGGGAATAACACGACGTTTAATATATATATTTAAAAAAAGAAAACAAGACATGCACACATCTTTCAGGTAAACAATTTTACAAAAAGGGCACAGAATGAGAACATGGATGTCCAAATCTCTCACCCCCACTGGGCAATGTAGACAGGCTCTATGACCCAAGGGATTTCATTCACAAAGGAAATGGCTCCAGTGATGTGGTAGAGCACAGGGACGTCTCTGATCTGCTCCCAGGGCATCGGCATGTTTTCCAGAAGCTTCAGCACTGCGTGAGGCATGTACTTAAGAGCGCTGCACAAGAACAAATAAACACAATCAGATCCAGAGAAGCTGAAGTCCAAATTATCAATCAGCATAAGAAGGGAAAAACCTCAGTGTTGTTTTAAATTGCAACTTCAGTACGTTAAAAAAAACTTACAGAAAAACTGCAACAATACAAGAGTAATATTTGGTTTTACCCTAGGTAGACTCTTTTGTCATGGCGAAACTTTCTATTGGTCATGTCTCCATGGTCCCTTATGATCTTGCGGACATGCTCAGGAGGCATGTCTTCCTTCTGGGCATCCACAAAGCCAAACTTTCTTTTCTCCGCATAGCGTTTGGCCTGAAGCTGCTGCCATTTCCTTGCTGGAAACACCATTAATTATCAAATATTTTAATCATTATTTTACAAATGTTCAGAAAGTGAAACCAGTCTAGGTTTGATGTAATATTTTCTGGGAAAAAATAAATAAAAAAAATAAACCTTTTTCCTGGAGTTTTTCCTCAGACATGTAATCTGGAACAGGTGCTGGCGGAGGAACAACGGGGGGCACGCCTGGTGGAACACCAGGGGGGACAACCGGAGGTACTCCTGGAGGCACACCTGGTGGCATCCCTGGAGGGACTCCTCTGTAGGGAAAGGCAGCTGCCATGGTGCCTCACTGACCAAAACAAAAGATTAAAAGGCAAAATGATGACATATCATGACTGGGTTTTGCTTATTTAACACACATTTAATAATCAAATAAGCTGAACTCTATTAAATTATTGATGACTGTACTTGGTGTTGCCTTTCAGGACACTTGATCATCCCTTGCTAGGTTCCTGAAGTTAAGTATTTTGCCGATAGTTGTACAGAGCTTTTAAATTAAATTGGGAGCATAAATTATCTCAGAAATGTAGTTTTTAAAGGTTCCAAATATCTTATTCCATTGCACATATTATGTAATTAAATGAACGTTTTTTAAATACTCTTTCAAATAGAGTAATTTGTACTGACACATAGCTTTTGCAAATTTTGCCAACGCCTCTAATTTTAAATAAATCAAGGACATATGTAACACCAAACGCCTGTTTATTTTATATTTCACAGCAGTCTTTGACTCTGCATTTCCATCGCGATTAATTAATTGTGATGGATTTAAAGCGATTCCATCGCTTTAATTAATTGCAAGCTATTCTAAAACTCATAAGCATTATATAAGTCAAAACTCCAGGCGTTAGTCTAAAGACAATAGAACGCTAAATTAAATTACTATGAATTTATTTCAAAGTTATCCCTTTGTTTAGCATCAAGCTGAAAAGAAAAACAGTGGCTTCCTCCTTGCGGACCTTGCTAACTTGGTTAGCTCAACAAAGCTTCATCAAGCGGCGCACGTACAAACCATGTACACAACCAGAAATAAAACGGTAACATCATGCAAGCTATTACATCAGGTAATAGCTTGCAAATGTGTCTCAATTTAATGCTTGCAAACTAAAAGCGACTAAACATTCACTTTGCGGCAAACCAATGTCAGTATTTAGATAGCTAACCGCAGGCCCAACATGTTACAGGTTAAATGCTAGCTTGATGCTAACACTTGGACAGTGGCTAACGGCTACATGTTAAGTAACAAAAAAAAGCTAATTAAAGACTACAAACCTCGATACTTTCGCACCAAGTGCAGTTGTTGTGTTAAAACAGCTTCTGATCAGTCAATAAAAGCTTCTACAACATATCTCCCAACTCGTGTCCGACCGTATAATGCTTTTTTTCCGCTTCAGCGTCGCAACGAGCTGAACCAGCGCACGACGGTTTCCACACGATTAACGCAGTTCAGAGGAATTCTCAGATATCACTTACGCAAAATCGAGCGATTCTGAAAACACGACAAGATCCCCTCTACGCCAAAAAGAAACGCAAACGTAGAAGGAGCGCTACTTTGAGAATGCAGATTTGACTTCCGGTGCAGTACTGCCCCCCACGGTCTTGGAGTGCACATCACACCGGCTTGAAGGAGATTAAATTACATTTTAACCAGACAAAAGAACAAAAGAGAGGATAAACTACAATGAGTAGGACTCTACATCAAAGCAATCAAAAGCGTTATTCTTTTATTATGACAAACAAAAATGCGTTTTAATTTAACTCTTTTTTAAAATTATTGTTTTCGTCCACTGAGTTCATTTCTATGAGCCCATTTTAGTTAACTTTTATATGTTACTATTTTGTTACAAAATGCGGTTAATCTATATGCAAAACAAACGTATTGGTTCATCTATAAAACATTTATGAGGAGGAGGACCTTTTACATGCGCTTTTTTTAATTCGGTATGTTATACATTTAATAAATTGGTGTTTTATTTTTCTTTTTAAAATCTATTTACGATTTCTTAGTTCTTTCGAGTTGTTATTATTCTGACGCAGCACAAAAGACATTTGTAGTGCTGCACAGTGATAATAAAGTTCTATGTGCCACCAGGAATGAGGAAAACATGAATACACATCTCTTTACATTTTTCTTTCAACTAGGTAGATATTACAAAAAAAACATATATAGTGTTCTTAATCAAACTGTTTTCTTACATACATTTACTGATGGAATCCTCATAACCCAGTATAACCCCTTCTACAATATTTTATAAGAAAATTACGTAGGAGTTTTGGAGCTTTTATTCTGAAAAGTGAAGGCGGAAACGGAGCTGTTCTGACCTCAATGTGGGCTTTATTGTCCAGTGTTGCTTTTTTTTGTGAAAGTTTGTGATTGTGTTTATAAATCAGGATGTTGAAAAGTGACGACGTGCGGGAAAACGTGAAGGTAGTTTAGTGCTTATTGTGGATCAGACCCTGAGCAGCTTCGTCCTCGTTTCACTGAACAGTTTTTTTCCAAATGTTTTGCGGACGTTACATAATAGCTGCTTGTTGCCGTTGGATTCTTATTACAGTAGAGGGTTTGCTTTCTTTGAACGTTTTACTTTGTGAATCTGCAACTTAATACAGTGTATACAGACATTTCTATGGTGCATAAAACTATCCCAAATTTAATTTAACCATTTTTACACTCATTTTACTAACGTCATTTATTTGGTTGTGATCATTGGAAGCAAAATCAAATCAAACACTAAATAAACATGTTTATCTGCAACTTTAACTACATTTGAAATTAATTTGCATAAAAATTGCAACCAATAGGATGTTTTAAATAATTTGTGTTTTAAAAATCGTGTACATATTCAGAAGTACTATGGCTGTCGCCTGGAGTCTTCCTGTGACTTGCAAACCAGTGCTGCTTCCTGCAGTTTGGCCTGCAGCAACCTGCCAAGGAGCTTAACAGAGGCCATAAGTCTGATTCACCCTGAAGTCATCAAAAGGTACTCCTGCTTAAATCCAAGTCATGATGACAATGCATTTTCATGGGAACATCCTGTGTCAGGATAAGCCTTGAGCTTTACTATATAACACGAGAAATCCCAAAGAACTTGCAAGTGTAATTGCAGCAACAGGCAGTTCAACAAAGTGCTGACTCAGGTGGGCCGAATACAAATACACAACACACTTTTCAGACTTGTCATTTATGTGAAAAGTTTGAAAGCTACTCTCTTAACTCCACTTCATCTTTATGCATCACCTTTTACTGGTCTCTCACAAAACAAAATCCCAATAAAATGCAATGATATCTGTAATTTTGAAGGGAACATGTGGAAAAGCTCAAGGGACATAAATAAGGCACTCTATAATTCGATCACCGATACGCTTTTCCAGATTCTTCGGATGCGGCCTTCCGTTTCCAGCGAAGCTTGAGGGCTGCAGAGTTCTGGACCTCGGGAGTGGATCAGGACGAGATTGTTTTGCATTCAGCAAACTTGTTGGGCCGAGTGGACACGTGACGGGCATCGACATGACAGAGCAGCTGGTGAGATGCACTCATCCGAGCCCGTCGCACCTCCTCCCGGTACTTTCTCTGCAGCTGATTCGGCCATGTTTCTGTAGATCACAGCATCCCGCCAGTTTGTTGAGTATCATCAGAAGAAGTTCGGCTACGAGGAGCCCAATGTCTCATTTATCCAGGGATACATGGAAAAGCTCTGTGAAGCAGGAATAGAGAGAGACTCGATGGATGTTGTGATGTGGGTTAAGAGTTTAGCTTTGATCCTTTCAGCCAATTAAAGTGATCTGATTGATAACAAAGGATAATCTCTTTTTTTTTCAGCTCCAACTGTGTGATCTGTCTCTGTCCTGATAAAAGAGCAGTGCTACAACAAGCCTACGATGTTCTGAAGGTGAGTTTAAAGAGTTACTGCATTAATGTGTACGACTTGACTCTGCTTTATATTTCTAACTCTTCCTCCTTTTTAACAGGATGGAGGGGAGCTGTACTTCAGTGACATGTACGCCAGCAGTGTCGTTCCAGACCACATGAAGCAGGATCCGGTTTTGTGGGGTAAAAGTTCCAACACTTCAGAGGAACCAAAATAAATCGTCGCATGCAAAACTCCGCTGGTTAGAATCACATTCATCTGCTGTTCCAGGTGAGGGAATGGGCGGCTCTCTGTTCTGGAAAGATCTCATCTCGCTGGCCCACAGTGTGGGCTTCAGCACTCCACGTCTGGTCTCTGCAAGCCATATCGAGGTCCACAACAGCCAACTCAAGGAAAAAGCAGGTAGTAACAGGAAACTTTAGGCAGCACTGAAACTCCTTCTAAGCTCTTCGTTTTTCAGGCGACATCAAGTATGCCTCGGGAACCTACCGGCTCTTTAAGTTGCCGCAGCAACCATGGAGGTCAGGTGCTGCTGTGATCTACAAGGGAACCATTCCTGACTTTCCAGATCAGCTGGGCTTTGATTCCTTGCACTGTTTCAAGGTGAGGAGGCCAGAAAAAAAAGCTCTTATCGATATTTACTGTAACATTTATTAACAGGATTTTAATTAGTCTCACAAAACGAAAATAGGTATCAGATTCTGCATTAATAACAACGGTTTGTTTGTTTTGCTTTTTTTCTGTACAGAAAGATGTGGAAGTGGAGGCAGATGCAGAGATGACAGCAATTATCCAGGCTTCCAGATTCTCTTCGGATTTTACAGTCAGGATGTTGGATGCACATAAGTCTGATTGTGAGCCAACACCACAGGTAACTCAAGAGTCTGAGTTTGTTTTGGTTAAATGCTGTAAATCTACCATTCTAGGTCCATAGTGTATAATGAAAACATGTTTTAGACTTTGTTGTCTAAATGTATAATATTTTTACTATCCATTTTATGACTTAACAGCATCGTGATGGAATTTTAGCCCACAACGTAACAAAGATAAATAATCATCCTTGTCGGGGTGTATTTCAAAAATTGCATTCTGTATTCATAAAAGGTGTTTTATGATTTTAAACATTTGATGTGACAAAAAAAAAAAAAAAAAAAGCAGAAATATTATCTTATGGGCTGCATAATAATGTGACCAGAGTTATTAATTATTCTTTTCAGTACTGTCATCTCAACCCATTCCTGCTGAGTGACCGATGGGGGTCCTCGATGAAGCAGTGCTCCAAAATGTCCAGATAAAACAAACAGGCTGCTGCAACCTACTGAGAAGAAAATACTACACACGTTTAATTTTATTTTAATAATGTTAAATTCTTGTAATTTTATTTGTGCCAATAAGTACTAATGTCTTCGAAGGAATTATATTTAGTTGGGTTTGAGTTTGCTAACTAGCTACAAAACGTCTCATTAATACACTGCATAGATGGGGAAACTAAAATAAATAATGTTTATAAATTGTAATAGATTTTGTAACATTGAGTGATCAGAGTGATACTGTGAAGAGAAAATCAGGTCCGACAGCTATCAAGAAAAAATAAAGGCATAGTAATACTTAAAATGTTTTAAGTTATTTTTAAAACCTGAACATAGAGTGAATATGTTTCATTCATTCACTACATCCTTGGCTCTAATGTTAATATTTGGTTTTTATTGCAACACAACTTTAATACAGAGCTGGAGTACAACTACAGGTTGAGATTTTGTGCATATTCTATCTATCTATCTATCTATCTATCTATCTATCTATCTATCTATCTATCTATCTATCTATCTATCTATCTATCTATCTATCTATCTATCTATCTACCTATCTACCTACCTACCTACCTACCTACCTACCTACCTACCTACCTACCTACCTATCGGAGAAAAAACAGATTTGGTGTCAGTTTTATTAGAAGCAGAAAATGTCACAACCTTCATTTTGTTTTCAGTAAATGTCTTGACCTTAAGGAGCGCCTTATGTAAATGTGTAAATGCCAGCTGGGTAGACAGTGAAGATTTGAATCATTTATATTTAGGCTACATATGACAAAAATAATCATTATAGAAAGAGAGAGAGAGATACACATCTATTTTTAAAAGTAGAAAATAACCAGCAAATGAATAACAGTGTGTGTGTTATTTTTTTTTTTAGAATCACACTTAAAGCACCTTAATGAGCCTTTAATGCATCCTGATAAACTGAAATCAGTTTAAGTGCACTTAATTAGTGAAACAAAGCATATCACACAGTGAAGATGTCAAACACCACATAGACAATATAACAGTGAAACACACAGACTGTTACTACCCTATGGTGATTACAGGGAAATTAATTAATTCAGTCTGCACAATCAACAAACACATTAAAGATTTAGCTGCTGCTATGCTAACAGCACGGCTTAATAACAAAACAACAATTTGATTAGTTTCAAATTAATTCAAATAATTTCAAATAAATTTATTTGATTTCAAATCAAATTCAAATTTTAACGCCTGTTAAAAAGATCCCAGTTTGCCCGATGCTCTCCTGTATTTTGAATGTTTCCTCGTCAACAATAACTGCTTTTCTTGCATCCAGTGCCACATTACTTCCTGTTAGGAAGTCTGAATTGGGAATTGCTCCTAAAACATAAAATGAAAGAGACGTAAAATTAATTTCCTTAAAAAATTTTTAAAAAAACGTTTAAATGAATTTTTTAAAAATCAACATTTGCTGAAGGAAAACGACTTTCACAGGACTAACAAATAGCAGGGAACTAGAACTTCTTGATGAAAGTGATCAGAAATTAATCAGTTGTCAATGATTATATTTTTCTTTATTTCCCTTAGAGCAGGAAGGAATTTGTATCTCATGATGCATTTAATCTCTTGTAAGATAATCTCCATATTTTTCTTCTTAATGTTACAGACTTTAGCAGCAGAGGGAGTTGTAATTATAATTAATTACATTTACGTGCTTCAACCCATTTCATTTGTTGCATCGCAAACTCATTTTAATATAGTGACATGTAGTAATTTGAGAACTACCCAAAACGACTTCTTGAAGCCAATTAGATGCATTTTAATGATGGATAATGTTGAGAGACAGAAACAACCATCGCTTCAAAAATACGTATCGCTGCCCAGGTCGTAGATATTCCAGGAAAGACACAAAAATGAGCCACACACCAGAATGTAAAATCACTCACAAGACATTTATTAAATCAATGCATTCAGCTAAATGGAGACACAACTCACCCACAAACACGGACAGCAACGAGTCCCTGCAGGAGGAAGTCGTGTGAGAGTGCAAGAGTGAGGACTTCATATTTTTATCTCTCATTCTCGCACCCCGAGACACAGCGAACCCCTCCAACTATGCCCATGCACACAAACTATACCCGTCACATCCTCCCCTGCATAAAACACTCCACTCTTGGCGGCTGACCATTTAAGGAGTTGTGCTTTCTCAGATGTTTCATCTTTACTTCTGCTGGTAGAACATTCTGACCCTGTTCTGCACTCCTTATCTAACTGTGGTATGCAAACAAGGTCATTCATCTTATCCTGGGCTGGAACATTTCAAGCTATAATGAGAATACACAATTTAGTAATATGAGGCATTATATTTGATATTCAAAAGTTAGTGAATATGCAAAACTCAAGTATGATCAAGCACGAATATACTTGATTATTACATTTTTTATTTCTCCAGTAACAAAATAAAAACCAAACGCACAATGTTGAGCAGTTGATAAAACCTATAATACTAACAGTAAATCAATGTTAATACCTGAAATCTGAGTGTAAGCTGCAACTAATATTCTTCACTAGGCTTGACAGACAGTTATTACCAAAGTTGGACTGTTTCCCAGCAATTACCAAAATGAGGACTTGTTTATGACATTAGGACAAGCACAGTGCCACAGACAGCTCTGCAGTGCATTTACTGTCCTTGCCTCAGTAGTTTCTGACATCGGTCAGAGTTGAAGCAGCCCCTCTTGCAAACTGGTTTCCGAGTCGAAGCAGCAGGTGCGTTTCGTGGAGCATCGAGCCTGGCTGATATAAGAAGACAAGGAGGACTGTGGCGGACAGATGTTGAGCTTCGACAACCGTTTTGTTTGGAAAACGCCTGCGGTCA
Organism: Poeciliopsis retropinna; assembly: GCA_010277075.1. Lineage (NCBI taxonomy): Eukaryota > Metazoa > Chordata > Actinopteri > Cyprinodontiformes > Poeciliidae > Poeciliopsis > Poeciliopsis retropinna. The sequence goes on along the minus strand of VMRM01000002.1, from coordinate 11,885,827 downwards.
TCGCGAAAAACGAAGCGCCTCGTCTCAGTCTCCTCCGTTGGTGTTTTTTTTTTTTTTGACACGCCCACCCGGGAAACATCCAGGGAGAACACACCGCGGGAACAGCGGGCAGAGCCGTTCCCTTTGAGCTGATATCTGATTTATTTCACAGCAGCGGCAGGCAGAGAGCTGTTGGTTGTCTGCCGGCATAACGGACTGCCTAACACAGAGGAAACTTCATGTGAGAGCTGATCCCCGGAGAACAAAAGAAAACGTCTTTTGTGGCCCCATCATCACCCAAAAGGCAAGGGATGAAGAGAGGAGGGGAGAGCATCTGTTGAAAACAAAGACATATTCTAACCTGGATGTTGTTCGCCCACTTTTAAAGGGAGAACAGCCACGCTGCGTTGCATCCAACTTAAGAGGAGTTAAGTCACTGCTCTGACTTGTTTTTTATTGTTGCTATTAAACATTTCTATACTTTAACATTTATTTGAGTCAATGCTCGAGGCTTAAGAGACATTACTAAACGAAAGGCAGTTTTTTCTTTACACGAAAAAACTTTGCAGACTTTTCTCTGGTTCATAAATCCTATTCGACTAATGAAGATGACAACTTCTGGAAATCGCAAAGGGTCGAGGTCTTATGGATGTCCCATGGAAACAGCCATTCATCTGGAACTTTAACTGTGATCAAAGTGCCTGGTCGTCCTTTACATTTAAAAATGTCGTTTTGATTTACTTTATTATGATTACTTCTGAAAAGCCATTCAGAACCAGGTGTGTGTGTGAAAAAGGAACTTTCTCTCCACTGTCCTGTTCACTATTTCCATGCCCTTTCTTTGAGAAATAGACCAAAAATGAGCTTCACACGATTTGCAGGTGAAGAAGCTTTATCGCAGCTTATGAACCGGGATAGTGATGTAGAGGAAGAGATTTCAGAGACCGAGGATGCTTCAGAGCCAGAGGACAATGTCATTGATGATCCAGGTTGTCAATTTTCCCACGACGACGAGGATTCAGAGGACGAGCCTGCCGGTGTCCCTTCATCAAATGAAAACCAAGAAATGCAAAAATGGCCATCCGGGGAGAGGACATTGACATCTAAAGATGGTCAAATAAAATGGTCAACATCACCGCACCAAACCCAAGCTAGATTGTCATCTTCTAATGTCATCAAAATGACCCCTGGTCCTACAAGATTTGCCTTGACAAGAGTTGATGATATTGAATCAGCATTTCGGCTCTTCATATCCCCACCCATAGAGAAGATCATTCTCGACATGACCAACTTGGAGGGGAGGCGTGTCTTTCAAGAAAAATGGAAGCCACTGGATCCATCTGACTTGCATGCTTACATTGGAATCCTGGTATTAGCTGGAGTATACAGATCAAAGGGTGAAGCAACTACAAGTTTATGGAATGAAGAGTACGGAAGACCAATCTTCCGAGCAACAATGTCTTTGGAGACATTTCACATGATCTCTCGTGTGATCCAATTTGACAACCGTGACACCAGAGCTGGTCGATGTGAGAAGGATAAGCTTGCAGCGATCAGAGATGTCTGGGATAAATGGGTAAACATTCTGCCATTATTGTATAATCCTGGCCCACATGTTACTGTCGGTGAGCGCCTCATTCCATTCAGAGGACGTTGTCCTTTTCGACAGTATGTGCCAAACAAGCCTGCAAAATATGGCATCAAAATATGGGCAGCCTGCGATGCAAAATCCAGTTATGCATGGAACATGCAGGTATACACTGGGAAGCCACTTGAGAAGAATCAGGGAACGCGTGTGGCATTGGAGATGACTGAAGGGCTCGAAGGTTATAACATTACATGTGACAACTTCTTTACATCCTACCGGCTTGGAGTTGAACTTCAGAAGAGGAAGCTGACTATGTTGGGAACAGTCAGAAAAAATAAACCAGAACTTCCCAGTGAGATTCTGAAGATGCAAGGAAGACCTCTGCATTCCTCAAAATTTACTTTCACAGAGAATACAACGCTTGTTTCTTACTGCCCAAAGAGAAACAAGAACGTTCTTGTGATGAGCACAATGCACAAAGATGCATCTCTAAGCACAAGAGAGGACATGAAGCCACAAATGATCCTGGATTACAACTCCACCAAAGGAGGAGTTGACAATCTTGACAAAGTCACAGCAACATATAGCTGCCAGCGCAAGTCAACCCGTTGGCCATTGGTGGTTTTCTACAACATTGTGGACGTGTCTGCTTATAATGCCTATGTGCTGTGGATTGAGATCAACCAGCATTGGAATGCCAGGAAATTGTACCGACGTAGAATTTTCCTGGAAGAACTAGGCAAAGCACTTGTCACTCCCAAGATCCAGAACCGGGCCAGGCCAGCTCGATCCCCAGCTGCTGCAGCTGTCATTGCAAATGTCCAGGTCAGGGCATCTGATCAGCCCACAATGGATCCTTTGGATAAATGTGCAAAAAAACGCAAAAGATGTCAAGTCTGTCCCTCCCGGGATGACAGTAAGACAAGTACCTCTTGTGTGAGATGCAAGAAATGCATCTGCAGAAAGCACACAGTCACATTTTGTCCATCATGTGGGGAATAACAAAACAAAACAAAATGCTGCTGCACGTCTTTTAACGGGTACCTGAAAATTTGATCACATTTCTCCTATTTAGCTTCCTTACACTGGCTCCCAGTACATTTTAGGATTCATTTTAAAATCCTTTTATTTGTTTTTAAAGCTCTTAATGACCTCGCACCTCTCTATCTTCTGAGCTGTTACATTCTTACTCACCCTCCCGTTCCCTCAGGTCAGCTGATCAGTTGCTTCTTAAGGTGCCAAAGACAAAGTGCAGCTCAGAGGGGACCATGCTTTTTCTGTGGCAGCTCCCAAGCTATGGAATGATCTTCCTTTGGGCATAAGACAGGCCTCTTAAGTCATTGTTTTTAAGTCCCTTCTTAAGACTCATCTTTTTTCTTTTGCGTTTGGCACAATCTGAGATGTTTCACTTTGTTTTACTGTGTCTGTATATTAATATGTATTTTATATTCGATCTTTTCTATATTATAATTGCCTTGTATTTTATGATTGTGTACAGCACTTTGGTCCTGTCTGTGTATAAAGTGCTTCATAAATAAAGTTGATGATGATGAAGATGATGATGAATACTGAAAATGTCAAACATTGAAAACCAAAAAAAAAAAATACAGGGAAGTTAAATGGTTAAAGAAAAACTCTTAGTGAAAAAGAAATAATTAAAATCAGAAGTTGCTTAATATAGTATTGAAATTGTACGTTTATTCTTCTTGTGTCTTCTAAATGTTTGCAAAATCTAAGATAAAGTTATTATTGGGTTTAAATTCATTTTTTTGTCTGTTTTGTGTTGATTTACACAATGCAGGTCAAAATGACCCATAACATAATAAATTTTTTTTTTTTTCAACATAATACAAGGATTAAGCACACATTTAATAGGAAGGTCATTCTTACTCAATCGGACTCAATTGGTCGTTGTATGTTAGATAGTTTTCTGTTACTGTCACTAATTTTTTCTGTTGGGAAACACTTATGGTTACTCAAGCATGAGACAAAACAAAGAGTTATTTCAAACACTGAATAATTTGATTGATAGTGTTGTTGAAAGGTTCTTTCAAGTTAAAATAACACTGGGCGGAGATTTTAATTGTTCTATTGACGACAGTGATAAATGACTGGACAGGTAACTTTTTAAAATCTGATTTCATAAATGAAAGAGGCCTTATTGATATCTGGAGAGTTAACAACTTTACATGGACAAATAGAACTGGTTCATTACGTTTTATAATAGATTTGTTTGGTTAATTTCAGAATCCCTTACTCAACTGAAATGTAAAACGGAAATTATGCTGACATCTTTAACAGACCACAAAGCAATTGTATTAACTTTAAATTAATCACCAAACAAACCAACTCAGAGATTTCCACCCTATTGGAAACTTAATAATTCTCTCTTACTGAATGTTAAGGAGCAATAAGGTTTTCTGCCATGTTTGAATTCTAGAATGTGTGAATATGATTCTTTTTCTGTGACTAATGTCACATATTTTCTACATTATATACTAAAACTATAACTATGGTTGGGTTTAATTCTCTTTCATGTGCCCCCTTGTGGATTTAAATAATCCTTCACTCTTTTCAGAGCCTGAGATTTATTGCTGGTGTGTTTTTCAGGGAAGAAAAACATTTAAAACCCATTACTTTACAGTAGTAAACTGTCACAGAAGTACGTTTTCTGATTGCTGGTTCAATACAAACACAAGTTTCAGATAAAATGGGAAGATTTTCTGAATTAAAAGCTCCTGTTCCATCCTTCTAAATCTGCTCCTCAGTCGCATCTTTTCGGGCCTGCTATTGCCTCTAGTGGCGTGGGGGTGATGGCCACAAAGTCTCGTAATTTTGGCATTACTGGAACCGTAAAATATAAATTCACTCGCAAAAGAACATACTTTTTCATTTTTTTTATTAAGGAAGTAGAGCTAAGGAGCATATTTAGAAGTACACCGAAAGCTACAGAATTAGTTAAAAACTTTGAGCTGCGCTGAGGTAAGTAAATAAAAGGGAGAAGTTCAAATATATACGATGAGAGTGAAACTCCTTCCTAAAGGTGAAAATATATCACAGATATCAAAAGAAAATAAAAACGGGAGACAGCGCTATAATATAGAATATAGCTCCCCCTTCACTTACGGAGTGCAATGGTTCCATTTCCAAATAAGGTATGAGACTGACCAGTCAGTTCCGCCCCTTTCTGTTTGCTGCAGCGAGGTGCAACTCTTAGCCATTTACAGAATCCTGTTTCCTAATGTCAATTTGCTATCATAACTTATTTTATCATTGAATTTTAAACAGTTATAGTAGCCTAGGCCCTGGGCTAGCTACGCTGACAACATGCTAACCAAGTCAAAACAACAAGTTAATGGTGGGTAACTATGGTAACCAGTGACAGTTTAAAAGCCCTCTGACTCTTCCTGCAGTCAGGTTGCGCGCGCATACGCCGTGTTGATAAGACAAGCCCGCTCTGAATATCCAACTAAACTGTGACATCACAATGTGACATCACAATATAACTCCAAAGGCAGAATTCTGACATCACCAGCAACTATCTAAGCTCGTCACATCGATCCACTGTCATCACAACCTGTTAGCAGCCGTTGTTGATACGTGTCTCTTGAGAAGTTATCTAGCAGTTCACAGTAAGATTTTCAACTTTGTTTGGTGCACATTTCATTTGGAGATTGTCATCAAACTTAACGTGAAATCTTTACAGAGTTTATAGAGAAGTGATTTTAGTTTACAACCTGAATCAAGCAAAGGTTACAATGGAGTCCAACCAGCCTAGAATCGAAGAAGTTGCATCTGACAACATTGTGGAAGGGGAATTACAGCCACCCAAGCGCAAGAAGAAGAAGGTGTCATTTGCAGTCTGGTGGGAGCTGCACGCACCTGAGGAGCTGAAGATTTCTGCTGAAAATATCGAACAGCAGGACTCTTCAATGGTGGCTGAAAATGAATCGATCACCAATGCACTGGAGGCAGTGGATCAAAAGGGGGAGAGACAGCCACCCGAGAGTGAATCCACTGAGAACAACCAGGTGCCATTTAAAACCTGCTCGGAGGAACACGTCCCCATTGACCAAGAAATTTCAGCAGAGAATACTGAAAAGCAGAACGATCCACTGCTCAGAGAAGAAGAGTCCACCGCAGGAGTGCAGGAGACAAGTGATATGGCAGAGAAGGACCAGCCCTCTAAGTCACCAAGAAGGAGACACAACAAGGTTAAAATGATTCCATTTCAACCCTGGTTGGAGAAACAGGCCCCTGCGGATCTAAAAATTTCAGATGAAAGTACTGAATTGGAAGACGCTTCACCGATTGCCACACAGGAATCAATCACCGCACTTCAGGAGACCCCACAGAAGGAACAGCCCATTAAGTCTGGCGCTGAAAATGTTGAAAAGCAGGACATTTCTCTCCCTGAAGAAGAAGGTGATAAGGAAGGTTCCTTCAAGATGGAGATCTGCAAAGAGGAACCTGTGATTTCAACAACACAACTGGTTGCTGAAATGGAATCCATCTCCAAATCACAGGAGAAAGTGGATCAGACAGGGGGAAAAAAGACATCTAAGACGAAACGCATCAAGAAGATGCCACTCTTATGGAAATCTTTCCCCGAGCCAGATGCTTGCATAGATCTTTCGTTTTTTGCTGAAAATAGTGACATCAATGGTCCTTTGCCGGAAAAAGAAAGTTATCAGGCAGCTTTGCCCAGCAGTGGAAAGAAGTCATTTTGGAAAATGCTCCCCAACTCAGAACCTTGCATAGATGTCAGTTTTTTTGCTGCGAATACTGAAACCCCAGGTGTTTCAATGCCGGCTCAAGAACGAGATGAGGCAGCTTCCTTGAAAGAGGAAAGTAATTCTGAGAACACTGTGACAACACAGGTAGTCACCAAAGAGGAATCCGTCTTGATCCAGGAGACACAGGCGCAAAAAGGGGAGCAATGTCCATCTACGGGTAAGCCCAAAGACAAAATCCAAACAGAGAGTTTAACTGGGGCTCCCGATAAGCAAGCGGCAGAAAATGTTGAAGGAGAGCCTTTGACTGAGATCCAGAATTTGTCCCAGTCTTCTGAAAAGAAAACAAGTCAACCAAAGTGTGCGTGTCTTTCCAAATCTACAAAGTCTGAATTGGAACTTATCGAAGTACAGAGGTACCTAATGAAACAGCTTGCTGAGATGTTTGATATAAATCAAAAATTAAATTCTCAACTTAAACACGAGAAAGATCTGGTGAGGAAACTACTCTCAGAGAAAAAACAAAGGAATAAGACAATGATTTCTGTTCAAACTCAGACAGATTTGCAAGACCGCTTAAAGCAGAAAAAAGTCAGTTATCGATCTGCTTCCGTGCAAACGGAAATGAATGTACAGGAAACCAGCTATCAGTTAAAACCGGCCCAACAATCAACTGCAACGCAGACTGAGCTAGATGTGCTGGAAAACAGATGTCAATTCAAACCAGCTTATCAAACGATTGCAACGCAAACAGAGCTCTTTTTGTTGCTTAGAAAACAGCCCTCCCAAACGCAACCGAATGGAAACCAGGATCTGCAGACCAAGCTATTCAAAAGATCTAAACCACAGGAGGCGATTGAAGAACAAATGGTCTCCTCAACACAACAACATGGGGACCATCAAGATGACCAAAAGCCATCAAAGAATGCTAAACGTAAATACAAGAGAAGGGCAGCAATGAGAGCTGCCTCCGAGCTGGAGACTCTCAATAATGATACAGTTTCTAGAGAAAACAGTGAAGAACAACAAGTTTCAGTACCACAAACAGTTGGGGATCAGAAAGCCAACATCATAAATAAGATCAGAGAAAATGAAATAGCCATCAGTAAACTTCAGCAGGAGCTTGAAGAAGAAACGTCTCCACACAACAACAATATGGGGACTGTCAAGATGTAAAAAAGCCATATAAGAGATGGAGACGTAGGATCAGAACGGCAGCAATGAGAGCTGCCTCCAACCTGGAGACTCTCAATAATGATACAGTTTCTAGAGAAAACAGTGAAGAACAAGAAGTGTCAGTACCACAAACAGTTGGGGATCAGAAAGCCAACATCATAAATAAGATCGGAGAAAATGAAATAGCCATCAGTAAACTTCAGCAGGAGCTTGAAGAAGAAACGGTCTCCACACAACAACAATATGGGGACTGTCAAGATGTAAAAAAGCCATCGAAGAGATGGAGACGTAGGATCAGAACGGCAGCAATGAGAGCTGCCTCCAACCTGGAGACTCTCAATAATGATACAGTTTCTAGAGAAAACAGTGAAGAACAAGAAGTGTCAGTACCACAAACAGTTGGGGATCAGAAAGCCAACATCATAAATAAGATCGGAGAAAATGAAATAGCCATCGGTAAATTTCAGCAGGCGCTTGAAGAAGAAACGGTCTCCACACAACAACAATATGGGGACTGTCAAGATGTAAAAAAGCCATCGAAGAGATGGAGACGTAGGATGAGAAGGACAGCAATGAGAACTGCCTCCAAGCTGGAGACTCTCATTAACGATACAGTTTCTGGAGAAAACAGTGAAGAACAAGAAGTTTCAGTACCACAAACAGTTGGGGATCAGAAAGCCAACATCATAAATAAGATCAGTGAAAATGAAACAGCCATCGGTAAACTTCAGCAGGAGCTTGAAGAAGAAACAGTCTCCATAAAACAACAAAATGGGGACCGTCAAGATGTAAAAAAGCCATCGAAGAGATATAGACGAAAGATCAGAAGAGCAGCAAAGAAAGCTGCCTCAAAATTGGCAGACCTCAACAATGGTAACCTTCCTGGAGAACACACTAAACAAGAAGACGTTTCTAAACTAGTAACAGTCGGGGATCAGACAGTTGCCATCAAAAATTCATTCATTCATATGATTGAAACAGAAATCGCTGAAGTCCAGATCACTGAAGAAGACACAATCTCTACAGCACAACAAAACAGAGACCAGCAAGATGAGAAAAAAACATCTAAACGTAAGAACAAGAGGAAGGCAGCCATGAAAGCCGCCTGTGAATTGGAAAATCTCAATAATGATACAGTTTCTGTAGAAAACCCTAAACTAAAAGAAGTTTCAATACCAGAAACAGTCAGGGATCAGACACCTACCATCATCATTGAGATTCATAAAAATAAAACAGATATTGGAGAACCACAGCAGGTGACTGAAGACAAAACGGTCCCTGAAAGACAAAATGGGGACCAGCAAAATAAGAAAAAGCCTTCGTCGAAATCCAAACACAAGAAGAAGAGAAAGATGGCAATAAAAGCTCGACTGAAAACCACTATAAACCCAACAGAGACAGATCCCCACTTGATGCAAAACGCTGAGACACCAAAAACTGATTTAGGAATACCAGAGATTCCACAGTCAGCTGTGCAGCAAATAAAGACTAAACCTTGCAAGGTTTCAGAGGATGTAACAGGTAAGGTTCCTGTGCTTTCCACAGAAAGGGAGCGTGGTATAATGGTAGAACAGAAAACATCCCCTCCAGAGATAATCTTAAACGAAGATGTAATCCTAACACCTCAGGAACCAGAATCTGAAGCAGTTGACGAGTTAGCTGGGCTGAACAATGTCTGCGAACAAGAAGAAAGCCCCAAGAAAAAGATGTCACTTTGGAAGCGCTTCAAAAAGGCTTTATCTCCAACATTTCTGCGTCGGTTCAAAGACCGATGTAGAGTCCATCCAGCGTAGACATGAATTTATGTCTCCACTATATTAAATTTAAAAGGGGGGTGGGGCCACGTGTGTGTTGGGTGATTGGGAGTAATTGGAAAAAGAGGTACTGTTGTTGTTAATTGGAAATTTTAATATTAAAAAGCCAGGATTGCACGGGGGGAAATGTCTCCCCGTGTAGGTGTGGGTTCACTCCAGGTGCACCGGCTTCCCCCACGTTCAACAACATCAGTACTCAAGTTCATCCATTGTAATATTTTTATTTCTAATTCCAAACAAATAAGACAATAAACAATTATTAATTAAAGGGAGATTTAGAAAAAGAAAATGTAAACAACATGGAACTCTTTTTAGTCTAAACCTAAACAAACTGGGAAAAGTTTTGAAAACTTTCTGGGCAAGATATAAGTATCTAAATTTATCTATAGATATATTTATATGTATAAATATATCTATATTAAATATATCTATATAAATATATTTATTTATATAGATAAATATATATATTTATCTATATATCTACAGATATATATCTATATATCTATAGATATATAGATATATTTATATCTATAGATAAATTTAGATACCGATAGATGGATATATAAAAATGTATCTATAGATATAGATAGACATCTATCTACATAAATATATATAAATCTATATATATCTACATTTCGATATCAATCTACTTCTCTCTCTATATAGAGTAGATATACAGATGTAGATATGTAGACATGTATATAGATATCCATCTATATATATATATATAGATATATCTCATATATATATGTTTGTGTGTATATGTGTATATATGTACACACACACATATATATACGTACATATATATACATACATATACACACATATGTACGTATGTGCTGTGTACATACATACACACATATGTACGTATGTGCTGTGTACATACATACATACACAGTCAAAAAACATGATTGTCAGTTCAATTGGTCATTTTAAATTCTCCCTAGGTGTGTGCATGTTTGTTTGTCCTGTCTGTCTCTGTGACAGACTGGCGACCTGTCCAGGGTGACCCTACATCTCACCCGTAATGTTAGCTGGAGATCGGAGAATCTCCCGACCCCACTAGGGACAAAGGTATTAGAAAATATATAGATGTATATATATTTATCAACAGACAGATATCTCTGTATATCTACATATTTATCAATATATATATCTATCTTCTCTCTATACATATATAAATTGCTCTCTAACATCTATCTATCGATCTATCTATCTGTCTATCTATCTGAGAAATGACTAGAGGAGAAAAAAACAGATTTCGTATCAGGTACTTTATTAGAAGCAGAAAAATGTCACAACCTTCATTTTGTTTTCAGTTAACTTCCTGAGCCTAAGAAGCGCCTTATGTAAATGCCAGCTGGGCAGTCAGTGAAGATTTGAATCATTTATATTTAGGCTGCATATGACAAAAATAATCACTATAGGAAGAGGGAGAGATACATATCTATTTTTGATTTTTAAAAGTAGAAAATGACCAACACCAGACTTAACTGAACAACATAATCAGATAAAGCAAAAAAATAACAATATGTTTTTTTTTTAGAATCACACTTAAAGCACCTTAATGAGTCTCTAATGCCTCTTGATAAAATGAAACCCGTTTAATTGCACTTGATTATTCAAAGAAAGCATATGACACAATGAAGATGTCAAACACCACACAGACAATTTAACAGTGAAACACACACAGACTGTTACTACCCTATTAACCTCATTTTGCCAAAGTGCACCACAGAGCGCCACAGAAAGTCATTTCTGCCTGTTACTTTACAAAGTCCAAGTCTGTGCTATTTGATTAAAACATTTTCTGCGCTCATTTATTTATCAGTTAATATATTGCATGTGATTGCTTGTTATTTATTTATTTGTTTATATCTAGTCAATTTGAAATTCTCACTCTTAGACAATATATATGTATATTTTACAAACTTTGTATTTATTAAGCAAGATGGAGTAGCTTTCAGCAAATACACAATTTCCTCTTGGGGATCAATAAAGTATATTCTTTTCTATTCTATTCAAATCATTCAGTCTGCACGATCAACAAACACATTAAAGCTTTAGCTGCTGCTATGGTAACAGCACGGCTTAATAACAAAAGAACAACAATTTGATTAGTTTACTGCCACGCCTGTGGCTGTAAATGGACAGATCAATGTACGCACTGTGGAGAAAGACAGAAAAAAAGAGATGGAGACAACATCATCGATCGCTCCTGATGACAGCCAGTTATATCCCCAGCCAGCTCAAGTCTTCAGATCTGCAAACATCAGCAAGGTAGTTATTACACAGAACATTAGCGTCAATAACCTGAATATCAATTTCACTTTTATACAGAATTTAAGCTATTTAAACAGGTCAAATATAGTGTGTTGTTTCCATTAAGATTTAACAACATCCCAAATAAATTTAACTTGACTTCTTCTCTATTAAAGCTAAATATTTCCTTTGTTTTCTTAAACTACTACAGCTTAGGTGAGTGCTGTCCAAACAAATTATCTAGTCAAAAATACCTGCTTTGACGCTTTAGTTGTCATTACTTTACACTTGACTCGTCAAGAGTCCCTCCTAACTGTGCCATTACTGATTTAATCAGAAACTATTTAATCTGAATATTATCGGAATAGCTATTTAAGAAAAAGTTGGAGTTGCTCCTAATTTTTCCCATGTAAAATTTTACCTCTGCAATGAAATATTTTATTTCAAAGCTTTCAACATATTTTGAGGAGAGCTCGATATTTACTGCATTCTAGTTTGTATAAATGCAAACTGTGACTCACTGAGCCTGAGTCTTTGTTATGGCTCTGCCTTGATCCAGCAGGTCTGCAACACGAGACACGGCAGGCTCGAACGCCATGCTGGCCGCAGCAACCACCACCTCGTCCCTGTCAGGTACACAAATAGGAGAAACGTCAACAGGAACCAGAGCAGATTTATCACCAACTACACCAAGAGTCACTCCACAACTGCTCACTTCATGTATAAGGCCACAAATTTCCATTCTTCCAGTTTGCCCTTAATTATGATTTCTGTGTAGCCCTCACCATAACCTGAAAAGAACAAATGAAAGTGAAATGGAGATTAATTTCAGCTTATTGTGAACTAAAAAGTTCACCTTTTTTTAGGCTAAAAAAGGTGAACTATTCAATACAAAGTATTTAAGACTTTGTATTAAATACTCTACCTGCGTATCTGATGCTCTTTCCAGCCAATGCACACCAGAAAAAGGGAACTGACTCAATTGTTGTTTGTTTATTCAGCATGTTCAGAGCTGCAACTCTTCCTGGTGGGAGAAACAAAATTAAGACTTTATGACAGAGTAAAAACACGTGCACTAAAAACATAGCTTAAAAAGATGAACGAAAGGGAAAAGATTTATATATATCAAAGCGTTTAACCGTGAGCGTGGGACATCTGCCAGTGACCGATATTGACCCGCTGGTCCCCACGAATGGTCAGAGGGAAGGAGGCGACGTCTCCAGCACTGAAGACATCTGCTACATTGGTCCTCATGAACTAAGAGAATAGATGGAGCAGATAATGAGTCCAGTGTGTCACATTCACCACAGTCAAACAACCTCTGAAGATCAAAAATAAAAACTGAACTGCTTTCATGTAAAGTAAAATTATTACTGGGTGCTGTCAACTAAGAGCCTTCTGCACCGTAGTTTGACCTGTTCCATAGATAATCAACATTTAACTCTCTGGCAAAGCATATTTTTCTACTTTTCCCCACTTTTATAATGTTTTTGTTCATGTAAGTGAAGCTCTGGTTAGTTTGTCTGTTTGCTTTAACCATTGCATCACAAAGACAAATTTAGCTCAACAACTTTAGGTGCCAGCTGGAAAATAATGTTTCCGTGAAACCGAAATCAGGCAAGGGTTCTTCTGTATGTAGGCTGTGATGATCTCTGTTTTTGGGACTAGATTTAAGAAAGTTTCTGTTTTTCAGTGGGGTTTTTTTTTGTTTGTTTTTTAATTCTCAATTTAAAAAAAAAAAAATCAATTTTTCCATCACAAAGATCCCAGTTTGCTCGATGTTCTCCTGTATTTTGAATGTTACCTTGTCAACAATAACTGCTTTTCTTGAATCCACGGCCACATTACTTCCTGTTAGGAAGTCTGAATTGGGAATTGCACCTGGAACATAAAACAGATTAATAATTAAAATCATTGACCTTCCCTTTTCAAATAAATACATTTATTATCACAAGGTTATGCAATAAAATAAAAAATAATTACCAATTCCTGCAACTACCACATCAGCTTCCAAGACAGTACCATCAGACAGCACCACCTCCTTCACCTAAAAAACGGCAACGGACAATAAAACATTCAGTACATTTCAGAGGTTATGCAAGAATTTAGTAGGGGACTTTCTGTTTTTACTGAGTCATTACAAGCTTTACTAAAGAAGTTGGTAATTAAGTATTTATGTACTACCATTCTTACCACTGTTGAAAAGTCTTGAATGAATGCCCCCAAATTAAAATAATTTATTTCAAACGTTTTTACAAATCTTTGTTATGGGAACCAATATGTGTAAAAACAAAAAAAACAAAAAGCTCCACAGGAGTGTTTAGAGCTGGGCAAACAATAAAAACTGAGTTACCTTTCCATTCTCTCCTCTGATCTCTGTCACTTTGTTGTTCATGAAGAACTTCACGTTTTTTTCCTCCAACATCTTACAGTAAGAACACAACAACAAAAATAAAGTTGATGAGATTAATAAAAATGTAAAAAAAATAAATAAATAATGAAAGCATTTAGCAATTAAAATGAGTTTTCAGCTCCTCTTCACCTCCATGGTCATCTTGCCAATCTCTGGCCCCAGAGACTTCTGAAAAGGATACTTGGTGGGACCCACCAGAGCCACGCTGGCAGCTTTGTCCGACAGGTAGGAAGCTGCCTCCATGCCTGTTTTACAAATGAAAAACAATCCAGTCGTCTGCATATTTACTGTGGAGGACACCTGCTTACATATGAGAAAACTTATCATCACAACTGAATAAACTAGTGGTTAAAGTCTCAATAATAACCTATAAAGGACGCTCCGATTACAACAACTCTCTTGCCGAGAGATGATGCGTGAATCTCTGTGGCGTCTGCATAACTCTCCAGCAGATGTACCCCCTTCAAATCTGATCCAGGACACTGGAGAGGGCACGCTCTGCAGACATTAAAAATATTCTTATTCATGTTCATTTTCCGATTTTTTTTTTTTTTTGAGAACACCAAGAATTTTCTTTCAGGATGCCGAGACTCACCTGCAGCCTGTTGAGATGAGGAGCTGATCATAACGCTGAGAGGTGCCGTCGCTCATCTTCACTACTTTATCGGCCGAGTTCACAGAGACCACCTGAGACCACCTTTACGGAGCGAGTAAAAACAGCTCAATCTAACATGCCAGCAAGTCACATGCATTTGTAGCTGGTCGGTTCTGGCTCTCACCTCTTTCCCCGTCCACATTTCTATCCCGTGTTGTTGATAGAAGTCATGCTGCCGCAGGAGGATGCTGCTGCTCTCCACATTCATAGCCTTGATACAACAAAAACAAACAGAAAATGCATTTTTTCTTAAAGTGACAGTGACATTAAGTTCAAGGGAGCTTTTGGATGAAGTTTCTCACTTTGCTTAGCTTGGGTTTGTCAAACGGAGGGAGGTCGTCTTTGGTAACAATGATGATGCGACCCTGGTAGCAGTTCTGACGAAGCATCTCGGCACATACCAGCGAGGCAGGGCCTGAAATATATCAAATTTGTGCTCGAGATGCGACATGTTCCAAACTTTTAAAACTGCTGAATATTGGTTACTTAATTTAGGAACAGTTGACCAAACTTACCTCCTCCCACAAGCAGAATGGTGTGTTTGACATCGGGCTTAACAGTGCACATCTCCTTCATCCTCTTGGTCAAGTTCAAAGACTGAGGGCAACAAATTATAAATGATTTAACACTAAATAAAAGGACATTGTAAACATTTGGGGTCACTTATGTGGCTTACCTTTTTGTCAATAGAAACATAAACATTGCCATCTTGGACGTTCACCTGTCAAGTTAACAAACAAATTATTTGAATGAAAGAGCCAATTCATGTTTTAAAATACCATGTTTACCACAACACCTGCGAATAGAGCAACTATTTTTAGAGAAATGGGAAGTAGCATGAACTACCGGTACTTTTCTGTGGAGACGGAGACTTTAAATTTCCTACTTCTGAGTGAAACATCAGACAACATGTTTTACATTAATATTATCTGTATTTTTAATTCTAAAATGCCCTGAACATTTTTTTTTTCTTTCATTATTTTCCTGTCACACTCAGTTGTTTGGAATGGTCTAACTCATTTTAATATCAGTCACAGCTAAAATCAAGAAATATGAAAACAGTTGTCAAATTATGCTTTTATTTATCGAGAGAAAAAGTATGTCCAAACCAACCTGCTGCTATGTGTCAGAGAAAATGTCTGTTAGATCTTTTATTTCTTCTTATTCTGTTTTACTAGACACGCCCTGGTCTGATCACTATTTATAGATTAAACAAAATGCTTAAATAGAATCTGTCTGACTATACAAAGTAGGCTAAAAGGATCTTTAGAAAAAAAAGTCCTGATCTAAAGAAATTCAAGAGTAGATGAATTAACTGAAATCCATCTCTCTGAAAATTATAACAAAGTCATTACTAAGGCTTTTGGGACTCCAGCAAGGCACAGAAACCGCCCCATTAAAAAAAAAACTGACTCTTACTTAACATATATATTCTTAAAGGGGATTCATTTTGCAATAAAATATTGTTTTAATATTGTTCCACCTTGTATATTGGCAGACAGTCCAGGCCTGGATAGTCCTCAATGTCTCCCGTTTTCACATTGAAGCAGGCTCCATGAATAGGACACCTCACTCTGTCTCCAACCAGCGTTCCTGGGAGGTTAATAATCACAATTTGGTCACATTTGTGCAGATTGAAAATACTAACTGTCAACCTCTGAAATGTATTGTAATAGTCTAGAAATAAACTGATTTACCCATAATAAGCGGGGCATTGTAGTGGGTACACCTGCCTCCAACTGCGCTGTACTGACCCTTGGTACGGACCAACAGCACCTTCTGGTCCTCCACAGTTACCTGTTTCATCCTGCAAAAAAAACAAAATATGCAAAAAAAAAAAAAAAGGACAGTTGAGACATGTTTTTTTTTTTGTCATTGAAATATGTAATCTGGTCTAAAATTTGATCTTTATCCTTCAGTGAATGTCAAGTTGTTACTCACTGTCCATCTTGCAGATCAGACTCCTGACAAACCAGTATGCTCAGGTCCTCCTGCCTTTCACTTTGCCCCACTCCTTGGTTCATATCCACTCCTCCATGTCCACATGCAAACAAGCCCATTGTTACAGCAGTTGCACATGATTAATGATGGCTCTCATGAGCGGATCTAGAAAAATATTTATACAACTCATTCTCACGTTTAGTTTACATGGACCTAACATTGGACTTAATTTACTTAACTTACTTGTTGCAAAATATTGTTTTTAACTTGCATTATTTCAAAATGAGCTTCATTTTGAGGCCTGAATACAATCTTGTAATGTCGTACAGTTAATTATTTTTACGTCTTTCATACTGCTGCTCATTGATATGTATTACTGGATTGGACTTGGTGTGCGGGTTGTCCTCTTTTAGTGCTAACGGAACCAAACAGCACATGTTAAGGTTATCAAAGTCAACAGCAGGCTAGCAACAATTAGGCTAGCATAACTAACTCACTGCTCGCTTTTTCAATATTTTCTCTAAATTAAAACTTTTTCCTCACCTGTTAAATGTGAAACCCTTGAGCCGTGTTATCTATGGCTGTCATAGGCTTGACTTAACCGCGAAACATTGCGTCCTTTTTTCAGATTCTTTGGACAGCCATGGCGCATGCGTGGTTTACGATATAACGTTTAATCCATCCATATATAACATCAATGCTGCTGCCTCTCGCGTTGCCACCTACTGCGTTGCATTCAATTTTATCGGAAAAAAGAGATTCATGCTCTTAACGTCCGATTTTGCCATAACTATTTATTGAATTTACTGTCGCCAGCTGGAGTGGCAAGGCTCTCAGTGCCCCCAGTAGATCCGCCCCTGCTGACTCTTATACACACATAGCCTGGATGAAACACGCTCGGTCATGCAAATAATTAAGCAAACACTCCTATTGCTGCAGCGGTGATGCAGATGATTTATGGAGGACCCTTATACACACTTGTAGGGAACATGCAGCAAACAACAACAAAAAAACGTTTGTTTCAATTAGTTCATGCTTACAGCTGTACAGCAGTGTCTACTTTATGTTTTTTCAAAATAACAACAAATAAAATACGTTACTGCTCATGATGGACTGATTCCATGTCGTACCTGTTATTATATCTGCCGTACATTTACGTGCTTCAACTCATTTCATTCACCTTGTAGCATCTCAAACTTATTATAACATAGTGGCGACATGTAGTCATTTGAGATCTGCCAAAAGCAACTTCTTGAAGCCAATTGATGCCAAGATGCCAAAAGCCAGCATCTTAATGATGGATAAGTAACAAATAAGAAGAAAACCTTGAGCAGTTGATAAAACCTATAACACTAACTGTAAATCAATGTTAATGCCTGAAATCTGAGTGTAAGCTGCAACTAATATTCTTGACAGACAATTTGGCTCAACATTATTACTAAAGTTATCGTACTGTTTCCCAGCGATTACCAAAATGATGACTTGCTTATAATATTCCGTTCATAAATTAGGACAAGCGCAGTGCCGCAGCTGTCGCAGACATTTACCTGCATTAGGACTTACCTGCGTTGTTTCACCACACAGCGGCCAGAATTGAAGTAGCCGCTCCGACAGACTGGCTTCCTGCCTGTGTAATCTTTTTTGAGAAACCAGCCTGCATGACGCTCGGCAGAAACAACCCGTGAGTTCCTCCCGGGCTGCGCACCATTCACGCGTCGCGTCGGCGAAAACGGCGTCGGAGGAGACGGCGTTGGAACAGCGTCTCCAGAAGTTGTTTCCCTGGCAACGGCTGAGTCGTTGCGATGCCAACAACGTTAGAATTAGTTACACGCATATTGCAATTAAAATCTGACTGGTTGCAGATGAATGCTTGGGGTACTCAGACATGAAATGGTTTATGACATATTTCATAAACTAACTTTCACCCAATCAAAGGGGACTTCGTTCCTTTTTTTAAGACCAGGAGGGGTCTATTTTAAAAACGTACTTCACAAACGTTTCTTTTCCAGTAAATGACACTTCTGTTGCGTTATCAATCATCATTTAAACCTGGATGTCAATCTCTTACAGTAACACCTCCCTCACCGATCTAAACGCTCTTTTCATATGATCGTACGATGGCTTTGATATGGAGCAGACCGACACAGGAGGGAATGACGCTCTATTGTATTGTCTATTGTCTAACACGCATGCGCTAACACTGTGCGACCTAATTTCTTACAATATTAAGACAATATGAAACACCTACATATTTAAAATCAATCACAACTATGGATGAGAGATAATTACTTAATAATAATAATAATAATAATAATAATAATAATAATAATAATAATAATAATAATAATAATAAATACAATACAGTACATGCAGAATGCAAGACCTGGACGCAAGGAAATTATGGCTACTTCAAAAGATGACATACAAAAATCTAATACAAATATAAATAAAATCAAGTTATAATAATAACAACCTGTTGCAATGCTTCGCTTTTCTTGGCCAAAAGGTGTCGCTATATCTCCAGAAACCACAGCTATCATTCACGTCCGCTGGAAAGGGGACATGAATTGAGTTCAATAAAGGCGCTTTATTGAATGAAAAGGGCGCCGAAGGAAGACGCGGTGAAACATCTCCGAGGTTCAGCCTTCAGTCAATCAGTCCAGGTGTACAATGAACTATGGCCATAAAAAACACAGCAGTGTTTGTCCTGGGTGGTTTAGAGTTACACATATAAATGCCTGATTTTCACATAACTCCACAGAGCCTAAACACACGAGGTTGGTTGCGTTTAAGAGCTCTATGTAAATTACACCTTCTAGAGGAAAGTATTTCCTAACGTTTTCTGGTTACAGTATTCATATGATAGACCAACTTTTTATTCAAAATAATCAAGCACTGACCCTATTATTGTGATTATTATTATTATTATTATTATTATTATTAGTAGTAGTAGTAGTAGTAGTAGTATTACTCGATTTCTATTTTTGGACATCATTATCCTTTTAGAGTTTCATAAAATCATTTTTAAATGTTTAGTTATCCATGCTCCACCTACTGAAATGGCATTTTAATTTTGTACAAATCTTTCCATAGATCATCATCAACCTGTCACATTCTCTGACACTACACAGGACGGCTTGGTGACCAAATAAAATAAGGAAAATAACAGCCATTTAAGGCTGGGAGAAGATGTATCACATTATTTTTCTTATTTTGAGCAATAATTTTGCCTACTTGTACCTGTCAACTTCAGGGTTTGGTGGAAACTAAAAATGTATATATATATATTTTAAACTTGGTTGAGCTTGTGTAATTGATATTTGTTGTTTCCCACTGTAAATGAAGGCGTCACGTGAAACGCGGCCGTGGTCACGCCCCTTTATAGTAGGGCGGGGCCTCTGCTCGGTTTCTGTTGATGTCAAAAAGTTACACAAGCTGAGAGGAGGGAGAGGTCTTACTAAAGGGCGGTTTCACAACTGTCAACACGGCTTCACACCTACATCCACCGGTTCTACCTGAGAGCAGGGAGCGCTTCTTCAGAGGAACGCCAGCTGGTTGAGCCGTCAGCGGGAGGTCTTTTTATCTCACCCACTCCTCCACTTTTCCTCTTTTCACGGCAACCGTGTGATTTATGCAACCCTCCGCCTAAGACTCCCAGAGCCCAGTGAATGCTAAGCAACGAGAGGCATGTTAACGTGATCTCCTCGGGTCTCCAAAATATCTCTCCGTGTCGTCCGTCTGTCTGTCTGGCCCGTGGATCTGTGGTCGGCTCCCGCCGCCTTCACGCCGCTCTCACCCACAGTGGACCGCCGTGGCCCTGTTGAATCGTCACCCGCGCAACATCTCGCAGCATCTCAGCCATGGAGCTCATGCCTGTGATCCTCACCACCGGCAGCTCGGTGGCCCTGTTCAAGCTGGTGAACGCGGGAATCGGCAGGCTTCACATCCCGGAGTCAGCCAGCAGAAAATCATGGAAGTGGAGAAATATCTCCACGTCGTTCGTGCACAGCTTAATCACGGCGATCTGGGCCGTGCTTTGGTAAGTTGAAAAACTCGCAACAGTTTAGTATCTCTGCAGGTTTGCGGCTCCAGCTATTCCTGTTATTCCACTTAAAGAGACTGACGTGCTGCAGAAGGCATTTCATACATGCATGGCACAGAAATGCTTGGTTTCCCAAAGTCCTCCCAGTTTCAGCTTTAATCTGCGCTTACTGGAACCTTTGTGTTTTTTTCTTTTCAGCTTTTTCCGACATCCACAGATGGCTGAGGATCTGATAGAAACTCACTCTGTGTTTTCACATTCTTTGGTGTCCCTTTCTATTGGTGAGTAGCTTCTGAAATGTGATTAAATGCAGTTATGGCGGGAGGTGCATGTTTACCCTTCTCCCATTCCAAAGTAAGGTGGGTGGAGCACTCACAAGTTGCACTATTTGAACATATCTTCACTCAAGTACAAGTACAACTCAAGTGGGACTAGTAAAAAAGTATAAATACATAAAATAATTTCAGAATAACAAACTCAGGCAGAATAAATGGTTTCCAAATCCATTTTTTCAACTTAGATGTTATTAAACCAATGAACATGTGTTGAGGTACTTCTAGTAAAATAAATAGTTTACAGTATATTCAGTATAAGGAGAAGGAAAATAGCGTTAAATGATGAAGACGACTCACTGAAACATAACTCATCTGGTGCATTTTTGGGTACAACAAGCCCGGGCTTCATTCAAGAACAAATGTAATTAAAAGTTATTTTCCCTGGTTAGAGTAGTCCGAAATATTACTCAAGTAAAACTCAAAAGTAAGCTATAGTAAAACTACCCCTAAAACTTAAAAAAAAGAGTTGTGTAAATATGACAATATCCACCTCTGCCACGCTGCTACACCTGAACTCCTCGGGCCGATGCCAGATGGCACAGCTGTTACGCATTCGTCTTTTTGAGAGGTCGATGAAGAGATGGGTTGCTTGTCGTCCAACAGAAGTGTCTTTTTGATGCCCGAGATAAGTGATTCATTGAAGAGCGACCCAACTTCGGAAGCAATTCTTCTGAAAAGTATTGCTTCTGAAGATGGTTAGATAAAAGACGTTGTGAGGAGTTGAAAAGCTTTTGTCTACCAGGAGAGAGACATGGGTGAAACACAGAAAGGTCAGTTAATGTATTAAGGGTTCACAGAAAGGATGTTTTTTGTCAGATGAGGAAAAAACAACTTTTTGGTATAGCTTCAAAGTTAAACCAACCACTGTATATCACTTTTAACAAACCATTTCCACAGCAAAACATAGTGGTGGCACCATCATGCTGTGGGGATGTAGTGAAAATTCTATTTTCCTACTTTGTGTTGGTCTACTACATGAAATCCCATTTAACAAACATTACGGTTTGTGTTTGAAGGGGAAAATGTGTTTGCACAGTGCTGCACACTATTAGACAATCATTGTTTTTGAGAAGTTGCTTAGAAAGCAACTTCTAAATAAACTATGCATCTGTAACGAGGAATAATCTTCTAAGCGTAAATACCTTTGCAGTCCCTATCGGACATGTAGTGATCAGTCTTCAAAAGAAAACTCTCTGCGTCTCAATGGTAATCATGCAGATTGTCCTTTTGATAACTCTCCTTCCCGCCAATTTTTTCTCAACTTCCCTGGTTGTTTTCAGCTTGTTCTCGAACTTTTATGCAATTAAATTTCGCCTAAGTTTATTAAAATTCCTCCAATTCTCGGAGCGCATGCTCAACTATTTCCTAAAATATCAACTTGCCCTGTGTTTGTTTTCTTTTTTTCTTTCTGTCAGTATAATTTATAATCATCCAATACTTTTTTTCTCCTCTTTTCCTCTGTTAATCAATTGTTTGGAGGATTCATTTTTGTAAATATCTTGACGATTCTCTGGATGCTTGACGTTCCTTTGGGACGCCCAGCCCTGCAACAAGGAGCAGTAGTGTTGTGCTGGTATGTGAAGCTCAGTAATGGCCCAGGCAAAAGGCGTAAACACTTACCCTTGTGATGTCACCGTGCGTCGGGATACAAAAAGTCAGTCCAACAATACAGGCTGTCTGCATCAGAGATCGGTGGTAACAGAATAGAGCTGCAACACAAGTGCTCCTCTCGACTCTTTGCATCAGAAAAGTGGCGTGATCCTGAAGCCTCTGTTTTTTTTTTCTTTTTACACATTTGCTTAAATGTTTTCATCAAGCAGAGGAAAAATAATAGTCACAAAAATAAAGACTTCTCCTTTTGGAGAGTGGAGACTTTGTCCAATACTTAGGACAAAATGTCCCGACCCTTGTTGATTTTTCAATACGTATAAGAAGTGGAAGGGCAGAGGTCAAAAGATTTTCTGGCCGGTTACCGATCAACAATATTCCTTGAATCTCTGACCTGCTGATTCCAGCTTCTCTTTAAAAACTACAATCAGCAACAAACTTTGAATCAAATTTCTTCTTTAAATTTTAGTAAAACATTTAGTTTTTCAAAAACAGTCAAAAAGTTACAGAGCCGCGTCTCTCTGTATAACAGAAAAGTATCTATAGATGGTTTGATTTTTATTCTCCATCCATCATTGGTCAGAATCCATCAATCAAATATTTTAGTAATTTATGAATGTATTGATAAACTATAAAAAACACCAATAAATAAAATCATGTCATAAATCAGTAATATTAATTTATTACTTTTGACTGATAAATTAATATTTAACAAATAAGAAAAGTGTATTTATGTAGATGAATAACAATAAAAAACTCGAATCTGTCTTTTATTTAATTGTTTTTTTTCTTTGAAACTTTAATCGTCATGCTCATTTTTATTGTGAACCTAATCCCGTGTTTTTTAAATCAATAACACCTTTTGAAATATGAGAATTTCATATCAAAGCAAAAATAACTTGGTGACTATGTTTTTGTATATTATTTATTATTTATTTGAGACGCATTGCCATATTTCTTTTCAATTAACAATAAGCAATCTGAAGCTGGTAGATATTAATTGGAATTACATTGAGTAGGGTGTTGAATTGCATAAAATTATTGGTATCAAACCAGTAAGAAATGGTGCCTGATTTGCCAAGCAGGTTGATCTGATTTTCTCTCTTGTTTTTTTGTTTGTTTGTTTGAGTTGAGAGAAAAACAAGCCAAACTAACACATTACAACCTGGAGACTGTGCAAAATTTACACCAGCAGAATGGTGCACATGGATGTAATTTTATAAATGGCCTAAGTTAAAGTACATGTGATGCAGTAAAAAGGCAACTTTATCCATACTTGGAGAAACAGAAAAACATTGGTTGCACAGTCGGTGAAAGGCTGATGTCCTAATCAGATTTCCCCGTCCTTCCAGCAGTCATCATACGAGTCATTTATCTGCGTGAACCCATGTGGTTTTGACTAACCTATTTAAGGAAGAAAAGTCCCGATTATGTGCACATGGTTCTTGTGTAAATATGTTGACCACTATAGAAATCTCAAGTCTCATGAAAAGAAAAAAGCAGTTGCTTCATTTATCTAGACGCTTTTTTCCCACTTGAGCTTATCAGGACGCAGAATAGTGACGTTTGTCGAGTATCAGTTTGGATGAATGCGACCTGGATGCTAGGTCCCATGTGAATCGGATAAATATCGGATTCAAAAAGAATCGCATCTGTGCTGTTCAGACAGTAATGACAAGATCAGATACAGGTCGCATTACGTCAAAAAATAAAAAATAAATAAATCGGAATTGGGTCACTTCAGGCTGCAGTGTGAACATAGCCTTGGTTTCCAAACAAGGTTACCTCAAGCTGTTGTCCCACAGTTATTTATCTTGCTATGCATGTGGCCATATTGGAAAAACTGTGTTTCATGGTTCATAATATAAAGAAATTATGATTTTTGTGGAAAATCGTGTCCTTTTACGACTTTGAAGTCGATGTGTTGTATTTAATAGTACAGGTAAGCAGGACTTGTTATCAAAGCTACAGTGCTTATATGTTTATCTTGCATCTCATTGGAAGAAATTTAAGCCAAAGGTCGTTTTAGTAGTTTTAAAAGCATGCATTTTTAATACAATGGCATAGATTGGACATTGGACACTATTTAACTGCTGTCCAAAGGTAGCAGAAACATGCAACCTCTGTGGCATCAGATGGCTGTGTTGTCTTTTCTTGGGTTTTCCTTACAATCTATTCGGCCACATCACGCTTAAATTGTCAAATGTTCCCTCTCACCAAAACCTTCAGTCCCTTCATTCCTCCCTGCCTCTCCTAACACCAATTCCTCTTTTTATTTTACCCCGGTATTCGTAAAAGCTGTCGCCATGGATACAGTTGGTGGCGAGAAGCGGGTGGTAGATATGAATAGCCTCTCTCTAGGAAGTCTCCTGGTTGCCATCGCTGCCGTCATGAAAGCAGCCCCCCTCACAGCCTCCCAATGCACTCGATTAGCTCCAAGCTGCCTGCGTCAAAACAACTTTTTGTGTTCTTGGTTTTAACCTTGGCCGAACTTTCTCTGTCCCAACAGGTTACTTCATCTATGACTTCCTTGACATGGTGTGCAACCAGAAGCTGAGCCAGTCCTGGGAGCTTCTCTTCCACCACATGGTGGTAAGTCTCTCAGCCATTGAGAAATAACTTGGGATAAAATGCCTTATGCTGTTGCAACATATTTTTCACTAGTCACCCTTATTGTTTCAACATTGTGCAATTACTCAGTGTGTAAATTAGATAATGCCGCTCTTGACAGAAGCAGTGTAAAAAAAAAAACCCAAAAATATTCTGTTCGCCGCAGTGTGACCAACCCTCAATACATTCAGCCTCTTTTCACACACTCAGAACATTAAACCCCACCCAGCCTCGCCCTGTTTTTGCCGTTGCTCCAACCACTCTTTAGTTATCAGAATCCAGAGAAAGTCAGCCGTTTTGTCACATGGCGGCTCCTCAGCACGCTGCCATGTTGACATTTCAGATACTTTACTGGTGGAGGAATTTGGTTACACTGAGGAAAATAACTGTGGAAACGACCGAAGGCAAGGATTTTGTGTGAATTTACTTTTCCACCTCTTGGTTTTGTGACCTACATCCAAGGCCGTGCTGATCTTGATTCTGCTGTGCAGTTATCGCCACTCAAAAACGTTTTTCCTTCCTTCCTTGTGTCTGCGCTTTACTGCCTCGCCTCCTTTCTTTCCTTTTATCCTCACCCATTTCGTTCCTTTCTTCCTTACTTGTGTGTACATCCTTCTGTCTGAACTTTCTGCCTTCATTCACTTCATCCCTTTTTTGCATCCATTCTCTGCTCCTCTTCTTTAATTTGTCCTCCTTTCTTCCCTTCTTGTTGCTTAAACTCAGTAGTGAGTTAATAAAACCCCAAAACCGCAAAAGGATGAGTCTCATTTGGTGAACAATGATTTGGTTTTTCATCCTTATATATTAACGTTCACTGTATAAAAAGATGCATATTCAGGTCTGACATTTAATAAGACAAAGTTCATGTTTTAAATCAGCTAAGAATAGCAAATTTATTACCATTTTCTAAACACATGACAGTCTTTATAATGTATACATTTAGTAATTGCTTTATTCCAAAGTCAGAAGTTTACATACAGTTAGAATAATGTGGCTCTAAGCAGCTTGGTGAAGTTCAGATGATTTGTAAGCTTCGCATTTGAGTGAAATGGAGGAAGACCTGCAGATGTTTTTTTTCTTTTGTTTTTTTTTTAGAGCAAATCCTCAAACATGTTACTTCCTTGTATTTCATCAAGGAAGAATCAAAAGAAATCAGCTAAAATATCAGAAAGAGAAGGTTAGTTTACGCATTTCTGAATGTCTACGCATTCCTGTCTGTCCAGTTCAGACAGGAGATCAGTTCGGTATGAAATCTGCAGCTTCCTGCCATTAAAATTTATGCATTATAATTTTGCCGTAAGTTTCAGCTAAATCAATCCGATGCCTGAAAAGTCCCCGCTGGTGAAGTTGAGTGTGTTTTGTTGTTTTTAAGAAGCGAACCATGTGTTTGTTTGGAAAACGGGCCCAGCAATGCCCTTGTAAAACTTGACAGATTTACAGAGAAGATTGCTTTCTTGCTTCTCTCTGGAAGTCTGGACCCTCCTCGTCCCTGACTTCCGGGGAGACTTGTGAATGGGCTTTTTCGGTGCGGCCAGCTGGCTTCAGATTGTCATTAGAGCGTGGGAGGGATGGAGACTCGTCCCTCATGGCTCTGTGGGTTTCTCAGAGAGCTCCCTCTGTCTCTCTTTGCCCTCTTTGTTACCCTTTTGTACCGTCTCTCATTCATGCTTTCCTGCAAGGTCAACTGCTGGATTTCAGTGTGAACGCGTTTCCATGAATGTCGTGCATGTCTAGATGTAGATCGATTTCATTTTTCTATGCTTTAAAAATAATAATTTCTTGTTTTTGCTTTGCATTCATTTGTTATGCATTTCGTAAGTTACTCCCAAACATTCCTACAGTGTTAATTTCCAATAGTTCACACCTAAAACAAATTAAAAACCAGCTCATCATGCAGTCAGCAGCCAAGCTGACCTGGAAAATTAGGTAGTGAAAGAAAAATGTTAGGATCTGTGTCAGCAGTGGAATTTCTTTTTTTTTTTTTTTACTGTTTTTCTAATAAATTGACTTTTTCTAATAAATATGAACAATCAGTACAAGCTGCAAAGTTTTGCTCCCACTTCTGTGGAACATTGTGTCTCATTGAGGTATATGGTATATAAAACTGCTGCTGTACCTTAGTACCTTAAAGCTTCGGCTGACTCCTGCTTATGGCCACTCCCTGTTTGAACCAGATCATGTAACCGTAATCCCGTAATGTGTGTTGTCGCCCTTTAAACTCCACGTTTACGTTGTTTGCTGTACTTTGCATGTAACGATAGCTGTGCTGAATCTTCATGTCTGAAATCTCCTCAGAGTTTGACTAGTTTTACAAGCAAACACTGAACCAGCATGCGGTCTGAGGCGAGATTTGCTGATCGCTGTTATTGCAGTCCAGGAGAAATAACAGTCGAATATTCCATGGAAAGTTTTTTTTTTTTTTTTTCTCAGCTCCTGTGTAGCATAACACTGTACTTCATTTAGGAAACAGGAATACCTGGAAACAGAAATAGTGTTTCTTCTTCTTGCGGCCTTACCTCCCATATTGGAAAGCATATGTTAAGTTTAGGGACCTTTTCTTTAAATAATGTATGTCTCGTAAAAATCTAATTTGTGGCGAACAAATAAGACTCTCATGGTTTATAAAATAACAAAATTAAGTGTATGATTATGAAAATATAGAATAAAGCAAACATAAGTTGCAACAAATGAGATAAATGCTTCCTGCTATAAAGCAATGATGCTTATAGAATAAAGACTTCAAACAATAAAGTTAATTCATTCAGAATGCAAAACACAAACGTTGATATATTTTTAACATAAATGACTAATTCAAAATATTTTGTGATCATGTGAAATGGATTTAAACACCGTGTTTTCCATTTTTCTTTAGAAGACATTTCCAGGTTTAGTCAGTTGGATGGTGAGTCTCAGTTAATGCAACTTTTAGATTTTTACCTCAGATTTTCAGGAATGAATTAGAATCTGGGCTTTGACCCATCATGACCCAATGCACGTTCTAGTGTATCAAAACTTTTTGTCAAGTGGGCCAAAATGATCAAGTCAAGAGTATCTGTAATCAAAAAAGTATTTATTGATTTATCCTTTTTTTTTTACCTGCTCACCAATAAACTAGACATGATGTATTTGAATTAAAAAGATATATTCTTTAACAGATTTGGATGCATTCAGGTCATACAAAACCTGTGGAAAACTTCATATGATTTTTGTTCAGCTTGGACTTTCTTTTGGTTTACCACATACAATCCCATTTAAGCACAGACATATTTGGAGTGGAAACCTGGCCTCTTAGTACAGAGGATAAAAAAATGGCACTGAGTTTCCTCCTGTAAATACTGAGCTTGTGAATAAAACAAAAATGTAGGGAGAGCGATTCCATGAAGAGGCCAATTACAGAGCAGAGGAAAGCATGTGAGTAGCAGCAGCTGTATCTAATTTTCTTATTTTTGAAAATCGAATCATGTAGAAACGGCACAAATCGGTTTCGTCCCTCTGCTCTCTGTTTTTCTGCTTACAGGCAACGATTGGACATTTCACAGCAACATCTATGTTAAGAGATGTTGTGTGTTTGCATATGTGTTGCCAAAAGCAGTAAAATCTGGTCTCTGGGTTAATTGCTTCTCATGCCTGTCTCATTACTCTGAAGCCAAAGCAGTTTACAGGCTGTAAGATACTGATTACTAGTCTTCTAATACTTCAACTTAATTTAGAATTACATTAGTTTTTGGGACTGGTTACATTTGATGGCAAAAATAGCTTCTTTTTTTTTAAACTTCATCTAAAAAAAAAAAAAAAAAGATGTTTTGAAATACCTGAGGGAAGTGACTAATTTCTTCTGAATAGCCATGTACTTTTCAAGAGTGATTTATGATGTGCAGCCTCTGGGAATTATGACATAGTTAGGATAAGTTTTATTTAGTCATATTGTTTTCTTAAATCTTGCTCAGAAACTCAGAGGTGTCACCGCCATAACATTTTTAGATTTGTTTTTGTGTTTTGTCCTTCTTTCTGGGTAAACGGCATACGGTGATGTCAAAGCAAATGCGTTTTAAGAATCCGGCTGATCATGTGTTCATAACAAACAATCTTTGGTGTTTTGTTTATTTTTTTTTTTTTATCAGTGATCTGATTTTCATCTGCTTCTCCTGCTCAACACCAGCCTAAGGTATGAATGCAAAGCATTTATGTTTACGGGGAATGGAAGTGGATTTATATTTTTGTCTTTGTGTGAGGAGTGTAAATTAGCTGTCCCACGTAGTTATCGGGGAATTGCATTCTTGGAAACGCCTCGTTGGTTTGTTACTGGAAGTCGGATCCTGCTCACGTTTCTACTTGAGGAACCAGATTAACGAGAATTGATCTAACGTTTTTTTTTCTTATTGCCTCATCTCACTGTCTTTCACGTTATGCCCTGCAGAATTAAAAAAAGAAAAAACACATAATTTTCCATAATATAAAGTATTTTTAAAGACTTATTTGGTCTTTAGTCTTTATATTTGCTAACTTTTTATATCTGTACAATGTATCAAGTGATGCTGTCATTGTTTTTCTTTCATTGACAAGAATATTAACTGGAACTTCAAACATTTCTTGTTCATTTTCTTTCCTGTTTGCGGTTCCAGCGAAAAATTATTTAACCCCTCACTCAAAATTAGGCTTGTTGGCAAAATCCAAATAATAAACCTATTACACAAATAGATGAAACTGTCAATTTAAAACAATCAAATGTAATTAAAAACAAAGGAAGACATGACCAAATTTATAGAAGGCAGCATAAAATTAGAACCTTACATAGATAAAACATATAATAGGATTTTAGTGAAATTCAAGGCTTCAGACATACTTTAAATAGTAAAGGTTTGACGGTAACATTTCTTTGCATGTTACAAATATGGCTCAAAATAATAATCCTTGAGTTACAGAAGAGTTCGCTGCACAGAAAGGAAAAAGTTTTCATAAATACAACAAACACCTTGAACGTTCCAGGCTTATAAATAAGCCAAAGTGGAGAAACATTGAAGAATACGCTGAACAGCAAACCCACAGTGAAGCACGGCTGTGGCTCTGTGACGCTATGGGCCTGATTTGCTTTCTCTGGCACTGGGGAACTGCAACCTGTGAGGAGCAAGAGAGACTCAATCAAGTATCAGGCCATCTCAGGGGAAAATACCAATTATCTGTGAGAAAGGTTCAGGAGGACATCCCAGTAGATACTAGAGAAACCAGTCATGGGAAGAAGTAAAGAAATAAGACGGCTATGGTGAGAAAACCCAATATTATTAACGAACTGGAGATGTTTGTCCATGAGGAGTGGACCAAGATTTGCAGGTCTTAACAGCTAAAGGAGCCCTTACTTAGCATTAAAGATGCTCGTCCTGAAGGGGTTGAATAGTTTTAGGCATCAAAAGTGACAATTTATGTTTAATTCTGGAGAAACCATTGGAGCATTAAATATGCTGAGCTTCTACATGGGTTGTTTTGTAATAAACCTTCTTTGGAGATGGAGTTAAATAACTTTGGGTGCTTCTTCTTCAATCTTGAGTCATTTTTCATCTCTATATTTCACTCTAAAGCAGACAGACTTTACAATCGGTAATAATTTTTATTCTTTTCTTTGCACAGCGCTATGCATCATCTTGACATCTCCAGGTGTTCATTTAGTATTTATGTGTTTAGGTTTTGCTGTCCTACACATCCATATAAGTCCAGCTGTCTATATGGGAATTGTAGCTCCTCCTTGTTGACCCACATTGTGGTGAGCCACACCTCTTGGTATGAAGGTTTCTTCACCACATTGTGTCAACATATAACAAGCTGCTGGGAGCTGCTTTTTGTTATTCTAGTTAAAATATGAATAACACAAACAGCAGATTGAGCTGAACTGACTCGAGCCCCTAGAAGAAAGACGATGAAAGAAGTAGCTTGTCACTCTCACAGCAGTGGTTCTTCAAGCCGCTCTGCTCTGCACAACCAGAGAAAACTGTACCATCTTTGGCATTTTGTTGAACAGAGTTAAAATTGTATAGGAAGAATATGTTGTTAAATGCTAGTATTTTTTTTTTTTTTAAATGGGACAAACTGGTGTACATGCATCTTTAAATCAATTTAGGTCTGAGAAGATGAAGTGGAAAAGAAGGAGATAAAATAAAAAAAAGCAGTTTGTCTAATTAAGACTTATACAGCCTCCATTGTGAACCTTAAACACCCACAGGTGTTTCAGGGATTCAAGTGTTTACAGATAAAATCTATCTTGGGATGCGGTTGCCACTAAATAGGTTTTGAATTATTGACTACTGTACACTTTTCAGTGTTGTTGTTGTTACATGTGCTGTTTGTCATGGTGGTTTCTCAGTTTTCTGGGGGCTTTTCTCTCTTTCTGCAGGTGTAGAGACAAACCTGGGGTCTTATACTGAAGGTCTCTTTGTCCTTCTTCCTCTCTTCTACTCTTTTTCTTTCTCAACTTTTTGCTCTCTCTCTTTCTTTTTTACTTTAGTTTTCCAGATCAGAGTTGCTCATATTTGAAGCAATTTCTATCTAAGTTTCATATCTATATTAATATCCACATTCCAAATGTTAACCAATCATGAAAATAATTCTGCTGGGTTTCTCTTTCGTACTCAGAAAACAATTGTGATTGCTACACTGTCGGACAGGACCACTGTCTTTGCATTTGTGTACCACCCGGATTGTCTTCAAACAAAGCTTTATGAAACAAGGGTAGATAACAGATGCGCGTCTTTAAATATTAACCCAGCTGCACGGTCTTTAAGCAGACTAAGAAAACTGGGCTGATTTACTCCCACAGACCTAACCTCTCTCTTGAACCGTATAAGAGGTTAAGAGGTATCCAAATGAACTTAACTATTTGCTTTTACTCATTTCTCTGCAGCAAAAATTATGAATAATTGAGAGAAGCACTTGAAACGGAGTTAAATCAAAGCAGCATCCACATCAGTTTCTGTAAAAATAAACTCAGATATGCGCTTGGGGTCATGCAATGACTGAAAACGCTAAAAAGGATTTGAGAAATTTGCTTCAGCTGAAAACAATGCACATTTCTGCCTCTCACACTCCCACAAACCCATATAAGAGACGTAGAATGTGCCTCACCCCACCCATATACCACCATATGCAACACATGCCGTATTGTGCTCCACCCTCGGGGTCCTGGTCAGGCTTCCAAACATTTTCTCTCCTTCTTACCCGAACACCTACTCTGCAGCGTCTCCCATCCCTATAAATACTACATACATCTCTGCATCTGGTTTGGATGAAAATGTGTTTTTTGTTTTTCTTCTTCTCATATCGTGTCACATTGAACAATTTGCTTGTTCAGTTTTTCGTGGGGTAAGAAATATTTTGTGGTTGTCCAAGGAGCAAGAATAAAAACAACCACATGTTTATGCATGTCGTAGTTTCTGCAGATGGAGAAGCTTTTCGAGGCTTAAGCTTCTTTGAGCAGGTCAGTTTTGTGCAAAATCAAACTTTTGCAATAAAGTAACCAAACTGTACATTTTATTGTAAAAAGATTTTTATGATCAGATGAACACAAATAGAAGCATAAGTGACTGCACGGGAATTTGAAAGATAATTTCAAACTATCACTTTGTAATTTGTTGGACAGTAAACAAGTGTCAGTGTCTTTAACCTTAAATTTTCTCTCATACGCACTAAAACACCCCAGACCAAAGCATCCCAAAGGTTCAGTCCATTCACACCTGCATTTTAAACCTGACATTTCATCTCAACCTACTTCAGTTTTGTACTTGTAATCAAACAACCTTTTACCCACATGCCTAACCATTGACAACCCGTTTATTCATTTTGGTACATGATTTAATTTGGCAGATTTTTTTTTAAGTTGTGTGTTCTTTGCCCTGCGATGGACTGGCGAACTGTCCAGGGTGTAGCCCACTTCTCGCCCGTTGCTAGGCACTAGCATGCCTCATGACCTCACTGGTGATGAGGGTGTAAGAAAATGGTTGGCTGATCTTTGCCAGAGGCTCTGATGCCCATGTAGATGAGTTGATTCCTATGACATAGGAAACAAACCGAAGCAAATCTTAGTGATGTCCTGCTAATGGATGTTTCTGCAATTAGCAGATGTCAAAAGAATTCTTTCAGTCATCGGCTTTCAAAGAACAAGTGAAATACCGTCAGGGCGTTTGAGAACTGATGTACACAGTGTCCTACAGAAGACAGCTCCTTCTCATACAGGGAAACGTCTGGCACCAAACGAATAAATATTCAAAAATTCATAGAGGCAGAATGAGCAGAACTGGGTCCAAAGAAGCTGCAAACCAGGAACCACACCAGCCTAAAAGACAACAAAAAGTTAAAGACTGGAGGTTTTATTTGTTACTGGTCGACATAGCAACTAGGAAAGCTGTGTGGATACCTCCATCCATCTATTTGTGGGACTGGAAAACTGGGTGTGTTTTAGCATGGCGCCACACCTGATGACGGCGAACCGAGGCATAAAAGATGTTAGACAAACTTGGATGAAATCCAGCTGCTGCAGGATGAACCGAGGTCACAGCGTATAGTTTGAAGGAGTGTCGATGGGTGTGCCAGCACCTCAGAGCACAATGCAGGAATAACCTCACATCAAAATTATGTAGTTGGCAGACAAAGAAAAAAAATGTCACTGTTTGTTTGTCTCTGAAAAAAAACCCATTCTGAGTCAATGAGTTAAAAACTATAATGTTTACTCCAAGTTTCTGTGGTATAAAGCTTAAAAACTGAATTCCTTCATTAAAATGCCATCTCCATAGTCAGAAAGGTAAAGGTAATTTTATTTATGGAGCAAATTTTCAGCAACAAGGCAATACAAAGTGCTTTACAGGAATTAAAAGGAAATACAAACAAAATAACAAACCAAAGGAAAGAGCAGAAGAAGAAAAAGAATCGAATGTTGATTTAAGTATGTAAGCCAGAACTATGTTACATGCATGCAGTGCGCTACTTTTACAGGTTTTATAGCTGATAGATAACCCTTTGATTAGAGATGCAACAAATAGTTGTTTTTTCTTTTACTGAAGTAGCAAAATGGGGCACAACATTTATATGTTTTGTCCCAAACAACATATAAACTAACAGGAATTTCCTCACAATAAGTCAGGTTGAAGTCATAAATAGCCTGCCAAGAAAAGAAATATTAATGGTGTTTACCACAGTACTGTCCTGACAAATTCAGCTTGTTGTATTTAATAATAAAA
Source organism: Poeciliopsis retropinna (assembly GCA_010277075.1). NCBI lineage: Eukaryota > Metazoa > Chordata > Actinopteri > Cyprinodontiformes > Poeciliidae > Poeciliopsis > Poeciliopsis retropinna. Next base: position 11,851,453 of record VMRM01000002.1, on the reverse strand, counting down.
AAAAAGAAGCTTATATCAATTGTATAATCAGACCCTGGTGGTTCAGTATCCCTCCATTTTGTCCTTCGAAACATCTGGAGTGTTAACATGAGAAATGTGTGTGAAGCATGTGATGGAGGGAGAGGAGCCTCATCTGGTGTCAAGAGCTCTGTTGTTGGTGCAAGTCTCTGTCCAGATGCGTCTCTCGACTTTCATAACAAGTGATGAAATATTTGAGGGTTTTTTTTTTTTTCCACACTCACTTCCTTTCTGCTTCATTCATAAAAAAGTCACCATTCAGTCACAGACGCCCTGCTGCAGGAAGACTAAAAATAATGCTTTGCCTTCATCTGATTAGCCGGTCCGCGCCTCCAAATGAACAGCCACGCGGTTCTAATCGACCGTGTTTATTGTAGTAAGAGTGTTTTTGTGTACGTTTGAGGTTTTCACCAGATGTGTGTGACGGAGAGGCTCTGAAGGGGCCTGTTGTGCAGCAGTCATCTGACCGACCCCATGATGGCATTTAAGACCCCAAGATAACCTCTGGTCTCTCCTGGAACTCTGGACTTTGCTGGCGTTTTCCTCCTCCTTCTTTTCATTTTTCTCTTGCAGAGTCGTTTTGTCAGACCCTGCTGCCTGCCAATCGTCACCCATTGTCCGCCTACAGTCACCACACGGCTGACATCTCTGTACAGAGTTCCCTACTGCTTTTCTTTTTATTACTTTTACTGGACAGTTTCCTGTCTGTCTATGAAGAACCGTTTCCTGTCCTGTAACCGTAGCGGTGTAATGTGCTGAGAAGAACCTGGCAGAAAGCCGATGCGAAGTGCATTAGTGCCCTGAATAATCAATCCATTCATTGTATGCACACACAAATGTAAAACCTAGTCACTATGCATTTAAGTTCACAGTTTTCCCAGCAGTGATTTATGTGTATTTTGTATTCCCCTGTGCCATAGTTAATCCTATCACATCTTCTAAATAAACCGTAAAATAATTAACTTTTTCACATTTTACCATATGTAATAACCCCCTTTATTCTGATACTGCTACGTAAAATGATCTTGTAGAGAACCCAAGAAAGATTTTCGTTTTCATTTAATCTTTTATTTTAACCAGGAAGAAAAACTAATTGAGAAGAGAAAGTTGCTCTGATCAGATCAGGCCAAAGCTGAACCTTTTGGTCGAGATGTAAAAATTTATTTTGTGGCAGAGAACTGTAACTCTGAGCTCGACCTGTCACAAGAACAAATTTTGCTGGATTTTATTTTTAAATTTATTTTTAAATTTTATTGTCACAGAAATTGTTACAATTAACTAGCATATTGTTGTTTTGAGATCGTTCTTAAGATATGTAATTATAAAGGCATAATATTGCGAGGTCAGCCTCTCAAAGACCAATAATTTTTAATTTTGTACAGAAGACTTAAGACTGGAAATAAAACCAAGCACAACCGAAGCCAGAAATGAAATGGATTATGAAGTCTGTGTTAACAAAATTGCTCTTTAAAAATGGAAATTGTCAAGCTCATTTTAAATTATGCATGCAATTAGTTGATTGATTGCAACGGGCTTACTCTGAACACACCGTACCCACCATGAAACGTGCTTTTCTTCTGCAGGGAAAGAGAATCTGGTTAGATTTGATGGAGATAAATACAAAGGGATCTTGGGACAAAACTTCGTCTACAGTAGAATGGTGTTAGAGCGGTCAAGACCTTAATCTGGTCGGGAGTTTTAAGCAAGACTTTAAAATTGATGTTCACAGAAGCTCTCCGTCCATCCAGCCTGTCCGAACATGATCGGTTTTAAAAAGGAAATGGGTTCAAATTTCAGTCTCTAGATCCTCAACAATGGTAAAAACTTGAAACCACAAGAACAGAAAAGCCAGGTCTGAAAGCTTTTAAATCAAGGTTGTTGAACACACACACACACCTACACACCCCCACCCCCACACACCCCCACACCCACACCCACACCCCCCACACACAGAAATTCATTACTTTTATTGTGCCTCTAAAATACATTACATTAACATTTGCGGTTGTTACGTGACCACATGTGAAAATGCCTCAAGTATTTTATGAGCATTGAATAGTTTTGCACCAGGAGGAGGCAGCTGTCAGCTCCACCCTCCCACCTGTCTGAAGCATGTCTGCTCACACCCTGACACCTCTGACCTCTGCTCCTATTCCAATTATTTGAATAGCTTTAAGAGCCAGTGTATGATTTATTTATTTTCTTTTTCCACTTACAGGGACTAGTAAAAAAAAGAACAAAAACTTCTTTGCGAGTTCCTCTACATTTTTATCATCGTCCATTCTGCTTTGTCATGTCGAACAAAAGGCTCTTGTCTCTCCCCAAACCTGAAAATCTCCACTGACGACATCAAATTACACATTTTCAAATGGGGACAAGAGGAACTGGTTTGACTTCCTAAATATTCTTCGTTACTGTTAAAGAGTGAGAGACAAGTTCAGTTGTTAACAGAAGGACACGCATGTGACTCTTGCATCACTGTTCAGGGATTTTGTCTGACTTGCGGTAAAAAGGGTCCAACTGACTCTGACGTGAGAATGATGACTCATCAGGTGGAGAAGCAGTGGCTGAACAGGTGCAACCACAAGAAGCATTTAGCCCCGAGTCTTGACTGCAGGTTCTCAACCTGGAACCATAATTAGGCCTCTGTTGTCTAAATTCACTCCATGGTTCAATTGTTTCGGTTTTTACAGTTGACTTTATTTTGCAGATGTTGATTTCTGAGTTTTTAAGCTCCAGTCACAGCCTTTCGATAAAGTTCAGGTGTGATTTTAGACGGGGCCGTTGCGACACATCTTTTCTTTTTTTCAGGTATTTTTTTGGAAATTGATTGTTTTTTGTATCATTTTCTTGTTTATGATCCAGTTGGGTTTTTTTTACAGAAGATTTTGTCAGGTGAATTTGTTTTTGCTCGGCTCTATTTGTGCAAGATGCCCGGTGTCATGTGATGCAAAACAAGCCCAAATCACTACCCTTCCACCACCATGCTCCTGAGCTGAAATGCTTTTAGCGTTTGCCTGACTGACATATTGTGAGCAGTTACACAGAAGCTCTATTTCAGCCAGGGTTTCAGACATCATGGGGGTCATTTAGATTCAACTTTGCAAGTCATGCTGCCAAATTCCTTTCAGAGAGACGTTTTCTCCCAGCGACCTTTGAAAACGAGCCATACTTGTCCGACTGTTTTCTGCTTGAACTGTCATGCACTTTGACTGCTAACCACCCGACTGAGGTCTGCAGAGCCTTGAGTGCCTTTAAGGTTTACTTTATCCAATCTTGGAGTGAATTAACTGCGGATGTTCGCTGTTGGGATGGGCTGCAGATTGTCTTAAACATTTGCCACTTTTATGGAGATGAGCTTAACTCTTGCTCTTATTTTCCTGATATTGTACTAAAGCCCACCTATAGCCACAAACCAACACAACTGCAGCGACGAGGCTGCAGTTGTGTTTTTTGACGAATTAAAAATTCAAACAAAGAGGTATTTGTTGTCGAAGTACTTCCATAGATGACTTTGTTGAGTAGCCCAGGTATCACCTTTCTTTGCAAAGATATCTCTCTTTATCCGTCTCTGTGAGGGAGAGAGTGTTGGTGGAGAGAAATGCTCTTTTCTGAGATGCTGAGATGTTTGAAATTTGTCTGTCCTGTCAAGTACTCACCCCTACAGTTCTCACCCAGTGTTTTCCACCTCACCAGGGACCTCCACTTTCAGGTGGAGGCGTTTTCCCCCTGAAAGTGGAGGTCCCTCACCAAGGTTTAGAGGAAGAACTAATTGAGCCCACGGGGAGGAAGATGCAGGGAACAAATATGCCTCCTTGTTTTTATGGAGAAGAATAAAAAGGGTTTATATGTAGTTTTATTGTAAACAAATACTGTGTTATACTGATAAGCAAAACAAAACTGTAAATTGTTTTTGTTGAAATGTTGTGTAAAAAATATGTTTATCTGGTTTTATCCACAATGACAAATTAATAATTATATGACTAAATTTGATAGCTGGTGGAGACGGCCCCCGAAAGAGCTGCGCTAAAATGTGGATCTAAAACTTCAGTAGGACCGAATGCAAACGCACGCCACACTTTTCAGATTTTCTCCTATAAAAAAGTGTTTCGAAACCCACGCATCTATTTCTTTTAGCTTCGCTATTATTCTCTACCTTGTGTTTGCCGAGTTTATTTATGTTATGGGGCTTTTGTGTGAAAGTGACGTTCAGCAGAGCTTCGTGCTGCCAAATCCACCTAATGCTGAATCAATCCCATCATGATGGATCCAGCGGCTCGCGGGGGGATTACTCTGAGCCCCCTTCAGCGCACGGTGCTGACACCAACGCTGACATCTCTATTTCTGTCCCCACAATGCTGGACGCGCCGAGAAGGCTGCGGGTTCGGTTTTTAGGGACGTTCCCTCAAAGTTTTTCTGCAGGCGAAGGTTTATGGTTCTCCTCGTGTACAGACCTTGAAAAAGTGACATATTACTTAAGTTAAGGGTCTTTTATCTCTGTGGGCAACTTTATCTGTGTTTATTGGCATTTGTTGAATTGTAGAACATCCACAGTAAAAACGGCAATAAAGCTGCATAAAGATAACACCAAAGAGGAGGAAAAACATGTTATGTAGTCTTTTTAAGAAAGCCTGGGAAGTGCATTATTTATCACCCTGCTCCTGAACAGCCTTGATCCATATCAGCTACGTTATATACCAACTCGGTATGTTATCAAATCGTCCTAGCTCTGGATTGTATAAGGGTTTGTTTGACCTTTGCAGTCTCGTGTTCAGTCTTGTTTTATCTGCGCGGACCAGATGAGACGTTGGATCCGGTTGGGTTTTGTGGCTGGAGATTTGGCCTCAGCTGAACGGAGCGGAGTGAAATCTCGTGAGGTTTTGAGTCGTGTGATCTTCACCTTTGTTTCGGTCCCGACCGCACGTGGATGTGTTGTGTGTTGTTTTCGCAGCCCTCCCTCGCGTGATGTTTTTACTGTCGGTGCGCCGGGTTTGGTCTCTGAGGTCAAACCTTTCATAAACGGGAGTCTTAAGCGATGAGCTGACACATATTTTCCTCACCGTGTGATGATGTTTGTGTATTCAGTGTGCTGGGGAAAAAAAAAAATCCATTGTTTATTGCGTGGTTATTGCCTGTTGCCATAGTAACCTGCTGCTGGCTGGGTTGGATGTTATCGTTTCATCGGCGTCTCTATGTTTGGAGTTGTTCAGGTGTTTTCCCAGTATAAATCACAACCGTTGAAAAAAAAATGACATTTTTAGTTTCTGTTATTTTTCTAATTTTCTCTGGCTGGATTGGACAAACTTTGTTCCCCTTAATGGATAAAATCCTCATTTGAAATTGCATTTTGTATTCCCTTAGGTTATGTTTGCCTCATATTAAAATTGAATTGATCGTCTGAACTATAGGTGTGACGGGGAATAGTAAACAAAAGTAAATCTTTAAGGGATAAAATAATTTTTAAAAACACTGGAAAAACTTTTTTCAGCTGAGATGACAACGCTTTTTTTTAAATCTCAAAATAAGAGAATAAAATGAACTTAAATTACACAAAAATTGAGGTTCTACTTAGAAAAATACTTCTGCTAGGATGCTGTGTTTAACCATAATAAAGCCTGAATTCAATTGAATATAATATCTGTTAAATCTATCAAATTTAAAACAAAAATGGCACTTTCTGCCTTTAGTTAGACACTTCATTGTAGGACCTTCATGTCTGTATTTTTATTTTTTTACCAATTACATTATTTCCAAAGATAAACATTTCCCACATCTTTCTGTATCAACCCTGCTCTTTCAAAACAGATGCTATGTAATACTCAAAAGATAAACACATTTCTGCGGTCAATGATGATTTGTTTGGTTGCTGGGTCAACAGATGACTAAACCTGCCGTTATCTTCCTCACTCTGATAACAGGACATCCTGACCTGAAGCTCAGATTCTGCTCCTCAGCGCCGCTGGTTCTCCCATAGAGGAATGTCACAAGACACTGACTGACCAGCGGTGTGTTTCCACTTATTTTTGAAAAAGCAGAAAACCGACATTTGTCCATAAGTTGCATAGCAGATTCCCATGAGACGGATCATTTCATTGAGTGGCTGCAGCTCTCTGACTGCTGACGACGATACGTCGTTTAACTTCGAGAGTTTGAAGTGTAAGGAAGTGTCAAAGGAGTCTATAGTTTGTCTTAGTATCTTGGTACAAATGCAGATGCGACGGTCATAATATGTTGCTCTGCAAAATTATTTGTGCCTTTAACTTTTTGTATTTGTTTCACATTTTAAACATAAACTTCTGTGGGATTTATTGTGATTTTACATGAAACACAAACACAAAGTCGCAAATGGCTGAACTGGGAGGAAAAGTGTGGCGTTATTCATTTATAAAAATCTGAAACGTGTGGTGTGCATTTTTATTTAGCCTTCCCATACTAAGCTGAAACGTGGATTGGTTGCTGACCGCTCTTCCTGGCTGGGTCCAGCTCTATTGGATGAACTGTGTCTGATAATCAATATTTCAGTTTCCACAGTTTTTATTGGATTGTCGTCTGACCTTTGATTTGTCCTGCTGGAAGATGAACTTCTTCCTCCCTGACATCTCTTCCATGCGGGATGATGATGTGGTTAGGGCGATATACGGTGTTAGTTAAAATATTTGGAAGTCTTTCTGTTCCCCCATCATGGCAGCAAATTGAAATATTCTTTCTATTTGCCACTGTTCCATAATTTGTTTTCTCTTGTCCATAATTTGTTCCCTGTCCAGATTGAAGAGATGTTTAAATCTCAGGATGATGCTGTATAACTTAAATGATGCCACAAACACTTTAATTGCACACTTTGTAAATGCAAAAATGCGCTTCCTTGTAGTTCAGATTTGCCTTGTGTGTGTTTCACTGCATACAATTCAAATAAAATACAAGCTTGTGTTTGTTTATGGCAAAGTTTTAAAAAGTTGAAGCAGTGTGAACATTTTTTACCGGGTGTCGTAAGTCCTGCATCGATGTGACTGTATCTCTACAGCATTTTCTCCACTCTTTGCAGGCATATTAACATTTCCCCCCCTCTAGATGTCTATGGTTTATGCAGGAAAGGCGGCACACAGCTCAACTGCAAACCTTTGAACAGTAATATAAGGTGCAGTATAGGATGATGTTCACTGCTCCTCACATGTCCTATTGCTTAGCCATCAAGATGCGCCATGTAACGTCCCAGCGGACACGCATGCATTACACAAGTGGCTCTTTCAGCTCATGGTAAAGGTCGTCCTGTATGTCACAGCCTGAATCGCTGCTTTTATATCCCTGCTGCAATCATTTCTCTTAAGGTGGCTGGGATGCCTGGAAGCACACAGAACCTGTTTCCACGTAAACACACGGCTTCATGTAGATTTTGAGCTGCCGTAACGGTTTGCTCTCAGACTTGGTCAATAATCCGTTTCTGTCCAACTTTTCAGCATTGAGGCAACAGTCAGGAAATGTGGAGGCGTCCGTTTTACAAGGCGTCGGCGCCACCTGGTGGCGGTAGTCCGTCCGTTACATCACAGACTTTCATAAGCACAGTTCAGCAGAAAGGAGTGGCAGGAGCTTTGACCTTTCCGAGGAACAACAATGGATTTCAATGCTTAACTAAAAAAAGCAAAGTCGCCTCCTCCACCGGGATCATATCACAGGGTCAGACTGCAACCTAATCAGAATAAATGTTTCTGTGAAATGCAACGCTGTCCATTCATGTTTGTTGGTTTAATCTTCCAGAGTCAGTTCAGACATACAGCAAGCTTTTTCTTATTTGAACTACTTCTTTATATGACTTTAATTTGTGTTTGTTTTGTGTTTGGGGTCAGGTCTAAAAGTAAAAAATCTGATTTATAACAACTTCATTCCCACTTTACTGCCTTCCTCCCCGTTACAGGACTGATTTTAAAATCTTTTTTTGTGCATTTTCTAAGGTTCTTATCTAGTTTGGCTCTACATACGCAGTTATTTTATATGATTATAAAATCCCAGTGGTCAGTGGTCAGCAACCTTTACAATCCAAAGAGCAAAATGAAGATTTTCTGGAGTTGTAAGAGTTATTTTGTTAAAAAATTGACAATTTTATTCATTTTTCTAAATATATGTAACGCAGAAGCAGCGATTAAGTAAAGGATAGAGTTTCCAACGGTTTTCTGGCTTTCCTGCTTTAAGGGATCTTCAATCATTTATATTAGGAGCAAATGTTACATGTTACAATGTGTGTGAGAGAGGAGTCTCTTTTCCCAACATTTCCAAATTGAGCATGTTGAGGAGAGACTGAAGGCTTGATCACAGTTAATTCATCATTCAACATTGGTGCGGAGCTGCTTTTGAAAGCTCTTATTCATCCATAAAAATGTTAAATTATCAGTTTAATGTGATTTTTTTTGTGTTCAGTGTTTAGATCATTGTCTTTTTTGTCAGTGCTTCAGTCCAACTTTTCTTAGTTTGTGAAACTAACATTAGAAAAGCAAAGCCTGCAGGATGTTAACAGGCTCTCTGACTTCCTCCCCGCCTGTCTGTGTGTCACTCTGCAGGTCATCACCTGCTTCGGCCTCTCCGTGGTGTCGTGTCGCTACGTGGGATTCTCGGTGGTGGCCTTGCTGGTGGAGATCAACTCGGTGTTCCTCCACCTCCGGCAGATGCTGCGCATGGCCAGCATGGCGGCGAGCACGCTCTACCGCGTCAACAGCATCGTCAACCTGGGCACGTACGTGGTTTTCCGCATCAACACGCTGGCTTGGATGACCCGCTGGCTGGTGCTCAACAGGGACAAGATCCCCCTGCTGGCCTACACGCTGGGCAGCGTGGGCATGGCCATCATGACCGTCATGAACATCATCCTCTTCTGCCGGCTGCTGAGGAGCGACTTTTTAAAGAGCAGCACCCGGGAGGCCAAGAAGGAGAAGGAGATGTAGAACTGCGCTCCGTTAGGACCCGGTGGCTCGGATCCAGCGCCGTTTAAGAGACGGGTAATCTGTGCTGTAAATGTGACCGGACCTCCTCTGGCCTCGCTGGAGGAAACTTCTTCCCCTCAGCTTGCGGGTTTGGCATTAAAGCTTGTGTGCTTCACCTCATGAAGAGCATAAGTCCTGTTAACGTGTTACCAAATGCCTTAACATCCCAACCTGAGCTTCACCGTAAAATGCAGCTGGGGATGAGCGCCACTTTTTACACAGATCCTCACAGCCACTGGGAGCAGAAAATGTAAAATATCTGTAGTAACACCGTAAATATATCACTTAATTCATCGAGTTTATGCTTTATACGCGCATTATGCTGTTGAGGTTTTTTATGTTGCTTTTACCCACTGAGTAGATGAATCAGTAGCGCCCTCTTATGGTTTGACTTTGGCACTGCAGAGGTGAATGTGTTTTCCACCAAATGTCCTCAATTAAAAACCGCCTGCTACCTCAGAACTGGTTACTAGCTCCCGCTTTGCTGACAGTGTTGATCACTTTGCTGAAAAATTACAAATGACTTGAATCAAACACGTACGTGCAGCGCCCGCTCTCCACAGGTAATTTCAAGCCTCTCAAAAACCTGTAAAGACCTTAAAACAATTTCCTCTCGTCTCTGCTGCGTTTCCCTAATGGTGAGCTTTGTTTGGTCCTTGTTGTTTCTCACTCTCAGATGTTTTAAGCTTTATTTTTACTCCGACTCTGGATATGGGCAGGTTTAGTCGAGCACTGATTTTCCTGTATTCGAAAAAAAGAAATATGCATTTCCCTTTCTTGAATGGCTTGTATTTAGCATTTTGAAGAGTAGAAGAGAGAAATGAGCCATTCTGACATCTTTATACTCCAGAGACTCCAGGAAGTCAAAACTTAATATAAGATAGATCCTCAATGATATATGTCTGTTTTTATGCCATTCTGGACATAAAGGTGCAAAATATTCGCCATAAATATCTTGAATAAAAGTCTAAATCGTGATGCCACATTGATAAAATACGTTTTTGATTGTTTATTGTAGTGTGGAGCACAGTTGGCAAACTGTTATTACCTTAACTTGGTTTGCAAATCCTTCAGTTTGAGCTGAATTTAAAATCTACACAAGTTGTAAAATTATATTTTACTCATATTTTAACTATTTTGCATTCAGACTAGGCATAAAACTACACTAACTAAACTAAACCGATGAGTGGAACATTAAAATTACAATTGGATGTGGCGAGTGAACAATAAAGCTTAATATTCATGCAGAAATCAATTAAAATAATCAAACATTAATAGATTTGTGCCCTTTAAAAACTAAGAAAGAAAGAAAAAAGTCTGGAAAATCAAAACATTTTACGGATTCAAATTCTAGAAGAACATTTGCTTTTTCCCAAACTGCTCAGGAACCCTGTTTTGTTGTTGTTTTTATAAGTGATTTTTTTCTCCCCCTTTATAAATGCATTAAATGAAGGTTGGACTTTTCGAAATTTTCATGTGAGATCAACAAAGTGAAATACAAGATGCATTTGATTTAGAGATTTTTTACACATCTTTACCCGGGGGGCAGTAAATGTGGAGAGTGCGGCGCATCTAACCTTAATCTAGAAGTAGAGCTTCTAGAGTAGGAATGATTTCAAGATAAATACTTCAAACAATAATTTAAATAAATTTCTTGAGCAATAAATCACATTACTTGATGGATAAGAGCATGACACTTGCTGGCCATGTCAACGCTACAAGCGTTTGTAACGAAGAAAGAAAAACTGACAGAATAAAAACATTAATAATAGATTTTAACTCTAAAAGTTGCTTTTGAAAAATTAAGCCAACATCTATCAGATTTTAAACGAAGGGGCTCAGTGAGTCACTTGCAGTGGTAATCACTGGAGACGCTTCCAGCAACAGAAATGACTTTATGAAACTTTAATCACTTTATAGGCAAATTAAATGAGAATTTTACCAGAACATTGTGGATTAGAGCATGACACTTTCATAGCTTTTATTTATTTCTTTGAATAATAAGGAATATTCAGGAAACATTTAGAAGGAATTGTATATTATCGCCCGACGACTTAGCACTGACAAAAAGAAACGCCACTCTGCAGGGGTTTTGACTCAACAGGCTCACTGCTTCATCCATCACCGGATCTCCTGTTTCCATCTGTAAACACACTTGAACCCAGTGAAATAGGAGCAAATACGTGCTCTGTGCTGCGAAATACCATTAGTAGTAGTTGTTCAAGTTTGGCGAATTATTGTGCTGTTATTTGCAGCGGTGGGTTTCAGTCTGCAGTAGGAGCTTTCAGACAGACGGGAGTCCCCGTTCTCCACAGATAGGACATTTCTGAACGTCGCCTCAGTGACCTCACACAGCCAACACCACTGTATGTGTATTTTGTAACATTTTATATATGAGTGCCATACTGCCTTTAATCTGAAGGATGCTGACAAGCCCTAATAGATTTATTTCTGAGTTCGAGAACAAACATGTCTGAGATCTGTGAATACAGCGAACTGAGCTGCCTGCTCTTCCAACTCTTATCATTGCATGTTAATTTTATCCTTTAGAAAAATGCTTGTTTTATTTTATTTTTTTTCCTGCCTGGATCATCAGTGTTTTGCTTAATTGTATATGTTTGTAATTTATTTCTACTAATAAGTTATGAATTAAAACTGTAATTGATGTGGTATATAAGGTTTCCTGTTGTAAAAAGAAAAATTTATTATGATGATGCTTTATATATACATCTATATCTATATAGATATAGATGTATATATCTATATCTATATAGATATCTATATATATATCTATATATATATATATATATCTATATATAATCTATATATATATATATATATATATATATGACTGTAACTTTGAGCTTTATGTGAGTTCGGATCAAATTTGTGAACATAAGGCAAAAAAAAAAAAAAAAGTGTTAAAAATCACCAGATTAAAACACAGCAGCAGGAATTAATTGGACTAAAAATTTAAACTGAGCACTTCAGGTTTCTGCTGATTAGGAAGTATAAACACGTCTTCAGTGTCACCCCGGGTTTGTTGAGGCTGATTACAACAATCTCATAAAAATGTGGAAAATATTTGCCTTATATATATATATATATATATATATATGTAGAGATATATGTATATAATTTATTTTGTTTGTTTCAGGGCAGCTTTTTGTGGTTGTACTGAAGACGGTTGGTGACATTGAAGTTGAGGTGACGTGTTTGTCTTGTGAAACTGCACTGATACTGTTTGTTTTCTGTGCTTTAATGAGTTGTGACTAGTTGAGTTTTATTCTTATTTTAATGACGTTAGCCAAAACGACCCGCCTTCCGGCTCCTTCCTTTTCTCTAGTAACTTACTTTTTTCTCTTGGCTTTAATTTCCAACTCCAGCCAGGCTGTGACATGATGTTCTGTCTAAAGGTTGTACAGCTGCCATATTACCAAAACAGCCTCATGTTCCTCTACACACACAATAAACCTCACAGCTAATCCACGTCTGAGCTCCATTATTTAAAAACTTGAAGAGATCCATTTGATTTTTCCACAATACGATCTTCTCAATTCACCCATACACTAATTTTTTTTTTTTTTTTACGGCTTCGTGTAAATAAAGAAATGACGATTGACGCTGTGCAGCTTTTCTGTGATTTCTGTCCATTTTCTTTAAAAGGTAAACTCGGAAAATGGAGGAAATCGAGACCAAGCTCTGATCACCTCTCACCTTCAGATCACTCCTACTAAACTCTGGTGTTTTAACTGTAACTGTGTAAATATAACAGTTTTTTATTTTTTTCATGTTTTGGCAGATCTTGTTTTGTAATTGCATTTCCTGTTTATACATAATGTAATTGTTTAACATGACAATAAAGATGAGAGGATAAAAACCTACTTGGCTCTGGGTTTCCCGACGTTTGCAGAGGAAACAAAGGATGAGGCATCAAGCAGAGGACAGGTGAACGGAAACGACCCAATCTAGATATTTCTGAAGCCGGAGTCCCCTGTGAAAATATTACTTATTAAATGTAATTTTTTCCAGTTATATTATTAGCTTTTGTTCTGCACTATGAAAAGCATGCATGGATTTTCAGAGGTTTTAATTACTTAAAGGCAACACTTACTGATTAAAATCTCACTGAAATGAAAAAAAAAAAAACAAATATAAAAATGTAACTTCTCCCACATCACATACATATTTACTGTGTTTTATGAGGAATGTCAAAAAGTGACAGCAACACTGATTTTGATTATGTGTCATTTCTTTTGTGCATGTTATACAGTTTTCTTTTTTTAAAAAAAAGATAAAAATCATAAAGACAAACAACAAAATCTTATACGTTTCTCAAATGTTTCACCTCTTAAATTTCAGCTAAAGTCTTAATTATTTTCTAACAAGAAAAATAACTGAAGAATAAGTGGGTTATTCTCAACCCATGCGCTCGTAGGTTAATAGTGCGTTTTAAAATATATTTGACTGTAGCTGAAAACCATTAAATATAAAAGGCCTACACACATTTAAAAACATTTGCTTTTTTCTGCTTCACTTTAGTTTAGTCCACGTTCGTCTTCATTTAGGTCCAATCAATACACAAATACCGGGACAACTAGCTATTTAAAATAAACAACCTATTATGCAAAAATACTTTTAAAAAAAAGTACGCACACACCAGAACAAGTTGGTGGACCCTAGAAGGATTGACACGTATATCAGCTCTATTTGTGGGAAACAACAAAAAATAATTTCTCTCTCTTAGAAAGTACATTGCTCGGTTTAGCGGTCTCTTAGGGACAACTTTCCCGTTTCTGCCCTCCTATATTGGTCCTGGTGCGTGATGACACGCAGCTGTCAGCTCCTCTCTCCTCCAATCAGCCGTCAGCTCCTCTCTCCTCCAATCAGCCGTCAGCTCCTCTCTCCTCCAATCAGCCGTCAGCTCCTCTCTCTCCTCCAATCAGCTGGCCCCTCTCACTCTGTCGTACGATGCTCTGATCAAGGTGGCTTGTTTTCATCATTTCCCAGTCCCGCCCAGCGGCTCTGTGCTCCACTCACTCCGCGGGTGCAGAAGGAGCAGAGACATCCTGGGAAACAACAACAATAATAACATTGATGATGGACCGCGCGCCGCCAGGCCCTCCTGCATCCAATCCGTGATCGATGCTCGTCCCTGCGCGGAAGCTGCGAGGAGGAGGAGCGGCTTTTGTCGGAGGAGCGACAGGGCCGCGCAGCCTCTCTCTTCTCTAAATGAACGGCGTCACATGCCGCTTGGAAGAAGGGCTGCATCGCTTCAGAGGAGAGGAGTTTCGGTGGAAGTCGCATCCCGCAGGATTTGGAGCAGCGCCGGAGAGCAGCATGCCCGTTTTATAACGCACCTGCGTCATTTTCTCTCGACTCAACCTGGTCAGCCTCACTTTGAAGGTAAGCGAGAGTCTTTCTTGGAGAGCTGCATCCTGCATCCTCTGCTAATTTGATTCACTAGCAGGGGCGCCCCTAGAAAGTTTCTGAACGGGTGGCCAGATGTGGGGGTCACGCACCTCGGTGCACCAAAACTAAAACAATAACAGAGTGTAGCAGCTCCCCAGCACTTGAATTAATCGGCCGGTCACGACAGGTGAATTTAGCGTTTTTATTTTCTTTGACGAAGATCCACCAAGATCGTCACCTCAGTCACAAAAGTCACCAAAATCACGGTGAAAACTAAAAAACATACAAATATTAGAATACAAACATAAACTTACAATACAAACAACAAAACGTACCTCGCTGCTTTCACTGGGGAACACTAAGTGTTGACTTCTTTGTGCCAAACATTTTGACAGGTCAGGTCATTCATTGGTACAATGATGCTACCTGCTTTTATAAGGCCTGCCCTCATTAGCTATGGCAGCCGGTGAGGTACATACAAAACCCCTTCACCCCCAAAACATTACAAAGTGCAAATACCATTAAATAAACAAAATATAAACCAACAATGCTAATCAAAACAGACAAACATCTATAAACAATCTGAAACATTCTTAATTTAGAAAATTCACCTCACCTAGAATAATTTAATTTAAATATTCTACAAAAAATTTATTATTTAGGTAATTCATTTTAAATAGGTCACAATCCATTACACAGAGTTTCAAGTGTTGGTGTGATGTTGTTGTTGTGCAGTGAGGGAATGAAAGACACTTAAAATATTGGCTTTTGGTCAAAAGTGGAAAATGCATGAATAAATTTACCATTTTCACATCTCGTTATGTTACTTAAACACAAACTTCAGTGGGATTTTTTTAAAAATCTAATAAACAACAACTTTGTGTGGAAATGTCAAGTAGGAAAAATAATACATAATTTATATTTTATAAAATATATAATTTGAATTTTTTTTAAGAGGAATCAAATGCATGCAAACTGTTAGGAAGTTGTGAGTTGAACCTAAAGGGTCATATTAGTTTTGGCTCAAATGAGATTAAAAAAATGGTCTAAATTAACTCATCTGCCTAAAAAACTGTACAAACGTCTCGGTGGTGCTGAGCCATTTAATTCAGCCCTCTGGGCCTTTTGTCTCTACCTGCTCAGCTTCATCCATGTTGTGTTCAACAAAGCGTTCCCACTGCATGATGCTGCCACCAACAGGATTCAGTAACCTGTGGTGCTAAAAGCTAAACTTTGATCTCACCTGACCAGATAACCATTTTCCACAGCTCTGTATGTTTTTTTTTTTTTTTTTTTTTTTTTTTTTTTAGTAAATTACACTTTTTCTTTCATAGCTTTCTTTTCAACAATTGATTGTTTTCCTTAAAGGTCAGATTTGTTGAGTGGTTGACTTGCAGTTTTTTCTGTCAACCAATTTTCCCAACAGAGTTGTTGATCGCTGAGTGAGGTCAGTGCCCCCTTGTTTCACCCCTGGTCATTACTGCCTTATTTATAGCCTCAATGTGGCCTTGATTGAACAGATTTTCTTCTTTTGAGTTTCACAGAGTGGCACATTAGGAAAGTCAGCCTCTTATTTGCTCTCCCTCTGTCCCTGCAGACTCCTGCAGCCATGGGTGAGGAAAGCCGCCTCTCTCACCAGATCCGGAGCGTGGAGAGGAGCGTGGCGTTCCTCAGGCAGGAGCACCTAACTCTGCTCCACGGCCTCCACCTGGAGATCCTCTCCCTGCAGAAACGCTGCTCAGGTGAGGGAGGCACGCAGCTGCCTGTGAAACCCTGACGAAAGTCTGTTTGATTCTGAACGTTGCTTTTGCAAACTGGTGTTTACCTTTTCTGTGTTGCGAGCATAAAAGTGTTATAATTTGGAAAGGATTTGTGTTTATTTGTAATTGAGTGGATTAGATAAAGATTGAATTTTAATGCATGTCTTTATGTGGCAAATACATAAAAAAAAAATCAAAGTTTTTCTTTTGGTTGATTGTTCATGTAAAAGGAGTATAAACTTTAAAAACATTCTGCTTTACGAAAACATGTAAGTAGCTTGTTGCAGATTATTTATACCCATCTTACTGTTTAGTTATCAAACATTTTCCATACTCCTACTGGTATTCTGATGTATTTGGTGACATGGAAAGGTCTTCTTGGCATCACCATAATCTTTAGCACAGATTAGATTCAAGTCTGGACTTTGACTGGGCCACCTGTGTACGCTAATATTGCTTCTAAGGGGAACGGTCACGTTAAACTGTGAATAATTTTTGGCTTTACTATAACGTTGCTCCAGTTGACACTAAGACCTGACCAGACGAAACGATACCTGTAATGTTGTTGTGTGAATGCTGTAGATGTCTTATAGAGTTCTTATAGGTTTCTTTTGTTAATCTTCTTTAAGCATCTCTTGTATTTTGTTCTTTGCGATCACAGCTGTGAACTAATCAGGAAGGTCTCCACTTATTAATCTTTTCTCCCCAAGACAGGAGTTGACCAGTAAATTTAGACTCCTCCATTTCTGTTCTTGTTTTGCTTTGTTTAAAAAAAAAGAAAAGAAAAAAATCATTTTGCTATTTTATTATAATCCATCAAGCTTCTAACTCTAATAGAAGAAAGCACCCATTGTGTGACTGATGTGACCACATCACCATGAGTCACACTGAGACTGAGGCTACATGATGACATCATGCTGCTTTCTTGTTCGGAGAGTAATGGACTCGTCTTCTATGTAAACATGCTCCCATATCCTTAGATTTATGGCGTTTTCATGGAGATAATATTAATTTTTGGTCATTCCTTGAAATAATCTTTCTTGCTTTTGTCTCCACAAAATACCTTTAATCAAACCCAACTCAGTTTTAACCCTTTTAGAAACTAAGACAGCTTTTTGTCCCGCCATGAAAAGAAATGCAACCCACTTGTCTTTTTTTCTCTCTCTCTCTATTGCCAGACATGCAGTAAAATATGTCTGCAGATGTATGGGTAATTGTTTTTCCATTAATCTCATAGCTCCAGTAATCCATAAAAAAAAAAAAGGATTGTGGTGCACAGACACAGGCAGAGCAGAGGGGGGAAGGGTTGGTGTGTTTACGTGAGGGAGATGGATGGACGGCTCTGTGCCACGCAGGGTAACCAGCTGTGCCGAAAACGACCCCCTTCATCACTCTGTAGCCCGGTGCTCTCACATCTGGTCAGCGCAGCTGGACCGGTGACATCACACACCTCCAAAAGATTGAACACTCCTACCGCCCACTGCTTCCTTCTCTCCTCCTTTTCTGCTTTCAAGAGACCTTCCAACTACAGATGCCATGAGAGACTGTTTACAGTTTTTTGCGCTCGCTGATTCTCAAGTTTCTCTAATTTGTAAAGTGTTTGGACCAACGAGAGAAAAAGGCGAGCTTCCTTAACAGAGACGGTTTAGAAAGCTCATCAGAGCAGTAACATTAGCTATTATACTTTGTATCCCAGTATAATGAGATTTTTCAAAAAGCAGCTATCATGACAAAACTCTTTATACAATTATACAATGAACCTGTTATCACAACAAGACATTGTGGTTTTCAGAAGAACAGGAGAACTGAACGTTCATCAAGAGAAAACAAATCTAAGATCTGATTTCTTAACGCGAAATGCTAAAGAAGTCATCTCATTAAATATATATTTCAGCCTTCAGTTTAGTTGGAGTCTCTTTCTGAAATCTCACCATCCACCTCCACGATCGCACAGCTTTTATTGAAAGCCATGCGTCGGGTGACGAGACATGCTTCCTGCGCAGTTTTGGAGCATTTATGTTTGCAGTACACCTACAGATACAATAGGTTTTCTGAAGGGGATGTTTCCTAATGTCTGCACATGAAATGTGTGTTTTCAGTCAGCTCTCTAATCTGCCGCCCTGAAGGTTGCTGCAAGGTTGAGCCGAGCATGTTGTGATCATTAGCTGCGTCTCTCTACTGCTGCTGACCTTTTATTGCTTCCTGAATTTTCTCATCAGCGTAAATGCCTCTTTGCTGCTGTCTCCTTTTGCCACAAGCTAATTCACTTTTTTAAAATTAGGTCTTTTTCCCCCCGCCTCCCCTGCTGTAGTGCACGTTTATTGTCTGTGTCAGTAGGTTTGTCCTTCAGGATATCTTTGCGGCATTCAAGGCAGAATCGATGAAACAGAAAACCTCTAATGCTCAGTTATGGGCTGCTGGAGTTAAGGCTGACCTACAAAGCATGGCTGGATGTTGCAATGTGCTGAATGCTGTTTTCAGCACATTGAAAACAGCAATGTTCCTCACTATCGGCATGCTGTTAATGAATTGGCTGCATAAATGCCTTGTGTTGAGGGTGCAGAAGGATAACAAGACGTTGGCGCTTTTGAAGCTCTTCAGCAATTCTTTTATTACTATAAAACCAGCTGCTGGAAAGTCTTCTGGCGGTATTTCCATCACTTTCCCTTTTGCTGCTGTTCCCTCGTCGTTCTCCCCCTCTGTCTCTGTTCTTCCCAGCTGCAGAGCGGAGGGAGAAAAAAAAACCCGGTGTGACATGAGGATAAGAGACGGGAAATGGGAAATAAATGCAATGATTTACAAAAGTAAAAAAGATATTGTGACAGGCCTGTCACAATAACAAAGTTGCCTGGATGATAAATTGACCCAGAAGTTATTGCTATAAACGATAATATTGTTATTTCGAGGCCATTTTCAAGTAATATACTGGCGGTGGCTTAATAATACACCAACTCACTCTGAAAGATTAATTGTAACAAGCATTTAACTCTGGAACTCTTTAAATGTCTAAAATATGAAAACAAAGCAGCAAATAAAATGAGTTATCAAGTGTCTGTGATCAAAATTATCCCTCAAACAAAGGGATAGTTGAGACAAAAGCACCAAACTGAAGACTTTCATGCGATTAATTGATTTATTGCTAATTGCAACAGGCTTATCCTTCTTGTCTAGTAAAGAGATTCAACAGTTTGGAAGGTTTGTGCCTGAAAATAGACATTTTTAATACATCTTCTTTTAAATATTTCCTCTTGCAGGAATAGTTCTGTACGTTCAGACATATCTGAGGATTAACTGAGCCAGTCGTTGTGCCCCCGCTGTGTGACAGATTCGCTGGCTGAGCAGATGTCTGATGCTGATTGACGGGCCAGACGCAAGCAGCGATCCTCCTACGGCTTTTTACTACAAGCTGTCTTTGGCTGGAAAACTGGCGACGAATAAATGAGCATCGCAAACGGAGCAGACTGAAAAAAATTATAGTAAATATGGTCATAATAATCCTATTTTAGTTTTGCCACAGTGATAAAAATTTGTTTGCACCCCTGAATTTATAAAATGGGAAATGAGGAGATTTCAAGGTTGTTGTTTACAGACCGTGATGCATTCATGTGAGCTTCAGCAATGTGGGAAACGACAAGCCCCAGAGAACTATCCCAGATAAGATCTGTTTCCATTTAGCTCAACGTCACGCTTAAGGCTTAGAGGATGAGAATGATTTTTATCAACATTGGTAAATCTCCTGCTCTAAGAATCAATTACTTGTATTTCCTGCAACTTTCTAGTTAAAAAAATGTCTTTTTAACAGTTTTCCTTTCTTGCACTTCCTCTTTTGTTGTCATTTTACTCTCCTTTTTCTGGTTTCCAATTACCTAGTGTGGGATAATAGGTATAAAAGTAAAGTTGTCTTGTATAGCAGACAAAGATTAAAGATCCAGCAATCAAAGACTTTTTTTTAACCTTTTTTTTTAAGTTTTGACATACTGATTTTATTTTCTGGATCAAATGACAAATTAGTCATCTTCAAAATAGAAATGCTTGCAGCAAAGGAAACAGATTTTTAAAAATATCCTATATTAATTTGTACTATAGGTTGTTGACATTACGTCTCATTCTGTGTAGTTTACCTGTAGTTTACGTAGATCTTTACCTGAACTCTGGGATGTCTTAAAGGGCCAATGACCCAAACTCTGAGCTGAATAGAGCCCACATGCTAATGTGTCCAAATTGCCCCCATTGGTGCCCTTAATGCCCCTAATACTCTGATTGTTCTGACTATAATTTATAAGTCAGTCATTTCCAACTATATTATAATTGAAAAAGACTTTTGGGTCAAAGATGAAGCATCTTAGAGAAACAGGAGAAGACTAGCCGCCCTCTACTTAAGCCTCTAGGATTTTTTTAAAGACCCTCAACATTCTCTAATATAGCATTAAATTAGGACCTGACAGATCTGGGGCGATCAAACTAAAAATCCCTCCATCCTGTTTATGTGTGCCTTCCCCTTTAAGATCAACCCCTGGTGTTTCTATAGAGGCATTACGAGGACAGAAAAGATTCTTCATCACTAAACAACTTGCCTTGTGATGATCCAAACCATCTCTATAACCTGTTATCTGTTGCTTTTTTTATGGCTTGTATGAAATGCAGGCTTATGTTGTTAATTGTTTGGGGACCAGGCTGTGCAGCATCGTCAGCTGTTTCGTTAAATGGTTTGCAGAGCAGAAAGCCAAATGCTGAGCTTGTGGATGATTTCTCCTCCTGAACATGAGCCACCTGTTTTTTTATTTAAATATGTATTGGTTTCACAGAGGCGCTGTAATCCATGTAAAGCAACACTGCAGACCATTTTTTAATAGATTATGTTGGGACGGCTCCACCAAGTCTGTTCCATGCAGTTTTTGATGATTTCACATTTTGTTTTGAGTGAATTATTCATGAGTTTTCTGAGAATATGCTATAAACTGTAGCTAACGTATGTTCAATGGCGAGTGTAAACAGAATAAATAAACAAGAAGTGATTCGTCTCTGTGACGCCGTTTTTATTTTGTTTGTTTTTTTCTCATTTCAGAGCTGACGAGTGAGAGGGAATCGAATCCTCCAGGCAGGACGCAGATAGGTATGCACGTTCTGAAAGACATGGAAAAGTCTGGGACTGATTTAATAACTTTCATATTCTGGATAAGCACAGAAAGGTTAAAAATGAGTATGGGTAAAATGTTGGTTCCTGTCTAAAAGTCAGAAACCCAAATCTGTGAAAAAAAAAAAAAAGAAAAAGAAAAATATTTTTATTTATTTTTATTTTGTGCCTTTCATTTAACCTGGGAAGTCCCACTGAAATTGAAATCTATTTTAACAGGGAAATCTGGCAATGAAGGCAGCACCAGTTTGCTACTTTTAACAACCCAAGATCAAAAACAGTATGATGAGTTGACATTTTTCACCTGCTTTAAATTTGTGTATAATAATTGGAGCTGAAGCAGAAACTCTGTGGAACAGCAGAGTGTTCAGTGATCGTAGATCAAATGAGAAGTGATGAAACCTAAAAACAGACAAGTGTAGATTTCAGAGCATCTAAAGAGAGAAATAAATCTCCGTGATCCCATTTAGTCTTTTTTTAAAATTATTATTATTTCAAAACTATGCGCAACTTTGCATTATTCTATCACACACAATTTACAAAAAAAACGCACTGAAACTTGCTCCTCTAATGAACGTAGTGTGAACATTTGCTGCCTCTTGGATTTTTATTTGCTTTGCTGTAAGGACACAAAGACAGACGAACATTTACATCTCCAGCTGACCACCCCTCCCGTCCCTCAGGGGAACCGATCCCTGTCATCCCTGCATCCCTGAGAGAGACAAACCTCTGACAAAGCATTCGCAGGCCATGAATGTTTTATCCCACTGGTCTGATGTGCAGTTTTGCTGTGTGAAAAAAATTTGCAACAGCTCTGCCAGAGTGTGAGACACACACACACACACACACACACACACATGATCTAACAGCTTCGCATCATGGCTGATGTCCAGCTGTGGCTGCAGAGACAGGCTCTATTTTGTCACATGGAATTAGACACAGAGAGGAGGAAGAGGAGTCAAAAGGCAAGCGAGTGTGGCTGCCTGGAGTAAGAAATGGGCTTTGGCTTGATGTATTACTCAGCCATTAGTTCCCTTTTTTCCAGGGCAGGTTATCCCCCAATCCATTAATACAGCATGGCCTTACAAATCGATCCATTCCCTTTTTTCTTCTTCTGCTCCAGTTTCTACTGGAGGTCCCAGTGGGAGTGTCTGCTTACAGACTTTACTCAGATGTAAGGCCTGGAAAAGAGAGAGGAAGAAGTGGGAGGAGAGGGATGAGGAGTTAGGACGCTGTCGGTGACGGACGTGGAGGAGGGGAGGATAAAGATGAGCAGATAGCTTTACAGCCATGATAAAAAAGAAAGCACGTCGTCTCAAATTTCTTGATTTAGGTATCAAGTTATATAAATGATCTAGTCTTCAACTGCTGGAAAATGTATTGGGATCTAATTTAGTTTACTGATTTATTTCGAGCCGTTTAGAAGATAAAGAAAATGCACATTGTACCCTTGAAAAAAGGAACAAAAAATGTATCCATCCACATATTCAAATATTTACAATAACAGTAAGGATAAGATATTGTCTGAGTCATCCCTGTTCATTTTGCAAAACTGTATTTAGCTTACAAATAAGTAAGAAGAAGATTGTGTGGCTGCCACTGTAATTTGAGACTTTGTAATTTGTAATAATCCCAACAGATTACTGCTGATTCGTCTCCATCGTTAAGAAAACATCCCCATCAAATGCACTTAATTATTTAACAGCAGACATTGTTGTTTTGGAGCATGATTCATCAAAATTATCTGACAAAACTAAATGTTTTGTATTCTACATATTATCAACATTCAAGCAGGGAGGTGGTGGTGTGACGCTGTGGAGCTGCTCAGTTGCTTTTAGCGGTTTCTTCTGCTGCAATGCGGTGCATCACCACATGGTGGCACCACTTGCCTTATTATGACCAGTAGGTCATCCTTTTATTCTTCTGTGTGTATTTTTGTGTGCTCTTTAGCAACATATAGTAAAGTTGTCACCTAGTTGTTGTTGTTTTTTTTATTTTTTATTTTTACTTCATCTGAATAAATACTTGTAGGAAGTTAAAAGTCGTTGCTCATTTGCTACCAACCTTCACACGTCTGACTTCACCTCCGCCTCACATTGCACGCTTGAGGAAACTCAAGGCCGCGTTGGGTTAAGCAGCAGGACAATGATCCACAGCAGATTCACTGAACTTCACTGACTCAGGGCTTTTAGCCTGAACCTCCTCTGCCTGTTGGGACTGAAAGTTTGTCCACAGAAACTAAAAGACAAGTTAAGCAGCACAACGTGGTAAACCTAACTTTGGCAGGTAGCCGACAGCAGATGAGTCTTACTTTGGGGCTTTCTGTTGAGAATAATACACATATGCTGGTGATTCCCAATATTTATTAGGTGGACTAGTCATCCTGTCATGTGGAGGGACAGCAATAGAAGTTGTTGGACAACAAATCAAAATAAATACAAGGCTGTCATGAATTAATAATTTCCTCCTTATGTTTGGTTTCTGACTGAAGGGAAAGTATCCAACAGGAAGGATTAGACATTATCTGCAACATGCAGAATATGTGTGAGAGAAATCAAGCGTCAATGTGAACACAGCCGGTGCAGTGTGAAACACAGTGGTGGCAGCATTATCCTGTGGATGTTTTTATTTTCAGCAGAAACAAGGAAGCTTTTGAAAACAGCAAAATGTTTGAGACTGGAGGGGAGGTTCACCTCCCACCAGGACAACAATCCTGAATAATACTGCCTGAGTTACAGTGAATTGGCTTAAATCAATTTAACTGCCAGAATGGCCTACTCAAAGTCTAGATCTAAATCCAAGGCAGGCTGAGGGAGAGACAGAAATAGTCCTGGGGAGCAAGGAGAAGTAAACACTAACAGGGGAGAAGTGAAACATAAATCTGATTGCAACAAAGAATAACTAACCCAAGACATAAATAAATATTAAGTAGCTGAAATGACCAAAAGTGAACTGCTCTAAAGTAAGACAGAAACAAGGATGATCTGATCAAACACGAATAACACAGATATCAAATAACCAAAACCACAAACAAGAAGACACGGGTTCTCACGTGTATTAAGGTTTTGACTGGATCATTCTAACATACAAATACACTTAGACCTAAAACTCTTGAATGTAGCTCAGGCTGCTAATATTACTCAGTCATCTTACCAGAGTGCCCCATGTTAACTGCATCCAACACATGACCAATCGGTATCTTTAAACTGAATTTCTTCTGGTGTTTTTTTTTTGCTCCACCAATTTCTTTTGCTTTGCCACTTTTCCATAAGTTCTAGACAGTAGTTGCCCAGTCCTGCGCTTGAGTTTATCTAAGCGTATAAAGGTGAAAGGGCCCTATTTATGCACTAAACAAATATAAGATATTCATATTTGCTCTGCTTCTGTGACAGAATTACTGGAGGAAGAGGAGATGCTGGAGGCCCGGTGCAAGGAGCTGGAAACACGTCTGGACGAGCAAGAGTTCACTCTGGGAGAGCTCCGCAAGGAGCTGGGCCACAAAGGAGCGCTGGTGGGAGCCCTCAGAGCCAATCTCAAGGAAAAGGAGCGTCACTTCCTGGAGGAACTGAAGCGGCGCAGCCACTGTTCCACCGTCCTGAACACGGAGCTTCAGAAGCAGACGGAGGCGGCAGCGTACCTCTCCTTCCAGCTGCACGCCGCCAAACAGAAGCTGCACCACCAGAGGATGCGGCAGAGGCAGGGACTCCTGGCCAGAGCCAGCGGCCAGGGGCTCCAGCTCGGAGCCGAGCTGAACTGCCCCCTCGCCGGAGCCTCCCCGTCTTCTCCTGTGGTCAAACCCAAGCGTAAGAACATCAGGGTGTCTTCCAGAGTGGAGCGCGCTCGGGAGTGCGTCCCCATAGAGAAGGTGCTGGGCCCCGCGGAGCCCACGGCCATGCCGGACCCAGCGCTGTTCCTGCAGCCTCGCAGGCACAGAGCCCGCTCCAGACACACTGTGGCACAAAGACAGCCGCCTCTGGGCCTGGAGAGGGATGACAGGAGGAAGGAGGCAGGGAGGGAGCGGTGGAGGTCCACGATGAAGCAGCCAGGCTGATGTCTTCAGCAGCAGCGCACCCTGCTGCTCAGACCAACGCAGATTAGCATCTGAGCATATCTGCTTTTACCTACAGTGCGATGGCTGTATTCTATCTTCCATCAGACTGTTAAAACATTTGCTCTGCACCTTGACTGAATTATTACTGAGACTGGTTTTAGCTATTTAATTACCTTACACCTACTGCTAATACTTTTCTAATAATCTTTAATATAATCCTAAAATAACTTGCATAGCAAACGTCAGTGAGTGTCGCGACTGTTAGATGCTCTGCGAACTGCGGAACCTTCATTTTAAAGCTTTGATTTGTAAAGACGGTGAGTTTGACCTTGGCCCAGTCAGCTGAGATCTTCCAAGCCCGACTATAAATCAGGCTGCGTGTCCAAGTGTTTGTGTCCTCCGACTGAGTCGCAGCTGAAAATACCTGAGTGGGAGCAGAGCGTGTACAGTGTGTTTTAATCACAACGAGCAGAATACAGCACGTGAAAAATGACAGTTTATAATTATTTTAGAAATTGTGAGGTCTTTTTAGCAGACTCTGCTGCACATTCAGATTTACAACTTTGTTTATTTACTTAAAATAGTTCAGAAGTAAAATGTTTAAGCTGACAAACGTCCGCATAACTTTGCAACAGCACATTTTATTTCAGAAGCAAAGGGCGTATATCAAATTTTTTTTCAACTTTTTCTTCTCAATTCTGTTCAAGCTTGTAGCTCAGGATACCTGTGTTAAATTTACAAGTCCAAAGTAAAAAAAATAAATACATAACAAACTCAAAAATATTATTATATAATGCAATGTCAAGCCAAGACAGAAGTAAATATAGTAAAAATCTCAGGCGTTCAAGTGGAGATTGTCTATTTTTTCATAAAGGAGGAAGACAAATGTTTAAATAATGAGCTTGACAGTCTAAAACACAACAGAAGTGAATGGAAACAGCTGAAAGTCTCACTCTTCTCCAAAGAATCGGCTCATGTTTTACTTCTCATGCATCACTATGGTGACATAATTATCAACAGTCTGGAGACTCTTTCTGCTGCTCCTCTCAAATGTCTGGAGTTTTCTCTCAACATAAAAACTCATCTGAGTTTTAAAATAATCACTTCTAACATGGAATCTGTCATTAATTTGGCTCAAACACTGGGGAAAAAAAGAACTGCGGTCTCAGGTAAAAATTTTTTGTACCAGCAGAAGACGGATAAAAAGTAAAAATCACTGAATTTTCAATACCTCTATTATTTTGAAACATATCTATCGTGTGTTAGAATTGCTTTAGGTGAATTGATTGTTTGTCTCTTGAGTTTTCCTTCCAGTTTTTCATGCGCAGACAAATGATCCTTTGAAGAAAACAAAACTTTAGACAACAAAAAGAATCGGATGTAGTTCCAATCTATGCAAACATTAACACGCACAAAAATGTACACTTAAAATAAGAAAAGTTACTCTTCCATCTTTAATAATATTTTTTTGCTGTGGAAAATACTCCAGTTGTCAAGATTAAAAGCTGAACTTGTGCCTGTCTTGATGATCTTCAGGGTTTTTCTTTGGGTTGAAACTTTACAGAACAAGTCCACATTCAGGTAACACTCAGCTGTGACTCGTTGGACCATGAGATTTGGGTCAGTTTTCCCCTTCGCCACATTGCCATGGTAACCCAAACTTCAGAGGGTTTTATAAATATGAGTTTTGAAAAAAAGGTACTTATAAGCATATTTATGTCATAAATGTTGGAGTTCATCAAGATTATTTGCAAACCCCTTTGAAAAATTCCTCCCAACCTCCTTGAATTTTAGTATCTATTTCCAAATCATTTGATACCAGTGCCCTTAGCTAGAGTTATTTAATTTATTAATAGGTGTTGCTAGTGATAAATCATAATACTTTACTGAAGGAGTGTGCATAAGACTGTCATGAGACCGTCAAACATGAGATAACATCTGTCATGAGCAAGGAGTCTTCATGAATGTTTGAATGTTGTCATTTGGTAAATAATGACACTTTTAATGCAAAGTTGACTATTTTAATGAACTTTTAATTCAAATTTTAATAGAACTTTACATTAAAATGTCAATTACGCTTTTAATGGACATTTAATGCAACTTTTAGTGCAACTTTGCCTTAAACGTGTCATTATTTACAACAGTTGTAAATATTCATAAAAACTTCCTCATGTTCATGACAGGTTTTATGTCATGTATATATATATATATATAAGTGCTAAAATATTCAAAGCTAAATTTGATCTTTTTGTGTTCGTCTTTGTATTACAGCAAATTTCCATTGACTGTGGTTCTGATTTCCATTTGATCCAGTCAAATAAGACCAATCCTATGATTATGACCAATAATCTAACAAAATAAAAAAATTGCTGTGTGACCTTTGCTTATATGACTCCATTGTTCATTGAAGTTATATGAACAAACTGCGCTGCAGTCGACATGAACAGAACCACTTTAAATCATTAACCGAACCAAACAAGCTGCATGAAAAGGCGAAGGGGCGAAGTGACTGGCACCCAGTCTTCCTCAGGTGCGGTTTGTCTGCTGAACTGCGACTTCACTTGTTGTTGTGTTGGAGTTTCTTTTGACCTCAGGAGAACAAACAAAAAAAGAGTTTTGTCTTTAAGGAGTCTGTACAATTTAAAGGCTGGTTTACTCGTTTGTGTCTCTTTGCTGTTAGAAATCGTCACAAAGACAGTAAATATCCATAAAGATAGGAGTCATCGCTGTCTCTGGTGGTGACCTCTGGTGTTACACCACTAAAATATAAATTAAATCCAAACTTTTTTTTTTTAATGTCTTTTAGGATTTTTGTTTTTTTCTGCTGACTGAAAGAAGGCAATCTTTAAAAAGTAACTACTCCTCTGTAGTTGCAGCCTTACAGCAGAGGATTTGTGCACGACGAAATAAGCAGGGCAGGGTGGAAACGAGGCATTTCTTCTCTCAGTTTGGGATTTATAAATATATATCATTTTACTGTGTGTAATTCTCAGTGTTATGCTCTGAATTTTCTGTATTATTAACGTCAAACGTGATTTTTGCTGCTGTCCTGATTTGCTTCCTTCCTAATCTCCAAGTTAAATCTTGAGCACTACGTTTCACACATATACAATAACATGTAAATATTAATTATTTGTATTTATATTTAAGGTTACATATTCTAAAAAAGAGCTAAAGAGGAATTACCTTTATATTTTGTAATAATCTAACCTTCTGAGTTTGGTTTATAATTTTGTCTGATAGATTTGTGTTTTTGCTTCCACTCCTTAAGCAAATAGGAATATTATTTTGTCTCTTTATGGACTGTCTTAGTTAAAATGAAGTATTTTGTTAAATATCTTAACCCATCCTCTAGTTGTTATTTTGTTTTTCCACGACAGCTGTTGCACTGAAAATAGGATAAGTGGACTTTAGACTGTTAGACTCCCTTACTGCAGCCATTTTTCTTCTACATCTTCTAGTTTGGCACAAATTAATTTTTCTTTTAATGTTCCAGGTGCAGTAACTCATCCAAGCCTGGATTGATCATTTCCAACTTTTTACAACATATTAAGAGAAATCTCAGCTGACAAAAGAAAAGAAGTCATAATTATTGAAAGATTTACTCTAAGCAGCAATGCCTCTATACTTTCTTTATTTACCTCCATCAAGCCACTTCTTGGACATGTTTTCTTGTTTATTTCTAGCAATAATGCCGTGTGGGACTCGACATGGGATGAAGAAATGTGCCCTGGTTTGGCCTGTGGCTGAGCATGAGATGCTAATTACCGCATATACTGTGCTGGCAACCAACAGTGAAACTGAACCAAAAATGGAATAAAATGGGACACTGCTGAGTGTGCTGATTACTATGTTGTTGAAAGTTAATCTGAGGCAATTAAAAATACATTTTGCAAGTGTATTGAAGAATTTTGTCTTATTTTTGCAGTCTTTTTATATTGATCAGTATTATTATTATTAAGGATAATTTAGAATAATGCATTAAACGTTCAATTCCCACCTGCGCAAATAGTCAGAATTAAATCAGATATTTCCTGTTTAGCTCAATTGGGTAAAATATTTTCTAAATATGAGGCATGTGTTTTCTTGCGTGTATGTAACTATTTAGTTTTAGCTTAGCATAAAATTATTTCTTAAAAGATTTATACACTATTAGACAAATTTTCACTCTTCAATTAAGGACGTTTTTACATGCAGCAGGTGACAAATGTTTAGAAATGTTTAGACTAGGATTGTGTGCAGGACTGTCATCCTAAAAAATGTAAGAGATTATAATCCTCACTTCATATTGATTTGGATACTGGTGTATAATTTTAAACTAATAAATAATAAATTCAGTTAAAGTAGAATCCTCTTATATATTTAACTACTGGCAAACAAATAAATGTAGAAAAGTTAAGATCTGGTTTAGATAAAAACATTTATAGACAATGTTGTTGTTATTATTATTGTTGTTGAGGGAGAGTGTATATTTATTTACATAGGCTAACATCTAATTATATCTTTCTGTGTTATTAAGCATTTTCCAGTAAGTTTTTTTTTTAATATATATTTTATTATTGATTTTTTGGGGAATTAAAACAAGTGACAGCAATACATCTGACATAAGACTTACATTAAACAACCTAATCCCCAAAGTAAACAAATATAAATAATAGAAGAACAGAAAACAAATAAATAGCATGCATATCAGAAAAACAAAAAGATTTAAAAAAATCTTATTTTCTTAATTTCCTTCATAATGTCTCAGGATATTATGAATACATTAATGTATTGTGGTTCCATACAATGTTTTAATTCTTAGTCCTCTTCATGGTGACTTTATCATAATTAACATTCATCTGGTGCAAGAATAGCAGCGTGACTTTTTGTTTCAAAACACTCCTGCCGTTGCACCACTCTGCCTCTGCTCGCATGGCTCATTTTGACGCGTGTGGCTTTCCGTAGCGCCACGCTCGGTAGGTGGAGATCATCCACGCAAAGGCAAAGAGGTCAAGAGGAGGGGAGGGAAACCACGTGTGTTGAGCACCACCACCACTATGTGCAGCTCCG
The DNA here is from genome assembly GCA_010277075.1 of Poeciliopsis retropinna. Lineage (NCBI taxonomy): Eukaryota > Metazoa > Chordata > Actinopteri > Cyprinodontiformes > Poeciliidae > Poeciliopsis > Poeciliopsis retropinna. The sequence continues at coordinate 11,821,057 of VMRM01000002.1, read as the reverse complement.
TCCTTCTTCTGTAGCCTTGTTTTTGTAAGCCGCTCCGGACCGGTTCTGATTCTGCTTTTTAACGTCGAGCCACTGCACGCAGCTGAGAGCTGAGAGCTGAGCGGAGCGGGTGGGAGTTTCTGGAGATACACGCTGACTGCCGACCATGGTGAGCAAGACGGATGACATCCCGGCGTCAGTGCCCGACTGTAACCCGGCGGACCTGCAACGGGACGGAGCCCAGGAGGGCACTGGGACCAGTAAGGGCTGCCCGAAGGAGTCCTGCGGCTGTGGTGAGTCCTGCCTGCTGCAGACCGGCTGAGGTCATCGGGGATGCAGCGACTATGCTGTGTCCTCCGAACCGGTGCAGCCTGACTGTGTTTCTTCACTTGTGTGCACACTTCAACGTATTAGGGTAAAGGGCAAATATGCTGTCCACTCACCCTGAATGAGACCTATCCCCCCTAAACTTGCTTATTTAAGCTTTTGAGAAGTTGTTCTAGCATTGTTTTAATTAATTTAAATGCATGTGTTGTATGCTAATATTGCTTTCAGACGTATGCTAGCTCAGGCTAGGGCTCTTTCCTGACACCCCCTGACCCAAATAGCTAGTTCCTGGTGTCCTGTGTCCAAAACACAAAGCGTCCGACACCCAGCTGTCTGGCGGTAACACAAATCTATCAATGTCCATCAAATGGCAGTGCTGTGCTGCAGTTTAGTCATCGCAGTGACTGTCGTGCTCTTTCGTCTGACTCGAACGTCAAACCATGCTAACTCCAGCAGCTCCACACAGTTAGCTTCCCCAGCTAGCATGCGCTCAGCTGCTGCTCTGTCCCGAGTCTTTTCAGACCAGAGAACCTGAACAGTGCGCTAAAAGAGCCGGACATCTGTGTTCAGACGTGAGTCGACAGAGCAGCACATGGCTGTGTAAAAAGCCAGTTCACCCCGACGCACATGTTCGGTAACAGCGTGTCGACTGAAGGTCACCTTCACTGGAGCCTCTCTCTGCCCACGGACACGCAAAGAGGGTTCGGACACACCCGAGTTGTGCGCTACAGGGGCCCTGTGTTGGGCAGTTTAATAGACAGGCGTGGTCAACCGTTGTAACTTTGTTTAAAGTCGGGTTTTCTGCTGTGACGCCGGTAAGCCACTCAGCGGCTAGCGGCAACACTCTGACCGGTGTTGTGTCGCAAAAAGCGCCGTTGCCGTAAAAAGACTTTCCTCACAAGAAGCACATTTAAAAGTATTCTCGTTAAGTAGTTATTACTGACGGTGCGCTAATGTTTTTATGTACTTTAATTGATAACAGAACTATTAGTAGTTATTTTTCTAAGGTTGTATTAAGTTGAGGCTGAAGTTGGTATACGATTCGCACTCCACTAAAGGACTATTGCACTGTTTTTAAGGATTCTGGAGACTGATGAGTTATACTTGAAAGATTTACTACAGATCTTCTCTGTTTTTTTCCACACAGTTTAAAAATTATTTAAAATAGCTTCTTTTTTTAAATGTTTAGAACAGAAATCTCTGAAGTCCAGCTTTGGGGACCTTGGAGGATTTCAATATGGCTCCAGTTTGCAATAAATTTTTTTTTCAAAATTTGGCCCAAATTAACTCAAGTAGTTGGTTTATGAAGGCACTTTTAAAAATGGTTTAGCAACAAGTTCTTTTGAAACTGCATCAACCTCCTATGAAGAACACTATATATGGTCATTTTCTTATAAGACAGATTAAAAATATTCAGCCAATTATTCAGTTTTTATTTAAAACTAGAAAAATTTTTAAACCCAATAATACTTTTAACTAGAAAATATGTTAATTTTAAAGAAAGTAGGACCACAAGCATAAATCAAATGTATTATTATTAATATTTGTATTCTGATTGTGATCCACAAATATCTGGATTTTTGGCCAGTGTGGGGAAAATTTTGGACACTATTTATATCCCAAACTATTCATCTATTTAAGAAATCAAATGTAATATTTAGGACACGTTAACCTTGTTGTAAACAGCAGGTTTCACACAAATCAAACCTGGATGAAAACACCAACTTCATACTCTTCAAAGCAATTTATTCTTAAATGCTTCATTTGTTTGGGAAAACACGTTCCTTTTGTGTTTCACAATTGCAAACAAACTGCTAGATTTTGAACCAAAGGTCGCTCAGAGTCTTTAAAATCAGCGTAATGGCCCTTTAGTCCAACTACAAATCGGACACCGACTTCAGCGCTGCCGTAGCGGGTGCTGATGACGGCAGAGTCGCGCTTTACGGCACAACCCCTGGAAGCGGAAGCTCGCTGTCGCATAAGTCATGGTGCGCGGCGAGAGGAGGAAAGGTTACGCTGAAAACACAGCAAACGTCGCGTAAAGAGGTGAGTGCGGCGGAGGTTAAAAGTCGCTGTCTCGACTGTGAGCTGCTGCTGGGGGCGGATGAAGCTGATCTGAGCTCCGTCAGGTCAGAGGTCAGGAGTTTGAAAGCTGCAGAGCTTCAGGAGACGCTGCACCCGGTGGCTCAACATGTGGAGAAGACACTGAATGGGTGACAAGGTCCCATCAGCTGCTGCCGCATAAAGGGGTTTCAGGACTGGATGATGCGTTGTCACTAAGGAAACTAAAATTAAAAGATTAAGCATAAGGCAGCACTGTCATTTATGAAGTAGTTGGGATTTCCCCTCATCCTGTCTTTCTAATCATGCAATAATTTATATTTGTGAACAAGTGTTTCTTTCAAACGGCCCTGCAGTTTGTGTTTGTTTGCATGAGATCTTAATCAGATTCATGGCCTAATCATGTGTCAGAGAGGAGTTGTAACAGGAGCAGGCTCTCAGCGGGTGGCTCCGCAGACACATTAAGGTGAGGGTCACTTTCAGTGGCTCTAAAGAGCTTAAAGCTCTCGTGAGCGGAAGAGCGGCCTAGTTAATCCAGGAATCACTGACACCGTTGGCATCGATGCTTCAGTGCAAAAACATCTTGTCATTTTTAGTAGACATGACATGCTCTAATAACCATAAAAGCAACAATCATTGAAATAACTATTAAAACTTAATAACATCTGTAGCAAAACTTAGAACAAGTTTGCATATATTAGTCTTTCATTTGTGTTTTTTATAGACTTACAAGTTGGTTAATTAGTCAGACCATCAGCTCTGGTAGTGACATACCGCTGGTAACTTGCTGACTGTATATTTAGAATAGCATTGCCTTAATGCAAGGTATGAGTGCTAGTTCTTTCAGCCAGCTGGCTGACAGCGCACATCAACAGATGATGGAGATCAATACTTGCTTCTTATTTTGATACCAATACTTTGTGATTAAGTTGAAATCATTCACCAGTCATAAACATTTAGGCATTATATATATATATAAATATATATATAATGTGCATTAAAAGAAATGCACATTTCTTTTTAAAATAGAAATGTGCATTAAAAGAAATGCACATTTCTTTTTAAAATAGAAATGTGCATTTCTGGAAAATAATTTCTACTTTTCATAGGTTTACATAAACTTGTCTATAACCAGTTCGGCTTTCTGTCTTTGGGTTTGAGAAGCCACATAATTAGAATTTTTTTATTATTTTAACCCTGTTAGACTTTACATCAGGGATTATTTTGTTTTTACATTTAAAGCAGTCTAAAGCTGTTAAGATTTACTGATTGAGGCCAAGTTATGATTGGAGAAACGTAAGCGTCAGATATTTTTTAATGGCTTTAATGATCAAAGTTAGGTCAGGTCACCTCACCACCAAATCGGACTCCAGCTTCAGTGGTGCTTTTTGTTATTTATCAAACATGCAGATCACAAATCCTCATTACTGGATGAGGATTTGCAGGTTAAACACTTTGTACTCAAATGTTCAGGTTCTGAAGTTGAAGTCTGGTTCTGGAACAGTGTATATTATTTTAAGATGAAATATGTGTAGGAGCCCTGCAACAACGTTCCTGTAAACAGAATTACAGAGAGGCCTTGTGGGCTGTTTTTGTTTTCAGGGTTGTCAGGTTGGTTAATTTAGCTCTGGCAGCAGCCATGGTCCTGAAGTCAAGGGAACCGCTGCTGTGAATGAATGTGCTGTGAGCCTTCACTTGTTAGTGGAAACACGTCACATTGTGTCTAAGTTAAATCCGTGTTTCGTGGATTTCATTCCTTGACCTCACGGAAGCCCTCCTCAGCCTCCAACAGTTTAATTGTGTGGGATCCAGTCGCCTGACGGCTCGTTGCTCTGGTCCACAGAGCGTCTAAAATGAGACGCGCTATTCTGGGTTTTGGTTTTGAATCGGTGTTTAAATCAGTGTAATTATGGTGTTGTGCATATCTGTGTCACAAAGAGCTGCACAGTTATCGCTTTAGAAACAACATTAGATCCTGTCCCTTGATTTAAATGCAAACGCTTTAACTCTGTTGGCACATATTTGCTCTTGTTTCCCTCAGTTATTAAACAACTTTATTCCTCCAGTTTGGAGCTTAATGGACTCAGATTTAAAGGGATTAGTCTTTGGGAATTTGTCCCGATTTGTTGTTGCCTTTGACAAATGCTGCTACTTCTAACAAAATAAAAGCACCTTATGTTACATTTCCTATAAGGTACCAGCATAATGAACAAGTTATTGGGCAGTGAATGGCAAAAAAGGCAGATCATTTTTACAAAATGTGAATTCCTAAAGAATTATACAATCTTTACAAACACATGTATCTCTGCACTTTCTGCCCCCAAAATATCAACCAAAGGCAATTTTAGGCCTGATCCCTATCACACATGGAAGTGGCACAATTCAGATTTTTTTTGTGTGTGAATCGAACATATTTGGGCCGTTCAGACAGCTATGAAAAAGTTGGATTTGTGTCATAATTCTGCAGCGTAATTGTAGCAACTGATGTAGTTAGAATAAATTGCAGATCAAGTTTACTGTCATCTTCCATTTGGGTGGCAAATTTAGCATTTATCTAATAATAATAATAAAAAAAACAGCTGCATGTGTATCAGTCTGTCTGGTGTGGAGGTAGAAAAGCAGTGGGCCGAGCACACGTCCCTGAGGAACACCTGTGCACGGACTAGAGGGATTACGTAAATTAATCCCAAACCAAATCCTTGAATATATATAATCCTGAATCATGTTATCAGACTCTGGTTGAGACGATGCTGCTCTCTGGTACCACATGAACACGGATCAAGCTACACTGTAACACTCGACACCGAGCCCTCAGCTGCCTCTAACGTATTAGCCGGTGTGACCTCTCTCAAGCTGTTGTGCTTGTTATTCAGAGCGTGCCTTCCTCCACCTTTTCAGCGCATTCATAGCCCACCGGGGTCACCGTCCAGCTATGACGCCCCCCTCCTCTCTGTCTTCAGTAACCCTGACACCGTTAAACGCAGCAACGGGCAAGGACACGATTTGCTGGCAGCAGTTGTGTCCCTGTGAGGGAAAACAGTTGTCTGACGTACACATAGTTGGAATAATCTTTGTTTAATTTAACGTCATGCTTATTTTTGGTGTTTTTTGGGGGAGGTTTTCAGGAGAGAAAGGTACAGTTTGTGTCCTTACTAGTAACGATGCCTTTAAATTTAGATGCTTAGCAAAATGCTAAGTTAGCTGATTTAAATACAGACACCTCTTTCTTTTCCCCCCCAAGGCCTCCTGGCTGAACTGCTAGCAGTGTTGCAACAGTGTTTGTCTGAACTGGAAATGCTGTTTCGAGATGAGCTGGTTACTAATTGCATTTTTGATATAATCATTTGTAGATTCTGCCTCTTTTTTTTTTTTTTTTTTTTTGTCAAATTGTTATTCGTTAATTAAAAGTGAAATAACTAATATTTATTTAGTTTTACTTCAGGAGCCCAGTTAGTTAGTTTTAATAAGGTGAACAGTGAGATTGTCCAGAGCCAGGCAGCTTGTGAGCTGAGATGGTTTTCTTGTCGTCTGATCAGCATAATGGCAGCACTGTGGAATGTAAGAAGAAAAGAAACGAAGATAAGAAATATCCAGCAAGTACAAGAAAAAAAATAGCTTCAAGAGTTCACCACATGGAAGCAGGTTTAATCTTTTGTGTGAAAAACAGTCACAGAAAGTATTGCTTTCACAGTTTTCCAAGGTGAATGAGAGGATGCTTCATACTTGACTCCATGGTCTAAAATTAATCTTTTCTTTGTATCCTTTCCTTTTACATCTTCCTTTCTTCCTTTCCTTCCTTCCCCTTTTCATTCTTTCCTTGTGACCTACCTTTCTTTTTTTATCCTACGTCCTTGCTTCCTTTCTTGTGTCCTTCTTTACTCTCTCCTTGGGTCTTCCTTCCTTCTTGCCTTTTGTAGATTAACTTTTATTATTTATATTTTAAGATGAACACAAGATACTGGGAAGTCTGGGAAAGCACAGAGTAGTTCCTAAAACAGGAATTGTGGAGGAGGTAGAAAGTTGCACGTCCTTCATAAGAATAGCTTTCATCTTGGTGTAAAAAAACCTCCAAACGTTTCTGTTCTGTTTCTTTAACAGCAGGTCACAGCGCAGAGACAGCCATGGTGAACGGAGACGGCGCCCACACAGAGGAGGGAGAGTCGAAGCAGGACGGGAACAGCGAGGCGGACGGAGGCGAGGACTCCAACGAACAGGAAGTGATAGTGATCCAGGACACGGGCTTCACCGTCAAGATCCAGGCGCCTGGAACAGAACTGTTCGACCTGCAGGTACAGATTAGCTCCTCAAACAGATAAAACCGGCAGCCGTTGTGTGTTGGACAAGGACGGCGGCTTATCAAGGGAGTCTGATCGGGTTCTAAGTAAAATACCTTTTCACAAACAACAGACAAAGTGATTAAGCCTACTTACACTTCCTAATCTCTGTTGTTCGCCAGGTGTCCCCCCAGGAAATGGTGCAGGAAATCCACCAGGTGTTGATGGACCGGGAGGACACCTGCCACCGCACCTGCTTCTCCCTGCAGCTGGACGGGAACGTGCTGGAAAACTTTGCCGAGCTCAAGTCCATCGAGGGTCTGCAGGAAGGATCGCTGCTCAAAGTGGTTGAAGGTGAACTTGTTAAAATCCATCAGGAACTTGACTTTAACTAGATCCTCACCTTCTTCTTAACTCATAATAAACTCAAATATACAGACACGCTTAATACATTAGAATATTATCAATTAATTTCACAAACTTTTTCACTTAGTAAGACACTTTATATCGATTTGTGTAAATTTATGTAAGTCTTTGTTTCTGTTAATTAAGATGATTTTCTGCTTACTGTTAATGAAAACATTTAAAATTTTAATATTAAATGTAAGACCAATAAAAAAAAACTTCAAAAGCAGAAATAAAGGCTTAATGAAATCTTTGCTTAATTCCAGGTAAAAGTTGCTCTTCTCAAAAAGTACTTTTAATCTGACAAAGTAGACTCATCAGGACACATACTTTAATTTACTGAATGTGTCTCCTTGGAATCATAACAAAGGCAGTAAGCAATTTCATTCTGACAATATTTTCAGTATTTTTTATCCAGTATTTCTGGTAAATATTGTAAATTTTCAACATGCGTCTTGCATATTCACTGGGATAGATTCAGTTCAAATTACACGGTAGCCACAGATTAAATAACTCAAATATTCATAATTATGCAGTAAAATGGGTTGGAATAAAATAAACCTATACATTGGTGATTCTGAGGAACTTTTGCGTGTTAGATGCAACATATGGACATAAAGGAAATGGAAATCATTAAAAAGCATTATGAAGTGTGAATCAGCAGAGTGCCGTTTCCCCACTAACCTCTGCTTTATTTCACACCTGGTTCTGCAGAACCGTACACTGTGCGTGAAGCCCGCATTCATGTGCGGCACATCAGAGACCTGCTGAAAAGCCTGGACCCGTCAGACGCCTACAACGGCGTGGACTGCAACTCGCTGTCCTTCCTCAGCATCTTCACTGACGGAGACCTTGGAGGTATGACGCGTTTGAAAGTTGGATACAACTTTCCTTCCAGTGCGATTAAAGGGAGGGATTCCTCTCCACTGTTGCCGTATGCTTGTTTAGGATATAAGAAAGTCTGCGACTCATTGCAGTCAGCTCAGATTACACGGTTGATCAACTTGTAATCAGACGATGCATATTGATAAATTAACACCTTTATTCATGCTAACATCTGGAGGTCTCCCTCTGTGTCTTAAGACAGTGGAAAGCGAAAGAAGAAGGGCACCGAGCTGGAGCAGATCGACTGCACCCCTCCAGAACACATCCTGCCTGGCAGCAAAGAGCGCCCCCTGGTGCCCCTCCAGCCACAGAACAAAGACTGGAAGGTTTCAATCTGCTTATGCTCCACTCCATCTCTTGTGACGATATAACCCGAGTTTGTCTCATTAGTCAGAAACCAAACGTGCATTTCTGTGACTCCATCGACAGCCCATGCAGTGCCTGAAGGTCCTGACCATGAGCGGCTGGAACCCTCCGCCGGGAAACAGGAAGATGCACGGTGACCTCATGTACCTGTACATTGTGACTGTGGAGGAGCGCCACGTCAGCGTCACCGCTTCAACGCGAGGCTTCTACCTCAATCAGTGAGTCTGCTTTTCATTCTCCTTCAAGCTGCTCCGACTGAATGCTGCCAAGTCTATTGATAAATGATCTTTATTGCTTTGTTTGTGTGTAAGAATTGTAGACTGCACCACTGCTTTGTCAAGCCATTTTCTGTAAAACATTGGTTGTATAGTGTTTCAAATTGATTTGCTCCACAGGATTCAGAACCAGCTCAAGTTTCTGCCTCTGTTAATGACTTTCAGATCGACAACCTATACCTTCAACCCAAAACCAGCTAACCCCAGCTTCCTGAGCCACTCGCTGGTGGAGCTGCTGAGCCAGATTAGTCCTGCCTTCAAGAAGAACTTCACCTCGCTGCAAAAGAAAAGGTGATAACCTAGTTTTAATTTACTATAAGGCTCTCACATTTGCTTCAAGCTCTAGTAGTAATTGTTCTTGTGTGTTTTACTGTCCACGTTACTAGTAAAACAAGTTAAAACGTTTAGTCCTTTTCACTCTTTGACGTAATTTGAAGCAATTGCTCTGTTTAACTAAGGCAGGGATGTCAAACTCACTTTCATTGTGGGCCATAAAAAAAGATATGAATGTTCTTAAAGAGCTGCTTGTGCCAGAATGTATTGATAAATCCCATTGAACTGTTGTTTCAGCATTCAATAAGAATTTATTAAAATTAAATAAAATTAAACATCTTTTCACAACGATAATTCAGATTAATATGGGCAAAAATAAAATCACTGGTTTTTCGCTGCAGAATGCAGAGACATCCGTTTGAGAGGATAGCCACGCCTTTCCAGGTGTACAGCTGGACGGCGCCGCAGGTGGATCATGCGATGGACTGCGTCAGAGCTGAGGACGCCTACACCTCCCGCCTTGGTTATGAGGAGCACATACCGGGACAGGTGGGTGCGGCGAAATCCAGCTGTGGATGATGTCAGGAGCTTCCATGGCGTAAATGTGTGTTTGCCTTCAGACCAGAGACTGGAACGAGGAGTTGCAGACCACCAGGGAGCTGCCGCGGAAGAACTTACCTGAGCGACTACTGCGGGAGAGAGCCATTTTTAAGGTACTGCTGATACTTCTTAGGTGCTAGACGCAGGAGCAGAGTGTTTTCTGAATGTTTTTTTTTTACCATATAGGTCCACAGTGACTTTGCAGCTGCTGCCACTCGCGGGGCCATGGCAGTCATTGATGGCAATGTTATGGCGATCAACCCCGGTGAGGAAACGCGCATGCAGATGTTCATCTGGAACAACATCTTCTTCAGTCTGGGCTTCGACGTGCGGGACCACTATCGTGAGCTCGGCGGCGATGCTGCCGCCCATGCTGCGCCGACTAATGACTTGAACGGAGTACGTGCTTACGGGGCGGTGGATGTGGAGGGTCTCTACACCCTGGGGACAGTAGTAGTGGACTACAGAGGCTACAGAGTAACTGCACAGTCCATCATCCCAGGGATCCTGGAGCGAGAGCAGGAGCAGAGCGTCATCTACGGCTCCATTGATTTTGGAAAGACGGTTGTGTCTCATGGCAAATATCTGGAGCTGCTTGATAAAACCAGCAGGCCACTAAAGGTCAGAAACTCTTATTTACTCTATTCAGCTTATCTGATACATAAATTCATTCTCTAAGTGGATGTAATTCCTTGAATTGTTTGTATTTAAAGGTTTAATATCTAAAAAACATTTGAAAAGGTTTTTTTTTTTTTTTTTTAACTAGTCTTCCCTGTGCTTTTGTTAAGGCCATTACATTCTCCACAAGAACATACATTTTGTTTTCTTTTACTCAAGGCTACAGGAAGAACAAATTCTTTTTCTCACTGGTGACATTTCACACTTCACATACTCCTAGAAAATCTTAATGGGTTTCTCAGCTTGGACATCAGAAAAAACTCTCTACAAGAACTCCCAAGTCAGGGTTAAAAGAACAGAATGATGATATTTTGTTGTTGCTCCCCTTTGAGAGAACAAACTTATCTGTTCTTGTTCAGTATTTCACTTGGAAGAAGAATCATGCTGTCTGCCTACTTGTTGCTCTCTGGCTAGTCGCCGACTGCCTGCTTTTTTCAGATGTCTGTTTTTCTGCCTGGTTCGGTACTTCTTGCGTTTTTGGCTAACTGGTTATCTTTCTCTTGCTGTTTTGGGAAGCTAGCTAGGTATTACTTTATGTGTTCTGCTGTCTACGCTTTACAAATTTACCCTAATATTTGTTCAACTTCCTTTAGAGTCTGAAAGGAAGTGGTAAACTATCGGCACTGAGCTGTCTGTACATTTTCCTGCCTTTTTATTTGTATGCTCAGTTATTTACGAAAAGGAAATAAATATCTAACTAAAAGTCTGTTTTCTGTAATTCCTGTCTTATGTTTTAACCTTTATACATTATTAATATGTTTTTTCTCCTGTAAATTCCAGGTGCAGCAGCACAAAGTGCTGAATGAGAAGGAAGAATCAGTGGAGTTGTGCTCCTCCGTTGAATGCAAAGGCATCATTGGTAATGATGGCAGACACTACATCCTGGATCTTCTTCGAACCTTCCCTCCTGACTTGAACTTCCTGCCCGTGGATGGAGAGGAGCTGTCTGCAGAGAGCCAACGCCAAGGCTTCCCCCGGCAGCATCGTCATCGCTTGGCTTGTCTTCGCCAAGAGCTCATCGAGGCCTTTGTCGAGCACAGGTGGGCGTTGCTCTGCTTTTCTGGAGATTTTATGTTCCTGCCACTAAGATTTGAATCAAACTATTCTTTTTTGTTCCTCTTTAGATATCTTCTTTTTATGAAGATGGCAGCATTACAACTAATGCAGCAAAAGGCAAACAAGGACTCTAGCAAAACAGACGTGCCCGCCATTACCGAGACCTCAGCGACAGATAGCAACGTTGATTCCACACAGATTACTGCTGCACAAGCGTTGACAGATAGCACAGACCCGACAGACAACAACAGCACCTCTATTGCCCCACAAATGGCACCTGAAAGTGAAGAAAGCTCTTCAAAGCCCACAACAAACGGGCCTGTGGATCCCACAGGCTCCCAGAACGGGGAATGCAAAAGCCCACTGGAGGGTAAGGAGCTTGAGGAAAGTATTCCAGGATTAGCGCAGGCCAAAGAGCTGGCGGAGACCTTAGTGTCCGAAGATGGATCTGGTATGGGTACGTCTAGAATCATCCAGAACAAACTGGGGCTAGGACAAAGCAGCGAAAGCTACTCTGGTGGATGGTTTCATTGGTTAAAAGCAAGGAGAACCAGACAGTAACTGGATTAATTTCCGATTTTAGCAGCAGAGTATTTTAAAATGGATAAAAGTAAACAGAATGCTGCTGTCCGCCTGTTTAGCTGTCCCTGCTAATTGTCTGCCTACAGTCGGGGACGAGTTGGCTGCTATCATCTCCAGCATGTGAACCCTGTGCAGTAGGATCTGACCCTAATGACCTAATCAGTGGTTGTGGTGCTTAACCCAAAGTGATTTTGTGACGGTGTTTTATTAAAACAGCCTGACCTAATCAGAGGTGTCTGTAGTGTAGCTCAACTGGTGGTGGTCCAGGAGTTAAACTGTGGGTGTCCAGCTACACACTGGTGTCCTGCAGGTTTTAGATGAGTCTCTGCTCCAACACAGCTGATTCTGACGGTCCATCTATCTCCCTCAGCATGTCAAACCTGATAATGAATCAAACATCTGATTCAGAAGTGTTGAACCAGGGAAAGAAAGAAAACGTGCAGGACACCAGCTGTGACATAGCCATGTCTATAGTAAGCTGCAGTAAATAGAGTTTGGTACTGGTTGATGTTTCAATCTGTATTGTTGTTTGTTAAATAAAACTAGCAGAAAAGCATCTGCTTCAGACAAAAAAAGGAAAAAGTCAGATTAAAGTGTTTATTTTAAACTTGTTATGGACATGGCGAAACTGAACAGTTCAGACAAGCTATTGCAATTTCTTTTTTTCATTTTTGTTAATTTAATTAAATTTACTGACAAACAGATCCCAAAAGCCGCGAGGTGGTTCTCAACGCCTGCAAGGCCGTGGGCTCCATCAGCAACACTTCGTTTGATATTCGCTTCAACCCTGACATCTTCTCCCCAGGTAAGCATGAAAAGGAGATTGAACTGGTTAGAAAGGGAGTTGAACTGGGAATATAACCTGCTTAGTTTATTTAGCTGTAGAGAAACAAAATTGACTTAAAGACTTCCAGTCCTGTCTTCAAACTAAAAATGGATTTGAATTGATTTCCACTTGTAGTCTATTTCGTGGTTTTAATTAGTATTTCATGAAGCTTTCTGGTTATTATTTTCTCTTTGCACACTAAAGTTGCTTTTTGTCAACGTTGTTTGGTACTGTGCACATTTATTACCACAAAAACGCAAATAACAACTTAACAATAGCACTCAACCTTCATCCAATAGGCTGCTTTAGTTAAACAGTTTCATAAAGGTGTGTAAACAAAGTCAATTGTATTTTCATTTAGCCGTATCTCGAATGTGTAAAAAGCTTTCATCGATGAGCTTAAAAAGGAAAACCACTGGTATCTGCAGACCCAACACACAAACTTGGCAAACTTCATCACTTTTTAAAATTATTTGTTTGTCTTGAAATATAAAATATAGCAGTTCTAGCTGCAAGAAATACATGATTTCTGTTTTAAAAATTTCTCAAAATATTAGAGTTAATCCTCTCAGTTTAAAGCTTAAAACATTATGTTGAAAAGTTAGCGCATAGGTTTACATGTTTTATGTAGTCACATCTTAAATGTATATACTTATCTATTCTGTTGACTCTTACTATACCAATAGATACTTCTTTGTAATTAATAAGGTCTGGCTAGGAAACTTTTGAATTCATTGCTAAGCTAAAGCCTTTTTTATATGTACTTTGTAAAAGGCTGCAAAGTTGGGTAACTTAACTGAGCCAAAGTGTCAGGTCAGTTGTTTTTGTTATATTCTCTACTTCTTGTAGATGTAGGTTTTAAATCTGTATTTAAATGATTTAATCAGCCAGAATTAGAAAAGAATGATCACTTGTGTGAAGCTCAAACATGTTTTTTGAGTCCTCCCCAACCACCTCATGTTTCAGTAACCTTCCCACCTCTTTTATTTAATGAAATCTCAGCTAACGTGGTTGTGTGTGCATCCGCTGTTGAATCAGGGGTGCGTTTTCCAGAGGACACGTTAGAAGACGTCCAGAAGCAGAAGCAGCTGCTCAAAGACGCCGCTGCCTTCCTGGTCACCTGTCAGATCCCGTCTCTGGTCAGTGAGGGTCACTGGTTTCTTATCACTTTGGTTTATTTTTGTTCAATTTTAATGACAGGCTTAAGAAATCAGTTTTAAAATGTGTTTTATTCTGTATTTAGTATTAACTAGTCTGAGACTAGCAAGTCTTTCACATATATTATGCATCAAAGTTGGTCCAGATGCCAAAAAGTAGTGAGATAATCCTGTATTTCACTGCAGAATAGAAATATAACTTTATCTTCACATTTCTTTGTGACTGTCTAGATAATAAAACTTAACTTGATGAACTCGGTTTACTAGAATGTTATTCAATTTTCAGACTAATCTAGAAATTTGGGTCTGAAAATATTTGAGTCCTTATTTGAACTGAATGTTGTTTAAATTGGACGTGTGTGTGTTTTATCACCCAGGTTAAAGACTGTTTGGACCACAGCACTCTGCCCATGGATGGAGCCACGCTAACGGAGGCCTTGCACCAGAGAGGCATCAACGTCCGCTACTTAGGGACAGTTTTAGAGTTTGTGGACAAGACCCCGGCCAAAGCCCAGCTCGAGCATTTCTACGTGAGTCCGATTCCACAATCATAAACATTTTCACCTCCGTTCTAGAGAATAATCATGTTAAAGTGTTACACTTTTTCCTATTTTATTTCAGAGAATAGGAATCGTTGAGCTGATCACAAGGTGTGCAAAACATATCTTCAGGACATACCTGCAGGTTTGTAACTTTTCACACATTTTCTATCTGCTTATAGAGTTGATAAAATGCATCAATGGAAATGCATTCATGTATCTATCAAAAATCAGTAAACATGAATGATTTCTGTACACATTTAAAGAAGCAAAGTCGTATATATTTGAAGGATTTAGTATTTTACAATGATTTTAAGAATTATAAGAAAAACAGTAACTGGTAATACTAGTCAAGGGTGAATCACACCAAAATTCCTAATCACTAATTTCAATTAAATAGATTTCTGTGCTATTTTTTACTGGAGTTATGATGGGAGGTTTTAACAGGGAGAAACTGAATGTTCAGAATAATTTCTAAGCTAATAGATTCAACATCATGTCACTGCCTTCTTCTACAAACGACAAGACTTTCTATGAGAGGAAAGCAGATACTATTGAGTTTATGCAGTATTTAGGCTACTCTGAGCAATAAAAGCCGAAAATAATCAGATAGATTTGCTCAAATATCACGGCAGAGAAAGCAAACAAATACAATTAGTGACTGATTTGGAAAGATGAATAGAAAACCTTCAATAGAGACTGACTGAAATGACTTTCTGTTCAATTGCTTTGATGTTTTCTATTATAATGTTAAAATGAAGATTTTGGAAGCAAGATTCCAGTTTATTAACTTGTCTGACATTCAAGCTCACAAACCACATGTTTGCTTATTTTGTACCTTTCTTGTGGAAAAAAATGCAGAAGTTGCATCTATTGTTATATTTTCTCCCAAAGAGACGTAGGTCTTGGTTCAGAGCTCTGACCAAAAGTTCACTCAGACTTGAAGGTTATCAGTCCTGACTCAGTTCAGGTTTTGGCAATTCCTTTGTATACAAGAGGGAACCTAAAGTGTCACCAAGCTGTTCTTGTACAGAAAATTTGTTAACTGAGGGTAAAATTGGAGTTATTTTGAAAGGGTTGAATGTTTTCTCCCCTGCAGGGTGTGGAGCTATCGGCTCTCTCTGCTGCAGTGAGCCACTTCCTCAACTGCTTCCTGAGCTCCTTCCCCGACGCCGTCGCTCACCTGCCTCCCGACGAGCTCGTGTCGCGTCGCAAAAGCCGCAAGCGTCGCAACAGGGTCCCCGGCGGCGGTGACAACACGGCGTGGGCCAGCCTGACTCCCAGCGAGCTGTGGAAGAACATCGCCACCGAGGCTCAGAGCTATTATCACTTCAAAATGCAATGGTGGGTCTCCTATTTCAGCCATCCTCTCCTTCGGATGCCTGCTGTGTGCAAGCTGACTTGTTGATGCGTTTCCCTCTAGCGAGAGCGTCGACCAGGTTGTGGAGAAATACGGCCTGCAGAAAACCACCCTGCTCAGAGAAATCTCAGTCAAAACTGGCATCCAGGTAACGTTCACGGTTCCTGCAAGTCGGGGAAGTTTCACGATGGATTTCAGGGTTTTCCAAGTCAGGATGAGTTTGGGAAAAGTACTTGAATTTCCTGACTTTTTTTCCTTTATATCAGGGGTGTCCAAAGTCGGTCCGAGAGGACCGGCATCTTGCGTGTTTTAGTTCTCTCCCTGGTGGTAGTAACAACCTTTTCAGCATGTCAGTGTACTTCTTGGGCTTTAGCCATCATTTGATCCAGGGAGTGAACTAAAATATGCAGGATTCATGTTTTACTTCTTCGAGGTCTGACTTTGGTCACCTCTGCCTCATATTGTCTGAATGCAGCATCCTTCCTTCTAGTATTTCCAGCACATATAAATGTCATAAATTCACAGTAAACTTTAATGTCTTGTATTTTAAAATAAACGTTTAGAGCTGAGAAATGGACCCTTGGAAAAGTTTGACTTGTAAAATGTTGTCTTGCATTGGTTTTGATTAAACACTTTGTTTTGTTTGATTTCCAGATCCTGTTGAAGGAGTATAATTTTGACAGCCGTCACAAGCCGGCCTTCACAGAGGAGGACATCCTGAATATTTTCCCCGTCGTTAAACATGTAAACCCCAAAGCCTCAGACGCCTTCCACTTCTTCCAGAGCGGCCAGGCTAAAGTTCAGCAAGGTGGCGCTCTCCTGCCTCTCCCTCAAACAGAGTCTAATACAACATTTTTTGAATACAGAGAAGATAAAGGCAGCTACTTTTTATGTAAAACTTGTATTTAACATAATTTCTTTTTTTCAGGTTTTCTGAAAGAAGGTTGCGAACTGATCAATGAGGCTTTGAACCTCTTCAACAACGTTTATGGAGCCATGCACGTTGAGATCTGCGCCTGTCTACGCCTGCTGGCTCGCCTTTACTACATCATGGGAGACCATCCTGAGGTCAGCAAATAAATAAAATCCATGTTAACGCTTTGTTTTTTCATTTAAGCTGTAGTTTACACTCTTTTTCTTTTTTTTTTTTTTTTAATTCATCTGCAGGCTCTCAGCAACCAGCAAAAGGCAGTTCTGATGAGTGAAAGAGTCCTCGGCATCGAGCATCCCAACACAATCCAAGAATACGTGAGTTATCAGAAAGTCGCCCTCTTTTTAAATGTTTCACCAAACAGATTGTGAACTGGGTGTTTCTTGCCCTCTCTGTCAGATGCATTTGGCTCTTTACTGCTTCGCCAACGGCCAGCTTTCAACCGCCCTGAAGCTGCTCTATCGGGCTCGTTACCTCATGCTGTTGGTGTGCGGGGAGGACCACCCAGAGATGGCACTAATAGATGTAAGAACCTTTGTTGCTACATATCCAGAACCTGGCATTCAGTCTGAACTTGAATTATTTTGACAGAAATAAAGGAGAAAGATGTCAACCCTGAGATGTGAAAGTTGGTAGAGATTTACCCCCAAAATACTTGCAGCTGTAATTTAACCAAGAAAGTTTTCCTACAGTTTTGCACTTGGATGAATTCACATCACACTTTTCAGACTTTTACTTTGTGAAAAACGTCTTTAAAAGCAAGTTAAATAGAGACAGAATGAAGCATTTTGTTCTCCAGTTTGTGTCGGCCAATTTCACAAAATCTCAATTAAATACAGTGAATCTAGTGTGACTAAATCACATCATTTAATTACATTTTTTTGGAGGCATCTAAACCCTAATCTCTCTCTTCTGGTTCTGTGTTTGCAGAGTAATATCGGGCTTGTTCTTCATGGAGTGATGGAGTATGATTTATCCCTGAGATTCCTGGAGAACGCTCTGACCGTCAACACAAAGTATCACGGAGCTCGTTCCCTCAAAGTGGCTCTCAGGTGAGCAAAGACTTATTGCAGCATTGCATGCAGAGAAAATGGATAATCAAGTTTCTTGCGTAATTTTTTATTTTTTATTTATTTGCCTCGTGTTTTTCAGTCATCATCTGGTTGCCAGGGTGTATGAGAGTAAGGCAGAGTTTCGCTCTGCTTTGCAGCATGAGAAAGAGGGGTACACCATTTACAAGAACCAGGTGGGTCCTGCAGAGGTTCACACGCTGGCCTTCACCCCTCCTGTCAAAGCGAGCGTATTAACTCTGAGAATATTTCCCTCCTACCAGATGGGCGAGGCTCACGAGAAGACCAAGGAGAGCTCAGAGTATCTG
The DNA here is from genome assembly GCA_010277075.1 of Poeciliopsis retropinna. Classification (NCBI taxonomy): domain Eukaryota; kingdom Metazoa; phylum Chordata; class Actinopteri; order Cyprinodontiformes; family Poeciliidae; genus Poeciliopsis; species Poeciliopsis retropinna. The sequence continues at coordinate 11,803,105 of VMRM01000002.1, read as the reverse complement.
AAGTACCTGACCCAGCAGGCAGTGGCTCTGCAGAGAACCATGAACGAGATCTACAAGAACGGCTCCAACGCCAGCATCATGCCGCTGAAGGTGAGTGCTCCGGCTGTGACACGTTCTCTCCGACAGTGGAGAAAATCTGCGTTACTGAAGCCCCCGTGTCGCCCTGTTTTCCCAGTTTACTGCTCCCAGCATGGCCAGCATCCTGAAACAGCTCAACATCATCAACGGCATCATCTTTATTCCACTCAGGTAAAGTCAGAAAAGACGAGCCGAGACTATGAGGAAGTCTGTCTTGGGGAGGGATGAAGGAAAAATAAAACATTTAATGAAAAATGTGACTGTTAAGGGAAAACATTTTATTATGTCACATTACTATAATAAAGCTAGTCAATCTTATTGCATGTGGGATAAAACGGGTGCTCCGGTGAAGACTATTTGTTCCCATTCCCAGCCTTCACTAAAAGCTGGACTGCTTTCTTTAGATGGCTTTAATGTAATTTGAATCCAAAATGAAAATGCATTATAAATCATTTGAGTTTCAAAGCGTGTAAATGTGCAGAATATTGTTGTGGAATTGATGTATTTAGCAATTAGTGAACCATGTGTGGTGTTACTTACGCATTTGAATTTTTAGTCTTAACAGACATTTACCACAAACTTTTAATGGTTTTGAGACATGGAACAGAAAGAGGAGTGTTTGAGATGCCTGAATTTTCAAATTGAAGGCAAATATTTCCTGCTAAATTCTCAGACGCATATGTATCAGCCTTACTTACGCCGCTTATTTAGCAATCTCTTTCTATTTGATTAGCTTTATCAAACCCAATTGAGTGAACAACACATGGAGAAATAAAACATGATGCAATGTTGGTGCACCTCAGGACTAGCATCAAGTTGAACGCCTTGATGCGTTAAGACTTAAGAATAATTTGAATAAATAACATGGAAAGAAATCTTAAAGCAGGATGAATATAAACTAAATTTACTTGTATTCTTTTCCCTTTGTAGTCAAGAGGATCTGGAGAACCTGAAGGCAGAGGTGCAGAGGCGGCAGCAGCTGCAGGAGCTGGGAAAGAGCGAGGAGGGCAGCCCACTCGAACTAGAAGACAAAATACCTGTTGATTAACTTCCAGTAGCTCCAGGCACAGCTGTTTTCTGCTTAAAGAAAATAAGAGAGGAGAGAGGCTGTGACGCAACAGCCAAGCGATGGAGCCTGTGGACTTGAAAACTAAGTAAATCAGCTTTGAATAAACAGGGTGAGGGTGGGGTCAGGGAAGTCCTGGGAAGAAAAACCGTATGGACTGTAGGACAAACGAATGTAGAGCAGGGGCTTCCTACAACGTAGGAGAGGGAGGGAGCAGAAATTACAAATGATGTAGATTCAGTGTAAAGGTGCAATCAGAATAAAACTGGGCTCATGAAAGACATCCCTGAAAAGTGTTGGCTGCTTAGACAAATTACATTTGAATAGAATGACTGCAGCCGGAGGAGAGAGACCAAGAATGACCATGACATTATGTACCAGAGCCTTATCTGCCATATCATCACCCCGAAACGATGCTTCTTTTAAGACGCCTCAGAGGTGCTCCGAATGAAGCGGCACCGAGCCTGCCCCAGAACTCAGGGCGTGTTACCACTGTGCACGAACAGACCCGGAAAAAGGCAGTAAGCCAGAGATTTGTTTCCAACGGGGGCCGCAGAATGTAAACTCCCATCTTTGTACCTTCTTTAAGTCACTTTGTAGCAATCATACGTAAACCTCCCCGATCAGTCATGGGTTTAATTTGTTCTGTCGTTTGTACGGGCTACGTCCCAGGACGGGCGCTTTGAACCGATCAATTAATTTGTGTTAATTTGGTGGGCTTTATTTGTTTGGATTTTGTTTGTATGTTTTTAGAGTGTGCTGATCATCAATAAATTTAAGCCATGTTTGTTTTATGGAAAATGTATAGAAATGGAGACGGGGGGGGGGAAGAGATGTATAAATCTTGATTGGATCTAGGCAGGTACTTGGTGTTAAGGGAAATCACAGATCTCAAATACGTCCACTTTAAGTCGTAGATGTATCCAGATATATACAAATATATATATAAATATATACTAGCTGTGTTCAATCTTTTATTTTTACATTCAAACAAAACAGAATATACATGCATGTGTGTTTGACGGTGTGCGTCTGTGTGTAGTCTGATGGGAAAATCTGCCAAGCAGGACTGTTTGCTTTCCAAATGTTTTATACCTCCGCACATGTGAAAGCTGTTCAAACGCTGATGCATATTTTCTTAAAACATTCATGGCCACCGATGTTGTAAATCTGCTTACGTATGAAGTTGGTTGCTCTACTCCTCACTGCACAAGCTCTCACTTTTGGACTGATTTCTGTTTTTATTTTGTTCTGGCTTTCTGAGATTTAAAAACTAGCCAAGGTTGAGCGGCCCTTCTCTTGTGCAACTGCATGACCAAAAGTGGGCAAAGAGCAGGTATGATGGAAAAAAAAAATCTGTTTGTGTACATGCGATGTTTCCCATCTATTGTAATTTCCTTACATTGTTGCAGTGTGTAGATGTGTGATTAAAGCAATAGAGAGGGGATCCTGGAGTTTTGATTGTTTGTAGAGAATGTTTTTGCACAAAACATGCAAAATGGACTCCCCTTGAGTAAGCTTGTTCAGAAGTTAACATCAAGCTCTTCACAATGAATCCTAAAACTTGTCACAGCAGTTGCAGAGCCTGTACGTGCCTCTTGTGTATGTTCTTGAATTGAACTTGGGTCATAATGGGTGAACTTCAGTAGAATATAACCTAATATTTCCCTCTTTTGGTTTTCTGACTGTTTTGAATTAGTTTTAACTTGAATTTGACTTTGTTCGTGTACTTTGTCGACAGTAACACCAACATTGTCCACAAGGGTGCGCCAAACATCCTTTTGTTATTTTGAGGGAATTTAAAAACAAAATGTGCTGCAGGTGCACAAACGCGTTGTTTCTTTTTTACAGAACACGATGGATGAGTTTGAGGATAAATTGATTTAATCACCGTTGCACTACAAATGCATACAGAAAACACCAGATGGGAATAAACTGTAATCTGACACTTAAAAAAGTACCATATATGGTACTCACTTGGCCTGAATTGGAAAGCATGTGTGGATAACGTGTCTGACTACTATGTCCAAGCTGTTTTGACATATTCAGCGTAGAAAAAAAACACACCTTTTCTGAATAATTTTTCTGTCAATGGAAGCTTTTCTGAACGTGTAGTGGCTGAATCCATGCTCCCTGGCTGTGTGTCTGGTATTTGTGTGATGCTCTTTACATACTAACCTAATAATTTTTTTTTGGTCTGACTTCTTTTATAATAAATAAAATAATTTAGCTACAAATTTGCTTGGAGTTTCTTGCACCATCTCATATCAGTACACATATATTTTAGCTGTAGCAGCTGAAAAAATTGTTTTACTCAGATCTAAACTTGTAAAAATGAAATGCTTTGGCAGTTTCTCTTTATTTTAATAATTACATTTTGTTTTTTTCAGTGTTCAATTTAAGAGTAATGTGTAGCAAAACTTTTCAGTTGTAACACTGTCAAATGTGCAGGAACTCAGGTTTTATTTAATATATATTTTAACAAATATATCTGGTTTTATAAGTATTTGTGTAATATGCAAGGAGGGCAAATCGTGTTAAAGAAATGGAAGACAAGTAATTATTTCAGGAATCCTGTTAAGTTAAGAGAATGTGAACCAGCTCTATGATACAAGACTAAAAATGTATTCCACATTGAAAACTGAAAAATAGGCAAAATATAGGGTTAGAATTAATCACTTAAGAATAAATGGAAAATAAATAGTAGGAAATAGTCAAACTCACTTATAAAACACAAAACATTAAACTCAAAGTAGTAGGTGACCCTTTCATGCCAACTTAGATGTATTTTACGCTCGTAATATAACTAATGTAAAGTATTTAAAAATAAAGCCAAGTTTTTTTTAATTAATATAATTGAAAATATTAAGTAAAAATGAGTTGCAGAACTAAAAAGTATTCCATACACTCAAATAGTCAATTTTTCACTAAATATGTTATGTATGCACTATGGTCAACCAATAAATTGAACTACAAATGTGTTTTGAATAATTTTTTTTATTGTTTTCTGTTTTGTCCACTGCTCATATGTTTGACTATATTATTATTTTTACATAAGAAAGGAATGATTTTTATCTTTTTTGGCTGCACAACACTGCCTTAAATCTACACTTCAGCCTAAACATATGTATATATTCCCCACAACAATTCCCCATTTAATACGAGTTGTTTTTGTACAGGGAGGAAAGAGTTAATCCCTAGATATAAAAATAATAAATAGATTTTCTGTTGTCAAGGGCGTGCGCGCTCCCGTCGAGCAGTGAACGCGACCCGGCTGCGCGCTCCCTCGCCAAGGCGACTGCGGTAGAGCACAGGAGAAAAAAAAAAAACAAGCGAGTCGAAGCTGAGGAGACAAGACGGTACCACAGTTTACCTCCACATCACAAGATCACGTTTTGGAGCAGGAAATCTCACGCCCTGCCGGGTCGTGTTAACGTCGGAGACGGCTGACGAGACCCACCGAGGAGAATAAAAGGGTGAGTTGCTGGCTGTTGTTCCCCGTTGAAGCAGCAGCCGCGGTCGAAGGAATGTGGCGTTAGGTGGGGAAAATGACGATGTGGCTGTAATTGTTGCACCTCCTTTTTATGTCTCAAAATGGCGGACGGGCCGCTCGGACTGAAGCAGCAGGTACCCTGTCAGCGGACTTTGGTCCTGTTTTCAGATAGACATTCGTATGACGGGACGGGGATTGAGTGCGTGTCTTGTTATATGTGAGCGATCTAGCTAGCTGAGCTTGAAGGCGCGTCACGGCGGCCTGTACGGGGAAGAGTCACTGCAGCGGCTAACTTTGTGCCGGGAGGCTAACTTTACTGAGGGTAACTTTGGCTGAGCTGGTAATTGTCTCTGGTTAAAAAAGAAAAGCAATTGTGCAGATCTATTTTACAGATTACCACCGTATGGTAAGTGAGCAGCATTAGTCTGTATTCTGGAGCGATTCAGGTGTTGAATTTCTATTTTTTTCCCCCCACCCTGTAAGAAAACAAATGTCTGATCAATATTAGCCTACTTTACTGCTGAGGGACTCCTGCATTTTCCCACGGCTGGTGTTGTCTGTGTTTGTAGCTATAAATGGCGTGTGTTGACATTCCCCCGATGCTTCAGGTTGTGACAGTAACAAACATCAGATTGTTTCATGTTGCATGTTTCCTCAGCAAATGGTGGCTGTCATTCAGCCAGATGCTGACTGATGAAGCTCCCATCATCTCTGCATGTGCTGCACGCAGGTTTGTTGGGGGGAAAACAGGGTGGAGCACATCGGAGGCGATGTGTTTCTAGGAATACTCAACAGCATGTACGTGTCTTGTTTTCTCGTCTCTTTGTGTGCTTTGCCACTTTCACTCAGAGCTCAGAAGGCTGTAGTCTGTTCCTCAGACCTGGACTGGATCTTGGATAGCAAACATTTTCCTGTGCATGTATGATTTATCCTCCCCTCCATGCCTCTGAGGACTCTCCATCAGTCCATTAGTGGCAGCTATGGGCTTTTAAGGAAATTGTTTACTTTTGAAATCAGCATTCTGTGTCAGAAATAAACACCAATAGTTGCTCCTCTTTCAGGTAAGAGGATTTGTCTTGAGTCGACTTTGCACGGTTGTGGTCTTTGTTGATGATTTAATCATATGCAACCTAAACACAAGTGTTCAGACTCCTGAATTTGCCTATTTATACATTGGCATGAATAGGACTGAACCTAACTAATGTGCATGTTTTTATTGGATTTGAATTATTTTACAGTTCTGCTAAAATGTTTACAATTTCTGACTTTATTCCATGATGTAATTTCTGATTCATCCATCTGAATTTATACCGTAATATTAGACTAAAGCCTCTGCAAAATATGAGGTTGAGAAAGTCTGAAATTTAAAAAAATTAAAACAAAGAGCCCCATGTTATGTCAGCTTGTTCATACTGCAGTCAGACTGTCTGGTTTTGTAGATTTAAATAATAGAAACTGTCACATTTCTCCACTGACCCCTAAGATACGCTTTTTCTTGGCCAAAACTCGTTTTTGATTTTCTTTCGAAAATTCCTACAAATGTAGTTTTTCTTTTTCAATAGGTGTAGCAGTTTTAAATTAAGCTAAAAATAAAGAAAATGCAGTAATTGTTTTTTTTGTTGTTGTTGTTGTTTTTTTTTACATTTCAGCATTTGTCTTTCATCTTATTTTCATTAAGCTCACAAAAGTTCATCCAAGTGAGATTTGTTTATGATGCATTTTAGATCCAAAACTCAAAGTTATGTATTTATTGTGTAAGAATATATTAAGATTTTTCAGCGTTTGACCTGAAATTCAAAGGAAAATTGACAGATATTGATCTGTGGCTGACCGACAGACTGCATCTGTTATTCTTTATGGTCTTGTGTATGGAAGTTTATTTTGCTTTTGCATCGTACCATTAGATAAGGATAGATAAAGTACATGTTGTCCTCATGGTTGCTGTTAGTTTAGAGGGTTCTCCTGACTGCTAACTAGTGATTTAAATTCACAGAAGATACACAGGGCTTGCTGAAGACCATTACTTTCTCGATATCTACTTCATCACACCTTCCTGGTTGTGAAGCACCAGAAGTATATCAAACAACATGTGTAGCTTTAGCAGTAGAACTTATCAAATTGAGTAAACTTTGTCCTAAAAAATGTGAGTTTGGGGGCAGGGGATTTTTTTTAAAAAGTCATCAGTGCAGAGGTTTTTAGTCTGTTTAGAAATGGGTCGGTTTACAATGAAGGCCTTGTCCTTGTTTCCATTTCATTGGTATTTTGAGTTGAATCATTCATGTATACATTTTTGGAAACTCTCCTTAGTTAACTTGAGCCATATTTACACCCAGAATTGATTTATAAATGGTGAGAAAATTAGTTTAATAGCTGACTGCTTTCCCAGATTTCCAGCTGACCCTTAGGAAAATTGTTGGAATGTAAAGATCTGCTGCTGATAAATCTCTACATATTTGATCTTATTACAGACGACTTGGTAAATTAGACCCTTTTGGCAGGGGTCTTATTTGTTATCAGAAACTCTGTACATAAGGAAAATGATTCATTGCTCTCTTGTTGCCAGGATAAACTGTAAGTCAACCTAACCCACAAATGACTTTGAATATTATGTTAGCCTTGATATTAGGCTTGTTGATTCTTGTTAAAGAAACGGGTTCCAGCTCTAATAGACTTAATGGTAATGTGCTTGGAGAATCTGCAGGTTTAATTTGAAAACTTATCCAACCTGGTATCACTCCCAACATTACCTGAAATATTTAGAAAACCCTCCAGATGTATTAATTTATGGCAGAGCTGAGAAATGTGCCTGTCATCTTCGATGTTAAACAAGTTCTGTATTTATCATATTTGAGTAAAATGTGAACTGAACTGTTCTGCTTTGCCGCAATAATATGTTGGATAAAAAGGGTCAATAGCATGAATTAAACCAAAATATATTTTTCATTTCTAGATAAAGTTGCATGAAGCTAGAATCAACGTGAGGAAACAAATTTCTGTTGCAGAGTGTAAAAAGGAGAGCGACACCAAAGATTTTGTGGTCAATTTCTAACCACCGTCTATTGTAAAGCTGTTACCTGCTCATACTTGCCCGTCTGTTGTGAAAAATCAATGCCATCCCAAAGGTAAGAGAGCAGCTGGTGTTACACAGCTCTGCTGTTCAACAAAATACTTTAAAGAAAGAAACTTGGATTCCGGATTTTACGTTTTAAGCTGTCTTTAGCATCTCAAATGATCGATTTAAAAAAGTGAGCATGGTTTCTCATTTACTAAGTGTAAAAACCCACAGCTGTAAATCCTGTAGAAAATTCAAACCCTTTAACTGTGATATCCCAGAGACTTCAATGATAAGAAATGCATCAAACTTCTAGTTTTTGATGAGTCTATTGATCAAAAGAGCATTTATTTATTTATGTATTTATTTTCAATTACTTGTGATGTTTTTCTTTCCGACATGTTTGGCACCACCCTTAGACTGGGAGTGTCGTCGTCGTTACTGTCGGTGCACACAGTCACTGAGGCCACAACATATGGGTGACATGCAAACGTCCAGAGTCCCTGTGGGCTGGTACCAACGTTTACGCCTCTCTGGTTTTGTGGTGGCCTGTACTGTAGAGCGTACTGAAACGCCACCGTTGGAATATAGTGTCATTATAATGTTTTGGTTCAACACATGCAAGGTTTGTTTTCGCCCTGTGGAGTTTTCGACTTCATCTGACTACTATGGGCGTTACTGCAGACATTTGTCTTATATTTGTTTGTAGTATTGTTTCACTTCACTACCGTCTACAATTGATTTGACGTTTTAAGAAAAGGTGTCTGGTGCCGCAAACACAATAGTTGAAAGCAGGTAACAGGATCCTAAACACAAGCATAACAACCATGTCAGTCTGGAATAGGCCTTGACAATAAATCAGTAACAGTATGTATCAGTACAGTGTATATAGAAACGTAATCAATATTAATAGACGATTCTTCGGATAGATTATTCACTGAACTCCGATCCAGAACCACATCCTGGGGGATGTAGGCAGAGGAAAGGCTTTTAGTCACTCAGCCTCTCAAGGCCAGCTAAAGTAGGTTGGTGGCATCGACTAACTCACTCTTTGGTTGCCTGGCAACAACTAGTTGAGTAATGTAGAGCAGCACTTTGAGGTTTCACCTCTGTGCCGAATAGCTACTTAAAAATAAAAAACTGCGTGGAATGAAAACTGGATGAAACAGGAAAGGTCACGCTACTAGTTTGGCAGTATTTCAGATATTTAAAACAAAAACACCAATCAATCGTTTTCTATGTTGACAATTCTAAATATGGATCGATATGAAACGCTTAAACTGCAATACGTTTTTCTAATCTTGTCCTGCCCTAGCCTGGATGATATCAAAAGAGCAACATAAAAAAATAATGGCTGAGCTACAAGTTTGTATGCTATAAATAGTTGTACAAGAGAAACGTTTCACTTTTTATCTTTAGTTTGACATTTCCAATAATGCTTCACATGAAAAATTATTCTCTCTTATTTCAATGTGTCTTAGAAAATTATTTTGGATTGTTTTCCACAATACCGTTTGGAACATACATTTTTTTCATCACCACTTTACTTGGTTAGAAAGAGGACTAGACTGTTGCCAAGGACAAAGTCCCTGTTGGCGACGTGAAATCACCAGCAGAAAATGAAGGTCCACCGGATTCCTGCTGGTTTGGCTGCTTGTTTTAGAAAGATGGTGACGCAATGACACCAGAGGAGCGCGAATGTGAGTCAGAGGTGACTTTGGGGTCGTAACGGCCGGCCTTGTCAACATTGCTGCAGTGCCATGTTTTGCGATAAGACATCAGGACACTTTCACACCTGCAGCCAGACTTCACCCTTGGCTCAGTCGTCTTTTCTGCGTTCCTAAGGGGTGTGGCCCCGTTTCCCCAGACATGCTGTAGGCAAAATGCATTCCAGTCTTACATTTTACTACTACACTTTTTAATTTTGAAATCAAATATTATTATGCTACATTTACATTCATTTTAGTGAGATTTTTCTAGTGTTGCAATTTTTTAATGCTTTTATTTTGACACCATGATGCAGACTCTTCCTCTCTTATCTCAAGTTCTGTTTGTATTTGTTTTGCATTTGTTTCTATATTAGGCAGTGGACATCTTCAACTTCAGCAGCTAATGTTTTTTTCTCTTTTGTTGACCTAGTAAAAGCAGCGCTGGTGTCCTGATAATGGGAACAGGGTGTGGCTCATTAATTTTGACACCAAGTCTCTGTTTTCTGAGCTCAAAAGAGACGCAGGACAATTTTCTATTATTTAAAATGGGGTGGTTTAGCAACAAATAACCTCCAGGGATGCATCAGCAAATTGCATCTTACAAAGTCTGCATGGTCTGTAAAAAATTCCCATTGTTTGGTTCCTGCTGCTAAACAAATCAATGGGAGGAAGATTCATTAGGGTTATTAACCATCAATGGGCAGATTTACTGCTCCGTGTCTGCAGCTCAGACTCTTCTCCCTGAAGACTCAATATTTCTGCAGAGCTAATTAGCTTGATGACGTTGTTGTAAAAACCTTTTTAATTTCTAGAGCTGCCATTTGTAAAGCGACAGGAATGGTGTTTAGATCAATTATGGATTTGAACATCAATGTCTGTAGCTTATACACACAGTAGTAAGGCGCTATTAATACAGTATTCTCTGTATTAATAGCGATAAGTCATTCACGATTTAGTTCTGTGACCCTGACAGCTGCCAGAAAACCCTGCATGTCATAATCCACTGGCAGTCTGCTGTAGGCGGACGTTTGGACAGCTGTCAAGTGGTGATGTGAGGGTTCAGAGGTCAGGCATCTGTTACATCAGCCTGCTTTCTGTTGTTCATGCTTTCTACAGTCTTGGAGCCAAATTAATGTTTTAGTGAACAGCAGTGATTTAAAAATGTTACATTAGAGGCATCATGTGATAATTGGACAGTGTTCATTGGATGAACACGGTCTGGAATCAGACTGAAACTGCTTTTTTTTTTTTTTTTTTTTTTTTTTTTTTTTTTCTTCTTCTTTTTTTTTGTGAATGGAAACAGAGAGTGACTTTTTGCCTCTTTTAGAACATGGCAAGCCAATTTTGAATTTAAATTTTAAGGGTACCGACCCTCAGTTGGTTTGAGTGCGCAGTAGTATTTTATGGAGCAAATGGTACAGAGAATGTCACAACTCTCTCCAAAAACTCTGTGTTAGGAACAGCAGGTTTTACCCAAACATTAAGCCGACCATTGTCCAGTTTGGAATGCTGGCAGGATATCCTGGATAGACACAAACCCCAACTACAGATGTTCAATTGGTTTGTCTTCATTACTGTTATCACTGATAGTTTTTCGATTGCGTGTTCGAGTTGAAAGTCTTCCTACTAGCAGATATGGGCCTGGTCGTCAACTAAAATGTTCCTCTTTGAGCTGCATTGGGATCAAATGCCAGTCAGGGTTGCTTCTGCAGGGCATTTTTGATGTTCTCCATTTACATGGGTGAGTTCTCTCTGGGTACTCCCAAAGGAATGACGCGTAACAGTGATGGACTGTTATCCCTCCACTCGCCCAATGATCGCTGGACCACACTAGCGTCTGGATGGAGGGATTTCCAGTTGTTATAACTTGCTGGTGTTGCTCACAGCCTTAATGACCATTTTCTTTACTTCCCTTAATATTTATTCATACCACAAGCCCAAATAGTTAAAATATGCCAATGTCTGTCTTCACGGAATTATATAAATTCATCGCAAGCCTTTAGAGAAAGCCGTTTGGCTTAACTTGAACCTTTCTTCTCTGATACCTGTTCCAATTGACTAAAGCGAATACGCTAAGTGCCTAGTTCACAGAACAGTATTGAAATGTTAACTGCAAATAATTTTGCTCATATAAATTGTTGCTCACAAAGAGTGCTTTATTCCACATTTTGCAAAACAATTTCCTTTTATAACTCAGCCAGGCAGCTCTTGTGATCAAATGATGTTGAGATTTTACGGTCAGGAGACTTCGCTAGTAGTACAAGTGCTAATCCAGCCTTTATGGTTTTGTTCTATTTTTTTCTTAGTGGTGGTAACCTGTGGGGTGAAGTATATTTCTTTAAGAAAATGTAGGTCAATGCTTGAGAGGCAGTAGCTGCAGGAGAAGACTGCTGGCAGTGCAGGTTAGGAAAGTAGATGTGAGGAAACAATTATCGAATATGTGTGGCTTGGACAGATTTCTCAAAAGTAGAGAAACAAATTAATTTCAGATATTCTGAAGTCTATTCTATGTTGCTACTGGTGTCAGAGGTATTCTGTCATAAACCAATTTTCTTTCAAAAATAGAGCTATATTGTGTTATATTTAGACATTGTTGACTGAATCTTAATTAACTTTTTCTTTCCGGTGCAAACACTATGACATTAACCCTGGGCTACAAATGTCTCTATCCCCTCCTGCTCCTCATGTTGTTTTTTTATGCATGTCTAATGCTGACTTTTCCATTTCCCTGTCCTCCCCAGATGCGGTGTAGACTTGACTGGTGACTGGTCTGCACGCTCGCCGCTTCTCTCATTCCTGGAGATAGTCAAGTTGGAGGGGGGGCAGATTCCTGCGTTCCCCTCCTCTTAGTCTGTGTCTTTGTTTGGGACAAAAACCAACCACTTGCGCCTGGAGTACACGACCCACCCTGTCTCGTCGTTCCTGGCTCAGCACAGCTCATCCTTTGACTGAGGACATCGCACGATCTGCAGGAGATTCGCTTTTAACCTGCTGATCCCTCCCGGCCCCGCCCATAATCCCCCGTCGCCATGGTGCTGTCACAACGGCAACGAGACGAACTGTAAGTTGTTACGCAAATCTCTTGAGATTGAAAACTTGAATTTGTAAACTGTTCTTGCCTCAAGTTCATACACTTTCTGTGACGTGTTTCTGTTTTCACTGTGTGAAAAGAGTTAAAACTATTTTTATGAAGAGTTGTGGACAAATGCATGTAGTTCGGTAGCAAAAGATTCTCCACACATTTTGTTTCACAAATTTTACTGATCCACAACATGCTTACGTTTACACAATAAAGAGAATCACACATTGTTATACTTCTTATGTAGTACTTTTATAATAGAAACTGAAATTATGTGTACATTTACCAGAAAGGATATAAAACTTCAGTGCTGTATTTGACCTCTAAGGGTTTTTTATTTGGACAATATTTTAGCTCAGATTCCATTTTAGTTTTTCTAAAGTATTTATGTGAAGTTCTTTTGTTTTGAACATTTTTGTCAATATGTTGTCAGGCAGTGCCATGCCCCCTGCCTCAACCTGTCTAATCAAATTTAAGGTCTGAACATGCAGTCGCTGCTGATTTGAATCTCATGTTTCTTGAATCTGGTCAGAAACATGAGCACAAATAACCAACGTCAAAGAGGCTTGATATCGCCTCAAGCAAGATCTGTCGGTACAAAGAACTTATAAACAGGATTATGAGCTTGTTTTTCCAAGCTGAAAAGATAAACACCTCTTAATATTGCCATTCATTATAAAGATGGACCTCTCTCTGTGGTGAAGCAAGGGGATATATTGACAAAGGATGTAGTTTATTTCAGGAAGTGTTTTTCTTTTTTCCTCGTCAAAGAATCAATGTGTTGTTGACATTTCCGGAGCCCTCCTGAGACCTGAAGCTCAAATCTATTGATCCCTCCCTTGCCCCAAGAAACTGTTATGTTTACTGTAGGGCTGTTGTAAAGAATACTTTTAGTAATCGAGTATTCTATTGATTATTCTTACAATTCGAGTAATCGGATAAAAAAGAATGGATAAAATATTGGTAAAACATAACAGCAGTGGTACTATCGGATATCAGCAGTCCAAGTTTTCATATTTGAGCATCCTTAACAATAACTTTCTTGTAGTTTAGAAAGTTAGGTTGCAGGCAAATGTTCAAAATGCCATCATGTAATCTGTGGATGTTTTCTGGTCAAAAACACACCTGATAGTCTGGTTAGTAGACCTGGTTTGATTGGAGACAAAGAGGTAACATTGGTGAGATTTTGAGCTGATGCGGTTCGCTTTCACAGTGCACTGTCAAATGAACCAAAGCTTTTAAAGAAAACCTGTGCTCCCACTTGCCTGTGGTGGCGCTGCAACAACTACTACTGACTTAAACATTGTGAAACTTATTAAGAAGAAATGAGAGCATTTTCTTTATTCAAGAAATGTAAAAAAAAAAATTTGAGTCATCAAATTATAGCAATGGTAGGATTTCTCTCTTGCTTTGGAAAAATACCACAAGCTAACGCTGGACTCGCATGTTTGTTTTGCTGCATTTACCCAGAATGCCCTGCTTTCTGGGTAAAAGGAGACCACCTTTTGACCGGAGCGTGGTCGCTGGTCAAAAGGCATTCACAATATTAATTTGAACCGCACCAGAGTTCATTTAATCCGAACTTAGACCTAAGTTTGTAGAGGGTTTGCATAAAAGTTTGATTGTGCGTTTATACCTGTCCAAACAAACCAAACTTTCTAGACAGATGAACTAGATTAGGTTAAAGTGGATTAAAGAGAGCTGGTTTGAATGAACCCTAAGATCCCAATAAGATGCATTGAATTTGTGGTTGTATTGTGACAAAATGTGAAAAAGTTCAATTTGTATAAATGCAGTGAACTCAGTCTGTGGGCTTGGCAGTTAACCCCTGATGTGTGGCACTAAAAGTACAAAACAATTGGATCTTAAAGGTTGTAAGAGAGATTTGTTTCTGATGAATACAGCAGAAATAAATTGTAGAGATGAGTAGACAGTTTTGGTAAATTTTCATTTTACCAAAACTGTAAAATGTTTTGGTTTTTTGATGTGTTTCACTCCATCAAAAGAAAAAAATGCTTCAGCGTTCACATGACGAGGCACTTCACATTCCTGACAGTGTCTCAGTGTATCTGTGGTTGTTGCCTTGCAAAGGTCTGTTGGTATGGAGGCGTCTATTGGAATGCTAATCATCGCTATTCAGAGGAAGTGTTGAAGATCCCCACCACCACCACCAACAGTCACTAAACCCCCCCAGCTCCTCTTAACCCGGTTCTTAGCAGCACACGTCTTTGGTGCCATCGCTCACAGGAAACACTTGTGGGACCGCTGGAGTCGCATTCAAATGGCCGTTGCGTTCCACCCGCCAGAGATGTCCCTGCTCGCAGTTGGAGCTCTCATTGATCGGACCATAAAGCGACCCTAAGATTGAGTTTTCTGACTGGCTCCCTCATTTTGGGATACAAACCCAGCAGGCCTTTTCAGTGCATCACACAATAACTGTTAGACTGCTTGACATCACACCACATCTTTCTTTGTTTCACTTTTCTAAATTTGCTTTGACTTTAACACGCATTCAGCTAATAAATTTCCTTTTTTTTTCCCCCTGTTTTGCTCTTTCCAATTACTGTTCAGTTTGGTTCAGTATGTAAATTTAATTAACACAGATATAGAAATCAATGCATTGCTCTTAATCCCACGTTTTGTTTCTTGAGCTTGATGAATTGCTCTTCGGCACAGAGTTTAAGTTCAGCACATCTTAAAAAGATAATCTTTGTCCTCTAAATCGATGTGATTTTTGTCAGCACCACAGTCAGCTGCTGTGTTGGTTCAGCATCTTCACAACAACTCTATTTTTGCCTGTTTCAACCAATGAAAGCGTGTTTGTGTTTCTGTTTAGGGTCGAAGGACTCATCCCTGGCAGCATGTTGTTGAAACAGATATATAATACAAAATATCTGCTCTCCTAAAATACCCAGGGGCAGCCATGTGCAAATGGGTTCTTGCTTTTGTGGCTCCTCCGAGCTTTACAAAGAAAATCCCTTCAGCCACCTCCATTTCGTAGTCAGCGAGATGCGTCATGTGAGTTCTGCTCGCCATCTTTCTCCTGCAGCGAATGCGGTGTCATAATGGTTATTTAAAAATTTAGATGTAAAATGTTGGAGAGGAGTGGCTTTCTTCAACCTGGGACAAATATGCTGGGTAAAATCTACGCTGTCACAATCATTTTACCTTAATCTGTGGCTCCAATTTCTGCGACTCTCTAGAGAGGTTTGTGGATCGTTAAGTACAAAAATAACAAACACAAAAATGGGTGGAATGTAGTGAGAAAAATTTGTAGCGGAAAAGCTGCATATTGGGTTGCTAGGCGGTGGGCTCGTGTTGCTAGGTAACCAAGCTGTTCCCGCCGATTGTGACTTAGTAATTAGAAGATTTTTCAAATGGTTCGTTTTCCAGACACCAAAAATTATCTTATTGCCAGAAAACTACTGGGCATATTTTATTTTATTAATTTGCTTTTTTTGTGCTTTGACTGTTTCTGGAAGCAGTGTAAATCCAAATGAATTTAGCATAATAGATTCCCTTTAAGGAGTACACTATGACAGTATCAATGATAAAAGTAGGTTTTAAAATTCAGCAAGATTGACATTACAGTAAGTGGGGTTACCATTATTAAAGTAGTTTTACAAGATGGAGAAGGGATTATTGATTTGCATGATTTTCTGGTTGCACCCAAACATATTTACACTTTTGAACAGTACATCAATATATTATAGTTGAGAGACATCTATTAGTCGCAGTAGTTCCTCATAATACTATCAGTGTTTCATACAGTGATTTTGTGATGACAATAAATGTGTAATATATTGTGCCACCCTAGTATTACATAACATGTAGCATGTTCATTTAAACCAGGGTTCTGACACCTTTCTGATCCAAAGAGCCATTTTTGCCCTAAGTGCAGCTAAATGAAACTTATGTAGAGCCACAAACATGAAGACAACTTAATGCTCAAGTTATATAAATAATTAGCAATTTAATAAAGATCTGCCTTATTGTTACATCTCTGTGAATAAGTTTTTTTTGTTACCATTATGTTCTTCATTTTAATCTAAAGCGGTGTATGAATGGCTGTCATAGAATAAAAAGCATCACTGTGTGCTGTACACCCTTCATGAAAGAAGTGTGTTTTGGTGTGTACTCCACACAGCTGGCTTTTCAGCCGTGTTTTCCTTTAGATCTGCAGGTACGTGCTTGTAGTCTTTACAACAAAGAGCAAACATTGCATCCATTGTTGCACCAACTAAATCCATGCTTGATTTAAACACTTTAAATGAGTTTTTTAATGTCTCTGGGCTGGTTCCCTTTGAAGTTTTCTCCTGGCTTAATTGTTGATCTCCTCTGCGATCTTTCTCTTAGTTTGAAAGTGAAACTCATGTTCAGCAGCTTCATGAGAGGTTTTCTCCTTTCTGCCTAAAATAATGTGATTGACCAGCTGTGTGGTCAAGCATTGGCTGTCCTCAGGTGACACGCGTCTTGTCACTGTAATTATTCCTGTTTGACTCTGCAGATAACGAAGATGGATCTTAAATTTTAATCAGTAACAATTATAACAGGGAGCTTTTTATAACTGAGCAGTTAAGCAAACCTATCATGAGATTCCTGTGTTGTTTTTGTGTAACTTTCTCTTTGAAGTTACAAAGTCATCAGCTGTTCAGTACATGCTTAAATTAGCTCTCCCCCTGTCTACTTTCCTTCATGCTTTGTCTGCTCAGCTGAAAGCGCCTCTTGTTGCTTTTACCCTAGAGCCTTTCTGAATCTGTACACTGATTATTTTTAATAATATTGATTTTTTTATTTTTTTATTTTTTATTTTTTATTTTTTTAGATTAAGCAATCAGCATTTCTGTTACAAGTTTGTTTAGGAACAACTCATCTTGGAATGGGCGAACACATTCAGTCTTAGGTGTTCATATTTCTATTAGTTTGTTTGAGCACTTTGAAAAATGTTTCATGGTTCTTTTGGTTCTGAATAGAAGTAACCCAATCAAGCTAAAGGTGTGTGGGGATTTTTTTTTTTTTTTTAATAACTAATGTGTTTAACATAAAATTAACAAACAAAATTAAGCGTAAACTTTGGTTTATTTCCACCTTGGATACAAAATCTTGGTTTGCTTTGAATATTACACAGCTTGTAGGCCTGAAAGGTGAAATTACACTTGTTTCATCAGCAGTTAACTGGATTAGCATTTCGTTGTTTAATATTATGGTGAACATCTGTTGGTTGGTGCGTTTACAGACTAAAAATAATGGGAATTCTTAGTGCTATTCCCCTTTGAAGTTGGATATATCAGTTTTTTGCCGCGACTTGGACACAAATTTACCAACTATGATCTCTTCCAGATTTGTGTATTTCTGGCATTGAAGTAAAACTGAGAAATGAGAAAAAAATACTGCAAAACCCATAAGGCATTGCAAAATTAACCCTATCAATCACTGTGTAAATATTATCCACCTGTTTAGTTTTCTGACATTTTAAAATAATTCGTATAACTAATTTTTTTTTTTTTTGTCTTTTACCCCGAAGCTGGTGATAATTTTATTTTTCAGATGAGATTATATGAGTCACTTCATTGATGATGTGATCGTTTAACAGGAAATGGGAGGATGTGACGCAGTTCGGCTGACTCACCTCCTCTCTCTGAAGGATGAGCTCACGCGTCTCTCTTCCTCTGCTTGTATCTGTTCATGCGGCCGTTTCTGCTGCCTCACTCATCTAAGCTACATCCATAGCACAGATCCCGGCACTAATGTCACCGACATGAGACGGACCAGCTTTACTCAGACCCTGAACGCATCCTGCAGGTCGACAATGTTTGAGCCATTCGCGAGCCTCCAAAGTTGTTTTTATGTCTGACATGGACAGGCCTTTTATTTCGCTCAAGGGAAGCGAGATTCATAGTTATTGTTCCACGGTTTTGTTTCACCCCTCCAGTGTGTCATCTCTGTCCACAGCTCTTTCTCTCCATCTTTCTCTAACGACTCATCTAGCTGCTCGTAACCATGGAAACCAGCTAGCTTGCTCCCCTTCTGTCGCCATCAGTGAACCTCAGTCTGGCTGCCTCTGTTTTCTTTCTTTTTTCTTAATACAATCAGTGGCGGCTCTGTCTTTTCAAAAAATACATATTGATGGATGTGGGATGCGTTCGCCACATTCAGGGGGAAGCGATGTGTTTAGGGAGTGGTGGGCTCGCCTTGTCGGTGCTTTTAGCTCTGTAGGTGGGTGTATTAATGCGTTTGTGCGCTGTGTTGTTGGAACATCAGGAGAAAAATTAAACATTTACCAACATCAACCCATTCTCTTGATCTGTCCCTGAATGTGGATTACAGATGAGATAAAAACTTTTTTTTTTCTTATTTTAAGATCAACATAAAGCTACTTTTTGTTCGGCTCTCTCCTCTGTCTTGTGATTCACTTTTTGCATCAGTTTCCTGCATATTTAAACACTTTCTCAGACATGCTGCAACACCAAGGCCCTCCTTTTGCTTGCTGCAGGTAACCTCCTGCTAACCTTGAGCTGTAACAAGGTCTGCTCCTGTTGTCATGGGGATTCAGGTGGTGGTAAGAAGAAAGGGGTTTTAATGCTGCACGCTGCCCGAGAGGGCATGGGGGGCACAGGCTGGGCTGACAGATTGTGGCTCTTCATACTGGCACAGCGAAGCGTTGCCTCTCTGACAGCTTGTCAGGGATCTTCTGGCGTTAATAGTCTGTGGAAACATCGGAGGGCAGGAAAATGTTGGGTTACAGAGGAAAAATTTGCTTTGATGCCCTTTTGTATTCATTGTCTCGCGCGCTCTCTTTTTATTTTGGCTTTAGAATTTTCAAGTTGAAAAGAAAACATCTAAAATAATTGATCAGAATAAGCCTGTTGAAATGTATGACTTAAAGTTATGTAGCTTTTTATAAACCCGAATGACTCATGAAGAACCAGAGTGAAAGAAAATGTGAATTTTGAGATGACCTCATAGTAAAAATGTCTTGTATTACAAATAGTAGAACTGTAACCTTATTATTCTTGCTGACAATATTATCCTCTTCAGCAGTTCATTGAAGCGCTACATTAATTTTAGCATATTTCGTATTTAGCTTTGACTTGTTGATGTTTCAGCTTGTTTCATAAATCATTGCGGTTCCAGTTAATTATGCACAGACAAAGCTGACAGAGGAAGTATTTCTGCTGCTTTATAAACTTTGTGCTTTGAATGTTAAGTTTAATAACAGGTGTTTTAGCCAGAAAGAAAAGCATTATAGGCCAGTTTATTTCTATCCATTTTATGCATTCAAACACTAAAGAAATATGAATAAAGTCTGAGGTTGTACAGTGGTCATTTACTTTAATGTGTAACAAACAATTAATGGTTTTATACCTACAACTTTTAATGTAATTTATTCAAGCAGCAGTTTTGGATATCAAAGTGGGGCTGCTTTGTGAAAGATAACTTTAGAAAATCTGACATCAGAAACCGTCTTTATTGTGATTTTGATCGTTTTTAACTAGGAAAATCCCAACTCTGGATGCAACATGAGCTCCACAAGCAAAACAAATCAGATGACTAAACAGTCACCTGATTTGTTTGTATGAACTACAGCAGTTCAAATAGACTCAGGTTGTTTTTGGGTTTAGACTCCGATAAGCTTCAGGTGATGGTGATCCATAAATGTAAATGTAATATCTACATTTAGTGTATATCACATTGCAAATATCACCATATTTTCTAAAGATGTACTTCAGACACAACCACTTTTTTTATTAGTATTTTTATTTTTGCATCAAGCTAATGAACATATTACAGCTTCACTTAATAACTAATTAGGAAACATAAGTTCTTTTTTTCATTAGAAGCTTCTATTTGTTTTTATTTTGAACATGACTAAAATTACATTTTATGAACAAGATTTTTTTACTGTCCCTACATTACCTGATAATCTTTGATCTAATAATTTTAACAAAAACAGAACACTTTACTATAATTTTTCATTTTACTATATATGTTGAAATTATGTTCAATATTTTATAGTGATAACATTTAAATTAATTTCTTAAAGGAAACGTACATGAACAAGCCAATGTTTTTTGCGGGGTAGTTAGTCTTTGTTTTCTTGTATGTTTTTAATTTAACCTTTACCTTTTGGTTTGGTGCTTTTACTTTGTGGATAAGCAGCACTATAAATAATTCCCTTTTCTGCACCCTCATGAGAAACTAATTAAATGGAGAATAAAACCTGACCTGTTGAGACTATGTGACTTAAGCCTCATTAATAACTCTTGGTAAATTGAACTGCTGCTGATTCTGCAGTCGTAACCAAGCCCTGTGTGTATGTGTGTTGAATGTTTGTGTGTGTTATAGGTGGAAGCTCACGAGACTTTTAAAAAAAAAAAAAAAAAAAAAAAAGGAAGAGTGAAGGCAGCTTCCCCTGTCCTGGCGTTCGGCTGTGACTGCCTACTCTATTGTCTGCGCTATCTGTCCATCTATCTTCACATTTTTGAATTTGCTGGCCTACCGCTTGGATCCCCGCCACCTTTTGTGTCTTCGAAGTGCTGCTTTTGTTTGTCTGTAAACCTGAGCCTGACAAGGAGAAGCACCAGCTACCCAGTAGCCAGAAGCTTGCTGGGTTTGCAGGGATTATTGTGTCTGCCAGTGATTTTTGTCTGTTTCTTTCTCTGTGGGATTGGTGATGGTGAGATAGAGACACTGGGTTTCATTTTCCACATATATACACCACGGGGAGTTATCCGTTCTCCTTGTTTGCCCAGAGCAGTAGGAACTCATTACAGAAGCTTGACAGATACGCTCTGAATTTGTGGCAAACTGGTAGAAATATATCTGCAGTCGAGAGCATGAGAGGGTGTGTACATGACGCTACAGGCAGAGCCAGCTGGATTTATGCATGCAGAAGCATTTGGATTTCTTTTAGTGATCCAATCCTGTGTGTGTGTGGCAGGGGGGGGAATGTTCAATTTGCATCTTTGTCTGACACCTTTTGCTGAACGTGCTCATTTTCTGTCTTTGTTTTACAGTTCTGAATGCATTTCCCATTAACCATGTCGTTTCTCGTGGCACTTTAACCACTATCTAGTCGGCTAATCTGGAGAACTAATTATGGCTCCTCTTTGTCTCTTTCAGAAATCGAGCAATAGCCGATTATCTACGTTCCAATGGCTACGAAGAGGCTTACTCCACTTTCAAGAAGGAAGCGGAATTAGATAACGTGAGTAGATTAAAAATGGCCACACACACATCCGCCCTGCACCAACACCAATTTATACTAACAGTATGTCTTGATTCCCCATTTATTTCTCATTTTAGTCGACATGTTCTCTAGTGTGACCAGGAGCACCTGCACCCAATTAGCCTGAGTTGTGTGATGGAGGGGAGGGGGGCGAGGCGCAGCAGGATTTTAGTAACCAAGCTTGACACAAGCTTTTATTCACCTGAAACTTATGGGTTCTTCTTGCTACCTATCTGAATTTTCTGGTTCATTCCAGGTCTCTGGTTTGTGAATTTTTGACTATTTTAGCTCATTCCAATTTTTATTAGCACTGCAATATATGAAGATGTAAAAAAAAAAAATATATTGAACCATCTTGCTTTTCTTTCTTGAGAGGATGTTGGTAACTATTACTGAGAGCTGAGATAAAATGACACCTTATGAGAGATCAACTGCTGCAAAACGATTCGCATTTAATATTTTCTTCACATTGTCTTCAGCATGTTAATGAATAAAGTGATTAGTATTGCAAAAACAGATTTTCCTCGCTGTGTATATTCCACAACACGGACTAAAAGCTTGAAAGGATGAAAAGAAGCACATTTAATATTCTCCATCCAGCTTTCTTGTGAACTGCTGAAAGACTTGCTCTCTCTCGCTTTCTTTTGTGCTTCCTTTGACTTTCACAAAAATACAATGAGATTAAATTAGTTTGAAAATTCTTGTTTTTTTCCCCCTTGGATTCTTTTCATATATAAAAAGTATCAAACATTATTAACACGTTCACATTCAAAGATATGAACATTTTATTAGAATTACAATAGCATCTATTTTTGCCCTTTGCTCTCATTAAAATTTATAGGCTGTTACTTAGATGATGGATATTATAGCTTTAGAACAACATAAAGGAAAAATACAAAGCTCTAACTAAAAGTATTTTTTAGTAGCTGCTGTTCATTGCATGACAATTATTTGTAATATATTTAGATCCTCTTTCAATCGTCGGCTTACCCTCGTATTTTCAGCCTCATGTAGCAGTCTTTCACCTTGCCTCCACGTGATGCTCTGCTCGTGTGTCTTTATCTGCTTCCCTCCCAGTCATTTTCCATGTGGCAGCTCTTTGGAAGCAGCCTGAATAATAGATGAATGGCACAGAGGGGATCATTGCACCCTGTTGGGTTGTAGCACTGAGCCACACACACCTTAGTAGAGCCATGCCAAACAGCCAAGTGGTTTAGCCCCATATTCCTGATTCCTCGTTAAGTTTTTTACAACATCTTAGTTTGGAGGGAACATTTTATCCACTTAAATGTCCTTCACCTTGTGGCTATTTAAGTTGCAGGTTGAGAACAGGGCTTATCAGTTTCTTTAGCAGAAATAATTAATGGAAGTCATTCTCTGTTTTTTTTTTTTTTTTTTTTTTTTTATTTCCTAGATGAAAGAAAAATGCACTACCTGCATGCACAGGAAAACACATATGTTCATCATCAATTGCCAACCGTCTGGCAGACTGCACTGTCTGGCACTTGTGTTTCAGTTTGCATCTTTGTGTGTGTTAACATCCAGGCAGATGGCAGATTAGATGATTGAAGATTTGTCCAGGCGAAATTTCCTATTCTTCTATATTGTTTTTCTTTTTCCTCCTTTATTACCCCTCCTTATGTGTCTTTCCTTTTCATAGTTTGAGTCCTTCTGAGGAATCCCCATTCTGTCATTAGAAAGTGCTCTAGATAGATAGACATAGACACTCTGGTACTGCAAGAAAATCTTCTGGATGATGTTGCTTTGTTTAGAGCCGAGGGTGTAGCTGTGAAGTAGGAACACAATGTTAATTTTCCCCCTCACTGACGCTGTAGCTGTCTGTCAGTGTGGGTTTTTGATGCTTTGATAGTCTGTAGTGCCCTCAAGGCATGGGTAGACACACACAGAGGTACTGGATCTGTTGTTTGCTCACCATAAAACAATACCTCCTGTTTACTTGTAGTATTAGCAAACTAGTATTGCA
Source organism: Poeciliopsis retropinna (assembly GCA_010277075.1). NCBI lineage: Eukaryota > Metazoa > Chordata > Actinopteri > Cyprinodontiformes > Poeciliidae > Poeciliopsis > Poeciliopsis retropinna. The sequence goes on along the minus strand of VMRM01000002.1, from coordinate 11,779,415 downwards.
CAAATGTGAGAGGAGAAGAGATCTACCCATTAGAGAGGTAGATCTCTGATTTGTAATTATGTTAAGTGCTGACCAGAACTCTTGTCATCTAAAGGTCTACAATTACCAACATTAAATATATATATATTTTTTTCTAGCTTGAAAATTAAACTGCTCGTTTCCACTGAGCAGTACAGCACTGGTTGTTGTGATTTCCATTCTAAAAGCAGTTCATACAACACTTTTCCCTTGTAGGGCCTTAGGAAATGGTACAGTAAGGGCAGAGCTATCAGAGTCACACAGCAGTTCATTGATCGGGGAGGAGAAAAACGTCACTGCTTGAGACGAGCATGAGTCGTACGAGTGTGTCCAGTTTGTTATCACAGTCATACGACGTTAGGAGTTTGGATTTAACCACTCTGCCCAGTGAGAGTTTAACATGTGGTGGAAATGTTTTCCTGAATACAATGAACCATAAGATGGCATACTGAACCACAACGTACCGCACAATGGAAATGAGACATTAGAGAAACGACTCCCCATCATCAGAAAGCTGCAAATGCATTAAAATCCTTCAAGTTATGGGATATGGCTGTCTGAACAAATAAAACTCCACTAAAAGGAATGTCAGAGTGTTTCATTTTAATGTAGCACTCTGACATTAAAATGATATTTAACACATTAAAATACCAAAAGAGCCGAATCATAATATCCAGTTAAAATAAAAAATGAGGCTCTCCAACCTGGTATTTGAGACGAAAAAGCTTAAATTTGCTGTCAAAAGTGTTGTTAGATAATTCATGTTTTATTATAAGTCTCTAGAGATGTCCTATAAACCTGCTTGGGATCAGTCATTAGTTATAGTGGGACCAAAGGTGATGTCACACTGTGTGAGAGAGGTCTTACAAAGCACTACAGCCAAACTGGATTTCTCTGTCATTTCAGAACAAAACCAGCATGAGAATACTGAGGTTGAGCTTTAAGCAGTCTTTAGCATCAGCATCTAATGATAAGCACTGTTAGCACTAACAGTCTTATTGTATTCCCTATCTAACCAGTAGATATCTAAAAATACTCTTTTCAGACTATTAGAAGTGACTTCTTCAATTAGATAAAATCAAAATGCTTTTAAAAATGTTCCTTCTCAGTCAAGTTGAATGGCCCACAACAGGCCGATCACTGGTCAACGCTGGCCAAGTGTAGAATCACTGGATTTCTCAATCCACCTCAAATGGAAGTATAGTTTAAGATGTATAAAAGTGAAGGCGAGTGTTAAAGAGTGATTGTTTTGTTTTCTCTTGAACCCTCTCACTTTGTCGCTTTTCTAAAAACTGAAATTTTTTTTTGCTCATTTGCTCGGCTCATTTTGACCAAATTTCCTCAATGTTTTCATCTTAGACTCGTCTTTCCTCAAAGGTAAAAACTCCAAATCAAAGTATCTGAAACAGCACAGCAAATCTTGTTGTTTCAAACACAATTTAAAATTTTGATGGACACGTCGCAAAATTAGTCAACAAAGCCCACAGCTAGTGACCAGCTCAGGGTATTAGCCTGCAGGTGGAATCAGACTTGTCTGCCAGCGCTGCTACAAGTTAACTTCCACCGCTGCCTCTGTCCTGGCTGTGTGGCAGTAAGCTGCCTAAGCCTTTCTGCAAGAGATTAGCTTGTGTGAGAAGGATTAGGACTAGTCCCTCAGTGTGTGTGTGTATATAGTATAAGTGTGTGTGGTGTACAGTAGGATGGCAGAGTCTGGAAGCCAGCCTCGGTCTGTGTGTGGTGTGTAAATAATTCCCTGTTCTCTTTTGCTATAGCTGCAGACCTCAACATGCCACTCCAGCTGGCCCCTGTTCCTTAGGCCCCACTGATTATGCTGAGCTCATGACTTTGATTGGCTTTCTTTGTGTCTGATATCCTCTTGTTTCTGTACAGAATGAAGAACTGGATAAGAAGTATGCTGGCCTTTTGGAAAAGAAATGGACCTCAGTCATCAGATTACAAAAGAAGGTTTGTGGGGTGTTTTTCCTCCTCAAAGAATGCTTGTGGGGATTACAGTCTTGTGAACAGTTCGTGACATTACAGCTGAACACGGCGCTAAAAAAAACATCATTGACACAAGTTTAAGTAATATGTTGGGTAAAAGCTGAAGCTTGACCTTGATAACAAAACATATTTTCCCTTTTATATAGTTTATTTTAAATAAATTTTCCTGTAATGCTGTGAACTCTGGACAGGTGATGGAGCTCGAATCGAAGCTGAACGAAGCTAAAGAGGAAATCACCCTGGGTGGACCAGTAAGTCAGAAGCGTGACCCCAAAGAGTGGATCCCGCGTCCGCCTGAAAGATACGCGCTGAGCGGCCACCGCAACCCCGTCACCCGCGTCATCTTCCACCCAGTCTTCAGCGTCATGGTGTCGGCCTCTGAGGACGCAACAATAAAGGTTAGTGCCCCTACAAGGAGAGGATTCTGTAAATATCAAAGAGAAAATTGAGAGTTTTAAGTGGTTTGTTTAAAGGTAATGAGTGGGAATGTCCAGACAAGAATCTTTTGTCCAGTAATTTCTATTTGTCTGATCCTACATTAGTTCATAAAATCGAAGCAATATATATATATATTTTTTAAGCATGTACGGGGCATGAAAGTATAATAAAGTAGCACAGTATGTTTCCCCAGTATTCTTCTTTGTGATTGGCTGGGTGTCACTTATCAGAGTCTGCAGTGAAGTGGAGAATGTTGCAGGCTTTCCTATCTGGCTTTCTACAAGATTTTGAGAACAATATTTCATTTTCTTCTCCATGAAGAACATGATCTTCACAACGTTTAGTCCGTTTCCGTTGCAGAGTTCTCATCCACAGCGTTTACCAGGTCACACGACACAGGCGATTCACGAAGCAGCCGGTGTTTCTGTTGGTGTCACTGGAAAAGTGAGAAATGCTGATTGATATAAAAAGGCAAGCACTCTGACATGGTAATCATTTCAAAGTGCCTTGATTGGGACGCAGAACACTTTTACTAATACATTTCTTGGATGCAAGAAAACTGTGCAACTTAAACAATAGTTTTCCAGCTACGATGAGATCAGAAATGTATAAAGACAAAAGAAAACTTCTGCCATGTTGAAACAGCTGCAGTCTTAAAAATGTCAATGTGGGGATTAGGATCTTCACAGTCGCATTAAACAGTTACTTTCATTAGTTTCGGTAATTTGCGTTGAAAACTGCTTGGTTGCAGTTCATAACAAATGACCTTTCCATTTGAAATGAACACTGTGAAATGCAATGCGTTAAGGGTTTTGGCCTGATGGAAGAGAAACTCCTGACATATTTTGCTCTTGAAGTAGATATTTACTCTGGCTTGATATGCTCAACACATTTCTTATGGCAACACAAGCCAAACACAGTGGTACAACAGTGGTCATTGTTGCAGAAGCCTCCCTACTGTGGTTTTTGTTGGACATTTTTAGAAATGTCAAATTGTGGGATTTTATATTTTTTTCCTGTTTTTACGTAAATAATTTTTATATGAACATTATGTTTTCCATCAAGTTCATTTCAACAACATCCTACAGCCTGACTATGATGTAGATCTCAGATGTTAAATATGTTATGGATGGGTGAAATTTAATTATTTTTTTACATCTTTATTTATATCTAATTACAGTAAATATATTTTCTTCTGGCAGTATTTATATTAGACTGTGTTAATGTTCTGTAAATGGTTGCATCCCATTTTTGCAAAAGGAACAAGCTTTTCTCTCCCATCTTGTGCAGATGGCACAGCTGTTGCTCTGTATGGATGATATTTAGAAATGCTAATGTCTTTTAGTTTAGGACGTTTGCAGTAGAGGACTCTTTTAAATGTATACTGTGGTTTCAGAAGCATTCTTAACTCTTGACTCTATTTTCATTTTGTCTAATTTATTTTCCACAGAAGCTAACATTCAGTTAAATGTAGCTGGTCGTTCCTCCTGTTATTTCACCTCCACTGCATTCCCTTCAGCCTTTTCTCCCCCTCTGCATGCACCCTGCATCAAAGATCTTTCTCCAGACGTCTGTAGAATCCATATATAACTCCGTCAACCTGCCTCTGGGCACCCTTTGCTGCAGCGTCCCTCCACTGCCTCACTGCACAATCCCAATACGCTGCTGAGCTGTTTGTTATGCATCTATTATTCATGAGACAATAATAGACACTTGTACGTTTCCTACTAGCCTACACCCACACAGCAGGGATCTTTTCCTCAGCGTTTTTGGCACAGTGATCCCCCCTCTACACCCTGCCTCTCAGCATCCTGGCTAATTTATCTTCCAGTTAAACCATTAACCGTCCCACCATGAGTACCCACCTTCAGCTATCCGTCCCCTAGGAGCAGTCAGGCTCTGACTCTAAATTACGAATTCAGCCCTGCTTCTCTGCTCGTCTTTCCCTGCTTACCTTTTCTCCCTGTTGTTAGACCTGACTGTGTCCTACTTTCCACCTTAAGAGCTCCATTACATTTCCAAACACACAGACTTCTTCTCTTAGAAACAGACTGAAAAGCACTTGTTGGCTTTCCCTGAGCCAGAATGGAGAGATTAAAAGAATAGTACTGCTTAATTAGTTAACTTTACAGGTAACAAACTGACCTGCAAACATAAAAGCATGCAACACATTATTTCTTGTTGAAACAGTTTATTTAAATGTACCTTTTATTAACTTGGAAATCCCTTGAATTTACCAAGACGGCACAACATTACATGTACATCTTTCTTGTCTTCTACTGACGTCAAGTGCGCCAAGCAGGAACGAACCATTTCATTTAGGTCCAGATGGTCTTCAGCGCAAATATGGACGTGTGCTTTTTGGTCTGGGAGTGGTAACATTTATTTTCTTTAGTGATAAAAACAATTTAAAAAACACAATATAATTAATTTTGTAATTTACAGGGCCCCAATTTTTTTTTCTATTTCTATGAAGAAAAAAAAATATTTTGGGGAGGACCCCCTCTTGGTCCTAACTTTCCCCCCTTTACGGCGCCCCTGAGATCTGTTAAGAGGCTTTGTGTGATTTAAGCAACAGAATCTAACTTAGTTTGTATTCCCTAAAAAGCTAATTGAATTTATTTTTAAATTGTAAAGTTGAAAGCTATTTCCACTCTAGTGATACACATTTTTAAGAAAGTACAGCTTTACAGGCAGAGCTTTTATAGCTCAGAAGCTACTGATGAATAATGCAATGTGCTGTACAAACACATTTCCCCCTCTGCACTTTGCACCTCTTGGCCATCTGTAGCTTCCTTCAGAGCGAGCGCTACGAGGGAAGGGGGGGCATCTCCTGTCTCCGTCTGCGCAAAACCCCATCCTCCCCAAGAGAGACACCAGAGGAAGGTTTATCCTGTGACAAACCGTCTGTCTGCTCAAAAGCCACAGACTGAACAGCTCTCTCAGGCTAAAGAATCAGACTCTCCACTGTTCACACCATATTCTGTCTGCAGTCCAATTGGCTGTGCCAGACTTAGCACAACAAACAGTCTGCTGGCTTTTATTAGGCACTTCTTTAATAATAACAAAGTGATTTGTTTATTATTCATTAATTTATCCAAAAAAACATATTCAATTGTAGTTGATTAGTTTCATATTATATAAATTTGAACTCTTCCGTACTAGTGAACAAAGCTCAGAAAATGACTTTTGTGGTTGAAAATATTTCTGTGACACAAATATTTTGTCTAATTTGCATGTTGCCTTTTGTATTTTCATTAGGAATTGAAAAACAGTTTATGAATTGAATTAATTCTAATCAACGCATACTGTGTGTGCAGGTGTGGGACTACGAGACAGGAGACTTTGAACGCACACTGAAAGGCCACACAGATTCTGTTCAGGACATCTCATTCGACCAGACTGGCAAGCTGCTGGCGTCCTGCTCTGCAGACATGACTATCAAACTGTGGGACTTCCAAGGCTTCGAGTGCATCAGGACCATGCATGGTGAGAGGACGAAGCAGCCGTTTCCTCTCTCTGTGCACACAGTGTTGTTGTTTCCAGGTCACTGCTGACTAAATGTTGTTTGACGTAAACATCGTGTTCAGGTGGCACAGATGCTGTTTGTTGTCACTTCAAACCGAGCTGACGGTCACAACAGATGCCATCCAAGGGTGATTTCACTGCGTTTACAGGGATAATCAGTTTGTGGGATTTCCATCCTGATTAAGCATTGGTCATGTGAGGTTTCTCTTCAAGGCTCCAGCTCGTCTTATTCAGATTATGAAACAATACATCTCTTGGTGTACACACAGTTTTAGATCTGTGAGTTATCAGTCCAGTATAGTCAGTGTGTTCATAATGTCAGTAAAGAGATGGGTCAGAATTTCTACTCTATATCTATCATCTATTGTCTTCAACTTATTGAAGATTCGGTTGCTGGGGCAACAGTTCTCCCCAGCGACACCCAGGTGTTTCCAGGTCAGATGGGATAAATAATCTCTCCAGTTCTTCCATTGGGTCTCCAACCAGCGAACTGGACCCAGAAAACCTTTAAAGGAGAATTTTCACCAGCTTCCATTTTATTGGCCTTGTAAAACAAAAATGTAACTACTTCATCATCCGGAAATTGCAAAGTTTTCACCTGTTCACCCCCTCACCTATGGAGGCGCTGCACCAAGAACCGCTGAAGCCTTCGACAGCAAAACCTCTGAAGAAGATGCAGAGCGCAACTTCCTTCATCACGAAATGTCAACAAAAACGGAGTGCCGTCAGATTTTGGTGGCTGTAGGATTTTACTTTTGTCTTTTGTGAAAAGCGAGTCATTTCTCCAGATAGAGACATGACTGTTGTATTTACCCTGAATAACCTGTGCTGTTGTCCACTTCCTGTTTGTGGAGCAGTCTCCAGTGCGATTTGAATGCAAACGTGACCAAGCGGACCAGAATTCACTTTAACTGAGTCGATTTAACCGGTTTTGGGAAAGTTTGCTTTTTTTGATCTGCATCAGAGTCTGATTGTGCAATGACAGCTCCTCAGCTGAACAAGAGTTTGATTAAAGCAGACTGAAAGGCCTCAAGCCACCCTTGTTTAAAGAAATCCTTGCTTGGTTCACCTTTTAACAGCTTAAATGAATTGTGGCAGAGTAGTTTCAGTGGTCCTATTCAAATACAGTGCATGCTAAGTTGCTTTTAACACTTACTAAAGGTGCCCATTAATAACTGCCTGTAAATCAGAGGTGTGAATATGAATGGAGGTAATGAACCCACTTGGTGTTCAAGCAGAAACCATTGCAACATTTCTCGATGTTGTCCTGCATTTTGTTGAAGTGAGCAGCAGATTTGTGTTGTGTTGCTGTAAATGAGCTAGAGACTCATTTCTGCAGATATCGACTGGGTTTTAACCTGAATTCTCTGCAAATCTATCATCCAGAGTCTGCTGGATTGTTTCATTCCTTAATGTACTGTCAACATTTTTTTTTTTTCACCAATTCATCTGTTTAATAAAACAAAACCAACAAGGCCAACTGGTGAAGTGGATTACTGCTATTTGGACAGGAGTGTAATTATCATCTTCAGCAGCTCAGCACACTTTTCTGTGTAGCTGCCCCTTTATATCGCAGTCATGGCATGTGTGAGCACTCGCACACACTCACACACGCTTGAGCTGGCCTTTTAGGACATACTTACCTTCTTCCTCATCAGTTTAGCAGCTTAAATACGGCCCAGCGTCTAGTTAATTAGGCATCTCTTATTCTCTCTGGGGAAAAAAAAAAGTGTCTGCCTGGTTAGTCATTTAATTGCCTAATTACGACCACACCAATTGACTTTGCAGTATTTGGTGCTGAAGCTGTGTGAAGAAAATTAACATATTATTTAGAAATACTGCCCAGCAAAGCTCTAAGTAGACTTGTTATTGTTTTAAATGTTCCTGCTTCTTGCTGATAGTTGATTTTATTGTTTGTTTTTTTGTTTTTTAGGACATGACCACAATGTTTCATCTGTAGCCATCATGCCCAATGGAGATCACATTGTTTCTGCCTCCAGGGACAAAACCATCAAAATGTGGGAGGTGGCAACTGGGTATGAAAAAAAACAAAAAAACATCCACAAATCATTATAAGTGCAAAAGAATCACATAATTTTTGTGTTTTTACACTTTACACCCACTTTGATGATCTCAAATCAATAATTTCCTCCCCAATAGATACTGTGTGAAGACCTTTACAGGCCACAGGGAGTGGGTTCGTATGGTGCGGCCCAACCAGGACGGCACGCTGATCGCCAGCTGCTCCAACGATCAGACTGTCCGTGTTTGGGTCGTGGCCACCAAAGAGTGCAAGGCGGAGCTGCGGGAACACGAACACGTGGTGGAGTGCATCTCCTGGGCTCCAGAGAGCGCACACCCCACCATCTTAGACGCCACAGGCTCTGAGGTGAGGAGCTGATCTAGGGCTGAAACAATGAATCGATTACTGAAATAATTGTCAACTAATTTAGTAATTGTAACTCAAGAAAGGCCAGTTGCAGAAAGATCTACATTTTGTACAATTAAGCCAAAATTGTACAAAAATGTATACATTTTGCTTTTAAGATCTAGATGATAAAAAAACCTGTCTGTGAATATTCTCTACCCAGAACTCCTCAAATGGGATAGCTTTAGCTTCACCTGATTTAAAAAAAAAAAAAAAAGAACAAAAAAACTTCCATTAAGCACCTTCTGCTGCCCGATTAATCAGTTCGTCCAAAGATTTATGAACTGATCAGCCTTACACCATATGTTGTCAGGTCAAAGATTAGGGTTGGGCTGATGTTTGAAGTATCCTGGAGCGGGAGATGCGTTCTTTGCTTCAGATGATCAAGCGTTCTCTAAAGGAATGCTAAGTCATTGCTATGTTCGCAATAAAATGTCTTTTTCTTATTTAGTACAGAAATGCAATTATTTATTTGTATTTCTAATGTGTTAAATGGGCTTAAATGAAAAATTTGCACAAGTTTTTTAAGAGTTTGATTAGATTAATCATTGGTTGCAGCCATTAGCTGGTTGTTGGTCATCTGTTTTGAATAAACTGGTGCAGCCTGTCCTTTATTAGTTTTGCGGCTCACATTGCATTTAACGGCGTCTGTTTGGGCAGCGGCTTGTCAGATGGTGGGAGAGAAGACAAAGCAGCCAGTATGAGATTAGAGCGGTGAATCGGTGCTGCTAAAAACACGTTTGAAAAACATTCTACCAATCATCTCGGTGGTTAATTGGCAGAGATATCAGACAATCTTTATCCAGCCTTGTGCTTTCACCTCCTGAAACCTACTGGGCTCGTCGAGTTAAGGCAGATCTAAAAGTTAAACTCATGGTCGAGTCCCAAGACGCAGTGACGTTTTCACACCGTGTTGCGTTATCACCTTCAGACCTTCTGCGTTCTTCCTCTGCAATCAATGACACGTCGGTAGAGCGTATATCGTCGCCGCTGCTGAGACTGATTTCCACGTGAAGCCAGCAGCTAGGAATGAAGGAGGTGTTGGGATGAACTGAGAGAAGAACCTCATGGCCTACGGTCAGATCAGGCTCCCCATCATGCCTTGTGATCTGCAGTGTGTCCAATCGTAACCTCGGCGGATTAAAATAGTGTTTTACTTGCAGCGGTTGTTCCAGACCGACATGTGCTCTCTTGCTTGGAAGATGCTTTTATCTTTGTAGTACCTTAGATTCAGTGCAGTGATAAGAGTTGAGTTGGCACTCTTAGATTTAGTCTGCTACAAATTAATTATGTAAAAAAGCTTATTTGTCTACTCTTTCTGTTGAGCTGCATAGAAGTTTTTAAACTCTTGTCTCTGCTGCTTTTCCATCTGAAAAGTAGAAATTGTTGGACTTTTTTCTGTGCAACTTCTCTAAGATGATGTGTGTTCAAATCTGAATGTCGTCCCAGAGCATCATGCAACCACCACCATGTTTACCGTGTGGTGCAGCAGAGGCACATCTAAAAGTTGCCCTCCAGTACTGGAGTTTGACACCGGTGGTGTAGGTGGTGTGTTCAGGGTGATCTTCTTTTATTTTTTTTTATTTGTTGTTTCCCCTCTCCCACTTCTCTGTTTTGGCTACGATACAAGAAGATTAGTTTTGGTCTTATCAAACCATGCTACACATGTCCACGTTTCCTCTGTTCCTTACAGAGTTTGTGTAAACTGCTTATAGCGTCTTTCCACAATGTCTCCCTTTTTGCCACTATTTCATGAAGTCCAGACTTGGTGTATATGTGCGGTTTGTCAGATGTAGTGCTTCATGATTTTTGTAGTATGTGTGTAAATGACAGCAGCTGTTGTTAAGTTTAAATCCTGAAGTTTTTAATTTAAAGTTGATGCATAATCTTGTTTGAAGGTAAACTTTTCTTTATCTATTGGTGGAGAACAATAAACTACTCACATGACTGACTTTTTTTCTTTTTGTTGTTGTAATTTTGTGTTTATGTAGACCAAGAAGAGTGGAAAGCCCGGGCCTTTTCTGCTGTCTGGCTCCAGAGACAAAACTATAAAAATGTGGGACGTAAGCACTGGGATGTGCCTTATGACACTGGTAAGGATCGCCTTATTCTAACAATAAAGGATGCATATAAAAATAAAAAAAACATGGAGAAAGAATGCTTTTCTTCGTGAACAGGATGAATTTAGGTGGATCTACATCAGCCTTTGTCTGTCTCTCAGGTTGGACATGATAACTGGGTGCGTGGCATCCTCTTCCACCCTGGAGGAAAGTTTATAGTGAGCTGTGCGGATGACAAGACCTTAAGGATCTGGGACTACAAGAACAAGCGCTGCATGAAAACCCTGAGTGCCCATGAACACTTTGTTACCTCTCTGGGTAAGCTGCACTTTGACCTCTTAAACACGTGACCTTTTATGTGTTACATTTGTGCAGATGTTCCCAAATCTTGGTTGACCCAAAAGATATGAAAAATATTTGGCTCTGCATTTACTTTACTTTATAGATCCATGTCTAGAAAATATTACATTTTTTGTCTCTTGTAAGAGCAAAAAGTGTATTTATTGCAGGTAGCTGAGCAGCAGTGCTCAACAACAAGTGGGGGAGGAGCTGCACCATGTTATTCTTTGCTAATAAGTGGGATATAGGATATTTTTTCTCAAAACCCCTTTGTAATCATCAATCTATTGAGGTCCAGTTAGCGTTTTCAATCATGTTCATTTTATCTTGAAGAGGAATATTCTCCTATGTCTTGCTGCATTAGTTTCTGTTTGTGTGCTTTATTTTGAAAGTCCTTCTTGTTTGTTTTCTAGATTTCCACAAGGCTGCACCCTTCGTGGTCACTGGCAGCGTAGATCAAACAGTAAAAGTATGGGAGTGTCGCTGATTTGGACCTGGGAGGACTGGACCGCCAACCCTTGATGCTCCTCTGAATCCCCTCCCCCTTGATCTCCTTCGATTCCCCACCTTTTGCTCCCCTCAACCCCCTCCACCTCACCTCGTCCCCCCGCCCTGCCCCCCCGCACATCTTCGCCTCCTCCCGGCTGCACTCACCTCTGCGGTTATCCTCCCTTAGCGCTCTCTGGTCCGATAACTTCTTGTCCTATGTAAATTATTCCTGGATGTAGATCGAGCTATTAAATGTTACACAAAAAAAAAGTATTCTTGCATGGTAATCCAAAATTGTATACTGTAAATTTGCATACATAACGTTGTCTAGAAGTACCATAGGTTTAACACGACGGGGCTGAGCGTCTGTTCCTGCAGCCTTACCGACCAACTTAAGGCAGATGGTGTAAAAAAGAAGAAAAACAAACTAAACAAAAATTAAAAAAAAAAAAAAAAAAAACGTAGGGCACTAAAAACTGATAATTTAAGAAATGACAGTGTCTTTATGTGTAAGATTTATTTTGTCTATTTTTTTATTTAGTTTTTTTTTTCTGTTGTTTCCTCTCCTTCACTGTTGTAGTCTGTCGGTGCCTGGCTTGGTTTGAGAAATGAGGCAGGAGGAGCAAATTATGATGCAAAGAGATGTCCGGTGGGGCGTTGTTATTGACCTAATCTGTAGCTTTATAACATCTCTTCTCGAGTGTGCGTACCATTTCTCTACATGTGGAGCTAGGTAACGTTTTAACAGCTGTGTATATATATATATACATATAAATATATACGAATGTTTCATACTGTCGTCCTTGGACCTGGGGGGCTTGAACAGCTTTGTACTCTTCTCTTAGGGGGACCACATAAACTGCTGCTGGGCTTTAGATAAATTATCTCTTTTCAATATAAGTGGCTGTTTTTAAGTCGCAGTGCAAAGCTTTGTGCAGCACCTGAGCAGAGTCCATGAATCACACCTTGAAGATCTGGGTGGGCTCACTTTTTGTAGCTTGTTTTGAGCTGAGTTTTATTATCTCTCTTTTTTTTTTTTTTTTTTTTTTTTTTTTTTTTTTTTTAATCACTCAGCTAAAGCAGAGTTTAAAGTATGCAAAGGTGCTCTCCTATGGTGCCACTAGAGGAAGTAAACGCAAAACATTTAAATGTTTAAATGTTCAGGAAGAGAAATGAAGGCATGATAATTAACACAAAGCCCAGCTCCCTGGTTTGATTAGATGTGCAAAGATCTTTAATTTTTGAATAAATTCTTAAGATTAAGAATGATTTTGAGAAAAAAAAAAGGAATAGGAAATATACATTTGTACATGTGAGATTTGGCTGTGAAAGCCCCTTAGACCACAGCACATTCACACAAATGAGCTGAGTGGCTTTCCTTAAACATCCAGACTGAAAAGGAAGCCAGTCGACTCTTTCAAACTTTTTCTCTCTCTAACTTTGTCCTTCAATGTGTTTTCATTAATCCTGCTCATCCCCCGTTTTTCACTAAAGATGCTGTTAAAAGTTTAATGATGTTGAGACGATTATAAGTCTCTAGTTTCTGACGAGCCTCTCTATTCCAGCGCCGTTCCTCTAATTAAGGAGCCGCACCGCTTGACTTGTTGCTACTTTTTTGGCGCGTTTCCCCTCCTCGTTCTGTGTGCTGGACGTGGTGATCCGCTGCTTTCGCTGAAGTGGCCGCCGTGAGCCTTTCGTGACCGGTCGATGTGGCGCAGCTGCATGCGAGACCTGCATCCGGACGCAGAGCTGTCGGAAAATGCAAAGCCTTCGTATTGAACCGATTTGATTGATTGAAGTAACTGTAGTGTGGGAGCTCGATGATTTGTGCTTATTTACCTCTTTATTTTTTACTTTTTTGACCCGGAAACTAAAAAAGAAGTAGGCACAGATAGACTGATGTGCTCTCTCCTTCCTAATTGGTCTCTGACTGGCTTGTTGCGTTCAGACAGCTCTGTCGTTTGGTTTGTAGAAAGGTTGATTTGTCGTGTGTGATTCTGCTTTTTTTTTTTTTTTTTTTTTTTGTATTTTTCTGTATATGCAGCCAGATTGTGGCAGACGAAGTATGCCCCCAAAGGACAAATGATCTCTTTCAGGGAATTTTACTCTCCATACTCCCTTTGATTTGCTGTTTTCTCTGTCCAAAATGTGGTGAAGAGGGAAGCAGTTGGGTTTGTAGTTCAATTCGGCACGATGTGTTAAATGTGCAAGCTGAAGCCAAAAATTAAGACGTTTGTCCGTACAATCTGGTTCATCTCTGGGGGTAAAAAAACCCAAAAAAAACTCGTTTTTGTTCCTTCCTTTTGGATATGGGAGTTCTCCTCCAGATCACGCTATGACATGCCAGACCTTCACATAAAAGCTCAGAAATGTTTTCCCCTTCCTGGGTTTTATTCAAGGAAGTTGGTCATCCAGAGGTCGGGCTGATGTGTGCTCTCTTTTATTTCCTAATAATAAGTCAGTAAGACAAGAATCCCCTCTAAAACAAGCTGCTGCTGACAATGTTTTATGTAAGTGTTTGAGGAAAATCCAGTTTTGCCATTCGCAGGTCCTAAGCAATCTGTGCTGCCGTGGCTCGGTGCAAAGCGACCGACAGGCGACCTTTTGAAGGTCGTCCGCCAGCCGCAGGTCTCTGTGTCCTCTGAGCTGCCGGTCGAACCACGTCGGAGGGCTTCAGACTGCACAATAAGCTCCTTACGGGAGAGCTCGTGATGTTTTTGCCACTATGGTCTCACTCTTCACACAGCAAACTGTTAACAATACCTGGATGTCATTATTGTTTGCAATATAATAAAAGGAAAAAAAAATCTGGATTTGTGTGTCCTGCTTTTTTATTTTTTACGTTGTAATGTCTTGACTTTTGAGAAGATATTCAAGATGGAGATGAGATTGTTGGAGTAGATTAAAGAGCTGCTGATGTGGAGTCTACAAATCTGTAGCACTTCTCCATTGAAGCCACTAAATGTGATTTTTTTTTTGTTTTGTTTTTGTTTTGTTTTCCTTTACTGAACAAACATGTTCATTATGGTTTTTAAAGACCATTGTTGTGTTGATTCTCAGTACAGATTTAATAGCAAGAAAAGATTTTAAGATTAATGTCTATGTAGTTCATAGAACTACTGTGAAGCACACTGGTGGAAGCGTCATGATATGGGACTTCCTGCAGTCTTTCATGCAAATGTAAAAATTTGCAGAATCAAGTTACTTTGTCCTATGAAAATCACAATGAGAGCTGAATTTTATCCAGCAAGAGGCTTAAAATCCTGCTCAATGTTCCTAGTTTGTTTCTGCAGGGAGGAAACATTGAAGTCCTTTTAATACTGTGGGGAGAAATAAATGCTAACATGTTTAAAGTATAGCTTTGCATCTAATTTTGAGTCATCTAAGAATTAAACCACATTTGATTTAAGATTATATGCATTTTGTGTCAGAGGAAAAAAAAAGTTTTATATTCTCCTCTATTGGTAAAGGAGTGCCTTCAGAGTTTTTGGGATATGTCTTCACCTGTTCGTCACATTGAGACAATTTAAAATTTTGCTGGTTTGGTTCACAAAAGATTATCTCTTTTGTGAACATTAATCGTTTCAAGTAATGTTGCACAGTCCAAATGTGATTAAAGTGGCTTAAATTCTGGACTTTCTGATGTCTCATGGAAAATTTCAGCATTGGGTTGGACTACTGGCCTTTACTTCGGGGTGTGGATGACACATTCATTCCTCTCTGTTGCAGAGTCAAAGTAAACAATTTTAACATCTGACTAAGGTTTTTCATACTGACTGATTATCTTAATACAAAATCCTTTTTTAAAACAACAAATCTTAAAGTATTTCTGATACTGATCATTTTCAAAATTAGACACTAATCGTCTTCCACATAAATATCAGCAGCGCTCAATGAGTAAAGTTAGTAACGTGAAAGGAATGCGACGTCCGGGACGCGTCGATGACGTCAACGCGCAGCAGCGTGACGTTGGAAGGCGTTCAGGAAAGAGAAACGTTTGAACAACGTGAGTAGTTTGGTCTTCTGTCGCATTAAATAGAGTTGAAACACAGCTAACGAGATTGAGCCGCTGTCCAAATGGGCTCAGAAACCGGATGTTTGGTTGGTTATAGAGTTAGTTTTCGCAGCTAGCTTCTGTGTGAGTTTCTGTTCACTGCAGTTAGTTTTTGGGAGGGAAGATCTGAAAATAGAAGATCAATACTGACTTTTCCAGTCAGGAGAAGAGCTGTAGTTTTCCTCTGAATAGCAGTAGTTTTAAAGTAAATGCCACATATTTTAAATGGGGGTAATATAATATCTGCTTGGCTTTGTTTATGTGTCAGACACCAGGATTATCCCCATGGCTCTCAATAAATCCATGCATCCTCGGAACCGATACAAGGACAAACCTCCGGACTTTGCCTACCTGGCCTCCAAATACCCGGACTTCCAGCAGCATGTTCACACCAGCCTCACAGGAAGACCCGTGTAAGTTCTCCCCCCTCTACGTTTTGTTTTTAATAGTCAGTACCCAGTCAAAAAAATATTGCTTAAAGTGTCACTGACCTCTTGTAATGCATATGCCAACCAAAAAAACCCAACCCAGGTTTGAAACCCAGGACCTTCAGACTCCACTGTGCAGCCCAGCCCTCACTTATTTGAAAGGGTTGAAATTATGTAAAACACACCATTTGTTTTATTTAATTATTACATTTCATATTAGTTTCTGCCAAACTGGATCAGATGCCAAACTCTCTGTATGGCCCCTGCAGCAAAATGCTGAGAAACATGATTTAAAAAAAAAAAGAAAGAAAATGTGTGATTGTCGGCATAATGCTTGCTGCTATAGAAGAGAAACTCCAGTGTTGCTACATTTATCGTTTTCTCTCTTTTTTGATGCATATAAACTGATATGAGTCAGTATATGCATCACTGCTCACTGTCATGCTTTTGTTTCCAGCTTGATGCATGTTCTTATCACTCAGAGATAAAAAATAAAAACAATACAGATGTTTATGTTTTGGTTACCTTTGCACATATTTAGACCAAGTGTCTTTGGTGCTGACGAGCGCTACACATCTTTCATTTCATTTTATAATGCCCTAATGCCTCAACTTTCTGATGGATTCAAACTACTGCCTCTACAGCCTACTCCAGTCTGTCTCTTATATACAATCTGATTCCAGTCTTTTATAAAACTGGAATCAGATCAAATCAGAGACTGTATATCAGATTTTTTTTAGAAACCAGAAAGCAGTATTGGTTTCTAACCATTAGGGTTAATTCAGAATAGACTTATTTAATCTATTTTAGTCACACTCTGGTTTGTTTGTTTATTTGTTTGTTTGCCAACTTATTCTGGTCCGCCTAAAAATTTTGGTCTTCTGTTGAAGTGAACTCTGGAGTTTGAATGCATATGTGATGTCATGTCTTCTTTTGAAGCTTTTGTGTCATTTCCTTCAGTGGACTACAGTACAGTGCCACTACAGGCGAGGGGGGTGAACAGGTTTTTTTAAAAGGTTTAGTATTAAAGCGAACCATCCATTTTCTGTTCACCCTCCTCCCTAATGGGGTCAGGAGTTGCCGGTACCCCGCCTCCAGGCAAGAGGTGGGGTCACCCTGGACAGGTCACCAGCCTGTCGCAGGGCAACACAGAAACAAACAGACACTCACACCTAGGGAGAATTTGGAAAGACCAATTAACCTGACAGTCATGTTTTTGGACTGTGGGAGTAAGCCGGAGAACCTGGAGAGAACCCACGCATGCACAGGGAGAGCATACAAACTCCGTGCAGAAAGACCCCAGGCCGGCAATCGAACCCAGGACCTTCTTGCTGCAAGGCAACAGTGCTACTAACTGCGCAGCCCTTAAAGCGAACCACACCAGCAGAAAACAATTTAACTGCTTCAACCAGACAATCAGGTGTAAAAACAGCCTCAGTGAGAACCAGTAAATTATGCCATAAGTGAAGCATTACACTCAGGTGGCAGAAACATTTAGTTTGAATTATTTGACTTTGTTTACAGTAATGACTCCTTGAAGCCTTGGAAATCGTACTGTCGTCACTGTTGGCAAGGAAACCACTTTTTCTCATGATACAGATAAATGTGGACATATGGGTTTGGGAAACCTCAGGGTGTGTGAGAAACACTATTGTGTGGGCTGTGAAGTGGCCAGGCAGCCATCTTGCAGTGGACGCAGTGTGCGTGTTTGGGCATGCTGCAAACCATCGTTCCCTACACTGATCTGATAAGTGCTAATTAACATTTGATGGCGTTCCTGTCTCTGCGTTTTCCTTACAGACAGAAGATGAACAAAGAGCTGGCAGGTTTTTATCTGTCAGTATGGAAACTGAATTTAGACAATTAAAGAACTTGCTTTGAGTTTAGAGCTTTTAGAGCAGAGACTCAAAGGATTAGTCTGAGACTTGTGCTTCACTTCCGGTAGATGGATTAAATCCTACAGATTTTGTATTTTATATTGTAACAGAAGAGAGTTTGGGTTTGAGCTGAGCCACATTTTCTTTCGTGTTCCAGAAAATCCTGCTTCCTTTTATTTGGTCACAACATTTTGTACCTGAAATGTCACCCTGTTCTCTCTAAACAGATCAAAAAACCTGAAAACATCCCAGAGTTCTTTCAGCTTTTCCAGCTGACACCTGCTTTCAGGTTAGCCGTCTGCAGTAATGCCCTT
Organism: Poeciliopsis retropinna; assembly: GCA_010277075.1. NCBI lineage: Eukaryota > Metazoa > Chordata > Actinopteri > Cyprinodontiformes > Poeciliidae > Poeciliopsis > Poeciliopsis retropinna. The sequence goes on along the minus strand of VMRM01000002.1, from coordinate 11,761,441 downwards.
CCTCTTCCTCCTCTCCCTCTTCAGTCTGGCTGTTCGTCGATAGACGGGAAGATTAGTGTGGTTTTGTATCTTCCAACCAACTCATTTACTGGGCTTTTAAAGTATTTAAGCAAAAAATTGGGGGATGAGAGTAATCTCAGGGAGACACTCGCTCCATCCTCAGAGGAGACGCGTCTCCCCTCATTCAGAGGCTGCTAGTGGAGAGCTCTGATAGCACCCCAGACCAGAGGCAGCTGCAGAAGTGTGCTGGTTTTGATTTGAATGGAAGTGGGGAAAAGATAACAATCCCTCTCCTCGCCAAAAATCACCCTGAATGTTGGTTTGTTTTCAGTGTGTTGGGGTGTGGAGTGAGGCGGACAGCAGGCGCAGGATTTGGAAGGAGTAGCGGTTATTAAAGATGCATTAGCCTGGTTGACACTTAATTTAAAAATGTAAAATTTTCACTCCACTTCTGTTCAGAGATGTATTAATAGTCAGGTTCTTAGAAGAGAAAATGGGGATATAATGAGGAAACTTGATGGGTTTAAATTGATCGTTACCCGGCAGTGATGCACAGCCGAGCTGCTAATATGCAGGAGCTTTTAAGCCGTCTGATGTGAGCGAGGAGAGGGAAACTGCAGGTTGACGGGTTTTTAATTCACTTATTTAATTTAAATCCACTATGAGGATGTCAGTGTCTCTTTTTTTAAGCTCTTGTGGCTATGCAAGCTTCTCGTCAAATATCTGCGGTCATTTTAACACAAGAAGTTGTTGGAATATTGGAAATCATTGTCATAAATTTCTTTAATTCTTCCAGAAAAGCAAACAGCGAGCCAGTGACGTGTGTGGGCGTGTTTTTGTGACAATAAAGTGCGGCGAGAGCATTCTGGAAAGATCTGCTGCTTTTTGTTCATCAGCTGACATCTCCCCCAACCCACATTTGAAGTGCCAGTGATTCATTTATTGTGTTATTATTGTATTCATTTCTAAGAGGGTCCTGCGTTTGCAGTAAGCTAGGAAACAAAACCTGAGCTGCAGTGCAGAATGTTAAGTGGACAATATGTAGATGACAGCCAAAAAGCTTTTGATTTTATAAAAAAATAATATAAATAATAAAGGTGAGCTGCTTTTCTTTGTGTGGTTCTTCACAGTGTTCATCACTGATAGGTAAAGAAAAGAGTTGGAAGCATAATTATTTGCATCTCATTGAAAAAAAAATTAGGTCATTGTTAAAAATTAGCTTTAATTTAATTTAATTAGCTTAACTTTGAATCTATCACAAATTACAGTAAATCTGATTAACCTGTCCTTGTTCATATTTGTTATCTAAGGATTTCATTCACAGAGTTGCAAAGCGAAGACAACTTTATTTATAAATGTATCTTTTTAATTAAGATCAAATTACTGGGTTGAAAGCTGAATCAAGGAGGTGGGTCTTAAAAGCAGACTTTAAAAAAGATAATCACACATTTTACAAGGTATCTGTCAGGAGAAGAGTACAAAAAAAATCAAGATTTTTATATGTATTAGCTTCCTGTTCTGAAAGGAGTCACATCTTGCTTGTTTTTCTGCTGCTGCAGCCCAGCTGCTTCAAGGTTTGACATGTTGCACTTGTCATCTTGTTTATAACAAATAATCATTTGAAATCCTCCCTCTGGATTATGTTTTCTTCTCCAGATCTATGGATGCTTGGAGCTGCCATGTTATTGGCTGATTTGCTGTTTGTGAAGAGCTGTGCCTAACAAAGTGGCTGGTGACAGTGGATTTATTAGACGAGGAGGGGGACTGGTGATGCTGTATACAGAGTTTTGATCGTTCCCCTACAAATCTCCGCTTTCAGTCATGGTCTTTTGTTAAAAACAAACTGTTCACATGTGCAGTTTTAAGCTGCTGTTTAATATTTGCAGCTTACTAAATATAACATGACCTTTCCGAACAGTTTATCTTTACATGCAGACGATTGTGATAGGTTTGTAAAACAGCTGAGAGTAGAAAAGATGCTGCCGAATCAGCACAACATGCTTCCCTGAGCTCCTACTGGGTTCAGATGAAGGTTATCTCTGTGAGCCGGGTTTATGCAGTTGACTATTTGTGCTTCAATGCTGATCATAAAAGCGTTCAGCTGTCTCACCTCCTCCTGTTGTCTAAAACGACTTCCCCACCTCTGAGAACACAAACTCTTTATTTCTTCACAGACTCGGCCGATAGTGAAGCTTCTTCTCCGTTTCAACACTTTTCTTCCTCAGCTCTCGTTCAGAATCCCACCCCGGCACCAACTTTTTCGCCTTGTGTTTGTCCCTCTTTGAGTCCCGTCGGCTTCGTCCGTGGCGTAGGCACGCAACGGCGAGCCCCAGCGCCGGCGTGACGCTGCGGGCGCGCTCACGCTCTCCCCCTGCCATCAGCCATTGCTCCAGCGTGGCCGGATTTGCGTGCGCCGCTCATCAGCTTCAGTAGGTGTGGTTGCCATGGAGACGGCCGGCCCCGCATCACAGGCTCACACACGGAGAGGTCTAAAAATAGAGCAGCGGCCTGAGCAGCCTCCCCTTGTCTGATTATTGATCTCTATCTAATGATGCCTCTGTGGAGAAACGAGGGCTGAAAATGTGAGAGGTGGAGAGGAGGTGATGAGAGAGGTTGGCTCTCATTTTGGCTCTGAGCGTTACGCTGATGTACCGCGGATCGCCCATTAGCCTGGTTCCTCACCGTGACCCGACCCAGTTTCTTCCTCGGCTCATCTTTGTACAATCTTGCTGTGGATCGTCGGAGGTCAGCAGCTGTTGAGCTGACCGGTTAGCTTAACGAATGTTTATCAGATGAGGGAAGATGGCACTCAGACTTGAAGTGAGAAAGGTTTCCCTGTTTCACTCTTCATTTGGAGTTCTCCTGCTTAAAAGCTGCCGTATGCTTTTGTAAAATATAGTTTTTATATATATTTGTTAAAGCTGTTGAGTAATCTGAAAAAAATCTAGCTCCTCTTCCTTCTCCCTGAGCTACTATTGCCGTCTGCAGAAATACACCACTCCTTGCCAGAAACAACCAATCAGAGCCAGGAGGAACGCTGTTAATCAGGCTTGTGTACGTGCTGTTCACACCTTCTCCATTGCTTTGCGGTACAGCTACTTTCCCACGTTGGAGCCAGCTGTGAATACTCGGGCTATTTAGCAGAGCCATGGTGGATAAATGGTAAGCAGCATAATTCACTACGAGCAAAACAAAGTTCAAATGCTGTACATGGGAATTAAATTACTTGCATAATCAATCTATGTTCAGTGGGAGGTGCACCTATCACAATTTTGTGTCAGACTTCCGTTGTGTATGTTTCTTTTTCTTGTGACCCTTTGACTGATATTGTTCTTTGATTATTCAGATTCGAAGAAGTATAATGGAGAAATAGTATTCAAATTATATTCTGCAATGAGAGGTCATTAATTATTTATCAGAAATGCAAAAACTTCTCTTTGCTTGAGAATATAGATCCGTATCTTAACTCTGACTTCAGAGCTCAGCATGTACTGCAGCATGATGAGCTCAAAAGGCTCGGTCCTTCCTCAGATGAAAGACAAAATGTTTGCAAAATCAACTTTTGAAGCTGTTTTTAGCAGCTCATATTAGCAATTAACATTAAGAACCGTGAACATCTGTTTCAAATGATATCCAGCATCTTCTGTGACATTTTCAAAGTCAGAATAATAAAACAGAGCAGTTTTGCTTTAGTTTATCAGCCTTCCTGTTATCTGTCCTCTGTTCAAAAATCAGGTAAACATGTTTTGTCATGAAAATATTGTTCCATCATTATTCTGTACAAATTCTTTCTCAGTATTATAATAATTTAAATGTGTTCAAAATACTCAAGAGGTGTTGCTGTTGCAGACTGAAGGTAGTAAGTGTTGAAGTAAAAGTACTAAGAATGGTATTATTAGCAATAATAATACCATTGTTATAATTAGTTTTCCTTTTGAACAGCTTTTAACATATTTTGTTTATTTTAACACCTCAGTGATGATGAAAGTAGCTAATTTTGAGTCTGCTTCCTGCAGTACTGACTTCCACCCTGAAGAGTGTGTTTGTTAGCATGAACTGGTTGCGCTTCGATGTGGGGCCTTGCAAAAAATATGACGTATTTTGTCACGTAACAAGCACGAAATTTAATGTATTTTATCGAGACGTTGTTTGAAAGGAAAATGATACATCGTTTTAATTTTTCTTCTGTTTAGAAAAAAATCTTCAAAAGTTTCTTACCTTAAAACAGTCTGAGTCTAGTAACCAGCCGATTTCTCAATGCATCTTTAGTCATTTATTTTGACTGCATAGGAGAAAATATCTTAGGTTTATTAGCTTTTGACTGCACATTATAACTTTATAACTTTCACTTTACTAAATTGTTATTCATCATATTCATGAATCTATTTGTCTGATTAAACTGTAACACTGTCAGTTTGATAAAAGAGCAAATGTTTGTTTCTTTTATATCTTGAGTTAAATGATTGAGCTTCTGCTGAACCTGATGAAGGTTCTGTCTATTCTATAAAGTTGGTTTTTTTTCCCTGTCTGGATAAAAATGTAAATTGTTAAAATTTCTCTCATCATGCAGACAAAAAAAAGAGAGATGAACTTCCTTTGGTTTCTATTTTAGAATTCAAATATTTCATCTGTTTCTAACTGATTTTCGTAATGGGGGGGGGAAAAAAAGCTTCTAAAACCAAAATCCAAGATAAATTGAGTCACATATGCATCTTCTTCAGCCCCAAAGGTTTTATCATCCTGCTGGTTTGCTTTCACACCAACCATGTGCGCAGTGCGACGCTCCCAATCACCAGGATATAATTAACTGCATCTGCCAAGGTGTAAAAGGACCCGGCGAAGCTTTAATTACAGCTACCTCGCCCACACCTTCTGGTGCGACAGCTGAAATGGTTAAACACGTGGAGGAGGGAAGACGAGTCGGGCAGGGAGGGCTGGGAATAAGAACGTGTGGAGCTTTGCGTTGTGTTGGGTGTGTAAAAATCTTTGTTATCAGCGGGGGGATTTAATTTGATGGGCTGCTTATCCCCACGTCGTCCCTCGTGTGTATGTTTGTGTGAAATGTGAAGTGATGAGGCTCGGTGCAGAGAGCTGCAGCAGGTTAATGAAGTGGCGTTTTAAGAGCGTTTTGGTGAATTACTGTCTCATGACCTCAGAGGTTAATCCAACAGGGCACAAACATAGAGATAAGTGAAATCAGGCCAAGTTTAAAGTTTATTTTTATGGCTTTGGTCACAAACTAATCATAATGGCAATAAAGTGGCTTTGCTAAATACTGTGAAGTGTGGAAATTATGCAGCAAGTGCTAGACTTATTTAATAAAAAGTTGCTAAAGATTTAATCATAGTGCTATCCTCTCTGGTCACAATACAGCAAACTTGTAGAAATAACTTATTATTTTTAACCAGTCTCATTTCTGATTTTTGACTCAACAAAGCCGGTTACTTTTAGGATTTCAGATTTGAACAAATAAAAGGGACCACATTAATAATAATTAGTGTTGTGAATTGATTAAAAAAATAAATCGGCTTAATCACTATGCTTGACTTCAAAATGCTTAAAGAAAATCTTTCCTGTTTCAAACCAAACATCTCAGTTTCCCAGGTTTTTATATTAAGGATAGTTTAAAATGTTTCAAATTGTAATTTAGAAATGTTAACTATAAATTGGTCGTGCTGGAAGAATAATTCATTATTGCAATTTGTACAAGACTGTCCTGCTACGAATTAGGTAACCCTCCACAGGAGAGGGGCTTTTAGGTCAAAATAGGTCATGTGACTAATCTGCATTATGTAATATTAGCCTGTTAAAACTTTGATTAACTGCATGTGTTGACAGCTCTACCAATAATCTGCTTTTGTCATGTGTGCGATTGAGCTTTTTCAGAAACTTTTACTTGAATCTGGTTTTCTTGCAGCGTGAATTTCAAAGAGCCGGAGGCGGTGCGCGCGCTCACCTGCACTCTGTTAAAGGAAGACTTCGGTTTGACCATCGAGATCCCTTTGGAGCGCCTCATCCCCACCGTCCCCCTGCGCCTCAACTACATCCACTGGGTGGAGGACCTCATCGACGGCCAGAAGCAGCCTCGCCGGGGCATCGACATCGGTACACCCGGCGCTGCATTTCTTACTGACTGCACACACGCCATCATGCATGGGAGCTGATAAGCTGTTAATAAGCTGTTTCCTTCAAATTCCTACACAAAAAAAATTGAATACAGTTTCCACAGTTTGGGCATTAGAAGAAACAGGAGGTGAAATAAATGGCAAGGATATCTCATCTTTACCAATAGTTGAATTCTCCCGGTTAGTGTAATATGTTTTAATTTCATACAGCTGCTAAGATCAAGGTTTCTGCACTGGGAGCCAAAGATAAACTGAAGTTTTATCCTGTTTTTGGGGGCCTGCATCTTAAACCTCCTGCGATCTTAACAGATGGGGTCATTTGAACTACACAAGTATTTTACTCTGCCACTGGGACTGACTCCATGTTTGGTTTTACGAGTTTATTTTTTTGTAGTTTCGGGAATTGACGGTCTGATGGGACAAATTTCCTGCTTCCCCGCTGTCTGATTGTGACAGAGGTCAGACACCATAGCAGCAATGTTTTTTTTTGTTTGTTTGTTTTCTTTTTCCAACATTATGAGATTATAATGGCTCGGCCATTATAAGATTTAACTGTACTGTGGTCTAACCCATTCTGATATTTCATTGGCTGGATGTTCATTGGTTGCTTTAACAAATCTTTTTTTCTTTTTTTTTTTTTTTTTTTTTTTTTTTTGCCTTTTTCTAAGCCGTTCGTGCTCCCATTTCTGTTTTTCTTCACATTTTCTATTAGAGAGGATTACAAAGTGTCATTTAGAGCCACCAGCACATGACCTTAGTCACTCCCAGTTCTCCCAGTGCTAACTCAAATCCCTGTCCAGATGCCTCACTTTGTGTCCAATCTGTCAGTCTGAGAGACCAAAACAACCCTGAGCGGTCCCTGCAGAGGCGTGGGTGTGTCCTCTGTGGGGCTCCAGGTCACTGATCGGTGACCCTGTAGCTGTTAGTAAACAGAATGAAGCCGTCTTCTCTTTGATGGATCACCACAGGTCGTCCCTTTAGCAAAGGATGCCGACACTCTCTGAGTGTGACCTGAATAATGCATCTTGTTACGTTAAAATAACCCGATTATCACCGCTGGAACTGACGTTAATCGGCTTCAGATGTTTCGAGTGTTTAGTCGCGCATTGCATCCTGCCTTGTGTTAGCTTTAAAATATCAGCGCACATTTCCATGTCTTTCCCTGGCGGCCACTATCAATCTTCATAGTGATACAGACATTTTCAGATGTCAGAGATGTGTTTCCTGTTTCCTCAGGCACCGGAGCGTCCTGCATTTATCCCTTACTGGGAGCCACAATGAACGGTTGGTTCTTCCTCGCCACAGAGGTGGACGACATCTGCTTCGACTACGCAAAGAAGAATGTGGAGCAGAACAAGCTGTCGGACCTGGTGAAAGGTGAATGCGGGCTCAGACTCGATGTAGGTTGTATGATGCTGTGGGCTTTGCCGTATCGTGAGTGGTAGTAAAATAAAACGGTGTCACCTCAGGTTCAGTTATGTTGCTGTGCTTTACTAATTCGTTTTTTCTCTTTAACAGTTGTAAAAGTCCCGCAGAAGACTTTACTGATGGACGCCTTAAAAGAAGAGACAGAAATTATTTATGACTTTTGCATGTGTAACCCACCTTTTTTCGCCAACCAACTAGAAGCAAAGGTAGGTGCATCTTAGTAGCTTATAATAAAATAAAAGATTTTTATTAATGTTAGTTCTTATTCTTTCCATGTTCAATATGGAGCAGAAAGAAATCTGAAATTTAGCCAACTTTATGCTTTTTTGGCAAACATTTTCTCATTTTGAATTTGATGCCTGCGACACGTTCCAAAAAAGTTGGGACGTGGCAACAAAAGACAGGGACAGCTGAGGGATATTTAAAAACTTGTTTGGATCATTCCTCGAGTTGGTCGGAAACAACTCAACGCTACACCACATTGAGGCAGTGATTCATACAAATACTGAAACAAATCGATGTCTTGATGAGCTGCAGGAGGTGTGGCGGAGTGTGATGAGCTCACCACAATGTTTTTGTTATCTTTGTGTTTTAGTTCTGCCTCAGCCTCCCTGACTCAGTCAGTTCAGCTCCTGCGTAAAATGCTGTTTGTTTACGTGCAGCTAATAAGCCCCTAATAGGATTTCCTCCTAATCTCTGTCTGTCTTGTTGCTCTCCCTGCAGGGGGTGAACTCCAGAAACTCACGAAGACCTCCTCCCAGTTCGGTGAACACGGGCGGGGTGACTGAGATCATGGCGGAGGGCGGCGAGCTGGAGTTCGTCAAGAGGATCATTCATGACAGCCTGCAGCTGAAGAAGCGGCTGCGGTAAGAACAAAAAGTCCTTTTTTTTTTTTTTTTTTTTTTGCATAAGTGGATGTTTGGTGCAGAAATATCTACACATGGTAGCAACATGATGGATGTTGAAGTGTCTTTGAAGAGGCTCAGATTGGCTGAAGAGAGAGTTAGACAAGGATGTGAAACTCATTTTCATTTTGGGACATATCAAGATCATGAATGTATTGATAAAACCCATTAATAAGTAGCTCTCTCTGCATTCAATCTTAAAATTAAATGGTATTGCACATCTTTTAACATTGAATTGCCCCTCCAGGATTTTGTGATTGTTTTTCTGAATTTTACAATCAAAATCACAGATTTTGTGGTTGTAACTTAGAAATAACTTAGGAATTTTGCAAAATTGACACAGTAAATGTGACTTTTTGTTACACGTCACACTAATCACAGACTAACTTCACATAAAGCAAGACTGAGACAGCAGTGTAGTAGAAGTAATAAACACTGCCACATGCAGGTGGGAGTTGGCATCACTTAAACCCAATCATTTTCACAGTCTTTGTGGAAAATTTACAATAAACCCACAATTATACAATAGCAGGAAAAACGTAAGGATCTCTTGATTTTTGCATGAATTTCTGCAATTGTTGAATCACAAAAAACTGGAGAGCCTGATTGATGTGATTTGGCATTTGGAGTCACCTTAGCAGCGAAGGCGGGCCAGATTTGGCCCCCGAGCCTTCAGTTTGATGGATCACTGATATAGTTGTCACCGTCAGTTACTGTAATGATTTAGGCACACACACACTCGCCGTGCTGCATCTGGGAGCCACAGGGGAGCCACTGTGTTTGGGTGGCGGCGTCACGTCCCCCTCCCCTTTTCTGGGCCTGTCACCCAAGCAGCCGAGTGAGACCCCAGCAGAGTGGAGCTATTAGACCTGATTAGACAGGCCACACCTGCTCTGGCTCTTACACACCATACTCTGTGTGTGCGTGTGTTCGTTCCTGATGCTTCAGTGGAGTGGGACTGATGTTAACACCTGCCTGCTCTTATGTGGCTCTGTGTTGCAAAATCATGAATACAGGAGAGGCAGTTGGAGCGAATCCAGATTTGCTTAACAGCTCTGAGGTTCTAGACAAACCAAGCGGAGCCGGCTGTCACTCCCAACTGCATGCTGGGATACCACGGCTACCAGGTGTCCATGGAAACGGTGCCAGCCTTTAGAAATGGTCCAGTGAGACACCCTGCCACCCCAGCCTGCTCCTGCTTCCCCATTAAAGGGTAATTACTGTCAGACAGAAGCTCCACACTGTAACCAGAGCTGAAGTGATGCTCCTGATTCATCTCTCTATTGATATGAAAATGATTTCTGAGTTCATCCTCTGCCTTCTCTTTTCAAAGGGGGGAAACCAAAAGTGTAAACTGGTGCAGCTGCACTCTTTCATGACTGAAGGAGCTGCTGGTGGAGGAAGGCTTTCAGGGCATTTCCTTCCCCGCTGTGATTAGAAGTGGGGAACATCTGCTAATATTACAGCTGATCAATATTTCATTACGTCAGCTAAAGGTTTGACACAAGGCTCTCCCTGCATCATCACTTTCCCAGCATGCCTGGAGCTCCCCAACATACATGTTTGTGTCATCTGTCCACACACAAACGGTTCATTTTAACGGAAAATTGTTCAATTAATTATTAAAAAGACACGCAGAAAACTGATGTTCACTAGAAATCCAGCTTAAAATCTCAACTTTGGAATTATTTCTGCAAAATTTAATATTCCAGGATAACTTTTCTTCACACGGACTAAGAAAATACAAACAATCTCAAACACTGAGCCTTCAGGTGTCTGCTAGAAAGTTGAGGACGAAAATTAGTTTATCAGTGAGTCCAAACATGACGTCCAAATCAAATGTATCTTTTAAATTCTCACCAGGAGATAAATTTTGCGTTTGCAGTTCTGTAACGAATCCAGAACTCAACCTGACTGAAAATCTGTGGGGTCAGGCAAATATCGATAAGTCAAGATGTGAGAAATTGACCCAAAAGTCAGTAAAGCATTAGTCCAACAGTGTGAACACATTATTATTGCATCGTTATGTGTTGGATGTAAATATAGCACACTATTAGTGGAAAAAGCTCTGAAATGATTTATTATGAAGAACTGGATTTTAGCATGCCTGTGTGTGCTTATAAGATCCTCAATAGATGGCTCTAACATCTGCAGATGAGCTCTAATGCTGCCTGCATCCATCACAGAAGATGAGATTTAAACTCCACTTCAGCCCGGAGGACGCAGCTTCACCAGCCAAGTTTCCAGACCGGCGCTCCCTAATGTCTTCATCTTTCCTCCGCTTGCCCCAGTTGGACTCTGCTGCACATTGATCAACACCAGACTCTCGTCTTTATTGCGCAGCAGCGATTATTGATCAGGCCTCCGCCTCGGGAACACTTCAAAACCGTTTCTCTGTGCGCTGCAGGACCATGAGCGCCCGGATGTTTTCCTGCTTCTTGTGTTTTCATTTTGCCTTTGTGTTGCTCCCTGAAGCCCACGTCTGGTTGTTTTGATCTCTGCTTTGTAGTTCAGGTCTGGACAGTGGGCTGCTAACACACATGCTTGTATGGGTGCACACAAGCAGCTGGTTGATGTTGGTTTTTCTTTCTGCAGGTGGTACAGTTGCATGTTGGGGAAGAAATGCAGCCTGGCACCTTTGAAAGAGGAGCTGAGGAAGCAAGGGGTGAGTATCCATTGAGGACCGGCACCAAACTGATCTCAGTTTGCTCATGCAGAAACAGCAGGTTCAGATCCCAATTAAATCTCAGTGGATGTTCGGAGGTTGATCAGCCATTTTTAATAAGCCACTAAAGCATAAATGAGCCCACATGAAAGAAAAAGGAAGACACCCAGCCTCCTCCGAAACCTTCTCCAGAGGTCAGAGTTCGAGTGATTGCAGGGCTGGGGCACATACAGGGAGGAGACCGATGCTTCGCTTTAAAGCATCTTTCAGTAAAAACCTCTCAAGTTAATATACCAAAGCTTTTATCACCAATTACCCAGTTTAAACATAAACACTAACCTTTTGTTTAAGGCATGCTAGGAAAACAACACTTTATACTCGGGTTTTATCTGTCTGACTCAGTGTGTGCAGGATTGTAATTGTGAATCCTGATGCTGTCATTTGTGTTTTATGACAGCATATTTACCTAGCTGGACTCAAATAGATAGAAAATGAAGCAGAACTTAGTGACTTGTTAGCCTTATGCTCTCATCTCATGATGATGGAACAGAGAGAGCAGATTGAGTGTAATGCTGGTTATCCTCTTAATGTCTGGAGCTTCAGGCGGATCGTTTCCTTCAGCACTTTATTGCGTTGGCCATCTCTGACTCTCTCTCTTTGGTGCTCAGGTGCCCAAAGTGACCCACACAGAGTTCTGCCAGGGACGGACTATGCGCTGGGCGCTGGCCTGGAGTTTCTATGACGACGTGACGGTCCCGGTAGGTTCCTGTTTCTACTTGGTTTAGTTTAACCGCACTATCGTCTCTAAGAAAAAGAGAGGAAAAAGATTGAAGGTTTATTTCCTTTAAATTTTAAGAGTAAAATTAAAAGAAAAAAATTGCAGTTGACACGTTTTTACCATTTTCTTTTGCCACATTAAACCTGACCAACCTTGTTTTTTTTTTTTAGTCTTCTGACTCGGTCAAACAGGGACATTTCATTGCTTTTTGGGCCTCAAGATACTTTTACGTCTGAGATTTAAACCCAAAGTTCTGGAACTGGGTTTGGTTCTGAAACCAAATAAGGCATTTTGTGAAATAAAGATATAACGGAGTACAAACTGAAATTTTACTAATTTTTTTAAATTATTATTATTATTATTATTATTATTATTTATGAAATGCAGTCTAGTTATTATGGGTTGTAACTGATCTAGATTTGTCCAGATGGTATAAAGTGTGAAATGTGCAAAAACAGATGATGATACCCAATTGGGGGAATATTTTGTGCTCAAATGTTTATAATCCCCTAAAAACTGATGGAATAATTTTGAAAGATGAGTCTGGATGTTTTTAATGGTAAATCTATAAGAATCCTGACACTAGTTGGCAGATAACACATAGATTACTTGACAGGCATCATTTCCTTCTTTTTAATTAAGTTTTTGCTGATAAATTGTACTGTATTTTATTATTTCTGCTGTTTATCAAAAGAAATTAATAGATTTTTAGTGACTATTTTTATATTAGACTGATTTAGTTGGTATTTTTCTTGGATTCAACAAAAAATAACGATTTGGCCCTCATTAAACAAAGAGCCTGAAGATCCCATTTATAATTGTTTCTTTGCCATTATCCATTTGTCGCCACACGATGACTTCACCTTTATAATTCAGGATCCCTTGATTGACTTATGGAGGAGTTTCAAACGACTTTACATAAAAAATGTTCCTCTGACCATGAGATAAGCAGCAGCCGACAACACACTGAAACCTTCGACTGATCCTTCAGAAATCCAAGAGATCCACTGATTACTGCTTTTGTTTAATGGTGTATGTAAAGAACAGGACAGTGAGGAAGAGTGTGATGGTTAGTTCACAGGATCTCGCGTAGCTCTCTGAGCCTGTGGCAGAATGAATAAGAGGAGAACTCTGGGTCAAGCCTGTCAGCTTCACCAGAAGAAACCTTTTAATCCTACCCTTAAAAGCAGAGCGCTGGCTCCTGAGCCCAAACTATAGACTGAATTGTTTTTTTCAACAAATCTGCCTGATAACTTAAAGCCCCGACTCCCATTTCAAACTCTTTTCTCTAGAAATAATGCTGCAGTCTGAGAATTATGATTTTAAATTGATAAATTACGCACATCTTTGTACAGGTAGTCCTGGAAGACATTGTGAATGCATGGACTCCTGTTTCTGAATCACCCTGCTGCGTGATGTTTACGTTCAGGGGCAAAACGATGTTTTGAAGGACAAAATGGCATCCAGGATTCATGCTGTTGCAACCAAACTGGGTTAAAGGAGTAGTTGGGAGGGGTGAGCCAGATTCAAAGTTGTAGTTGTATCCATTAGGTGTATTTCAGTATTTCAGAGCTTGTTGTGTGACCAGCTGCTAATTGCCATCAAGCTTCTTGCCTGAAGATGTGTAATCCGTCGGCCATCAGGGCGAGTTAATAAAATTAGGCCTATAAATTACTGACTCTGATCAGGACCTGTTCTCTGATTCCTCATTCTTACTGATGCTCCATCCTCAGCCCTCTCTCTCTCTCTTCAATCTGGATCCTGTCCTCCTCACCAAGCCCTGATCCATTATGTGCACTTAACTCCTGTCCTCTGGGGGAGATGTTTATGGGATTTCTTGCATGCAGTAGCCAGGCAACAGTTGCCAGGGTAGAGCTCTGTGCACACTGACTTGTCTGGACCCGAAGGAAGTTGGAAATGATTGTGACAGAAAGAGGGGATGAAAAACGAAGCTGCAGCTCTGTTACCCTGCCTAACCCTGAATTAAACATGGTTAAACAGAATAGATTGTGACACTTTGCTGCAGCTCTCTCTGTTTTGGCCTTTCTGGCACAAAAGCAGCAGAGCAAAATGATTGGCCTACTTCTTCTGCTCGGCATCATTCACGCTCGGGAATGGCCTGCCATCGGTTTCACGCAGACCCCCTCAAAGCATGTGCTTGTTTACTGGTAGTGGTCACATGGCAAAGTTTATCTATGTGTGGTTCGTTGCTCGGTTCCCATGTTTCTGTGATGGCCATAAAAATGTTTATTTATGACTGTAACGTTCAACATGTGACAGATGTGACAAAGGTTCAGCTGTGGCCTGCTTATCTTCAACCTGCTAGAGATCATCACAAACACTAAAGTCGTGAAAATATCTGGAGCTACAACGTTAGCTTGAACATGGAAGAATCAATATGTAGGGTCATCCCAGGTTGATTCATTAGCAGCATTCGTTTGCGTTGTTGGGCCTCATCTGCCTTTTTACGATCTGCCATAGATTCTTTGTGTTTGGAGGCTTTTGAAGCATTCCAGTCCAAGCTCTGTGAATCTTCTCAAACTCTTAAAGGAGCGTGCTTGAACTCCAACCTCCAGTTATCCTTTACACGTTTTCCTTCCACTGAACTTTCCATAAATGTGTCTTTTCTTGTGACGTACCCACGTTGTAGGTCATATTGTCACTACTACAAAACTTTTCTGAATATTTTTTTAATTTACATTTGAAACTTTGAATATTTTGTAAAGCAGGGAATGTGAAGTTGAGGTTTTCGTTTGGTAGGAGCAATAATCATCGCGATTACCAGTCGGTGAGGTGACTGCGCTCATAGGAGAGGCGGACCGAATAAAAGAAGAGAAAATATGCTGGGCTTTATTCCAGCCCGGAGGCTCCGTGTTGCTCATGCAGGCCTCTGGTCAGAGGACAGAAAGGTGCAGAGTTCATACATAGGTTTGGGTCAAATATGATTTAAAATGTTTGCCTGAAGGTGGATGGTGCTGCTGCATTTTGTGTTTAGTTTCCTGTATATAAATATAACCAGAGAGCTGAGATGGGGGTGACTAGCTGCAGATTATGTTGGAAAAGAACCACCCAGTACATACTTTTTAGGTCTTAAATCAACAAAAAATGTGCAGTATTTTCCGTCATTAGTTATCCTCGATTTGCTCTGTGTGAGTGAGTTCGACGCGGCATGCAGTGAGGTCAGGGTTGTTAAGTGCGATGAATAATGGAGTGGAAAAGCAATCATAAAAGGGACAAAGAGCACATGTGTGTGAGTGTCGAGTGTGCACGTTTCGTTTTAAAATCTGTTTGTTTGCATTAGTTAAAGAATCTGTGTCAAGGATGTGGGCTACAGGTTCAGCCTGATGAATTTTATTGATTTCCTTCCTCTGTGCAATGAGGTGCAGATCTTTAGAAAGCTTGAAAGGAAGAGGGAGAGACGTCTGAAAACAAACAGTAAGATTTTTTTTTTTTAAAAAGTAACGCTTCAACCCATTTTATTAAAGAAGTCCAACCATCAAAAATATGAATTAAAAAAAAGAGCCCTTAAAAGGATGTAAATGTTTATATATATATATATATATATATATATATATATATATCTCCTACATTTGTTTACATAAACCAAAACACAGACATTTCCAAATATTTATTCATACAAATAAAAAAACACTTTGCAGACTGCTGTTCTAAATGAGAGAGGAGATAATTAGCAGCAGCATAAAGTGAAGCAGCATGCGGGATTTATCTCCGGATCAGTGCAGCAGTGTGAAGGTCGCGGTCCGCTCCTCCACTCGGCTGTTTCTAGGTCAGTCGGCCATGCTGTCGGCTCCGTCTCCGCTGCCGCAGACCCCCCGCTGCCCTCCGCCTCCTCCTCCAGCTCTCTGGACCCGACCGCAGTGACTCATGGGTGCAGCACTCGTATCGCTGCGTCCCTGCCGAGTTATGCCTGGATAATAACCTCCACCGCCCATCACAGCCCGACGATAGAGGAGATTAGACAAAAGACGCTGCTTCATGCACTGCAGGTGTGGAAGCTGGCGCTGCTGCAGCGCCCTCTTGTGGCGCAAGCGATGAATGCGCTCACATTGATAGGGACGCAGGATTTAGTTGACGAGTTTCTCATTAATATAACAGCTTGTTTTTTAAGTTTAAAAATCTGTTTTTAAATCATTGTAGAAACATACAGCAGCTAAGTTTTTTAGCAGATGCCCTGTCAGATAACAATTCAAATTCAACTTATTTATGAAGCACATTTAGAAACAGCAGTTTTCCTAAGTGCTTTTTTAATTTACTAATAAAAATAAACCAAATAAAAGGTACATATATTAAACTGCTATTCTATTAAGCTGCGCCTTAAAGAATACATGTAATCTCAGATTGCTAATTTAGTGAGAAAGGTGTAACCCATCATTTGAGCACACACTGCCCTCTGCTGGCAGCTTGAACTCTACTTTCACAATTATCCTTTTTTCCCCTACATGATACTATTATGCATTCAGATGGGAATAATAGATATTACAGCAGTGGTGAAAACTTTCTTTTCATATTTCTAATATCCAATTTAGAAAAATTTAGAGATTATTTTGCATTACCAAGGTGATCTAACTGAACAGGAAAATCATTCCTCTCCCTGCTGTATTTTAGTCTAACCTACAGGTGAGCAACATTTCACCTGCCCAGATTTTCTTTCAGTGTAGATTACTGTTGGATTATCTGCTGTTATTTGTTTTGTTGTCCCCCAGTCTCCTCCCAGTAAGAAGCGTAAACTGGAGAAAGCTCAGAAGCCGCTGTCATTCACACTACCCGAGGCAGGTGTGAAGGAGCTCCAGGCCAAGGCCTCAGCTGCAGGCTGCAGCAGCAGCAGCTGTAGATCTGTGGACAGCATCACTGCTCTGCTGGAGAAAACCCTCACTGAACTGCGGGTAAGCTTCACAGCCGTGTTCCCACTGCTAAGTCTATTGTTATTAATGGTTGTCTGAAGCTGGTCTTTACCGATTCATTCACACAATTCAGTATATGCACTTTATGTAAAAGAATCAGATATCCACATGTACTCAATTGGATATAAACTTAAAGATGTGTACTAAAACTCTCTGAACACACTGTGTTTACTTTAATATTTCAGGATTTGTAGGATGTAGATGTTATAAATCCTGTATGATTCAACTGGAAAAGTCAAATAAAAATTAAAATCTCCTTTATCCTCCATATTTCTGGACTAAGCTGGATAAATCATTTGACTTATACAGCATTTCTATAACAAGTGAAGGCAAGGTTTTCTGTTTGTAGCATTTCTTTTTTTTTTTTTTGCTGTGGGTTAGTTAATTCTGGATTGGTTCCATTATGCTGAACTGGTTGGAGTCTTGTTTGTCGTTTTACAGGTGCTGCATAAGCGGGTCCCCTGCATAGAACAGGAGCAGAGCCTCTTCCTGACTGCTGTGGAGAACACCTGGATCCACGGCCGACAGAAGAGGCGTGAACAGACACGTCAGCTGCGAGAGCTTCCCAGGGCGCCTCCCTGTGCTGGGACCAGTATACAAACCAGTACGGTCACAGCTGCTCCCGTTTCCACTGACAACCAAGGAAATGACAAGCGCCAGGAAGCCAACCTCAAAGGCAAACCCGTTTCTTCAAAAGAGTCGAGCACAGAAACTGAGACCTCGGCTGAAGGACGAGAAGAAAAAGAGGCGTTGGCAAATGCAGGGAATGAGGATGTGAACATGGATTTCTCCGTCTGCGCAGAACCAAGACAGGAAGCGGACGTGAAAACTCCTGCTGCAGAGAGTGCTGGTGGCACCAGACGGCCCCGTACCCCTGTAGGGGTCGAACACTTTCTGTTCAAGTGTCTTCTGAATGTGATTCCAGAGGGAAACGACGTAGGGGTTGAGATGCACTGGGTCGAAGGTCAGAACAAAGACCTGATGAATCAGCTGCGTACATACCTCAGGAACACACTTTTAAAATCTGTGGGGAAAGTCTGAAATTCAGGGAGACAGTAAGTGGTCTGTTCAGATTCTGAAGTACGGTATTTAGAAATTATTTGTATTGTTTTATAAAATACAAAACTCCAAGTTTGTTAACATCATTTTATATTCTCATTTCTTCTTAGCGTGTCTTTTAAGATTATTTTTAGAAACAGAAAAAGTCCAAACTTTTGGAATAAATGTTTCATGAAAATCTTTGCTTCATGTTTTTTATTTCGCAGTACACTTCAGTAACCACTGGAGGGTATGAGAGTTCCCTGGCTTGCTCTGATGTAGCAGCAGTAATTCTTGTTTAATGTACCAGTTTTTGTAATGACTGTCTTGGACAATTTGTTTAACTTTTGCCTGTTTCGCTTCAGGAAGTTTGTAGAGTCTCTCAGTATTTCCTATGTTTGGAGAGCCATCAGTGTTGAAGCTCTATTATTACCCTGTAGTTGCTGTCATACATCCGATGTATTAGAGTCCGGTCAATAGTAGGAAAACGGCTTTAAACATCTAAAGCCTTACACACGTAGATGCACAATCCCTGCAGTAAAAAAAACAAAACAGTTCCTGATCGTACAACTTGTGCCTTGGTCATGGCCGGACTTTGACTCCACTGCTGTGTGTGTGGAGCAAGTCATGTGCTCTCCAGTGAATCTAAAACAAGTTTGTTTGCTCCATTCTTTTTGTCATTGGCCTGTAGTTTAAAGAGTTAATGTTAACAGCTCAAATTTTTTATGTTATTTATGAAAGAGACTTGCTTTATTGATAACACAAGCAGTCCAAGTGTTGCTATGTTGTTGGGATCAAATAAGATTAATAATGACAATAATCCATTCATTCATCGTCTATACCCACTTGTAGGTGTTATGTCGCAGGAGAGCTCATTTCCTGCAGAGGTGGGACCACTAAAATTATTTCTAGGGTAAAGAAAACTAATATGAAGTGATCATATTCAATTGTTTAATAAAGGGTAAAACTCTGGATAAATGTCAGCTAGAACGTTGCAACCCTTAAAGAACCTTAGGAGAAAGTTCCCTAAGGGGTTTTTGGTTTGTATTTGACAGTGTGACTATGACCAGGAGACACAAGATTTCCAATTGCTAAAATTCATTCATCAATTATCTGTCCCTTGTCCCTAGTGGGGTCAGGAGTTGCTGGTGCCTATCTCCAGTTACGGGTGAGAGGTAGGGTACACCCTGAACAGGTCGCCAGTCTGTCGAAGGGCAACACAGAGACAAACACAGGGAGAATTTACCTAACAGTCATCTTTTTGGACTGTGGGAGGAAGCCGGAGTACCCGGAGAGAACCCATGCATGCACAGGGAGAACATGCAAACTCCGTGCAAAAAGACCCCGGGCCGGGAATCGAACCTATGGCCTTCTTCGACCTGCTACCAACTGCCCCACTGTGCAGCCCAATTGCTAAAATATTTAATATTTTTTATAAACATAAAATTTCAGCCTTTGAAATAATTTGCACACAACTATACGTTTTGTTTGATCAAAACATTTTTAAATAGTAAATCTGATCAGATAATTTGTCACTACTTGTAGCTTTTATATCAAATACTTTTTTAATTGTGAGTAATTTTCTTGGATGGCTATTTTTTACTTGGGGGTACTCTGCTCCCCTCTAAAAATAAACAGCTCTAAACTACTCGACTATTTTACAGCTATTTGAAATGTTGTTTAGGAATTTAACATTTCTCTCACAGTGGAAAAAATAAAATGTTTTCCCACATTGTGCTCACGTTGTTTATCAGTTTTGCTGCTATACTGGCTTACATAAAATAACTTTTAAACTGTTAAAAGCCAATGTTAACAATTTAAGAATACATCCTGCAGTCAAATTTCCACAAAACATGAAAATACTCAAAAATATGGAGTTGGGAGCGTATTTTATCTGAAAGCCTGGTAAATGTCCGAAAGTTTTTACCAGTTGACGTCAGCACGGTTGCTAAGCGACTACGAAACGGCCACAGACCGTCGCTCCCTGTCCTGCTTAAGATACTGACATTTTTCTCTATTTTATTACATTTTTGACAGATGAACGTCACAAGGTAGGCGCGTGAGGTTTTGACAGCGAGACTTCATTGTGGAGAATGGCGGGCGGCGGACTCACAATAACGGTAACGTCCGTTCACCATAAGTGGGCAGAGAAAGACAATACTAGTAGTGAAATGTCGTATTTGTGAAATATGTAACCCGGAGCGTTGAAGGTTTTTTTTATTTACAACACACACCGCCCTGAGTCATGTTCCGTGTTTTGTCTTCCTCTGACAGAGGGTGGGGACGTCGACGTGTCTGTGGGCGGGTCCTAACGCTGCGTGATTCACAAACCGTATTTGTTCGTACTACTTTGAGCGCCATCTTGTTTGTAACTCCTCTACGTAAGTGGCTGGGTTTGTGCAGAGAAGGAGGAGGATCCGATTACTTCATTTTTCAGTTTGTTTTCCCTCCCCCAGAGTTAGTCTGGGAACCTCTTCCCGTACTGTACTACACAGACGCGTACCTCTCCTTCGCTGTTGTGCTTTTAAAGGAAAATCCGGGCAGCGTTTTTTTGCCACTGGACAGAAATGAGCATCGAAACGCTTCTGGAAGCTGCCAAGTTTTTGGAATTACAAGCCCAGCAACAACAGAGAGCACGTGGTAAATTTGGATTTTTATTTTTATTATTACGTTCGGCGTGTTTTCCGAAGTGTAGTATTTAAACTGCGGGGTTAGAAAGGATCAAAGAAGACTGACATTTGGGGCAAAAACGACGGATGTTACTCATTTCCTGGCGTCACTCACGTAGCGATTTCTGTGCAGTTGTGTCTTAATCTAAATATGGGATCTGTGTATCTGCGAAATGTCACGGAGTATTTTAGTTTTACTTTCAGATTTGTGTTTGCGTGCAGACGCTTGGGTCGCAGCTCGCTTATTTGATCACTAACAGAAATAATAGTGAAATATGCATTATTTTTACTGCAGTGAGTGCCACCGTTACTGCATTGAAACCTGCTGCGCATTTCTGTAAAGTTCTCTCATGGTTTCTGCTTTTACTTCATTGTTACAAGGATTACACGATCACGCTATAATGAAACTGCTTTATAAGAGACTGCTTTATTAATCCATCGACCCAAACGGGGGGATAAAGGGCGGTGGCGCTGGGAATGCCAGGCTCCTTTTTATATAATGACCTGACAGCGTCCAAAGGGGATCAAGTGACTGGTTTACATACATCTGTCCACTTCAATCACCCACTGTGGTTAAAAATACGAACTATAGTTTTACTGTACAGAGACACGACTGCGTCTCTCGGTCTACTTATATCAGTTTAATAAATAAAAATAAACAGAAACAAACTCCTGTTCCTCTCAGACGCTGGTGGGGGGCTTTGAATGTCTGTCGATGACGCGCTATCAACAAACCTCGCCCCGAAGTATTAACGGCATGCTGACTCCGCCCCCTTCACCACGTGCGTGCTGGGCTACCCCTCCCAGAGCTTGTTTATACAAAAGATGGGTCACTACTCTGTGGAAATTCAACCTCATTCCGCCAAAAGAGCAGAAAGCGGAATATGGCGCTAACGCATTTTCCATCCATCTATTGGTTGAGGTACAACCCGGACAGTTAGATTTTAACAAAATAGAGAAAGATTTTTTTACTCACAACCTTTTTTTCTAGAAAAATATAGACAGGTTTAGTATGTTTAGGTTAGATTGTCCAAACTAAATTTCAAGGGAATATTGTCCTTAATTAGGGTTAAATACTTTTGTATGGGTCTTGGGGTGATATGAGGCTCAAGGTGGAGTCGCAGGGTTTTCCCCAGTGTAATATAAGCCTGGTGGGCCACCAAGCTTTACTTGTGCCCCCACCAGGCTAAGCATTGCTTATTTATTTAAGTCTTTTTAAAAATTTTTGCATTTATGGTTGGTGTTCAGGTGTTAATCTTCCAATCTGTCAATAACACATGATTATCAAGTGATATTTTCAAATTTTCTGTCAACTTTAAACTTTTTTTATAACTCAAAAACACGACGGGCCGCTGGATGAATGTCTGCCCCGGCACCCAACCACCGGGCTTAGCAAGTTGACTGGGTTGGTATAAAAAATGTTCTTGAATAGGCTAATAAAGCCAAGAAAAAAAATCGCTGGTCTACATAAAGAGAAAGAACTTGATATGTTCAATTAATTCGTAAGATGATGCTCATAAGTGAAGACCAAATTTTACATAATAGCATGTTTTTTTCTATATGTATTACCAAGTGAGTGTTGATTTTATTTTATTTTTTTTTAACTCTGTAGCATCTCTATTTGGATAATTTTTGCTTATCTTGTGGTGATTGAGATTTTTTTGTACCATGACACACAAGTCTTTTTGTTGTGGTGAAATATTTTCAGAAATCTGAATAGAGCTGTGCAATATGTTGAGTTGCAATCATTGCACATTTAATATGTGGAATATTATAATTACAAAGGCCTGCATGGATGCAATATTTTAAAGTGCTATGCACTTATTCTCTCTATACTAACATATTTGGCCAGCTGGAAGTACTTCCACTGTCTTTGATGCATATTTCAGTGGCTGAGATGATAAAGCTGGCACACAGAGAAAAGGGGCATTGTACTGTCAGGAAGTGATTTGTAAGGAAAATATGGGTGAATCATTATAGTCAATGCAATACTAAATCATTATATTGCACTTACATGGTGTGCAGCCCAATTACGGAGAGAAACAGTCACAAAAATGTACCTGGAGAAACCTGCCTGTTACACATGCACATGGAGAACGTTTACAACTCTGCACAGACAGGCCACCGCTGGGATTTAAACCCAGGATGTTTTTGCAGTAAGGATAACCTAACCACAAAGTTACCTTAATGTGCTCCTTCAGGACCAGATGCAAGCTCATTAAGATTTTACAGCTGCACCTGGGATTAAATTTAAGCTCCTCTGCCTGTGTGGAGATTTGATGCGTGTTAATCGTGAAATTTTAAACCGTCTTCCTAAAACAAAAAAAAATGTCTGTGGCTGTTTAAAGCCTAAACTTTGATGAAGTTGGTGTGAACAAGAGTTATTAGAACAGGATCAGAGTGAGAGCTCCTGCTTCTCTCCTCTCTCTGCTTCTCCTGCTTTGCTGCACTGGGGGAGCAGAGTCCTCTTCCTCCTCCTCTGCTGCTGTAGAGCAGGTCACTGTGTGCGGGAAAGTAGGCCAGTGTTTCTCTACGTGCTGCTGCAGTTATATAATGCCTACAGAAAACCCGCTGTTTTTTTCCCCTAACTGCTTCATTTGTTTTCTGTCTGGAAAGGCACTGCTGTTTATGTGCCTACGTCACAATACAATAAAGCACCACTACAATAACACAACGCACCACGTCTTATAAAAGTGGGCCAGCGCAGTTAGCAGAACATCCTGTTCTTTTAGCATTTTCCCTACTTGGAGGACAACTTTTTATACGTTACATGACACATATACAGAGAAAATGACTAGGCAGTGGGATGGTATAAAAAGGTTTACCGGTTCTTTAAAACAGCAGACATTTCCTCATCGCTGTTTTTTTTTTTTTTTTTTTTTTTCTGGATTATGTCAAACACGTTCAAGAAGTTACAAGTGTCTGTTGACGCACATGAAGTAGTGAAATGTTATGGTGTGTTCAACACGTTTAAACTTTTTTTGGTTGTAGTAGCCAAGAAAATTAAATTTTGTTTTGGTCTCTGTAAGGTGTCTTCATGTAATTTCTTATACTAAACCAGGTTTTCTTGGTTCATTATAATCCTTAAGTAAAGATTTGACCTCCAGGAGTAGAGCTCTGAACTTCCTCACCTTTGAACTTTTCTTTGTTGGACAAATCAAATTCTGATAGGTTTCACTCAGCAGGGGAACGCTGAGTGAAACCTATCTTTTGGGGATTTGAGTGTAAAATATTTCACTGTCAATGTTTTACACCAACACCAGCTAAATGGTTTCAGAAATATTCACATTTATGCGTTGTGTTAGATGTATCAGGTGAAATGGCCAACCTTTTTGGTTTGTTTTTGCATCAACCTGCAGGATGAATTTGATGCACTTTTTGAGGGTATTAAAGGTCAGTGGATCAGCATGCTTTCACTGTTGGATTCACAAGTACTGCAGCACATTAATTTTCACTTTTATATGTCACAGTCCTTTGGAAATAAAAACAAATGTGACAGTCAAAATAATACTAGGATAAAGCCATAATATTTAGAAACTGAAGTAGTGATTTTTTTTGAGAACTTCAATGAAAAATAATAAAAAATGTACTCAAGCTTTTTTCCGAAGAAGGCTTTTTTCTTGTAATTTTAAGACGCATGTATTTTGTATTATTAAATATACAAAATAAATTGCATATTTATTTTGCTAATATTATGATCCCATGATTAAAAATAATTCACATAGCCTCACAGAATGGATGATTAATATAAAAGGCACTTTTTGTCACTTGTAATTTCTTTTTTACAGAAAAGAAAGTGAGGGGAAAAATTGTATCTAAAATCAGATAATGCGTGAAAAAAAACAAAAAAACCCAGAAAATTTATTTTTGAGCCACATTGCCCAGCCTTAACAAAACATATTAATTTTTTTTCTAATGAATTGCACTGTGGGTATGAGTGAGCTGTGGGTAGATTTGTAACCTGCTTGTTTTTGTCCTTCCACAGAGGATGAAGTGAAGGCGAAGCTGCTTCTGCAGCAGAAGACTGAGTATATTTACCCTGATGTGACTTATAACTCTACACCGCACATCAACAATGTCCCCAAAGCAGAGGAACGTCTCACCGAGTGCCGCCCACCACCCATACCGCCCTCCTTGCCTCCCTCTTCCATGCCTGTCACCGTCTTTCCCATCCCCGTGGTTACCCCTAACCCCACAGGGTCACCCTCTTTGCCAGTCACCACCCTTTCACCTCCAGCTGCTCCGTCACTGGCCTTCCCTAACAGAGACCCTCAGTCCCCTCAGGAGCAAAGTGCCGCGGCCGTGAGGTGCTCCCCGGCTCTCAAAGCTGACTACCCAACTCCTGCGGTGACGGTCAACCACCGGCAGCCCATCCAAAACCATCACAACCCCTCTCTGCTCATCGACCAAAACACTCAAGTACAGCAGCAGCCGACGCCGCAGCAGCAAGTGGTTCAGTGCTATGCAGGTTCAATCATCTCAGCCCCTCAGCACCAAGCTTTACTTCCCCACCCGAGCCCCTTGCTCCAGCCCACTCCCCCGCAGAACGGCACCGTCAGCCGGGGGAGTCCGCCTGACGACATCCGCCAGCTGGACAGTAAGAAGAGACCCGGAGGGTACGTCCAACGAAAAGAGGCTGGGTGTTATTTTAACTGTTAAAACTTTGCGATAGTTTCACCAAATCAATATGACGGTTCACAAAATGTCAGAAATAATGATTCACCCAGAGTTTATCCCCACTAAAATGTCAGTAGAAAGAAAGAAAATATTTGATTAACTGTGATTGTTTTCGTCAGGTTGCCTCAGTTGGACATGAGGTTTTTTTTCTCTGTTCTTGCAGGGCCGGCACAAGAGAAGTGCACAACAAACTAGAGAAGAACAGGTGAGTTTTACCCGCCTCCTTAATGACTACCTCACTGCTTACCTCATAACGTCTGCTGTAACAGAAATGTAAAAGGTTTATTTCATTGCAAAACCACACAACCTCACCAAATATTTTTAGTCTAGTTTCTCGTTCCACTGGCAGATTATTTCTCTTATAACAAGAAATGTCTCCTGTGTTATAATGTGACAATGCAACTAGTACTTTTTCTTCAACATTAAGGAATTATTGACTTAAGACAAACTTCTATATCTTGCTGAAAAGTTACTTGCAAGTCATTTTTGTCTTATTTAAAGTCTAATAAGATATTTGCATTAGAAACTAGACCAAAAATACTTGGTAAGATTTTGTTCTTTTGCAGTGTAGCTCTTTTTTTTTTATTTTTTTTTAATATGTATATTTTAGGGATTATTAAAATTAATCATTTTGGGAGTTTGTTTTCACTGATTCGGTCTTCATTGCGTCTGCCAGGCGAGCGCACCTGAAGGAGTGCTTCGAGACGCTGAAAAAGAACATCCCGAACATCGACGAGAAGAAAACCTCCAACCTCAGCGTGTTGAGAAGTGCACTCAGATACATTCAGGTGAGCCCTTTCAGCAGCTGCCTCAGTGTTCGGGTTTATCTGCTCTCTGGGTGATGACAAGCTTTGTGGTTTCCTTTCTGAAGACTGCACGTCATTTGGAAGTGAAGCGTGAGGAACAGAGGGAGTGGCAGGACAGAAACCTGCTCCTCTGCTATAAAACCGTGATTGGCTCAAAAGCAGCCAGCTCTGTTGGCACAACAACAGGAGTGTCCAAGCAGTTCAAACACCATTTGCACAAGGCATGTAAATCTATTTATAGCCCGACTTAAGCTTCTTTTGAATTTATTCAACTACAGGCTTTTTCACTTTATTCTGTTCGTGTAATTGTTACTGGTGTTAAAAGGCCTGCTCATGACTCACTGCGTGTTTGATTCAGTGTGGGTGTTGTGGTTGTAAACTGCTGGTGCAAAGGTCCACCGCTGGCCCAGTTTAATAGAGTGAGAAATCAGTTTTTACAGACATTCACTGTTTCATTTCTAACACTTTTCTTTAAACAGTTGATCATTAAAAATGAAATAAGAAGAGTCAGAGTGGTTTTTGGGAGTCATATCAATTTTAGCTAATTCTGATTTCTCTTTTGTAACTATGAGAAAAGATAAGATCAGCATTTAAATATTTTTGCTTTGCCTTTCTGCTGCAAGTGGTCATATTTGATTTGGGATCAGAATTGGTAAAACAAGATTCCATGCTTTAAAAAAAAATCAAATCAGGATTATGATGGAGTAATAACCCCTTTTATATAAGCGATTTGAAGAGTTTGTGCAATTAGCGTTGCTAAAACAGCATTTTCCATGACAGACAGAGGGAATCTCAAAGGCCTAGAATATCAGCCTTGCTGCATGCTGTGTACCTTCCCTGTTTACTGCTGAACAGATCAGACATGTTGGAGAAAATACAATTTACGTTTAAGCAGCTTCTTATAGCCATGTGCTTCCTCTGGTGGATTTGTATTTCTTTACTAATTCTGAAAATGACTAACTTCAACTTCCACACTGAAGAGTGTTGTCTAACCAGAAATGAGTTGATATTTCTTGACGTATCTCCTGAAATCCCTCTGATCTGAGAGCAGCTCCAGTAGTTCTGAGGCTGACATGTTTTGGTTTTAAACCGCTTTTACTACCCGTCACTGAGTGATGAATGAGGTTACTTTACTCACTCTTGGCCTTTCTACCAGAAGTTACTCTCCAGATTTTCTTATTGAACAGGGGAGCAGATTTGGGAATGTTGAAATTGAGGAGGTTGATTTGTGGCTGACAGGAATTAGAGAAGCATTAGTCTGGTTGGTCCTCTCAGGAGGAAAGTGGGACAGCGTGGGTGCACGGCTCATCACTCAGCCTCCCTCCCTGCGCCTCCCTCTGTGATTTAGCATCCTGCTGTGCCTGTCGTGATAAACTGGCACACTGACATCCCCAGCTTTCCCTCATAATGACTTAGGTTAACAATCGCTACATTTTAAGGCACAAAGAGGAAAGAAATTTCTTATTACTCTCACCTCCATTATGTAGTTGCACAGAAACCGGTTCATGTATTGTGGGTCACGAAGGTATATCTGTATTTGTACGCGTGCAAGCCTTTTTCCCCACAAAGAGGATTTTTCCAGTCACTGGGCGGGCAGTGGAGTGACACACACACAAAGTTTGGTTTAAAAGGAAAACAAGATAAAGTGGAGGGCTGGGAACACGTGTCCGCTCTGCGTACTCCTCTCCCCTTCCCTGTTGTCTCTCCGTCCCGGGCCGACGGGAGGAGGTGGAGCAGCTTCTGCTCTGAACTGCGGCTCAGAAAAGTGATTTGCAAAAAGCTGTAGGCTTGGCATCACATTTCATTTTTACTGCAGCCGAATCCGAATGTTTATGTAATGCTAAAGTAAGCACAGAGGCAGGAGCTTTTTTTCCACTTTTCCACAAAGTTGCCAACTGTTTGAACATCCGGACTTCCTCATATCATCTTATCAGCTTGTGACTCAGAGCAGAGTAACATGGAGTTAGGTTCTTTTATATTTTTCTTCTCACGTAGTTTCTGTCTTTATTATTATTTGATTATGATCCTCCCGCTGCTAAAGGCATCCTCGTGAGCCGGCAGCGTAAAAGTAATACAAAAAAGAAAAAATAGCAGAGACTGGAAAGTTAAGCCGCCGCATTAGCGCTCCTCCTCCTCCCTCCGTCTACCCTGCCCCTCTGAGCTTTTAAGGCCACATGAGCAGCGAGCACATGGCTTCCCTGGACCGCGAGACGTCACCCCCCGCGCTGACCCCGCCCAGCACGGCATCAGGCAGGACTTGCTGTACCGCGGCGTTGAGCTGCCAGCAGCAGGGAGGGAGCATGGAGCGGTAAACACAAGGCTCGGCTTACTCCGCTCTCGCCTCTTCTCCCTCGCTGGCCTAACTTGTTCCTCCACTGCCAGCAGGAGACATGCTGCGTTTCCGACTGAAACTGTGGCAGTCAGGTTTTAGAGATTAATTATTCAAATTGTGACGAAATTACATTTTTTGTTTATTTCGAACATGTAAAGTGTCAGAAGAAAATACATTACAAAGTATAAGAAGAAAACAAACAACCCCATAATAATAATCAGACATAAAAAACAATATTTTATATCCAGTTTGCAAAGGAGTAGGAGAAATGCAAAGCTTCTCACATCCTTTCCCCAATTATCTTCTCCAAATATGTCTCACATTGTACATATTTACACACATAATTCTTGTGGATTGTGGAACTATTCTTGAAAATCCGACCTTATTTAAGTTACTATTTTCTTATTTTATATTAATTCAGCTGTCTTGACAGTTGGAATATGTTCAGCTCTAAAAGGTCAGAATAATAAACAAAATGAAAATCAGTGTTACAACCTTAATTATGTGAAAGTCATAAAATGAAACCTTTATTCATATTATTATTATATGTTGTGATACTAATATATTTATGTATATGAATACATTTGATCTATTTACATCATTTCAACTTTAAAGTTAAAATGAATTTGAATAAAAACAAAAAATATTCTCAAAAGAAGATGAAATCAAAACAAAGCAGGGTGAAACGATACGAAAATTTGTTAAATATATTCAGAAAAAACAAAGAAAAACCCCACTGACATTCAATATAAGTTCCTTAGTTTCTTTTAAAATGCAGTATAAGCAAGAGAGAAATAATAATTTAAATTGTATAGACCAAGTTAAACAAGTGAGTCCTGAAGCGATATCATGGATCAAGAGAACCAATATGCAACAAATATCTGGACCTCGGATCAATTAGATCTGAACTAAGAGGTAATTAGGCCAAATATTAGTTAGTAAACCTTTTCTCACAAAGAAATCATTCAGAAAGTAGATATTCTCTCCCTCAGACAAGCTTTTAATTGTTATTCAGGCACCATGTGAAATTCGTTTTTCCTGCTGGAAAGCCCAGAAAGACAATGGTCTATGGTAACCAGAGCGTCACAAGACCTGTGCAGAAGCCTGGTCTGTGGGCCAGGCTGAGCAGCATGTCTGCAACGTGGCCTGTGGCGCTGCTGGCCCTTTAAGAGGAGCCAGCCGTGTGCTGCAGCAGTGAGTCAGTGAGTACAGCTTGTGTTGCTCCCTCTCGATCCGCCCCCTCCCGCTCCCTGTCTCCGTGGCCATGTGCTCGGCACTCGCATTGCTTGTGACAGAGCTTTGCTGCTGTTTACCCTGCATGCGTGGACACACACTCCACACACTCCACACAAGGTTCAGCCTATCTGTGTGCTAATCTAGATGCCCGCACACACACAAACAAACCTCAGGTGACGCTGTGTCTATTGGAAAAAAAGGATTGGTCTCTCCTCGGAGTGCGGCCATGTGCAAAGAATAATAAAGTTCTTGGCAATTTGTGTCTTACCATCCTGGTGACATGATTAACATGCTGATTGTGCGATCCATCTGCTGCAGACTTAGCCACCAGGTTAACTTGGCTAATCTCAGCTGTTGTTAACGAGATGTGAGCACGCCGCAGTCTGTAGCCTCCACCACCGAGTTCAGTGGGTCTCCATGTTTCTGGAGCGCATCTCCTCTCTGCTCCAGGTTCTCTCCTTGACTCACGCCGTGTACTATTATGGCAGCTTATGACTCAGATAAGATTGCAAAGAAAAAAGAAAGCAGTTCCATCTGTTTTGCAGTCTTTTTTTCTTCCATATTGAATTTAAAATGCAACATTTGTATGTCGAGGCAAAGTCGGAGATGACCTCACGGCACCGTAAGAGTCCGTGTTTGTCCAAGGTCATGAAAGAAACCTTGGAAGGTTCTCGGTTGTTTCCCTGCCAAACAAAGATGGAGGCATTCCAGTAACATCAACACAGAGCGGCTGGTCCTCTCTGAGAGTCCCTTCTGTGTCCAGATGTCTCCGACTGTTTGACACAGAAGACGTTATCAGTCATTCAGGCGTTTATGTTCTGCCTGACTCATTGAGCAGTAAAGTGCTGTCGTTATCTGTTATGTTTCCATGGCTCCCAACATTTTAATGTTTCAATATATCCCACTATCATGGTGAATTGAAAAGAGTGAAGTCTTGATCATCTTTCAGAGACATGTTTAGAACCATGAGAGTGTTCTCAGCTAGGCTTCACCTTTTCCACACAGGTTTTAAAAAGCACAACACGACGAGCCTCAGTAACGAGTGTTATTCAACGCTGGGGAAGAATTTTACAGAAATGGTTTAATTCAGCCGCAGTAAAAGGTTTTCAGGCTTGTTTGAGGTTAAGTCTTCCTGGAATCTAAGCAGAGCTAAACCCACACTCTGGGTAAACCCCTTCACAGCCCCACATTCATTTGGACCGCTCATATCGGGGGGAGGTTCTGGTGGGCTTCAGATCAGAACATTCCTTCAGGATTTTTTAATGGAGAAAGGATATCATAGCTCAATCAACGATGGCAAGTTGTTGAAGTCGTGGAGCAGCGACCTGACGTAGTTCACCACTGTTCTGTCATCTTCTGTAGCTTGCTGGAGTCCGAAAGCTTTAAATGGGGTTTTAACTTTACTTCTTTCTTTTGTTTGGGTTTTATTTTCCCAAACAAGAAGTGCCTTTCCAGAGTTTTTTTTTCCCTTTCAGAATAATTCATGTTGTCAAACAGGTTGAGTTTAGGGGATTTTCAGGCCTTGGTCTTTTGCAGGTGAAGTTGAGCTCAGAATGTGGTGAAGTATGTGACATTCCTGTTTGTACATCGCTGTGGTTCAGAACACATGTTTTTAACCCGCAGCTTTATATATATTAAAAGTAGTTGGATAATGTAGAACGTTTAGGCGTTGTAAATCATGCTGATGGATCACATTTGACAGCCCATCAGTTTTTTGTAGATCTTTGCCAATAAGATCATTCCAGCCCATCTTAGTTCTCTTCAAAAACCACATTGTATGTATTTTATTGCCAATGCAATGGTCTAAACCACGTCACTCATACTCTGATTAGTTGGCATGTGTGAGGCGACGTCACAAGAAGCATGTGTGTTTAGAGGCTTGGCTTTAGGAGGGTGATTTTATTCTGATCAAATAATAATTCAATAGGAACTTTACAGGTGAAAAGCTGTATTGAAAGTGAGTCTATTATTATTGCTTTCCAGTGAATTTTTGTTTGTAGCTTTAACAACCAGAAACAGGAACTGTCCATGTGCTTCAGTGACGGCCTCGTTGCAGAGCGGCGCAGCAAAGCCTCAGAGTGTTCGGCCCGTGTTTTTCTAATCCTGGATCAGGACTAAAGCGAGACAGGTGCCGACTTCACACTCGGCCCGCCTTTTGTTCCCCTCTGCTATTTGCGTTCATGTGCAGTGTTGTGCTGTGGGGACGTGTGCAGAGAGCAGGTCGGCACAAACCTTTCCCATCTCATGCTGCTGCTGCTGCTTCATACACCCCTCCTGTCGCCCATCCTCCCTTTTTCTCATTCACCCTGCACACGTGAACAGGAAGTCCACCCTGGAGAAACTGGCTTTATGATCCTGAGTCATCAGGTTTCACAGAGCCACTTCCCTCCTCACCAGAGCGCGCGCTGGATAAAGGAGCCACGCTAGTGAAAAGCACGACTAATTATAGTGCTCAGTTTCAAAATTTTATAATCATATGGTTGGTCTTGTCTTGTCATGCTGGGCTCAGTCTTTAGTTAAAGCTAATTTCCTTGAGGGTTTCTGGTTGTCTTGACTTTCATTTGATGTGTGGTCAGGTTTTCATGTGTTTTCCCCCTGATGCCTCGGACAGGGAAGTCCAGCTCAGTCAGCTGCTGAAGGCGAATTGGGTCACAAGGAGCCGCTGCCAGGAAGCGCCTCCTCCTTCCATACTCCTCCTCCTCCTTCTTCACGCTGCAGCACTGTTATTTTTGTCTCCTGCACAGCACAATAAATAATTTGAAGTAATCAGCTTAAAAATCTGGTAAACGTTTTATTCTCAGTGTTTAAAATCTTATATCACAGAGCTGCTCACAGGATGTAATCTGTTAAGTTATTACCCCCAGAAAAAGCAGCTAATTCTGGCAATAATTCACGCTTTTTCACCGATGTGAATTAGGATCATTTATAGTAAAAAGAATGAGACTATTTTTCCACCGAGCCAGATGTGGTGGTAATAATTTATTCATTTTATGAAGCTTTATCCCCAGACTTCATACAGATGCTTGAAATCCTTAAAAAGGCTACAGTTTTCTAAGATTTTCAGAAAGGGTTTTGAGTGTCTGGAAAGTGTTTGATTTCTGTATAAAGTCTTTAAAATACTCGATATTCAAACCACACCGTTTTGAATTAAAGCGGAATCTAATATTTGGTAAAAAGCCTAAATTTGGAAAATGTTTGTAGTTGAAAGCAGATATTTAAAGATATTAAAGACACTCCAGTGAAATCAGACTGAACTTCTCGTTTCAGATCAGTGTTATTTCTACCTGCTGATCGTCAAACAATTTGAAATGTAAGAGACATTTCAAAACACAAAATCTTGTTATATTTTAGTTCATCTTGTCCCTGCTGTATAATGCAATCATTATGCAACAGCAATAAAAGATATATAATAGTGAATTGAAATGCTCCTCTTCAGCTCATTTGTATTGTTTTAATCAGAACAGTGCTGGAAAAATGTTTGAATTTGACTGTGGGGAAAAAGCGTATGAACTCTGAACCTCTGCCCATCGATCTGCCTTCATCAACCCGACGCTTCCATCTGTTTCCAGACGTTGAAGCGCAAAGAGAAGGAGTACGAGCACGACATGGAGCGGCTGGCCAGAGAGAAGATCGCCACGCAGCAGCGGCTGGCGGAGCTGAAGAACGACGTGAGCCAGTGGATGGACGTGGTGGAGATCGACCGCGTCCTCAGACAGACGGGGCAGCCGGAGGAGGACCAGGCCTCCACCTCCACCGCTTCAGGTGAGCAGCTCAGTGGGTTCTGTTCATCGTCTGAAAATAGTGCAACTGTCCACCTGGAGGCAGCATTATGCTGAGGAGATGCAGAGGCAGGGAAAGCATCATGTTCACAGTGCTTCTCTTTATCACTTTTTATGTTATTTTACAAAATTACAATAGTTTTTTTCCTCTAAATTCTGCACACAAGAACCCCAGTATGACGATGTGGGAAAATAGTTGAGATTTTTGGAACGTTATTGAAAACGTCAGCCTTTTCTTAATACTTGTTGATCCACCTTCAGCAGCTTTTGCAGTCTCCAGTCTTTGCATATGAAGCCTACGGTTCAGCTTCATCTTCAGTTCTTCTTCTCCACCTCCATCAGGTTAAACGGAGACATCTATGCAGCTTTTTCAGATCTCTGGAGACATTTAGTCAGACTGAAGTCACTCCAGCAGTACAACACTTTTAATATTATCAATAGATCAAAGCATTAACATTTGTTTGGCTCAGGCAAACCGTAAAGACGCCCCAGGAGGCCATCACTGCAGCCAACAGGTTTTACCTCGTTTAGACTGAAGGGCCTAAATACAAGTATTTGTTGTACTTAGTTTACATTCATGTTCTACTTTGTGTTTGTGATAAATCCCAGCATGATTTATCAGACTGATAAATCAGACTGACGGTGAGTGTTGCTGTTGTTGTTCCAGAGGGTGAGGAAGACCTGGAGGAAGAGTCGGCTCAGAGAGCACCGAGCGTCTCGCCCGCTGCGCCCCACACCATGAAGCCCGAGCTGCTCAAACTCGTCACCCAGACTGCAGCTGTGACCCCCACCACCACCGCCTCCATTATCACCCAGCACATTTCCACCCTGAACAAACCCCCCCTGCTGCAGCCCCTCCCACTGAACCCCGTAGCCCCACCCATCCTCCCCGCTCTGGTGTCGAGCGCTCCCAGCCCTCCCTCCGTTCCCGCCAAGCCTATCGCCAGCCTGCATCCTACGGTTATCGCCCACGCTTCGGTCTCCCACCCCTCCGTCATCCAGGCAGTGAACCACGTTCTCCATGGAGGGGCCCCCAAACACGTGACCATTGCCCCCTGTACCACCAGCAGCTCCGTGCAGCTGGCCCCCAGTCCTCAGTCCATTGGCCACATCACCGTTCACCCGGTGGCCCACCTGGGGCAGCACATCCCGGCCCTCTACCCGCAGCCGGTGGCGGTCACGCAGCCGGCCGTGGTGGGCCACATCGCCCACCCGCACGTCAACGGGACCTCCTCCACCCAGGCCACAGCTGCCGCCGCCGCAATTGTCAGCAAGCAGGCGGCTGTGAGCACTCAGATGATGGCGCACCATCCGCAGCTCATGGGTCAGACGGTGCTTAACCCCGTAACCATGGTGACGATGCCCTCCTTCCCCATCAGCACTTTGAAGCTGGCCTGAGAGACGTGGAAAGAGCCGAGGCGGGAAGCGGTCCAGGACTGGGATCAGCAGAGCAGACAGCAGCCAGGGCTGCATGAGGTCATCAGCATGCGCCCAAAGCAAACGGGTGCATGTGCTTTTTTTAGACAGAGAAGCAGAAGATGTTGTCACATCATGATCTGAGCTGGACTCTGATTTAGAGCAGCTCCTCCTCTAGCAGCAGCAGCACATGCTGCAGGGCTGGAGCCAAATCCTGGACCGGACTCAACCTTCTGCACCACAGCTGGAGTCAGCGCTGACGCTGCACACGGCTACAGCGCCCCCTCCTGTCAGTACGGTGTAAAACCACTCCGATCATGAACATACTGAAGGATAGATAACGCCCTCTTAGTTAAATAATGTGCAGTTTTGGTTTCGACAATCACAGTTCTCGCTGTTACCTGCAGTCGTACACATGTAGAGTTGTGTTTTTGTTACTGCTTAGAGTACCAAATATTTTTGCCAAATAGAATCAGTCGCTGCGTCGAACTACCCAGCAGCCTGGTTTATATATTTTTATGACCACAGGAGAAATGCGGATGCTCATCAGAATCGCATTAATCCACAGCGACTACTCTGACGTGGGTATAAACTTCAGCACCAGATGGGAATAATCATCTTTTAACAAAGCCTGCACTGTGAACATTTCTACTGTGTAAGTGCGGCGACACGCAGCTCTCTCAACCTGAATGTACTGATCTGTGGGAGCGACGCGTCCCAGACGTCAAGATCACGTTACTAAAATATACGTAGAGTGAAACATTAACAGCTGAATTTTTACTGTTGCTTATTTGTCCTGATGAATAATTTGTGTTAAATGTAAATTTTTTAATTGTTTTCCACTGGGACCATGTAATAAAAACATAAAATATTGCTGTATATAACGGTGGCGTCGACCACACAGACCTCCAGAATCACATTCGGCCACTTTAACAGATTTCTCCCTCATGTTTTTGTATTTTCTAATATTACCGCAGGGACTTTTTTTTTTTCCAGGACAAAATTAAAGCATAACTTCTCCCAATGTCATTACCATATGCAAATGATTTTTGGTCGACTGCATTTTTTTTTTTTGCGCCGCGTCGCTGCAAAACTAACCGGAAAGTTCACAGGGATAAATGTACTTGAAGAAGCATCAGAGTACTGGTGTGTTTTTCCCTATGGAGAAAGTTCAAGATGTACTTAAGTTTGTAAATGTTGGACTGCCTATAGATCTAACTGTATTATGTAATAAATAAAAAAAACACTCTGAAGAATGTCAAATATAAAATTTATAAAATAAATTCTATTATGTTTACAAATGTTTTGCTTCTTTGCCGTTTTATAAATACCGTATTTTCCGGACTACAAGTCCCATTTTGGGGGGAAATGTATTTCATAAAATCCAACACCAAGAACAGACACGTCATCTTGAAAGGCAATAAAAATAGAATATAGGCAACAACAGAATAATTGTACGATATGCTAACGTTACATGACAAACAACGACCTGAGAACGTGCCTGCTATGTTAACATATTAAGAGTTATTTAGATAACTATAGCATAAATAACATGCCAACAAGTTTACCGAACCATCCGTGTCACTACAAGTCACTAAATCCGGAAGTAGCTTCTACCACACATCAACACAGGCCTAGAGCGCCCTCTTGCGGTTCAGTGTGAAAATAACGTGATATGATATAATAAAGCGGTAATAATTCCACACATAAATCACTCCAGAGTATAAGTCGCGCCCCCAGACAAACTATGAAAGAAACTGCGACTTATAGTCCGGATAGTACGATACGTTGAACCAAACCAAACAATCCTGATCCGAGTTGAGGAGTAACTCATCTGATCAAAATGAACAGAAACAAAATGTACACTTTTCGAACTGAACCATTTGTGCTTGAATGCATCACAGTTACTGTCCTTCACCTTCCTGAGGATCATTCGGTGGAGTGTGTGGAAATGGTGCTATATGAATAAACTGAATTGAATTTAATTCAAAGATCTATTTAATTTTAATTAAATTAAAGTATTTCTTCCAAAAATGGGAGGATTTAGTTCAGTTTAACTGTCATAAATGTGGGAAAGTTTGGATCTGCTATTTGGTTATAAATGTGTTATAAAAGACGATAAAAAAAAAAAAAAAGAAGCTTGACCTGCATGATGAATCAACCAGCTTGCCTCCATTAAAGCACGGTAGAGGCTCCATCATGGTGAACGAGAGCCTAGAAATACATCCTTTCATCGTTAAATTCTCAGGGTGATACCAAATCGGAAACAATTACTTCAGAAAAGCAAATCATGGTTTATATAAATCAGTTTCATTATCATTACATTTACATCAATAAAATTACAACAGCTGATTATTTATTTTTCCTTACAATTATTGATCTAGATACCAACATAAAAGTATTTTGATTAAAAAAAGAAATGAGAAGAGTTTCAAAATATTTTATTACAATATAACTGTAAAGTTATTACATTATAATTCATGTTTCCCTCCAAAATTAACGTATAAATTTAATACATAAATATATTCCAAGAAACAAAGTAACAGAGGTTTAATATAAAACAAATTTAAAAAACAGAAATATAATATTACTGACAAAAGCAAGAGGAATGTCAAAACGTTTAAACCCAAAATGATGCTTTGTAAGATAAATTCAAATTTAATAATTAAGGACGAGTGTTAACATTTACAGTCCCCCAACTAAAGAGTTACCTTAAAGGAAGAAAACATCACTAAATCCAATCAAACCATAAGAAACCCACATTGATCCTGACATTTTTTCCAAACCCCCCACCCCCAAAGTTCATTAAGCAAACCTGCAGTCTGAGCTCGTCGTTAGAAACGTGCATGCAGAAATAAATGCACCGTCACACCTCATGCTCTAAATCCTGGGCCGACGCTAAACAACTTCAGATAAACTGCAAAGTAAATCAGTAATTCACAGCGTCCTCCAGGTTCATCAGCAGCCCAGCTGCAGGTGCGTAAAAAGCCTTGAAATAAAAATTCTTATCCTAGTGGCCCAATACGATTCAGAACAAAAAAATCTTCAAACTTCATTATTATTTTTAATAAATTCACCGGGTCTCTATTTATTTTGAAGCACCACAGATACTCTGATTGCTAACATCAAGTTTCCACATGCCTTTGATTTGAACAGCTATCAATAAATCAATCCAAATTATGTTTTTACTCGTTTTTACCAGATCTGCTAATAACTGGAGAAGCCATTTGCTGACATTTGATATCAGTGAGTAAATATGTGAAGTCACCAAAACGCAGAAACCGTCCGTGATGTCACAAAGCGAGGCGTTGGAGGTGAGAATAAAATTAAATATGTCGACACTCAAACAAATATACATAAAAAAAATGAACCAATAACAACATGAGTGGCAGAGACACTAAATCAATATTACCCATATAAAGAGAAGGAGTGTGGCTGTGTGTGACTAAACAGAAATATGGAAGACGTATAAAAAGTAAAAACATGCAGGACGATCGACAGAGAAAACGACGACATGAGGAAAGTGATGTGGCCACTTTGACGTGAACCTCGTGAACCTTCGTGATCTGAATTAAAGTTCTGATATGTAACCAGGTGCTTGTTAGATTCAGCAGAGAGAGTCTCTGAGGTCTTACCGTCTCCTCACCCGGCTGGTGAGTCGCATGCTTGATGAGCTGAGAGGAGACACACACACACACGCACACGCACACACACCCTGGATCTCAGTGTTCAGGTTGAGGGATGAAGGACGTCTGGGTGTTTTCTCTCTCTCTCTGTTTTTTTTCTCTCTTTTTTTTAAAATGTGCTGAGTCTTTCGTTAACATCCGTCCTTCTGGGTGATCAAGTGATCCTGATACCGCTGCAGCATCTCCTGCATCCGCCGCAGCTGTGAGGAGAGAGGAGGAGGAGGATGTCAGCTTCATCTGCACGACTGCACACACACAACTAATCGATAACACCGGGAGGATCATGTGATCGGCAGGGATCACGTGATCTGGGACGGGATGAGAGGAGGCGGCGCCCCAACAGGAGCGTTGATATGACGACACATTAATATGAGCTGCAGGGAGTCTGCAGTTATGTTCTTATAAAACGTGCCTTTCATAAGGAAATGAAAAAGAAATGAGGAAAAAAAAGTGTCTTTATTTCCATGGATAAATAGATTTCTCAGGGTTAAACGGAGGAAGGAGAGGGAGAACGAAACATTATTATTTATACATTATCTGCTGGAATATTCACGACCGCATGAAGGTCAAACAGAAAATATTTGGTTTTCAGGAACTGAAATGTTAGGAAAATTGTGTTGACATTTTAATAACAGATACATTTATTAAGAAATATAGTTTGCTGTTGTAACTGGTGCTTCACTTCACTCTATTAAAAGTGAATTTATCAGTTTTACTCAATAAATAATGCAGACTTGACTAATAATATCCTGAGATTGATCTCGTCTGTCACTCACCATCAGGACTTATTATTATTTATCTGACCTTTTCTTTTTAATCCTAGAATAAAAATAAAAACAAAAACAAACAGACTCAGTGACACTAGAAGCTCCACGACGGCAACACAAACTCTTCGATTTCGCCGCGACCTGCGAGGAAACATCTAATCAAATATTAGTGGAGGTGTTGGTATAAATTTGATCTTGTGTGTGTAATTTCAAATTGTTTCTTATTTTTCATTTCATTATAAATCCACCATGTAAAAGTAATGATTTAAATAAAAACCCCAGATTAATATGATATCTGTAGTGAGTGTTTGTAAACTTGTATTCATGGTGGAACATGTATTATTTTCCTGAACATTTTATTCTGATGATTAAATCGTTGTGAGGTTTTTAGTTCCTCTGACTGAAACATAAATCTGTCTGAAACCCAACGGCCATTTTGTGACTATTTCCCCATGAAAGTGCCAATATCTGCATCAATATCTCCTTCAGTCTTGGCTCAGAAGATAAAGACGTTATGTGAGCTAAAGGTCGTCAGAG
The DNA here is from genome assembly GCA_010277075.1 of Poeciliopsis retropinna. Taxonomy (NCBI): domain Eukaryota; kingdom Metazoa; phylum Chordata; class Actinopteri; order Cyprinodontiformes; family Poeciliidae; genus Poeciliopsis; species Poeciliopsis retropinna. Next base: position 11,721,675 of record VMRM01000002.1, on the reverse strand, counting down.
GGCTTGGTCAGCTTTCAGATCTGAGCTCGTTCCTCTGCTGGCCTGGAGGTCTGGGGCCTCATGGTGCTCAGAGCCATGCCGAGACTCGTGCTCTGGGTCGGGATGCGACTCCGGCTCGTGGCCGGCGGTCCGTACCTCCTCGTCTTTCTCTCGGATGAGCTTTTCCTTCTCGCTCTCCGACGCTCCGGGGGCGGTGGGGATGGGGAAGTCTGTGCCGCTCTCCCTGGTCAGCTTACTGCAGAGAGAGACAGAGACATGCGTTGGCTTTGATTCGCCGCGCCCTGCGGCGTCGTCGCCGACGGCGCTCGGTGAACGTACTTGCGGTTGCGTTCCTTGACCACCATGCGGGTCATGCTCTGGATGCACTGGGCTCTGTAGTTCTCGTAGTGAGTCTCCCGGGTCACGTCCTTCAGGTCCTGCATGTGTGTGCGGACCAGCATGTTCCTCAGCTTGATGAAGTCACAGTGGGCGGCGTTTTCCACTGAAACAGGAACCATCGAGTTCAGCTTGTCTACAAGTCACATGTTTGTCGCCAGAAATCACTTCAGTTTGTGAATTACCTTCCACGATGCCCCAGGGGTAGAGGCGGCCCCTCACCCGCTTCCCTTTGGCCTCCACCACCGTGTTGCTGCCAATTACTGCAAAAGGGATGCACTCCTTTAAAAAAAAGTAAAAAACACAGTTAAGAGTTCAGATTGTTTAAAACTCGGCAGGTTTTTTGCTCCCAGGTTTGTCTCTCACCTTCAGTTCAAGGTCTTGTTGCTTAAACTCTTCATCCTCATCGGAGTCGCAGTCCGGGAACTGATAGATCTTGATGCCGTACTGCTCGATCTCCTCTCTGATCTGCGGGGACAACATGTGATTGGCTGTAAGGATTTATGCATCACTATAGATAAAAACCACCAGGATGACTTCACATAATTTCACCATCGGTGTTCAGATCTACTGATGACAGTCTTGCCTTGATTTTCTTTTTCTTGACCTCGCTCGGGGTCAGCGTATCGGCTTTGGCCAGAATGGGAACGATGTTGACCTTCTCGTGCAGAGCCTTCATGAATTCGACATCCAGGGGCCGAAGGCTGGGAGGAGCAGAAAACACACCAAACCGGACGTTTTATGAAACAACTTCAGGATGATTTTCTGCTACAGACGATGCCTGTAATGTATATACATTTATATTTTATATGTCTGATAAACCCATTGTTTGGTATGAATAGACATTAACTGCATTAAGCAGGCAGGTGGAGAGGCATCTGATAAGTAATTGCTGTCACTAACCAGCAGAGGGAGCCCTTTCTCCACTCCTTTAACTCTGTTTTATTGGAGGTCTGATTAATGAGCAGCACAGCAAAGTGGAACAGTGAGAGGAACAAATGTGAGTCAAAGCACCAAATCAGCAAAAGCAGCTCATCTGATTGGTTGTTTTTGACTGAATGGTAGCTAGCATTGGGAGCACTGGGAGAAATTATCGGTCGGATGGACAAACGGATGGTGATGATGGAAGAAACCAACAGATCAAGAGGCGGTTGGATAAAACCTTCATGTCAGCTACCAATTAAAAGCCGAATTAAGAGAATTTCAAAATGCTTATATTGAGTCCATCACTTTTCAGAGCTATGGAGGAACCCTGAAGAACTCTAGATTTAATTTGTGATGTAAACAAGCCTTGTTTGGTTTCTGGCTTCCACATAAAAATGTTGAGCTGCATTAGGAGAATGTTATCGTTCCCTAGGAAAAGAAAAAACAAACATCAAGCAGGCCAACCACAGGGATCAGCGGCGTCCTCATACCCATGGCCGAAGGGTGAAATGAAGTAAAGGCAGCAGTGAACGCGGTTATCCTGGATGTTCTTGCGGTTGAGGCCGCTCTCGTCCCTGAAGTACTGCTCGAACTGCTGGTCGATGTAGTCAGCCACCGACTTCCAGCTGCAACCCGAAGAGACGACCAGTGAGCACAAGAGGTTTTAATCCCTTTACTTACCAAACGGAGACTAAACGTACCACTCAGTGTTGTTGACGGCGTCACCAAATCCAGGGGTGTCCACGATGGTGAGCTTCAGCTTCACACCTTTCTCCTCTATGTCCACAGTGTGTTTGGTGATTTCAACCGTCTGTGTGATTCTCTCTGAGGAAAGAGTTCAAATGTCAGCCGTAACACAACAAGTGCCGCAGAGGTCAAAGCTGCAGCTCACTCACCTTCTGCGTTAAGCAGCTTCCTATCTTTGTACAAATCTGTGAGAAACAGACTGTTGACCAGGGTGGACTTTCCCAGGCCAGACTCGCCTTCAAACAAAGAACAACAGAGACCAAATCAGCGATTAGCAGGCGCTTCGCAGTCAAAGGTGGGCTTAGGATCGAATGTCTGGAAGAGTGTAAATACGGGATTTACCAGCCACCATGAGGGTGAAGTCAAACCCTTTCTTCACAGATTTGCGGTGCACCTGGTTTGGTAATGTTGCAAAGCCCACATACTCCTTGTCTGGGTCCTAAAAGTAAACGGAGACTCAATCAGGATTGTGTAAAAAAAACTCAAAACTGAGAGAAAAAAAAAAAATGGCAAAAGCCTTTTTTTATTAGTCTAGAAAAATACTAAAAACATTAAGAGGCATAATTGTTTCAGATCAAAAAGTCCAACAGCTTTGACATTATGATGAGCTAAAGAAAAAATAAATCTTTTGCTATATTCTGCTTAATAATTCAGAATGTTTTGTTTGGAGGAGAGAGGCTGGAAGGATAAAAAGCTGTTTTAGAAACAGGTTGTTGATTATGAAACTGACTCATGGGGTTCCTCAGGGCTGAGTGTTGGGACACAACTCATTTATGTTGTACATGAACACAGCAGCAAATATACTGAAATTTATTTTATTTATCCAACTCTTATATTCTTTGTACATGCTAACAGCACTGGAACAACTAGCAAGAGTAAAAAAAAACAATACAAAAAATATGGATAGATGATTTTTATAAACACAACATGTAAACTAATTCAGTCAACTTTAGGTTAGAACAGAGGGTTTATTTCCTTTTGATTTGTTAATTTATACGTTATTAAATATTAATTATATTGAGGTTTCTATCGTTTTAGCAACAATAAAAACACAAACACATCCTTAAAATGCGATTTCTGCTCCCAGTTAAGTCAATAACACCCCTAAACATGTGACTTCAGGGTCTGACAGCCGACTTGTTCTTCAGACACAGCAGCACACGGATTTTGAAACAACTGTCTGCATCAACACGTCAAAACCTGCAGCCTTTACAGCACAGCCAGCCGTACGGGTCAGTTATCCTCTTTTACCTCATTATTGCTGTACGGATCAAACAGAGCCCAGGGGCTCCTCGGCCTGTTGGGGCTGATGGGAGACGGCAAGTCAAACTCCACACTTCTGCTCTGCGACAAGCTGGTATCTGAACCTGAATCTGACTGGGCTCGACCCGCCGCGGGGGGCTGCAGATGGGACGGGGTGACTGGCCGGTCTTGGCCGTCTGCGTCTGTGTCGTGAGCGCCGCGGTTTTGGCCGTTCCCTCCGTGATGCGGAGGGTCGTGCGTTATGTTCTCCACTTCGGAGTCGTCTGAATGGCTCAAATGCTGGAGACGCACCGAGGCCGGAGTGGGTGGGTGAGGAGGAGAGAAACAAATGGGGGGGGGGGGAAAAGATATACGGGGAGGAAACGGTGCCAAAAGTAGAGGGAAAGGTGCAGAGATCCAAGAGGGCACGTAATTTTAGAGATGGAGTCGTTTTTATGTTCATGTTGTTTCACAAAGATGGCATAAACAAAGAGATTCTGAAGAGAAATTAAAACCAACATTTAATGCCAGACTGGTTATTTAAGAAGATGTTTCTGGTTGTTTAGGTTTTGACAAGAAAAGCCTTCACTGGTACAAACATGAAAATTAGCCTTTGACAACAAGAGCAACAAGCCACAACGTTTATCTGCTCTTTTATCACAAGACTGAAAGTTTGGGTGAAAATCAGCAGCACTAATTTCTCTCAGTGAATCATAATTCCTTGCATGTTACCTTAATTTAACTTCCAACTATGAGTTATAAAACTAAATTGAGTGAAATATTACAGTTCATTTGAAGGTTTATATGGACTCCTCAAGTTTATCCTTGTCCATACTAATCTGATTGTAATAACTACCAATGAGTTCTTAACGTCACATGTTTTTCTTTGCAAATCCGTTCTAGATAAACATGAACGTGAAGGTCATACCACACGCTATAAATCCGATTTAAGCGCAGACTTTGACTAGGCCACTCTAAAGCGTGACCCTCAGAAAGCTTCCCTGGGTTACCTGTGCAGCATTGTGTTGCCTGATCTGATTAGGCGATGACGGGCAGGAGTCCTGCTCGTCTGACGAAGAGGAGGGCTCGTGGTCACTGTCCTCCATCGCAATGGGAGCTACACTGCGCTCTGAAATCTCCAGCCACAACAGAGGGAACAGGTGGACAAGATATCCAGGATGGGAAGGAGGGTCCACAGAGGGAAAGTTAGGCGCACAAGGCTCAAGAGACATGAGCAGCGAGGTGAAAGATCGAGGAAGATGGAAGAAGACAGTAATGAAATAACAGGTTATAGAAATGAAAAACAACTGGAACTGATAGATGGTGAGGCTGCAGCTTACATGGATCCACTGTTTGCTTTAGTGAATCAATGTAGGCATTTTGAGGTCGGCTGAGTATGTTTTTTTTAATTCAGTCTTTAAACACTGATTTCCACCCGTTCGGGCAACGTTGGTGACACAAATAATTGAGTCCCACCAGCAGTTGCATAACGCATAAAGTCACTGAATGTTTTATGAAAGCTAGTCCACTGCTAGTCCACTCACATTTCCATCCAATTAATGTTTTAAATGAATACTGGCACTAAAAAAGAAACTAGTCCACTGCCAAAGTTTTGGACATTTTAAACTGGGAATCCCGCATGATTATCTGGAAAAAAAAAAGAGTTCAGAGATTCAAATGTATGAAGATTTGTAGCTGGAGGGCAGCAGAGAAATCGACTTGCCTTCCTGAGCGATCACCAAATCAGTAATCGATGAGCAACAGGAAGGGTCTGTGACCCACATACACCACAGAGACGGTCGGTCACACAGTTTTAACCCGACCGCTTCCTGTTTTTAGCTTAAATATGACGCCGAGAAGCTGCAAACCAAACTAAGCAAAGAGTCTTCCAGCAACATCAGCTGGGCTGTCTAACAATCACAACTCTTCCCATTACTAAAGCCATTAAAAGCATCAATCGGGCCAGAAGTGACAGCTGGAGTATAAAGTCCCTTCCTCCGTCGCTGGTGCATGCAGAGCATCTCCTCCTCCATTCAGCCGCTCACCTGTTGGACCTGCAATCTGAAAGCAAAAGCTCCTCTGCACAGTTCGCTGCTCTTCATTCAGACTCCAGCCGGCAGTCAGAGCTTCAGCTCCAGCGCTCACACAGAGGGCACGACGTCCTTCGGCTCCACTGAGCCAATCAGGGCTCCGGGAACCAATCGGCAGCATTGATCAGCTCCGTGTCATCATTCAGTGGCCGAACAAAGAACAGAACCAGAGGTGACAAAATGATGAAGAAGAGGATTTCTTTTGCTTCCTCCAGTTACCCTCAAGTCTGGATGACAATTCACCATCTGTTAGTTTGCTTTTCACTTTGAAACTTGTTACTAAATGAAGAAGATTTAGTTGATTGTTTTCAAAAGTGAAATGTTTAGAAAACGAAACCAGAGGAAGCACAAAGCAACTAGCAAGGAAAGAGTATTTTTTGTGGTGCAACTGCAAATGCAATAACATTAAAATGATGATCTTGATCACAACTGACCTGCATCTTTTCAATTATTTCCATTTTCCACCACTAAAAATGAACCTATGCTGTGTTTGGTTGACTCTGTAGGCCAAAGTTTGAAATGGTTTGAGTTAATTGTGTTGGGGAAACAGGTAGATATTCAATTACACCAAGAAAATGGACTTACATATTTATTCCTGTTACAAGTAGCTGTAGAGGAAATTGGAATTGGCTAAAATTGGTCAAAGATAAATTGAAAACAGATCAGTAACTCTGATAGGTGCAAGACCTTAAAAGAGTGCGTTTCTGCTTTTCCTTTCTGCTTTCTGTTAGTGGCATTCCTGAACATGACCCCAAACCCGATGGGGTTACTGAGACAGGCATTACGGTGAGCGGCTGGAGGATTTATTCTCCTTCAAAAACACCATCTGTACAGCAAGTACATCTCAAAGTTAAAGTTAGGCAACAGGGCACATTTTTCTCCCAAACTCAACCAACCAGGCCACGAGTCTACACTGATTCATGTCCTCAAAATATCTGTAGATAAATAAATTACATTCCGACTCAAAATCTCAACCACGAAACGACAGAACCAAAAGCATCAGGGAGAAAATGAACATGCTTAGCAGTGTGCAAAAAACAAAAGTGTCCTCATGTCCTGCAGCACGACAGAAAATCAACACTTTTTTATTCGGTAGCTTTGCTCATGTATTCCTTATAATCTGTATTATAAAAATGTGAGGCAATAAAATGAACAGGAACCTAGAAGAACATGCAGTGAACTAATTCCTCACATCCAGAGAATGTCCCTTAAGAAAACGTCTCATCTGAGACAACTCTGAACCAATTAGTGTTTCTATAAGTGGCTGAGTGTTGATTCGTCAGAGGCCTTCTTCAACAGAAAGCTGAATAAACTCCAGTCCAGGTGACATCACAGCTGCACCGGGTTCAGCTTTAACATGAAATCAGGTGCAGAAGCAAAACACATGACTTATAGTTCCTCTGAAACTCCACAGCTGCAGAAGCGGCTTATGGCAAATCATCTTTTTTATCCTGTCAGTCAGTTTAAGTCCATTTGGCCTTAAAGACTTCCTAACATTGCTTTAAAAACTTCCTCACATTACTCAGAAATGTTTTAAAGACTTCCCCACGCTATTTAAAAACATGTCTCCTCCCAGTCATAAATAAAAAAATAAAAAGAGAAAATTAAACAATGGTATGTGGACGAAAACATTGGGCCTTGGCAGTGACATATCTTACTTCAGCAGCGGCTTCTTTGGCATTTCCTGTAATACTGATAAAAATGCACTTACGATGTTTTGGAGCTTCAACACAGACATTTGTACAGCGCCTTGCAAAACCACTCAACACCCTTCAAACTTTTTCATTTTCTGGAATTTTAAGTAATAGATTCACACAAAGTTCAAAGATGTTGGGAAGTAGAGAGGAAATTGCATTTGTTTTATAATCTGAAAAGTGTGGGGTGCATTTGTTTTTAAGCCTTTTTCACTCTTATATCTTTAAATCAAATTCTTGGCAACCAGTTGCCTTTGAAGATTATCCATTTAGTAGATAGATTTCACTCTGCCATCTTTGCACAAGTGGTAACAAAAAAAAAAAAAACTTCACCATCATTGCTAAAAAAAAGAAAATGGCTGATTTTACAAAATAATAATTTAGGTGAACTGAATATAAGTGCACACCCCAGATTCAGATTTTTATTTGTAAAAACCTTAAAAAACAACAATAACTATGCATCATTTTCTTTCCATTTACTAGTTGTGCACCACTTTTTGTAGTTTAAATTACAGAACAAATCCAAACAGTGATCATTTCAGTCTCAGCTTGTGAAGAAGAAAAAGTTCAAGGGTTATGAATATAATCAGAAGCCACTGAAAGGTCTTTCATAAACTCCTAATGCTCCGTCTGGCCTGCATGGCCTGGTTTGTTATATGAAATAAGAGACGGCAAAGTAGCAATCTGAGCAATCTGCTGTGGTATAAACAGTTCAGGAAAATAAAAGTAATCATTTTAATCAAATTTAATAAGCCGTTGCAGAGGTAAGTGATAGGTTGCTGCTCAATTAATGAGATGATAATAGATTTTGTAGCCAACTCTTTAGAAAGACACCAGTGCAAGAAGAATACATGTCCCTGTAGCCCCAGAGAAACAATCGAAGGACATGAAACCCAGCAGAACATAAACAAGTTGCACGGCTGAATACGTTGCTTTGTTACTGTTGGAGCGCAGTCGTGCGTTTGGCTGACACAGGACTGATTGATGATGATTTGTTACGTTAAACACGGCTCTCCGGGGGAAAGCCTTCTTCAGATGCTCCCTGTCGACATGGGAAACGCAATCAGAAGCTGCCAGAAGTCATAAAGAAACTGTATAGCATGCCGCTATTGATCTGCTGTGATGAAAGCATATTTCAGCCTGGGAGGAAATGCATTCAGAAAAATCGTTCATAAACCCAGCTGCAGTAATTGCCCAAATCATTTGTTTTGGCAGCTTTTACAGCTGTTGGCACAGAAAATTACATGACTGTAAAGGAATGCAGTGTGGGAGTGTGAACAAATTATATATGAATGATATTTTGTACATATTAGGGCTGGATGACAGGAATTAAAAATAAAATCTCAGATTTTTTCATATCTGCTCAGTTTTTGACCCTTTTTTTTAACAAAAAGGGGATTACAGCAAATATTATTTAACTTTTTAAATAAATGTGATATTTACTTCAATCATCTCCTCTGTTGTTCAATGGAGTATTAGCACCCAGCTATGACAATATTTGCTTAAATATGAGAATTTAACCATGATATTAACAAAATAAAGACAAATTTCTACAAGAATCTCTTAAAATGACAAAACATTTTGAGCTTTTTTTTTAAATGAGAAAAAAAGCTCACAAATCTTGATATTTTCATCTAAGTCCATGTGGTTCTTTCAAAATACAGGGTGGGCCTTAAGTTTCCACACATAGGAGAATGTAAAATGTATATTTCTTTTATATTTCATATAACCAAAAAGATGCGTTTGACAAAAGAGCAAAGAACTGAAACTATACTGATGGTTGAATCAGGAAGCAGTCGCATGGTTGCATGAAACTTTAACAGAAACATGGAACGAGCATCACACACACACAACACTGTGGCAAAACTTATTTGCAAGTTTCAGAAAACTGGAAATGTTGCAGATCAACCAGGAAGTGATCCAAGACGAGCAGCGATTTCACAAAATAAAATCATGTGTCCAATATAAAATGTTTATTTTTTTATGTATAGAAACTTATGACCTACCCTGTAGACACATTCAAAATACACATGAAAATAATTTGATTCTGATGTGTTACATAATTTAGTATTTCCTTATTTGTAAATTGTGTGAAACTCACAAGATGCTCAACAGAAGAAAAACAGATTTTCCAAAAATTATTAAGAATTAATTGATAAAATTGATTGATTGCCCAGCCCTAATAAATATATATTTTTAACTGTCCCTTTAAACACGATTCCATAACAAAAACAGAAGCCTGTGTGTTTTCCTCCAGCCTGTGAATAGCAGTGAGGCTCCCCTTGTGATGAGGCCAGCAGCAGGTGGTGAAGTGAGCCATGTGCGCTCTGTGTGAATGCTGTGGTTGTTTGGATAGTAAGAGCAGTGCTCTGTGTGAAGCTGGCTCGGCACACAGAGCGGGAGGCGGAGGGGACAAAAATAACCCGTCTTCAAAACACGATCCCACAGCTCTGCATCTCAGGCGAATGATAACTACCAACCTTAGATAACGCAACAAACTTTTCCCAAGATGGCAGATCTACATTCATAATAAATAACAAAAAGTGTAGAATGATATCTACAGAGTAATGAGAATAAGCCAACATCTGCTACATGCATTCATTTAATACAAACCTGCATCTACAGGCAGTTATTTCAAAGAGCAAGCAAAGCATGTCAGCTAATTATTCAGACTGATGCAAAACAGTTCAACATGATTGGACCAGCTGGTCACTGGGCGTCTTCAACAATTTGTAGTTTTGAAGTTTTGGTTGTTCTCTACCGGACTTTTCACAGGGCCGAAAAAAGATCCATCTGCCAATGAACATCAAATTTCACCAGCTTTGGTGAATTTTAGTTGAATTTACAAAGAATGTAAAAGACCCACAATCAGCTGTAGGTGATAACAGGAAGGCTAAATGTGTTGCAGCAGTGTTTTAACCTTTGGGGCTTTAAATTTATGTTTGTTGTCATGTTTGGAAATATTGGCAGTAGCGACTTAAAAATGTGGCCTTGACATTTTGTGATGTTATAAGATCAAATAGTAGTAGTGCCGTTACCAACCACAGTTCCCCTTTTGGTGGGTTTGCAAGCTTTAATAATAATTAATACATTTCTTTGACATGATAAACAATCCAATAATTGTCCATTCCAAGTTTGAAGCTTTTTGAAAATCTGCATTTTCCAGTATACAGTCAGGGAGACTGCTAATTGCTCAATTATGGAAGATACTAAAAGCTGCTCAATTTGTGAACTCTGATTATTTTGTCTACAACTCTGATTTTACTCAAACACTTTGAGAAGTCTCCACCTGGTAGCAGTAATACTTATTGATTCTGTACGCCAGCCAGGAAGGCTGGAATGTGGTTTATTATTTCTCTAACAGGGAAATCAGATCTATTAAAATGTGCATCAGCAGATCAAAGCTTTACAAAAACATCAGCCACAAACCTCTGATCACCATATGTCTAAAAAACACTTTGATAAGTCAGGACAAAAGCTGCAGCACATACCTCTGCATCATTACTAGCCTCTGAAATCATTGCCCGAATATCCGTTGAGTTTCACCTCTAGCAGAGCCTCAGACGACTCGGAGAGAGCAGCTCCTTCAGTCTTTATCAACTCACAAAAGAAAATCCACTTCTCTCGCCTCCGTCAATGGCAACTGATACTTTACACTCCTCCCATCTGGCGCAGTCTGGGGACATTTCTCCCCAGACAGGTACAGATTCAGTCCCTCTGCATGTCAAGCATCTCCAGAGCGCCGCCCTGCTGACCCATTTTGTGCAATCTAGTGGTCAGATTAGTGGCAGCAGGTCATGAGTGAGAGGTCATCCGTCCTCCTATTCCTCAAACTATACCCCTATCTACAAGGTATAAAATTCATAATTCATGACTGGAATAGTGACAGAGCTCTCTTAACAATTTAGCTAAAATGAGAAAATAGTTAAAGAAACAAGTTGATTTGTGAAAATGAGTGTGAGCAGAAGTTTTTACAGAGGCAGACCCGTTTAACTATGAGCGATGGCGGTGCTTCGTGTGAGTCCATGGAGGAAAAGTTCACGCATTCATGCTACAACTAATCTTATTGTTTAATGCACATTGAAGTGGGCCAGAGCACAAAGCTTCTCTGTTAATCTGGGGACATATCTGAGCTTTGAAAGTCTTGTAACACTCACTCTTTAAGAAATAGGATTTGGGGATTAAATCACTACACTGATCTTCTGAGTCAAATTTTCAGTAAAAAGCTTATTTCCAGTGGGGTTATTATCTGGAGGAGAGTGTTTCTTGATTCAACAAATCATAATTATCCTTGAGATGAAGCGCATACTTGGAAACAAAGATGTATTTGGAAAAGCCCAGCTTAAGTCTGGGCTCAGATTAAATCTCACCGTTCTACTGCAGAGGACAAACAAGGGCTGAGCTCAGCTGGGAATTCATTTTCTGCCTGTGGGAGGAGAACCAAGCGCTACGCGATCCCAATCTTAATCGTGCTCAACTCAAGACTGCCAACTTATACGACTGTAATAGGTACCATGAGAAGCAGTAGACCGAACGCAGCACGAATAGCATCGAGTCAACATAACGCTTGTTTAGCGAACCACAACAGTAAATCCCAGTTAAATCCCAGATTTAAACGTGTCAGAGGAGACATAGCGTAGAGCAAGAGACAGGAGACATAACTTCCTGTAAGGAAAGATGGTGTCTGGGGAGAGGGCTGCTGCTCTGCCTTAATCTTCTCTGGCTGGATCACATCATGACAGTGATTACTATGGACTGTCAAAAGGGCTGACGGAGCCCAGAGGACGGGTGGCTTAGGATAGACGGGCCGCCTGCCTGCACTGACCTGAACTTATACATGGAAACAAAGTTAACATATCAAAGAGTTCATCAATATGACTAATCTCATCAGAAATGTCCTGGTGCTGCAATTTATACTGCAACAAACGTTTAATATTGCAATATTTAGCTACGTTTTCAGCAGTTTTTCAGACCATCAGCATCTTGAGTCCATAAAATTTACATCGAGGACAAGAAAAGTCGATCCAACAGAATAGTTGCAAAATATGAAACGTAACATGATATTGCATTTTTGTAGTTGCAGCAGTTCAGACACGGACACTTCAACGCAGTTGAATGCAGTTTAACATGATGTGCAACATAATCTCAATTTAGGCCAGAAAGACTAGACTGACTTTTTATCAAATCTAAAATTAAAAATAGAAAACAGAGGAAGAGGATACCTGAGAAGTTACATGAGTACTACTCATCCTGCGTTCAGAGAAACTGATATGTTTGCAGAACCAGCAGCATGGACAGCAGAGGATGGACAGTGCCACCTGCTGCTTATGACTGTAAAAGACTTTACTGTAGTACATCACACACACTGCAAAAAGTCTCCTTTCAAAAGCAAGGAAAAAAAGTACAATAGATTATAATTTTCTTAAAATAAGAAAAATTATCTGCCAACAGAACAAGAACATTTATCTTGTCAAGAAAAAATATGTAACCAAGATGAAGCTGCAAATATCTTAAAATTAGTGTATTTTTACTTAAAACAAGCCAGTGTTACTTGTACAACTTGTACATTATCTTATTTTAAGAAAAATAGTCTCAAAGAAAATGTGACTTCACATTGAATTTCTTAAAACATCTAAAACTACTTTACTTTTATTGTTACAGAGAATTAAAATATAAATTTTGTCATTGTGTATTTTACTCAAGGTGAGAAAAATGATCTTGCCAGAAAAAAAAAAACAAGCATAAATCTCCTCAATTTAAGATATTTGATCTTACTAAGATTTCACTTTTGCAGTGCACATTCAATAAACTAGAATATTACTGAAAAGCCTTTATCACTTCAGGAACTTTATCACCAAGTTATTTACACACAGATGCATGTTTGAAAGCATATTTCTGTGATTTATGATGATTTTTAACTTGTGGGTGATATTTAAAATTAGAATACTATATCAAACCAAGAAAAAAGAAATGTGTTAAACATCTACTCAAAAGTTGCTTTTAATCTGACAAACAGGACTCATATGAATGCATATTCTAATTAATTCAATAAGTCTGCATATTTCTTTTCCATGCATGAATGGTCCAGTTAATGCTGCTCAAGTAGGACAGGAAACGGCCTCCTAGCAGAGGTTTAGCCCTCGGTGGATGCTGACACTCTTTGAAGCAGATACCGCCATCTCTCCAGGAACATAAATATTGTCCCACAATGGCAAGGAACCAGGAGCTGCAGGATTTGCTGAACTTACACTTCCTACGCTTCCTCTTCCATTCAATTAAGGATCTTTATCTGACGCCAAGAGATTCCTGTTGGAAAGGAGCTCAAGTGGTTTCTCACTTTGTTTTTTTACCCCCTGTAAGGTGGCGCGCTGCAACAAAGGTTCAGCTCTGGCAAGGAGGGGTTTCCACTGGAAGAAAGGGAAAGGCTTTCCCTCATCATAAGCGAGGAAGACCATTGTTCGGTTTATTTCAGCTGCAACCTGCAATCTGTTCTCATGGCTCAAATATTTCACCATGGGTTAAGGGCCTTTTTAAATCTATTCACAGCCCTTGGTGGATTTACTGTGTTATTATATGCTAGATCAACATTAAATACAGCTAAAGGAAAGGATACAGTTTTGAGATTCTCTGATTTGATGCTTATGGAAACTCATTTTGCTGCGTTTACACCAGCAGGTCTTCTGGACGTGTTAACCAGCTTTGCAGAGATATTCAGACCTTTTTCTTTAGTCATGATACAGAGCACATGCAGGCATTTTCTAAATGTAGGTAGAGTTTCAATTGAATCTAGTTCTGGATTTGACTAGGCCATTCTATCACATCACTGTGAAGGCTCTCTCTTTCATCCTCCCTACTCCTGCTAAAGCATCACCACTGCCTGATGCTGCCTCCACCGTATTTCACAGTGAGGAAGTTCAGGGGAGATGGCTGTAGTTTTCTACAACACGCAGTATTTTATATGTAGGGGAAAAAAGTGCAAGTCTGTGATTTGATCAGAGAACCATCTTCCACTTGTTTGCTGTATCTTATGGCAAATGATTTATGGTTTTCTTTCAGCACTAACTTCAGGATTAACTTCACTAATCATGTTGTTGACAGATCCTTCCACCTGAGATGTGCAGCTCCTGCAGAGTTCTCTATGTCCAGACAGTCATGTCTTGGTACGTCTGTGGTTGTGCCATACTCCGTCTTCAAAACTGGAATTTTGTTTTGATAACCAAAAGGTTTTAAACCTTTGTAACTTTCTGTCTTCCTTGGTCTTCATGAAGTTGTTTGTTCTCTAATAAATGTCTAAGACCTTCACAGAACCACTGGGTTTACATTGAAAATAAAGCATCATTTTCTTTGAACTTCATAAATATTCACTACTTTTTGTTGCTTTGTTTCATAAATGCCATTAAAATACAATAAAGTTTGTGGCTGTAATGTAATAAAATAAGTTCAATGACTAAAAAATTAGGCTTATTAGAAAAACATATGTGATCATATTTGTGAATGCTGAGACGACAATAAAACTTACAATAAATGGAAAAAAATGGCAAAGTAGTGTCTTTCTGCTTTAGTTTCTTACCAAACATGGACTCCTGATAATTTATCCAGCTACATGAAAAAGTAACATTTTCATCCAAACAACAAAGTTTTACTAAAGTAGCTGCACTATGTCAGGAATAGACAGCCTCAATATATGATACTTCAGTAATTAGCTAACCCTAATTGCACTCTAGGCATTTCTTTACCATGTGCATATATTGTGATGTATCTGACATATAGCGCAGCCTTACTATAAATACTTATCTTCAGTTGAACATGTTTGTCTGTGGTTTAACCAGCGTTCATGAACACAAACCCAAAGGAACTCATGCCAGCCTGCAGACAGTGTGATTTCCAGCTGGCTGAAAATATGTTTCAGGATCACATGAGCAAGAATATTTTTTTCCCCATTTGATTAATTCGTGTTGAGACAACGCAGAGAATCGAGGAGGCAAAAGCAGACAAGAAGGACCTCTGTTCCAAACTGAGTGTGTTTGTGTTTCCTTGTTTAATATATTTGAACATCTTGAGAAACCTGAGCTGCATCATTAGCAGCACATGAAGGGTATAGACTGTATAAATTGAGAAATGCCAGCTTTATATTTATAGTAGATCTATAGCTTGTACATCAACACACAACCAAATTACACTTCAAAAGCAGCAACAAAAAAAATCCTGGCTTCCCATGAACTGTAACTACCCTTTATTTTACTACCTTTGGCACAGACCTGGAAATTTTAATGAGTCGCACTGTTTATTCTCAGTCATTATCTGGAATGGGAACCAGAAACAGACCCCCAGATATCTGAACAAACGGCTGCTGCATCATGAAGAAATCACAGCTCAAATTCAACCCGGGTGGAGAAAACGGCTGGGGAATATTTCCTTGGACTGGTATGCAGTCGAGCAAACACCTGTGAGACAAAAGGCGACAAACAATCCCCACATCTGCAGGGTGGTGCACTCCATTTGCCCTGGTGAAAGGAAGTCAGAGGGATGGTGTGTGGCCCTGCTGCTGCGACGGTAAATTCCAGTCTGTCTAGCTCCCACGTTACATGAACACAAAACCCCTGAGTGTGATTTTTGGCTCCTGCTGAGTCTTATCACAACACGGCTGAGGTCTGAAGTGGGAGCCCCAGATCTGCAGAAACACAGCTGCATTGTGTCTGTTGCAGATGCAATAAGGAGAGAAATTACATCAATGTCTGGGCTGAGGGTCGTGTGTTACCTGACTCAAGGTGGCACAAAGTTATTCTCTGAGATGCATCATTTGGTCAACAATAAAAAAAGATTTTAACCTCACTGATCAGTTGTGACCAATTAGGTTGCCCTTCTGCTTGATTCATCGGCGTAGGGTTGATCTGGTGACTATTTTTTATATTAACTAATAATTGGACAACCATAAGTGGTTAATAGAAGAATTTTTCCCAAAATTTGAACCAGTCCACACAAAAACAGATTTCACTTGCCAACATTCAGGTGTCAGATGAGAAATCTCACGAAACAATCATCAAAGTAAACAATCATGGCCGACTGGGAAGAAGCAGCTGTGATGGTTTATAGATTGTTTTCAACAGAAGAAAAGCGAAACAAAGACAGCAGTTTTGTCTTATGGATTTTGGTTTCCACTTCATAGTTCCTTCACCTTGCTTTCTGATTGGCTCTCTGAGTGTCCATTCCTGATGCTAACATCATAAATGGTTAGCAACCTAACTGTTTCTGATTCATTGCAGCCTGAAAAATAACTACATATATGTCAAACAAAAAGCCAAATTATTAAACAATTTCTGTTATTGTACGCTGCATCCATTTATAACGTTATATTTATATTAATTTGTTAAAAAGGATGACTAACAGTGAACTTTAATTATGCACACCAAAGCCATGCAAGTGGCTGGCTGATATACTATTGCACTTGTGCTTTCACACAATTGTTCACACAAGAAGTGTTTCTTAAAGTGAGAAGAAGCCAGATATTTTGGCTCCAAACCCTGAGCATGTGAAAGTCATCCTATGATAACTGCTTTACAAAAACAAAAAAAGCACAATTTTAAAACTTTATCACATAAACATCCTTTTCTTTGTGGCCTTTCATAAATAAAGCTTGGCTCAGCATAAAGATAAATATACAATAAATTACAATTTCATCTCCAAACCAGAAAAAAAACCAACAACATTTCCTGTTTCATATGGACCCAATATTTTGTTCAAAGATTGTTCTGATATCTCAGGCTCTCATTCTGGTCTAGTTGAGATTTCTGAGACTGATTTGTTTGTCTTCTGCTCCAAAATGGTTATCATCTTATGAACGACATGACATTGGTTTAAACCTACATGTAACTGAGAATCTGTGAAAAGAACAGAAAATTGTCATTCACAGATGTTAATTAATCCAATTTGACAAAAACCGACATGGCTTGCCACAATTTTAAGATGTTTTTGTGTAAATCGTCCATCCATCCAGTCTCAGTTTGCTTATAAAGGATTGATTCACAACAAAATGTTTTCTTTTAGAGTTCAAGGGCTTTGAATACTTATACAGGGCACTTAACTTACTCAGACTCCACCTAATGTTACACATAATTGTCCCCTTCCTGCTGTTTTCATCTGGTACTCTCCTCCCTTATGATAGCTGCTTCTCTAATGTTGATGCTCATAAACACATGCAAAATCTCGAGTGCACAACACAAGTACAAACAAGATGCCATATGACGCAGTGACAGTAGCATATCCACCAACCATATGTCCTCACTCACACCAGATTCTGTTTGACTAATCTCTCATTAGGCTGCTGCATATTTGTCTTCCAGGAGGTGGAAAAAAAAACCCCTGCACTTTCAACTCTAAAACGAAAATGTAAACTGCAGGTAGAGCAGATTACACGCAAAGTCATCAGCGTTGGTTCAGAGGATACAGCCGACGCAAATAATAAGAAAAAGGTGCAACCAAGGAGAGGTTACCAGATGCAGAGGGCACGAGTTGTGCTGCTGAATCTACAGTATTTCACAGATTACATGCTTCACTCACCATACTGCAGATGGCCAAGCCACACACGCATTCACACGCCAGCAGAGGATGCCAACCAGCCGTGAGCTGGGTGCCGATAGGACGTTTTTGCTTTTAGCTCCTGTGTACTAACGCAGTCATCTTAGCGGTGACACAGCTAAACGGCAGAGATACCAGGAGGAGGAAGGGCAGAGGCTGGCTACCGTCTAATGGGAATGGAAAAAAGGGCAGGAGAAGCTTTCGGTTTTTAGGACTTCCTTTCACAATAACAACAAAAATCTAAACTAGGAAATAGTAATTAGCAATAAAATAATACACTGATCATTTACAAATGCCTTGATCGAGATTCGGGACAGGTAGTCGATACTTTGTATCAGGTCAGGACAGTCTTAGAAATGCACCGACTTCCCTTTTTCTTTAAGGTCTCACCTGCCAATTCAGATTTAGTTTAATTATGATTACTTTTTCCAAGGATTATGACAGATAAAAGGAAAACAATGTGTTGCAGTTCTTTGATAGAGGTAAAGTCATCCCATGTAAAAGAGAAGGAATACATTTATTTACTTCTCCTTTTGTGGTTTTTCCCTTCAGGAGTCGGCATAGCAAATCATCCGTCTCCATTTAGTCCTCCCCTCTGCATCTTCTACGCATGCACTTCATATCCTCTTCATCCAAAAATCTTCATTTTGCTCTTGCTCTATCTCCATAAAATCTAACATGACCTGTCCTATTACTACCTCTCTACTCACTCCTGGCCCTTTCCATCTTCGTCACAAGAGAACCTCGGTAGCTTGAGCTTTGCAGTCATCGGTTGTCTTTACTCTTTGAGGAAATTAGTTTCTGCTTCTGATGATTTTACTGGATAAAATAATGATCTAACAAGAAGAATTTAGTTCATCCCGATATCTAGCCGAATGATTGGTGTATCTCAAATTCTTACATGAAGGTCAATTACTTCCTGTGTTGATTAGATTAGAGGTTCAGAGTGTATTAATAACCAATGCAAATTCCGTTAAACTGAGCTGAAAATTCAGCATTTCAAATATTAATTTGATACAAGTAATAATCATAAAGAGAGCCAGGCTGTATTCATTTATCTTGGTACAATTTTCACAGTCTGTTAGTGAAAATCTCTAATCATTGCTTCTGTTCATCAGGAAATATTTACAGTGAAAACAACCTCAAAGTTCCCAAGTAAGACGAGTTTTTGCACCATGACAGGTTTTTAATAGCTCAGCAGTATAAATAATGAAGAGTACAGCACACTGCCAGCACAGGGTTTGGCACTCACTCTGACACTTTCAACACCCAGAGCCAATATTGTTTGGGTCTGGGTGTTTTTCTTGCCAATTTTCTAGGAGGTAAACCTTTAATTTTAATCACTAAATGTTTGTCATGTGGAAAACTGGGCATAGCTCCGGAGTTTCAAGAAAAAAAAAAAAAGATTTGCTAGAATAGGTTTATAAAACATGTTTATGTTCCCACTGAGGGAGCTGAAGAGGGATGAACTTGAATGTGATTGTCTTTGGTAGTGGTGGCTGCAGGGACCAGCAGGGTCTGGGGGCATCATGGACAGAGTGACAGTGATGTGGAGAGACATCACTCCACACATTGGCAAGAATTAAAACACACTGACAATGATGGGATGGACAGGGTGAAGACATTTTAAGCGTCAAACCGATGCTAAAATTCAGAAATTAAAGTTGCAAAATAAAAACATCTTACAACCATCAGAGAGGATTGTAGTTTGCTTTAATCCAAATGGGGAAGTCTACCAAGACTTCCCCGAAGGGCAAAACTTTGAGTCTTCTGAATAATGCAGTCATTATTCAGAAGACTGCATTCATATAAAGCATAGAGCTGGAAAATATGGCTGAAAAGTTGATATCTGCGCAAGTTACAGAACAGGTCATTGCGAGGTAACCAAAGAGTGAGCGAGTTATTTGATGGCATTCATCTTGTTTAACTGACCATGAGTGGCTAAAGTCTTTCTTCTGCCTACATCCCCCAGAATGCTGTGCAGTTCTGGATCAGAGTTCAGTGACATTATTGAATATCGTATTGATGTATTATCAACTGATATTGAACGCATGTCTTTCGCAATATATATATTGTTATTGAATTAATGCTGTACCCTAAAAATGAACTTATTATTTTGCAATACAATGTGGTCAAACTAGAGACGTTTAATCTCTAGTTAGAGTTCAATAACACAAAGACGTGGATGGAAATTAAAGACATCCAATCTGCTTCAGCACAGAATATTTAAGCACTGGTTGTAATCTCTGTGGATCCTAATAAGATCCTGACTGGATGTCGTCTGCGTTTCAGTGACTTTGGCGACATTATTTTTACTTCCTGCCAGCCATCTGTGACTGAGGAATAAGAGCTCCTGTATTTGTCTTTGAGTGAAGCTGCAAACTCGAGTTGTGTTTCCACTGATGCTCCTGTGTCTATTTGCTCTGAGTGAGTGAACAGACACTCTGCTGAGAAACTGCAGCCGTTCAGCCAGCAGCTGCACTGGGTTGATGACAACAAGCTAGTGAGCCACATGTGTAATGCACAGAATACCAAAACTATTATACAGGGGGAAAACAATGAACCTGCCAGTGGAAATCTTTACACATGAGCAACATCTGGAGGTCTGGTGGAAAGACAAGAATAACTGGTGTATTTTTAGCAGTAATAATAATTTAGGTAAATAATAAATTGGATTTTAGAAAGAAGGTCATTTATCCATGGCAAGAAAATGGACATCAGATGTCCACTTCATCGTCTCTTAACATAGACTTTACCTAACAAACTTACTAAAGTGCCAAATAATCTATTTCTACCTCCATCTTCTGATTTTCTTCACAATAAACAGTTTTTCTCACTTAAAAGCTTGTTGTTTACCAACAATGGTGACTCGGCCAACAAAGCTGGTGGAGCATCTGCTGTCACTTATCTTCAATATTTTACATGTTCCTACTAATTACTAAACCTAAACCTTTTCCAGCATGAACAAGAAGAACATTTATTAAGATTTTACCTCCTTTATTATGAAGCCCTGCCTCTAGTTTGACACAACTGGTAGAAATGCACCAATCAAAGTTATTTGTCTCCATGTTGTTTAACATTTCCTGGGAAACTTTGTAATATCTGCAATAGTGATGTGTTATTGTGGAATGTTTAATTTTAAAAACAAAGATTGCATTATTAAAAAAATGTTTTATGACTAGGCGTAAGATTAAACCACAAGAATTTCTTTAACCAAATGCTGCAATCGTGCTGTGGATAATCAACTTTGTATTTTACCAAATTAATTAGCTGACAATAAGAGGCAGCGGCTAATAACTTTTTAGCTTAAGAGAGAAATCCTTGAAAATCAGGTAAAAAGCAGAAGGACCATTTTTAGTATTTGTTATATGGAAATATAATGTAGTGAATAACCTTACCAGGCACACAGAGAGAGTGAAGGTTTACAGAAATGTGAGAAATGTGCATTTTTTTCCTTCTCCATCAGTTGGGAACAGAAGTCTGATAGCTGACCTTAAACCAAATTCTCAGGCTAACTCTATTAATAGCCCAGACACCAGTGAGTACAAGACGCAGCAGCCTGAGATTGTGTGCTGGGCCGTGATTTAGCCTCGCTGTAGATGGACTGAATTATTATTTTTCTTATTTGGACTGAACTATTAAATCAAGCCTTCCACTCTATGCTCCAAACACACTTATGATAGTAACTCTTTAGAGAAACGATGAAACACAGCTCTAATGCACAAAAACAGAAAACTAAAACAAGCTTCGACGTTCCTGATGGGATGACCAAATGTAAGAAACTACAACAAAACTGAGTCTTGAATCCAAGATCTTTTTACACTAAATCAGTTGGCAAGCTAGAGTTCATTTAATCAGACTAAACAACTCTAATATTTTTTGTCTAAAACCAAACTGATTGATGGTTTTATGTTTGGGGTTATTGCACTGCTGGAAGGTAAAACTCTGCCTCACTCTCAAGCTTTCTGACTGCAAAACCAGCTCTCCCCTTCCTGCTGAAGAAAAGCATCCCACAGCATGATTCTACCACTATTGTGTTTTATGGGGTGAAGATGTGAAAATGTCTGAGGGTATAGTACACAAGACATTGTACAATACAAGACATTGTATTGCAGCTTCTGTCAGGTTTCAGAAACGTGTGTTGTGGAAATTTTCTTCATCAAAGAGTGAGAAAAACTGTTCCAAAAACCACACAAACAGAAGAAGAATAAATATTCTTGATCAGTATTCAGGGTTTCCCTCAGTGTATTATAAGCCTGGCGGGCCACCAGGCTTTACTTGTGCCCCCACCAGGCTTAGCATTGCTTATGTATTTAAGTCTTCTGAAAATGTTTGCATTTATTAAGACTTTATAGTTGGTGTTCCAATCTTTCAATAACACAAGATTATGAAGTGATATTTTCAAACCATCTGTCAACTTTAAACATTTTTCAACTCAAAAACACGATGAGTCACTGGATGAATGACTGCCCCAGCACCCAACCACTTACCAAGTTTTTTGGGGAAACCGTGGTGTTTATTCAAAGGATCCGCTCCCTGATCGCAGTCAGGAGAAAGAGCCTTGACCAGAACACAGGTTACAGTTTCATAGGGAGGATTTCATTCCATTCACACAGTTTGATAATCTACTTTGTTACACAGCAGATAGCAGCACATGTATTAGGCGCATAAAAGAAACAATAACTAAGCAGTCATGAGAATAAAAGAAACAATCCAACAACTGTACACATTATGAGATTGCAGGCAAAGAAACAATTGAATAACTTCACTGTAACACCAAGGCCAGAGAAACTGCTTCAGAAGACGTTTTCATGCATCACACAAGAATCATAACGCTGCTATGCATTGATTCAGTTAATGATGACAGTAACCTTGACATTTTCCACTACAGTTGCAAACTTATATTTTATTGTGAGGAGTGTTTTATGAAGACAGATAGTTACTGTGCTTCATTAAGTTTGCTTTCTTTAAACCACCAGGGATCGGTCTGTTCTGTCTTGGGATGCTGGCAAAGCCAAGATATCATTTCCAGAGCTACTCATGTGGTAGCTTTCCCAGTGAAAACAATGTCACAAGCAAAGCCACAGAGTGGAAAAGACCACAAGAGTAATTTTAGATAAACATGGTGTCACAGCTACGTTTCACTGTCCGCCTACAAAGTTCCTTCTTATAGTTTTACAGGCAAGGAAGAAACAGCGCTACACTAACTGCTTATACGGAGCACCGATTTTAACACTCTGCATGTCCATTTGCAATCATTTTAAAGCTTTATATAATTGATGTAGTCCACGTGTGTCAAACTCGAGGCCTGTGGACCAAATGCGGCTCGCCATAGTTTTTTATGTGGCCCTCTAGACTTTAGATGGACGCATAAATAGAAATGTCAAGATAACAGTGTGGTTAAATATTATTTTATTAATCAAATCAAAATAGTTTTCATCTACTTACGGCCAGATTACATCATTTAGCCCCTGCAGTTTCTTGAAAATGTTTGTGGAAATTCACGCTCAATCAACAAACTAATGCTAATTATTGCAGATTGTTTGGCAAACATTATGAGGAACGTTGGATTTAAGTGGTGCTAACTTTCTTACTTGTAGTAAGCAGTTGCCTCAGCCTTAACTGATTATAGTCCATGATCTATACGGTAAGGAAGAAAACATTGCATTTAAAGTCATTCATATGTGAAATTATCAAAAATGTTTATAAATTAGTACCACAAACATTTAACTTTTATTGTAAAACCAATAATAAAACTCTGGAGGGACTAATTTTAAAATCAGTGTGAAAAGATGGTCAATATAATGTAATTTTAAGAATTTATTTATATTTTTAAAGTTTGTTCATGGGTTTTATCAGTACATTTGGGCACAACTGGCCCTTTAAGAGCATCCAGGTTCTTGAGTTGGCCCAAAATGAAAATGAGCTCGACACCCTGATGTCGTCAGATCACATGCTTAGTTCTATGAATCACGATACTATTACTCTCTCAAACTGAATGTGTTAAACATCAGTTTCTAAAGGTGCAGGGTATTTTGAATCATGTAAATCAAAGGTTAGATGCATTCCAGCTTCTTGAGCGTTCCTAAAGTTTTTTGCATTCTTCCCAAACATAGATACCACAGATGAGCAACACAAGAGGGTGGCAGCTGCAGTCAACAGGTGTAGCAGAAGGACACAGGGTTTTCTTGCATGAAGACTTTGAGACTAAAGTACATAAAACAGGCTAAATCCAGTACCTTTTTTTGTTCAATCAGAAGCAAACAAAGTTGGCTGAGGCTTGACAGGAGCAGAAAGAAAGTGTTTTTTCCACTCTAGTGTTCTATAAAATACAAAAATACAATGTTTTCTCAATCAAACTTCCACCCAATAACAAGTTGACAACTTGTAACGGTGTTAAAAATACCAGATGTTTTTCTTGTGTTTATGTAGAGCATGAGATGCTATAAAAGAGACTCCTGCTGCAGCTTTTGTCTTTCAGGGAAGACTTTTCTTTACAAACAGTGAAAATAAGGAAGTCATTAGCTGCTCATAAGGTCAGCGCCATAAACCAAACTGTAATGGCCGTCTTTAGGTTCTCTTAACTTTTCAAGATTATAGGCATACTCTCACAAATAGTGAGAGACACCTGTAATTAAGGTAACCTCACACGGAGCAACAGTAAATGAATGCATGGTTTCCACCACAAAGCAGGGGTTCAACAACACCTTATTTTAGCAAGTCTGGTTAAATCTAAAGCAATATTTGGACATTTATTGTGCAAGTCTTCAAATTATGACATGTCATTTCCACGGCACCTGTCTTTAATATAGCCCTAACCAACAGGAACTTGTCTGTTCTAATTTAGGTCTGCCAACACAGATTTGATTTAAGGTTCCTCAATAAATACAAGACTGTAGGGGTTAATTTTAGAGTCAGAAACCTCCTTGGCATGGAGGATGCAGACATATGGAGAGAGATGGGTATAAAAAGAGATCTCAGTATGGCTAGTTGGTCATGGTAGGATGTGCCGCAAGTATGCGAGTATGTTTATGTTGGTTAGAAGAAGACAGCCTGAAGGTGCAAACAGTGATTTCTTTAAATTAGACATTTTGAATATAAAAGAAGGAGCAGAAAAGAAGCTGAAAACTGAGGAGCATTTCAGAAAAAAAACACTCCAAGGAGTCTGAGTGATGCAGGAGCAACACGTTTCCTCTTTGATCCTTCAATGAAACCCATATGCCACATTCACAAGGTTTCAATGCTTCTCAAAGAAGCAGACTTCACACACTTCGGACCCACACCCAGCCTCTACGCCAATGCTGGTTCTCTAGACGTTTCATTTTTCAAAGCCTTCACCACAGCAGCCACCTCACAGTCCCAACTCTAAACAGATCTGATGAACAAGGCAAAATATAGAAAACAAAACAAACAAAATGTTACGCAGAACAAAAAGAAAAGTTGCTGGAAAACCAACATCTCCTGACCCAATGCGGGTCAGGAGATGATCCGAATCCACAGCAGCTCCCTCATTACTTACTGGCTGTTACAATGTATGTCCAAAAACAGCAGCTCACTAGGAAACAAAACTTTATTCTCAAGTTTTAAGGCTTTTCCTCGCAAAGGCTTTCAAATCAGATAAGGACTGTGGAAGATAGTTAGTGGCTTTTTATGAGCGAGAATGCGAACGGCCAAATGCCGAGGAGGCAAATTACACCACCAGTCAATCACAAGCAACATATCCACAAGTGTGTGTTTGTTTTTGATCATCTCCATGGCAACGGCTCTGACTCCAACTGGACGAACTAGCTGAGTGGCAGCTGACATCCTGCTGTCCAGGTGATGAAATGACAGTAAACCTGTTGTGTGGCATCAATAGCGCGTCATCTACCTTACTGTCCGCCGCTGTGAGGGACAGAACAGAGAGAAGAGCTGCCAGAGCAACAGCACAAAGGTGTTTCTGGCACAAAATCAAGTTTCTGTGCTACAGTAAATTGTGGAAATCACAGATTTTACAGCAGACAGAAATGGAAAGAGGAAAGATAGTTTCCATCTTTCCCTTTAAATTGTTACAGAGATGATTAGGTCTAGAAATTTTTGTTTTACTTTCATCAGACTACAGGAAATTTTTCCAAAATGTAACGTTTACTGGAACAACTAATCAGTCTCTTATGTTTCATTTTGAGAAATGTCTTCTTCCTCACTGGGTGACCTTTCAGGACTTATTTCACTGTAGATAAGGACAAATTAGGGGCTAATTCAGAGATTTTGAATCTAAACACATTCATCTCTGGGATATAGAAACCATCTCCATGCTAAAACATATGATAGCTGGACAATTCAGGGTGTAAATACTGAATGCGGCACCTTCAGGCACCTAGAAATTGTAGACTTGTGACGGCTGTCATATTTCTTCATTCTGCCCTTCCAGAAGGCAGTCGGAGGTGTTATCTTAGAACAAATCCACAAGGTGTGCCGCCATCGACTCAAATGTTGAGTTCACCCTGAGAATATCCTCTGGGCTTTCTGCCGCTTTTTAATGGCTCAGTAACATGAGCATGTAGACCTCTGACTTCAAAGAAGGTCATAAAAAGAAAACCCCTAAAAACGCTGAAAAGAACTGCCTCCACTCTGACTTTTTTCAATATTGTACGTAAATATCGAGCCGCACAGTTCTGCTCCGTTCCCATCTCCCTTCAGTGCTCCGTCTGGGATTTGTCCCACTGACCGTGATTTCTTAGGAAGCATTTAATCCTGGTGAATAAGCAAACAGAAGAAGCAATTGTAAACAACAACAGATTTTCTGAAATGTATTCCGCCTATGTAGGGTTGTAGTTTGGCAATGCCAGTGGAGAAAGTGAACGTATTGGCAACGCTTCCGAAGAAAGAGCAATTAAATTTAGAGCAAGAGGTCCATACAGGGCATTTTATTGCTGGCTGAGATGTCGTTCGGCTCCGCACTTCTGTCTTTGCAGTGGGGGAAAACAGAACGCACACAGTTTCTGGGGAGCTTCATACCAGCTGGGAGTGCAGCTTCATTGACAATAGAGCTGCCATATTACAAATCTCACAACCAAATATTAGCAATTAGGTAAACATTACATCCAGTTATTTAAAATTTCAACAGAGCCAACACCTCCCACAAGCAACTGTTCATCAATAGCCAAGAGACCAGACCTTCTTTACAAAGAAAAACATAGAACTAAAGGCTAATTTTTACATTAAATATTTGTTTTTTTAACTATGAAATAGGTTGTTGGATTGATGAAAAGTGACTGAAACTTATTATAATTTTTGCGTTCCTGACACTATTTGACATCGAGTTCATTTAAATCTGGACTAAAACCCACTTGTTTATAGTTGCTTTTAAACCAAAACAAATGAAACGTTGAGCAACACTTTCATGTGCAATGATGACACAGGACAAAATGTAATTTTTACTGGTTTACTGTGTGGCGTCTTTTGTGTTTTCATGATGTAAACGCTTTGAACTGCAGTGATGATGAAATGTGCCATATAAATTAACTTGGTTGATTCGTTTTCTGCAACAATGTGGCCAAATTTAAAGCTAATGCAATCACTGACAATAAAAACTACAGAATAAAGCTGCTCTGCTGAAACTGCTCAGGGTTAATATTTATTGAATAGCGGCCAACCCTGTGGTTACGGCTTCGGTTTCTGGTTTCAAAACCAGGGATGTAGACGACGTACTCTCTCTCTTTCCATCTCTTTAGTGCACACACAGTCAGTCTGATGTAATATACGGAGAAAAGGACACATCCCACTAAAAAGCAACTGGTCTCTTTCTGCTCTGATTTGAGTTTATTTTTCACACCTGCTGAGAAGCTACCTCACTGCACAAAGTCACTGAATAACCTAACGTCTGGAAAACTGTCTGTGAAACTACGAAAATCAGATTCAAGCAGGTGATGTAAAACCATGATCAAATAGCTACCTGACATCTCATCCTGAATACATTTCCTACTTGTTTAGGTTACATCCATCATCATGTGTCAGCATGCGAACACATTCCACATCACTCAGACACACAAGTGCATAAATCTGATACCATCACCTGCATAAAAAGCTGTTATGTCTGTGTGTGTCTGCTGCTTTGACAGAGAGAAGGAGGACAAGCATAAAGGCAAGACTGATTTCTTTATAAAAGTGTTTGGCAAAACACTATGAAGTCACAACTGATAACATCTTGAAATTATAACAAAAGAAGCACATTTTATTTAGCTATGTACATTTCTCTGCACGTCAAATATTATTCGTTTCCTCACGACGTCATAATTTTTCCACTGAATGTGTTTAATTCAAGAGTTTTGTTTGATCAGCCATCCTTCTCTACATCTCCTCCATGATCTCTGCTGCTCTTCCTTTTGATTTGCCTGGAATTTCCTCTCACTGTCCTGCAGCTTGGGAGCATCTGGAAATGTTTTCTTAAGGGAAGAGAGGCTGCTGCAGCAGATGACCAGGCAGGTTTCTTCTCCGTGCAGAAACTCTTGCATAATAATGTAACAATTAGAATGCTAAAAAATAACCGGAGAGAGTTAACCAGGATTAGGGTTACGCTTAATCCCACTGCTTTAATCTTCAGCAAGGAATTATGTGCAACTTGTTGAGGGTGCATCACAAAATACATTTCAACTGGATTGGGAAAATTTTGTTTACTGTTTTCTTATGCAAACACTTAAATATTGTCCAAGTTGTTTCCCTGCCTAATTCTGTCCTCAAAGTGAAGTAAACACTCTGAACTTGACCCCAAAAGCAGAAAGATTAAATCAAGACATCCGGGATTGAGGGTCAGGCTGCTGACCATCACAACAAACCAAAAATGTTGTTTACAGCTAGAGTCAAACATACTTATAAAATACTACATGAGCAGATGTTCTTACACATAAGAACTGATAATAACCACTTCAAGCTACCTGGGAAAAAATGAGAAAAATGTAAGATTTGATAAAAATTTACTAAAACTTAAACCTATGGAGATTTTAGGAGTTAAGATGAAACGGCATGTTGACGCTGACCTGCAGAGAATCCACTTAAGACAAAATATGTCATTGTCAAGAGAAAAAAATAAAAATCCTCACTGATTAGAACTCTGTTTTAGGAAATAATCCTGTTAATCTTAAATAACTGACTGGTATAAAAAGCAGATTTTGTTCGAGAAGTCCTGCTAGAAATGTAGAAGTATTTATAACAAATCTCTCTCGAACCAGTAACAACTTCAACATTTAAACAGCTTATTTTGTTCTTCCAAGGCGTTATGAAATCTTATATGCTCTCACCCCATAAAAGAAAAATCCTTTTAACTCATGTCTGTCATGGACAGAGACGTAGCTGAGAGATGTACCAATCTCTCAGCTAGCAGTGTTTCCAGTATCCCACATTGCTCTGTGAGTGACAGGACTGCTGTGGGGGCCATGGGAACTGGGCTGAGATTATTTATAGCAATGGGGGGCTTTGGCAGGGGCCACTTCTGTGAGGCTAGAAGAAAATGCTTAAGGTCGCCCTCTTGCCAAAGAATGCTTAAGGTCACCCTCTGACTAAAACCTCTGCAGAGTGCTGAGGCCAAAAGGCGAGCTGATGTAGGACATCTGCAGAACTGAAGATTTGGGCCACTTAGCTTCAGGCTCTGTTGAGCAATCGGAGCGGTCGGGACAGGAGCAGTGAGAATAGAAGGTCAGGAGGTCAGGGCAATTCAACAAGACACGGCTGTTTTAAGGATGATTGTAAAATCCTTGAGCAGATATATTAACATGATTTGTACATAAGACCACATTAAAAAATTATAACCTTTCTGTTTACAGTGGCAGCTTTAGCTGTTTGCATTAAAAGATAACGCATGTTTCTTCTGGTCTGTCAGCATTTCTTCCCAGATGGGGAAACTCTTATAAACAAAACAAGCATTTAATACAAAAGTAATGCTGCTAATGTACCTTTTTGCAAAGGAGATTAGAGATATTTTAAAGAGGTAGTGCCTTGGAAATAAAACACATCACTGAACTGTAGGGACTGTTTGCTTGTCTATACAATTTTTTTTACAGCTTTTATTCCTGAAAGAAAAAAACAGAAAGAAATCAACCAACAAAGAATATTGAACACATGATGGAATCTGATGTTGACAGCAAATCCCTCTTTAAGCACTCATCTTTCACCGTCCTTTTATTTTATTACAGTGGCCTTGTATTCAGTGAAGTGTTGCGTGCTTGCTCCCTAACCCAATTGTTTGCCCTCACATCAAGCTGCAAAAGCCCAGAGGGCTGAATGACAGTCCAATCCACAGGCTGAAACCAGGTCTGCATCACTAAACTATAACACAGTTTTCATTGATGGGAACCGTTTCATTTATTTGCATCTTAAACCAATATTTTCCAGATTGAACCTACTTATACTGAACACTTGAGATGCAGAGACTTTTATTGCGGATAAAATAATATTAAGTCTACAGAAAAAAATCACTGCCAAACACTAAATAAATAACATCAACACCCGACAACAGATTCCCTTCTGAATATAATGTATGCCGAGTCAGCTGATGATTGCAAAATCTCTGCAGGAATTGAATGATAAAATCTTAACGGTAACTCCTGTCAAACGGCATGACTGCATCACAAGATTGTCTTAAGAGTATTAAATGAAGAAAGAATATTCAAAGATGGTTGATAATGCATAGTGTGACCTTGTTTCATACAGAGTAAATCCTGTGACGGGGGTAAATCAGACCAACACCTGGCAATACTTGAGATGTTTACTGGAGATGCACCGATAGGATATCTCTATCTGTATTGGACCCAATATTGACAGAAAGTCTAGATCGGGTATTGAGACAACGTTCCTGATCCATAAGGAAATATCTATTCACTTCAATTCTCCACTCTGTGCTCTGAGAGACATCTTGCTTTATTATTCATTTTACATTATATTTAGAATTACACTTTCTGAACCATTTGAAAGGTTTGTTGCAGTTTGACATGTTTGACCAAAGTTGTCAATCTATTGTTTTTGTATGTTGCTGTATTTATTTTACATTGGCTGTTGTACTCCTAATTGCACTGACTAAACCAATTAAAGTTGTACTGTTTTTACACGTTGGATCCAGCTTTACTGGTGAAGAGTTAATAACAATTCACTTGACAAACAAGTCAAATTAAGTTCAATTAATCCAAGTTGGTTCAAACTTAATTTAAATCAAGTAAGCTTAATTCAAACGCAATCCAGTTGCAAAAAGGGAATAGGTAGAGAGAGATAGTATGGTGCTGATATGAAGACAACATTTAGAGTGAAGGATCATAGCTTGTTTGAGTTTTTATTATTCTTTCTCTTATTACAAGTAAATCAGGATCCACACCCATCATTTGCCAGTCAGACGTCATAATTACTTGTAATCTTTTTCCTGAAACAATAAGTTCTGGAGGTGTTGTTCTAAAAAAAGAAATGTCAGTCAGGAGATTGAAGGGTGTGGTGCTGCATATCTGCACGTTCTGCCGATCCAGTTTGTCCATGAAGAAATAAGCGTTTGCACACTTGAGGCAACAGCAAAAGGGGTGGGGGGAGCAAAATGGAAACAAGCTTCAGCCACTGGCAAGCTAATGGGCTAATAAAGTCCAAGTATAGAATGTATTCACTTTGCAGAGGCAGGCAGCAATTGAGGGCACAAGAAGCTAATGGCTAGTTGAGTAAAAGCCACAGAGGAATGCAACACAGTGGATTGTGCCCATGTGTGCGTTCGCAGAGAAGTTCCCTCAGGAGACAAAACCATCCTGTTCTGGCACTGCCCTTGCAGAGTGACATCGGTTTGTCTGTGTGAGTACACATTTGTGATGGCTTTAGGCGTACAGAAGGAAGTCAACACCACAACCCAGAGTCCCTTGTGGTTTACAGGCATGGGTGTGGGTGTGGCAGAGGAAGGGCATTTAGTTATGTCAGTCTGGACTTTTAGGAGGGATTTTTACAGGGTCTTGAAGTCTTTGGCATGTGCGAGGCAGCAGCCACTGAGCTGTTGGGCAGATGCTGACACGTCACCTACAACGTGTTCCCTTTGTAAATGATCGGGAATGCTGAACCAGAAAGTTGTCACACCCAATCCACACCTTAACACCAGGATGAGCTGTTTTGGACTAAAGAAAGACCTTCACTTTTAATCCCCCCTCGGCGGGGTCAAATACAGTCAACTGGGGTGGAGATGGAGTCATAGAGAAGAGGAGGAAGGTGAAGCAAGGTGAATGACTTCTAGTGACCGAGCAAGGACAAGAGCCTGATGCGTTACACTGATACACTGACAGAGCAAGTCAAGCAACAATCGTCACGCAAATGAAACTTCAAACATAACAATCGCAGAAATTTTTTTAAAAAACCAACCTCGCATTCTCAGCTGACAAAGAAGGAACTAGAAAACTTGAAAATCTGGGCACACCTTTCCTTTTTCATACAAATATTTCCAATCCTTGCAGCACATACAAGTGCTTACAGCTGAAATCACAGTCTTTGAGCTGTCGTAACCATTCTTATGATTTAAGAGTGATGCAGTAACCGCACAAACCCAGCGGAGCAGCAGTAGCCATCAGGGATAAAATGCCCTGACACAAACAAACCGCACAATGTCCTCATTTTACTGAGATAATAGAGGCCAACACTCCCATAACAAGTGGCCCATTTTATCCTTAGCGGTAGAACTGAATAAAATTCTGGTTTCTTACCTCATCATCTGGTCAGGGGAGGATGATTGACCAGCGCAAGAAATGATCCAAATCCAGCAGCAGTCAGGCACATGCAAGGGGAACAGAAGCACATAGTTAATATTTTGATAAAGGAATCTACAAATATAGAAAACCTTTTTGTTTAAGGAAGAAAATCTTCAGTAGGAACAGAAACTGAAATTTTTATTTATACCTAATAAAACAACATTCTGTGCTCTTTAAATTAAAATAATACAGCTAAGACATTTAATAACACTCTTGACCAGGTCAGTCATAATGACAAATTTTGCTAGATGATAAATTGTCTCAGTAATTAAACAATAATACTGTTGTGTTGACTATGTTTTTCATGTAATGTATTGCTAATAGAATGATAAGACAAGTGCTCTCTCAAAGATCAGTAAACTTTAATTGTGAAACAAACACTTAACACTGGAAACATAAAATGTTTTAAATATCCAAAATAAAACACAACCAAAAACAATAAGCACAAATAATAACAATAATAAATCACATTAAACCAAAACCATAAATAAAATGGATTATGATGAATCTGCAGACAGAAATATTAATAATCAGAATGGAAATAATCAAGCTAATTGTAATTTATCCTGTGATTAACTGATTAATTTCAAAATGCATCGTCTTGACTGGAAACCATCAACCACAGCCTGATCAGCCCAGATTGGTTACCAAATATAGGAAACTCAAAAATCTGATCCATCTCTGATCATTGAATGCACCATTTACCAAACTCTACCAAATCAACACCAAATCAACTCTTCAGTGTAGATGTTGCTACTGAGGCTACTAAGAACTGAAGGCTGCTCTTTGGTTGTTAAGTACATTCTGATCAAACATCTCAATTATTGATCAACATACCATTACTAATTGACACAAATGTTAAAGCCGGTCAACTACTGAGCAACCAGCCTGGCGTGTCAGATGTATTAAATACTAAATAAATAAATAAAAACAGGTAACTGCACTAATCATTCATGATGTTTGTTGTCATTTAGTGATTCCATTTCCTCTTAAGCAGAACCAGTATCTTTATTCCCAGCTGCTAGCATTGCGAGATCTACTGGCAGAATGACAAATATTGATTCACTGATTTAAACATCGCTGCCTGTAAGCTCTCAGGACAAACTGCTGAGACGCAGAACCGAGAACGATTATATCGCCACCATCTACAACTGCTTCAGGAACAACAGAGGGGTTTATTTAGCTGCCATATGGGCAGATTATTATTTCTGAATTGCACATTAGTATTTTAAGTACACCCTGGGTTCATGCTAGAGAACATACATGATGGTTTAAAAAAAAAGCAGTGGACAGACACAGGAAATCTGATAAGTGTTAAAGTACTGAGTTATACTGTAATGGGCACTCTCCTGAGCTGCTCATTTTTCCCTTGTGGTTCCTCTCCTGACCTACATGCTTAGATCCCCACCAATGATGGAGTTGGCTTGGTCACAGACAGCAGAACCGAGCCAGAATCTCTCCACACAGCTCTCTGAGAAATATTACCCACTGTGGACTCTGTCACCATCCCCAACACTCGATACCCAACTGTTTTCCCATTGAGTTTTCCTTCTGTGCACTGATATCAGTAGTTGCAACTTATTTAGTTGTTTTAATGGCTGTTCCTTGCTGAAGTATTCACACCCCTTTGCATTTTTCACATTTTGTTACAACCATGTCTTTTAAGGCACGTCTCTCACACATGCATAAACTATTTCTGCTGTCTTGAGTTTAAAGGCGTAGTACATCACTGTCATATGCACAAACACACAACACCCAAACAGAACTGACTGATTGGACGGAGAATATTGTTGAACCGTTCAAGTCCCAACACAGATGCCGAGTAAGATTTAGGGACTGAACTTTGACTGGGCCATTCTAACATATTAGATTCTTTAATATTAATCGTAACATTGTCTGGCTGTGAATTTGTACCGGAAAGAGCATATTAGTCTCCTGTCTAGTCTTATGGGGCCGAACTGGTTTACTAACAGGATTTTCCTGTAATTAGCTCAACTCGTCATGAACTAATGACTGTTTCCCTGTCACTCCTACGACAAAAAAATAAATAAAACCACTTCCACAGCCTGATGCTACCAACACCATGTTTTGCAGTAGGGACTGTGCATTACGTTTTCTTCCATAAAACATTTTCCACATGGCGCAAAAAGGCTTTTTATTGCCCCTGCTGACCACACTGCTTTCTCCATACATCTTTTTGGTAAAACAAATGGATTTTCTTCAACAACGGTTTTCTTCTTTCCACTCCTCCATAAACCTCAGACTTGGAGATGAAATGCCTGACAGTTTTGCCGTCATGTTTCAAGTTTTTGGACGCGAGATAGATTGATTAGTTCGCTACAACGTGTTCAAACCTCAGGATGTCGTTTCATAATCTAAGCTTGCATCGCCCCGATTTCCTCCACGACCCTGTATAATATTAATAATCCCAGTAATGTTCTCTAACAAACCACTAAAGCCATCACAGAAGAGCTGGAGTTATACTGGGATTAAATCACACAGTTGCACTGGGTTTTATTTGGCATTATCAAAGTAAAAGGGGTTGAAACATATGCACACCACATTTTTCAGTTCAAAGAGCACAAACTCTTCTACGTTTGGAGTAAATGAATTACATTTTATGTTTACCACATCACCAAGTGCTAAACTCACCGACTAATGAGGGAACAACTTAAAAGATCACAAACAACATCTAAACCTCCCAGTAAAGTGAACAGCAACCAGACATGGAAAAACTAACACTTTTTCCAGAAAAGCTGATGCAACTCCAGAAAAGAGTAATTGAGGAGAAGGTGCAGTTAAAGGTGAACACCTGGGCATGTTAACACAACTTCTGTGGGAAGGACTTTAAAAGAGAGCTTTCACGTTTGTTTGAAAGTCAACAATGTTCAATAAATTCAGCCACAACAATTTTAAAGTTATGAGAAAGTAAAGAAAGATGCATTTGTTGGAATGATTAAAGGGATGAATGAAAAGTTTTCCCATCTGAGACCATAAAGAGTCTAACTATGTCCTTCTGCAACAGTCTGGATGATTTTTAGTAGAAACAAACTAGCATCCACTTAAAGCAGACATAAATGTGGAAACAGAGGGGAGTGGTTCATTTTAGCATGTACAATGATTTTTCTCAACCTCTTAAACACATTTCAAACGTAAATGGTAAAACTGCCATTTTCATTTTAAGGTCAAACATTTATGTTTCTGCTGCCACTTTTTAAAACTATTTACTCTTTCTCTGCTATTAATGACACATTCCCCCCAGTTTTTCCAATGAAAAATTAAACATAATCAACGAAAGCCTCTGCAAGCCACAAAATATAATTTGGTCTAAAATCATGGTGTGTCATCTTCACCTTCATGACACCACCCGTCTCCCACAAAACATTCATAAAAATAATTTATGCATCCAAGGTGGTTTGGCCCCATAAACATAGAAACTCGGCAGGCCATAAAAATAATTCAGTTTGAGTTTGGTGCGTCTGACGCCCTCAGACTGGCCAAAACTCAAGTCACCACAAATAGTTTAACAGGGAGTGTCACAATCATGAAGTTTAACCAACCATTGCAATTAATTACTTAATTTTACAGTAAAATCTTTTGCCACTAGTTGTTGGTGGCTTAATAAGTGTTACTTAAAAGAAAACAAAACTGCATGTAAAGTCATGTATATTCATAAAATAGGGTAAATATTTAGAAATGTGTCATATTTGCTGTTTATTCCAAAAATCAGGAATATACGAGTTGAGTAATATTGTCTAAACTTTCCATTATGCAGTGGGAAATAATATTAAAATTACTAATCAAGCGTTAAGGATAAACAAACTTCTGACCTAAAACACCTAGTAAGAGCTACATCATATTTCCCAAAATATCTCAATGACAAACTGGGCAGCAACAATATAAAACTTGAACTTATTTTTTAGAAGATTGTATCTTCTGTCAGCTGCCCAAAGAAGAATGTCTGGCCATGAGTTCGTGACCTTAACCTCAAGTTCATTTGGGTTAAGGCAACAATGTTTAGCACATCTGCAGATTCGCCGCTGAATTGCTCAAAAAAAAGAGAGAAAAAAATGATAAAAATGCTGTGGAAAAAATTTTAAACAGGTCGTTAATACTCAACAATCCTCCAAAGTGACTGAAACAAGAGCAACCAAAGTCCAAAGTGATGTAAAAACACCCAGTCATCATATGATTTATCAGATTCAGGGAACATTTGGGTTTTCACATAAAGCCAAGCTGGGTTTTTTTTTTCTTCCTCCTTGAGAAATTAAATCATTTGAAAACTTTTACATTTAACTTTTCTGGTTTGATAATCTTCAAATGTGACAAAAAGAGTCGAAAACAGGAAGGAAATGTTTGCAGACTGGTTCCCATAAAATGTATTTCAATGTTGTTCATTGGGGTTGAATCGTGTTAGAAACAAACAAAAGGGATTTTTAAAAAGGCGCATGGAAACACCAGACCACTCTATGAAACTAAATGTACAGTAATTCAGAGGTGGTTCTGTTGAGCTGGCTCTTTGGTACCGCTCATGCAGAACTGCAGAACCGCAGTGTGCTGCTGCAGCTGCCGGGTTTTTTAAGGATTTCCACTGAACGGGACCAACTGCGCTGTCAGTAATAAATAAATAACTCTCTCTCTGCGTCTAATCTGGGGCTTTAAACCCGGATAAAATCGGTGCCGTGCGGCCACAGGACCCGCTAACAGGACGCGGTTTGCTGCGCGTCTCCTCCACGGATACAGTTGCACTCGCTGTCCCACGGCGAGCCTCGTAAGTGGGTCAAATTTCCACAACAGCAACACGGTAACCTACACCGGTCATTCAGTGGTGAACACACTCAACACTCACCGTGGTTGTTGAACATTCCGGACCGGAACCGGTTGTTACCGCACAAATTGTCCATCTGAAAGTTTCCAGCGGCCCCCAACGGCTCTGGCCGTGTTCGGTGATTTACGGCACGGAGAGACGGGGAAGCGCCGGCCGGTGTGTCGTCGTGGGCAGAGCGGTCCTCCGCGGCGGTCTGTCACGGCCGGTGTTCGCGTGGGAGCAGCTGCGGTAGGACTGACTGCTCACACACAGGTTCAAACTGACTAGCTGCCTGCCTGCTGCCCGCTGGCTCCGTGACGTCATGACGCAGCAGCCCCTGCAGCGGCGGCGTCGGAATGAAAACAATCGCACGTGGACGAGATGGGAGCAGGATCACGTGTATATGTGTGTGCGTGTGTGTGTGTGTTTTCTCTGAAAGACAGTGGACCAGTATGAGTACTGGAGCGTGTGGTCGTGTATGGCAGTCCGTTATGACATTTAAACGAACAACACCTTTCTGTTCTCATAAGCTGTTGTTGAAGTCACAGAACGATATTCATATTTTCAGATCTCAACATTTCAAAATGCAAATGGAAAATTTTACGTTAAATTGTGTCTTTACATCAGCAAATAAGTCGTGAATTAAATATTTATGTATGCGATCATTTAGATTTTTTTTTCCAAATTGTGTTTATTTCAAAGTATTGTGTTGTACCGCATTAAGATTTTATGTTATTTGCTTTACTCATCAGAGTAAAGGCTGACATTTCATAGGTTGGTTGGTTGGTCTGTGGTTAAACTGTGGCCCATCTGAGTCATAGTGTCTGTTCAATTTACTTCATGATGGACTGTTGCACACAAAATGTAAAATAATTCAATAAACAATTAGATATATTTGATCAATTATAGTTTGTTTAAACTATCATATGTATAAATATGTGCACGTTATAATATTTAAACATTTTAATTTGCAGATATATGCAAATCATTTCTGTCCAGTGATCTGTCCAGGTGTCAATCAGATGTAAAAAAAATTATCAAAAGGAACATTTCAGATATCCTGAAGGATTTTTCTTTGACACATTAAGGACACTGGCTCTTGAGGAGACGTAATCATATGAATGTTTCAGTTGAAATATAACAGTAGAGGCTGACATCTGCTGGTCAGTCTCAACACACGCCCACCTGTTTGTTTTTTTTTTTAGAGCAGGAGTAACAATCACTGCTCTAAAATTCAGTGGATAATCCATCCAGAGTAATCCATCACTCTGGATGGATTATCCACTCAGGAAGTTCTGCTTCAAGTTCAGGTTTTCCACCAGGCAGCTGTGTGATTGAGGGTTCCTTGAAATATTCCCTGCCCTTTTCTGGACAGAGGTGGTTCCCTGGAATCTGCTGCAGCCACTGACTGCTCCGGTTTGGGAGTTTCAGCTCCATGTGCACCACGACCACTGGAACCACCGAGGATTCGCCACAGCGTCTCCATTTCCTCTTTTAGCCCCTGGTGTTTCTCAGGCTTCCTGTGTTCTTGATGTTGCCATCACTGCTACGTCACTGCAGCACTCTTTTCTGCTCTGTCCACCACCACAATGTCCTCTTTGGTTAACCGTCACCTTTTTTATTGGACTGGATCTGGAAATCCCACAGGACCCCAGCTGTATTGTACTGTCTGGCTTCTTTTACTGCCAGGATTTTTATTCAGTCAAGTAGTTTGGATCTGAAAGGAAGCATCAAATATGGAAAATTCTTTTTTTTTTTAAATCTGTTTTTATTTATATTTCATAAAAAATGACTGAATGATATTGGCATTTCAGCAATCAAGTCATTCTTATTATTATTCTATCTTGGCCACTTCGATATTTCAATAGCAGGAAGAAACAAGCTGTTAACATTTAAAAAATGACTTTAAACCTAAAACTGTCAGGTGTGTGAATATTTTTGTGCTCTCGCTGCACATTTTGTAAATAGATATAGCTTTTACATAATGTCTTTGTTTTCAAGCAAAAGCAACACATGAAACATCTGAATTTGTTTAAGAAGCATCATTTTATTTTCAGCTGTGACAAATAATAAAGAAAGAAAAAAAAACAGTAACCTTCTCAGTCCAAATGTTCAGGATTAAAGTGCAGAATCGTTTTTCACAGCTTGTGTAAAAAAAAAAAAAAAAAATTTAAATTAAAAAAAAAATTAAATAAGAAAAAAAAAAGAAAAAAAAAAGAATATAATATTAAAGTATCAAAACTGACAATGGAGAGATCCTAAAAATATAAATATGGTTCAGAAGAAGATGAAGTCTTACAGGTCATGGTGTCAACTCTAATGTTCAGTTCGCTTGAATCAGGCTTGCACTGATGATACTTAAAATGAAAACTCAACGGGAAATCAGTTCATGTTTTCGAGTCGTTGGCAAGGCTAGCTTACAACAAAGGCACAGCATTGTTCAGAGGTAACGATCCTTTGAGGAGAAGTGCTGCGGCGACATTCTCAGCGATCAACACGTCCTCACTGACATCTAACATGCTCGACATGGCTCAGACAGGAGCGGTGAAGGAGGAGACACGGTGCCACTTGTGTGTGCATGCATGTGAGAAACGGGTCAGGGCTTTTTTTTTTTTTAATTTAAATTATTTTTCCCCAACAGAGTGACAGGTGTTTACATGCTCCTCCAGTCTCGCTGTTACCGGTGGGTACTTATTAAGATCTGAGGAAAAAAGCTCCAGAAAAACATTACGGCCCTGAGCCAAAAAGATTTAAGGTGAGGAAGAGGTGAGGTTTACGCGCTCAGCTATCAGAGAGAGTGATTGCAGCCTCCGTGGGCATCACAAGCAGTCAGAAACGGCACAGAACACCACTCAAAGAACCAGTCTGTAGGCAGCAGGCAGAACTGGGTCATCACAACCTCACAGTAGCAAAAACACCAGCACTTCATCTCTAAAAAGCAACCTAGCTAGCGGTTTCTGCGCCCAGGACTATACTGCATGGCATACATGATTTTAATTCAATTTGAGCTGCATCTAAATAATTAAATAAGTCCAATTTGCTACTGAGAGGCTGAACTTACCAGATCCCTTTTTTTTTTTTTTTTTTTTTTTTTTTAACAGTTGAAAGGCTCCATCAGTGGCTTGCATTCAAATATCAACCTGAACTCACATTGATCATTTTCCTTATCACAAGTAGCCCAAGAGAAAAAGAAATAAGAAGACACGGCCCAGACCGGCCAGTTAGTGCAAACAAAAGTACTCAAGTGTGTACAAAAAAGTTTCAGAGGGTAGATATAGAAAAATTGATTCTTTTTCCTACTCACACCTGCTGTTCTTGCTTGACTTTTTTTTATCTTTTACTCCAAATTTGTATGTTATTTATTAAAAAAAAGAAACAATGTTTATAGACTAAAGTAGCTTTAGAGTAAAAGCGGAGAAGACCGGGCCACTACGTCATGCAGCGAATTCAAAATAAACTAAAAGATTTGCAGAATAAAGACAGAGAGACGGTTTGTTAGAAGATGCCGCAGAAATCTGACAGTGCTGCAGATTATTTCTGAGGAGACAGAGGCGTATATACACAGAGATATTTACAGTACATCTAGCTCTTATGTGTAAACAGGCAGTGGGGTCGATCCTCAGGAGGACAAACGGGAACATGGACAGACAGCTGACTTGATGAGGCAGTACCTGGTGACGCAACACCTTCACTATCATACAGTACATCAGAAATCAGAGCATGGATTATTAGTTATTGTTCCAGTATGGGGAGTAGAGATGATCAGAATATGTACAGTGCCTTCCAAACATATTTACACATATTTAAGTTTTTTCATACTTTCTCTGAATACAAACAGAAACCTCAATGTTTTAAATTGGGTCTGTCTTGTGAGAGGTTAATAAAAAGTAGAGGATTTTAAAATTTACTTACAGATAAAGTCAAAGCTACAGGTTTACAGGTTTATCATGTGTTGAGAAAATTGATGATGGCTATAAAATTTAGATCTTATTTAATCACTTTTTTTCTCTGGGATTCATAAAATGTTTTTGAATGAATTGAATACCATATACTTGGTTTCTAATCTGACTGATTTTGAGCTATTCGTGCAAAGACAAATGGGTGAAGATCTCAGTCGGTAAATGCACAAAGATTACCAAGTCCAATTAATTCATCAACTTAAAATCCCAATAAAATACATTAAAGTTTATGGTTCTGAAGCCTTTCTACCAGTAAATCCTTCCAAACTAAAGCGACAAATTGTGAAAAAGTTTATGGTATAAATACTCATCGAGGCACTGGAGCTGCACAGTTGCAGTAACATTTGACTTAATTGCAGAAGGGTTGAAAAGTGAATGCGTACATTTATCCGAACTGGTTCTCGGTTGCTTTTTGTTTGTTTTAAAATAATTTTTAGCAGAGGTTTTTAGGTGTTTGAAGATGGTCTCAAAGCATTTACCCTGACACGGTGACAACACGTAAATTAAAAAATAATATTTTTGCCTTTTTAACTGCAGTGACACCTCCAGTCTCCTTTTAGCCGACCAGCCAATACAAATATGGCGATGTAACGTACGTATATAAAATATGTCTGTAGATTTACATTATTTAAAACATTTACAAAATAGCCGCTTATGTACACATAATGTATTTGAGTGTTAATGTCAATGGGGTGCACTAAGAACGCTCTACATGGAGAGAAAACGTACCAAATGTAGGTCGTGTACCTTACTAGAAATTCAGCGCTACAGTATAAACAGGAGAGACGGGCAACTCCAAGTGGTTCGTGACTGAATGGGGTCAGAGGGGCACACTGAAGCGGCAGTGACCTGGGGAACTGACCTGGCAGCATTATTTACAGCCATGCATTTGTCAACTGGATACTTAAAGCTTGAAAAGTTTCACTTGACTTGACAAGAAGGTCTACAAACTGTCCCTCAGATCCTGGGAGGCCATTGCATTTTGCTTGCGTTTCTAATAAATTCTGTTCCGAGATCCGAAAGAAAACCAAACACAGCAAATGTCCGTAGACACAAACTGCACCATGCATTCTGGAGACGTGAAGTGACGCGGCTGAAGACTTGCTGCTATGGTTTGCATGTGAAGTTACACACTACAGTAAAAAGCACAGTAAGTATTCTCTAGTGGGACCACTTCTGCTCAATCTATGTGAAATTTGTTTCTGATTGCATATGATATATTTTACTTTAGTTTCAGAAGCAGCTGCAGTGAGAATGTGTGTGTGTGGGTGTGTGCAGGCATCACACACTGGTGGCTTTTCAAATTCATATTTTCCCCCTGAGTCTATTCATCCGGCCTGCGCCAGCTAAAACCAGTGTTATCTGCGTCAGTCGTGACGGGTCATTAGAAAGTCTCCTCCAGCAGCGTTCTGCCACCCGAGGCGGGTGGGTCGCTGTCTCCTGAGGGGTCAATTCCAACGTTGCCACACCTCTCGCGGCACTTCACTCGGGTTGCTCCGGATGAGTGTGCAGGCCGTTCTCAGGGCGCGGGATGCTATGGTGCTCCCAGAAAGCCTTGTGCAACTGGTCCAGTTCAGACATCTGCGGCAGACCGATGTCCAAGTGCATCTTGAGGTTCTCCAACCACTCCTCCAGTTTGGAGAATGCAGGTCTGTAAAGTTCAAAGGGCACAAGGAAAAGTTACCTTTGGATTCATCATCAAAAGCTCTTCTCACCCAGAATGTTCTAACAGTTTTTATTCCTCCATCGAAGTAGTTTTAGAAATCAGAGTTTTGTGCTGCTGTAAGACGTTGTCACTTAAAAGCAAATATCATATATAACAGATAAATAACTTA
The DNA here is from genome assembly GCA_010277075.1 of Poeciliopsis retropinna. Lineage (NCBI taxonomy): Eukaryota > Metazoa > Chordata > Actinopteri > Cyprinodontiformes > Poeciliidae > Poeciliopsis > Poeciliopsis retropinna. The sequence continues at coordinate 11,678,695 of VMRM01000002.1, read as the reverse complement.
AAAAAAACAAAAGAGCAGAATTTGCAAGCAGAAATGAACATTTAGATCAAGAAGGTGAGATTTTCTGCTGCTTCCATTCACTTTGTTTTGAATAATCTTTCACTATTTTGATCAAATAGTCAGTGGCAGATGAGGAAGTCACTGTTGCTGGTGTGCATCAGAGTAACAATGCTGGTCAAAAATGAAAAGTGAAAATATGCTGGATAATCAGTTACTTTAATTACATCTTCATATTCTCATTTGTGGCAAAATGCAGGTTTGGGTGGGTCTTAAACTTACTGCGTTAAGCTACATTTCTTTTAACTTTCTCCTCTTCGTTCGACAAATCACCAATCAAATCTTCAAATTATGAATATAAGCTGAGTAAATAAAGCTATAACCTTTTTTGTTCTTGGATATCCAATTTGTAATTCTGTCGTATCGTTTGCTTTTGGACAATGGAATCAATTTAACCTCTAGAGACAAATTTGAAAAGGTTGTAAAAACAGGTCAAAAACTTTCCAGATAAAACAAAACCCAGATAATGAAATATCTTAAGTCTGATTTCAGTGCACATTTTTTTTCTGACCTTTTGTCTGCGTCGAGGTCACAGCACAAAGCAGCAATAGGAAAGAAGGCAGGGGGACAATTGGGAGGATAGTAGTTCTCCAGGAAGCCAGAAATGTTCAGTCCAAAGTCCATCGCTCTGGGAAGGTAATCTGGATCTGCGTTGACCCGACCAATGATCTGCAGAGAGCAAAACAGGGAAAAGGTTAAAAACACATGTGAGGAGATTTGAAGATGGAGGTGTCTGAAGAGTTTCTAATGGAAACAAGTAAATCCTTCCCAACTAAAGCAGATTGCTCCCGCCAGGCCACAACAATCTGCCTGTCAGTCGCCACATAAGGACGGCTTTGCTCTACTGCTCACTAATCCCTCATACAGTCGCTGAAAAATGCTGCCCATCTGGAGAAGTCGTAGTCTGGGGCCTCTGACTGACTTAACTAAACCCATGAGCCCAAATCATAGGAGTAGGAGGATGATGTGTGTCCAGGCTCCCATCCAACAACTCAGCAGGGCTGCTGGAAAAAATGTATTCCACTTTTAGAGACGTTGAAATTTGGCAGAGTGAAACTATTTCCTCATAAAAATGAAATGGAAATTGCATTTAATGAGTTTGAAATGTCTACAAAATCCATCAAAAGTCGCCAAAATGGCAGATTTTTCAAGCACAACAGAAAAGTTGAAAATGATGAGTCTAGCTTTCTGCTTTGCAAACTCTGCTGCCGGACACCGACTAAAATGAGGCCCTTTACCGAGGCAGCGTGGTTACCCTCAGCGCACTTGGTACCGCCTCTAATTACTGCATCCACGGACAACCCTTCCTTCCTGCGCAGAAGGACGGAGCGGTTTGCAGTTGTCCTACGGCAGTGGCGGACCACAGATTCTGTTAGGTACATGTTCTGAGGAAAATAACTATTTATTTTTAAAGGGTCTGAAAAAGTCAGCCAAACACAGCAGTACTCAGTCGGAGCTGCCAGGCACCGAACAGACTATTAAAAAGCATCAATCACATCTCCTTTTATCAGCAGGGTGGTTCCCCCTGTCTGCTTTAAAGCCTCAGTTGAGACATTTTGGTAAATCTGCCTGAAAAGTTGGGTTCATTGCAAGGATGTTGCATTCTGATCCTAAATATTGGAGAAGGGAAACTATCTTTTATAAACTGATGCATCTTTTAGTTGGCGGGGAAAGGTTATTTATCCCCGCCAACAAGCAGATAAAAGTATTATCTGCCTTTAACAAGCAGATAAAGGTACTCATCTTCTTGTTTTAGGTTTATTGCACATTAATCCCATGTTACTTAGGGTAAGGGTTGTTACTTACCTCACATAGCATAATACCAAAGGAAAAGATGTCCACTCTCTCATCGTAGCTTTTGCCTAAACAGGACATAAAATAATGTCAGTATGTAAATTACTAGCACAATCAGCAGAGAAAGTCAGGATTATTTAGATTCCCACAGGTTCTGCTGTGTATCGTACCATGAATCATCTCCGGAGCCATCCAGTAGGGGTTTCCCACCACCGTGTATCTCTTCCTGCGGTCGGGCTTCTTCAGGCCCGACAGTTTTCCCTGCGTCAGCTTATTTTCACCTTTATCGTCCACCATGAGCCGAGCCAGGCCAAAGTCTGCCACCACCACAGTGTGGTCCTACATGAGCAGATGTTCCAAAAAGTGCTATTAGTAAGTGTGATGGTCAAGATATAAGCTTAAAAATATTGTGCTTTATCACAGTGGCTGGGATTTTTTTAACTCAAGGTTCTCAGAGATGCCTTTTTTTTTTTTTATGTATAACGTTTTCTTCTGTTAGGTCAAGCAAAATTAATCTACATTTTAAATTGTTTCTCAGCATGGAAAAAGATCAGTGCACAAAACATTAACACACTTAAACAATAAAGGTGTGTAAGCACAGACACATTTGAGTGGAGTAAACGTTCCTTACCTCTCGGACAAGACAGTTGTGCGAGTTCAGGTCCCGGTGGATTATGTTCATTGAATGCAAATATGCCTAACAGACAGATAAAACAGGGGAGAGGGAAAATAGAAATTATCAATTAAACTGGGTAATCAAAGCAGAAAAGTAATATTAAGTTGCATTCATTCTGAGAAAAACAAAACAGAAAAAAGCTGAAGTCTGCATGCTTCTGAACACTTTTAGTGAGAGCTAAACAATTTACACCAGGCTTGTATTGCTCTAAGTTGACCACTAGAGGGAGGCACCACTAGAGATTGACCTCAGTTTCTGAACTCACCATTCCAGCAGCAATGTCCTTCGCAAAACTGACCCTCTGGTTCCAGGGAAAGTTACTGTCCTGCAAACAGAAATTGCACTTACATTTTAGGTTTTATCAGACAAAACCGTTTATGGTGAGAAAACCAGATAATTTAATTATAACTCAAACGTCATCCCACGTCATTCTTACCATCTTCTTGATTATTTCCCTCAGGGTTCCTCCCTTTATGTACTCTGCAATGAAGTTGAGTCTCTTGTCTTTGTACAGGACTCCGATGAACTTGAGCACGTTGGGGTGATCCAGGCAGCGCATCACCTTCACCTGAGGACGGATTAACACTCAAGTCATTTCACTTATGGAGCAAAAAAAAAGAGCAAAGGTCAACAGGTATGTCAGCCTGAATCATTTTATATAATATTTCATGGGATGATAAACATCCACAGCAAAAGGCAAGCTAAGACCTGAGCACAGGAAACATTTTTGTTCATTTAATCACATTTAATGTAGCTATAAACTGATTAGGATGCTACAAATGGTGCCACAACCGCAGCATTCCCAGACTGGACACTGTTACTGCTTGAGAGGTTAGGGCTACAATTACACCAAACATTTGTCTTCCTGTTGCAAGCAAGATTAAAAGAGACCTGGTAATGTGAGGTTTGCAGGGGAAAGTACAAAGCAACGCTGACTAAAAGCTGCAACCACACACATAAATACACAGAGACACTAGTAAATAGGAGATTGAGGCTTCGATACTGAGGATGAAACATTAAGCAGAAGGGCAAATTCAGACTGAATCCTGAGTTCTTGGATGTCTGCTTGCTATTTAAATGAACATAATGGACACAGACAGACACAGACAATGAAGTGTCCGTACTGTTTAAACTTTTTCTATTTTGCCATGTTAAAACCAAAAACTCACAATTTATAAGGAGAAATGAGGCGGGGTTTCCAAAGGAAAATATACACTGCTCAAATAAATAAAGGGAACACTCAAATAACACATCCTAGATGGACAGTTTGATTTCACAGAAGTTTGATTTACTTGGAGTTATATTGTGTTGTTTAAGTGTTCCCTTTATTTTTTTGAGCAGTGTATGTTACAAATTAAATTTGAAACATTATGGGCTAGATGTTTCAATTTCCAATCAGATGACAACTCACAACAAACAACCAGAACCACAATGGGTCGGTGCGGATTGAAGCAAATTCATCTGTGTATTAACCTAATGGGACTAAATAAATACATAAACAGCTCTTTAGATAAGTATTTTTACTTTAACTTTACAAGAATGTGGTACTTCATACTGTTTTACCAGATTAAATCCCAATAAAATATGTTTAAGGTGAAAATCTTCAAGAGGAATAACATTTTTTTGTTGGCTCTGGCCATATTAAAGGGCATTTAATTGTAGTTTTAGTATAGACACAATACATTAGTTTTATGAAAAGGACAAAATAGTGCAACAGAAGTCCAAATGTTTGTTTTCTTTTATAACTAAACATGAATTAAGAGTCTAGGGAGGCTTTAAGGTTTTGTGTGGGAGAGAAAAATTTGTCATTTGTGGGAGAAGCCAGCACTCCCCCTCTTAAACTTTACCAGAGATTATGCAAGGCATCGCATATTCCCTGAAATTGCACCTTGTTGCTGCTTCTGACCAGCAATTTGTTGCTGTAAAAGTTGTGCAAATACTAAATGTGAATGTACTGAAACTTCTATATTAAACCTCTAACCTACCTCTTTCAGAAATGTTCTCTGTGTTTCGTCGTCAAAGCGAATCAACTCCTTCATCACCATCACCTCCCCCGTTTCCTTGTGGGTCACCTGCAACATGACACAAACAGAGATGAGCGACAGGAAGGGAGAGCATTAACCATAAAGAGTTCATTCATCTGTATGACTACACGAGAAGTGGAAAAAATATCCACAAAGTGTTAAAACCAAAATCTTCCCTTCCTGCTTTGAGATTCCGACCAGCTTCTCTCAATGCTGCCATCTTCTGGAGGCTTTAGGTATCGCCACATTTGGCAGACGTGCCATATATAAACAGGTTTACCTTTATGGCTTGTCCGAAGCATCCTTTCCCGAGAACTTCTCCGTGGATGAGGTCAGACGGGCGGAAGATGCGGTGAGTCCGATTGGAGACGACCCGGAGCGACTCAGACCGATTGATGTCCTTCCTGTGCGAGACGGGTGACGCTGCATTGCTGGAGCCCGGTGACTTATCAATGCTGTAGCTCCGCCTGAGAGAGACAAGAGATAAAGACGATCTGACTACAGTCCACACTGCAGTTGCATAATTTACATTTGTTTTTTTTTTAAAAAACAACTGTTCTTACCTGATTATGCGTGATTTCAGGTTGCTGATGTCAGGGTTGGGGGCCTGGGTGATTGGCAGGGTGGGGCTGGGGCCGTCCGACACCGGGGTGGACAGGCAGCCGTCCACCTGATCCTCGGCCTCCGAGGAGCCTGCCTCCTGAGTGTGAGGGTCATGTTCGATGGTGAGCTGCAGCAGCCGGCTGGTCTCCTGGATCAGCAGATCGATCTGGAGAAAAGAGCGGGTTGACATGAAGACCAAACTTCAGAGTGGACTGGGCGAACACTAGAAAGTACAACCTGACTCTCTTTTCACTGAAACAGCTGCAATATGTTAGAGGAAAGAAGGCAGTTTCTACCTCATCCAGGGGAACGTTGTGAATGGGCGTCCCATTGATTTCCAGGATCTTGTCCCCAACATGGATGGAGTTTTTTACGTCTGGGCTGATGCAGTCAGGATCCACTCTAAAGTTAACACAAGAAAACAGAACAATGAGCCTTTTTCTGCACATTTAAACAAAAGGATAGAAGCAACACAGAGCAAAATAAGAAGAAGGAAAATGTTTTTCTGTAGTTAAGAGATACAGAACTCTAGAGTTTTCTTTACCAGACTTGAACATGTAGAGACTTAAATATAGAGCGTCTCTTCAAACTTCCACCAAATGATTAATTAGGACTTTCTACCATGAACATGTTTGCATCAAAACCTTTCAGATGCAGTTCTATCTGCATGTTCATTCCACCGTATAGTAACATGCTACATTATGTTGGTTTATCACGTATAAAATACGTGATAAAAATATTTGGTTTTAACAGTAAAACGCCTTAGAAAGTATGGAAAGTCTTGATTTTTTAAAACTGATATGTTAATTCTTTGCAGAAAGAATAAAAATTAAGTAAAAATAAATGAAATGTAAAACCCTCTGACACTCACTGGGACACCCTGACAGTGCGTCCGTGCTCCGGGCTGAAGCCGTTGGTGGGGCTGAGCGGCTGGTCGATCGCCACAGAAAAACCCCGCCCTCTGCATCCGTTGTTCCCCTCACCCGAGGCGGGGATGGACACGAGCGTGACGGTGTGCGGGATCCGGGAGTGCGGCGAGTCCGGCAGCGACACTGGCGTCACGATGGTCTGGTAGTAGCAGTGGCCGCTGCAGTCAGGAGAGAGATGGGGAATACGATCGAAGGTTTGAGTTAAGCGAGAAAATCATGTGAAAGAAAGCCGAGCTCTCATTACATCTGTGCTTTAAGCATCACATGTTGTTGATGAGATCCGGCTCCAGCACATGGCGCTCACTGTGCAGTCATTGTGTGGAGGCTGACCTTCAACGTGAGCAACTTGGTTTCGAAGGCCAACAAACGAGACGTTTTGTGTGTAAGAAATGTGCTGGGAATTTACCTACGAGGAAATCAGTTCTGTGTCTTAACCTAATTTACGACTGCAGAGTAATTTATGATCTACATTTATTGCTCCGTATGTAATTTCATTTTAAACTTAAATTGTAGAAAACCTATTTAACAAGCTGACTGTCGAAACTCAATGTCGGTAGAAACTATTGGCCTCATTTGATCTTAATGGTGACATCACAGCTGTTGCGTTACTTGCTGAATGACATTTTTTTTTTTTTTTTTTTGGTCATGACTAAAGGTAAAAGTGTCTCCCTGCAAGGCGAGATGCCGCCGTGATGGAAGAGACTGGAGAGCGCCTGAAGCTTTTGGGAGCTTCATTTTCAATCATCTGCTTGAAAGAGTGAGTCTTGTGACACTCAAACATTCCTGCTGGAAACGCGGCTCTGAGCAAATACACAAAACGTAGACGGGATTATGAAGCTCACACTGACTCGTCTCTTATCTGTCATGAGTGATTTAAAAGCATCGTTTTAACCATTGTTTTAACCACCTTCGACACTTGAAGGTTAAGGTTTTAAATACAGCAAGATGTGGTGGATGCTCACCAGTACAGTTTGGATCTCTCCACCAGCGCATATGTGTCTCCATCACCGATAAATGCCCTGCAGTTCAGACAGCTGAAGCATTCTGGGTGATACTTCTGTTCTCCTGCAACCTGCAGAGCAAAAAAAAACAAAAAACAAAAAAAACATACAAAATTAATTATTCCTTCAAACTAATCAAGGTGTTTGCTTGTTTCACTGCTCTTATAAAAAGCAACTTGCTGACAAGAAAAACTTTTAAGAGCAGGCGGGTTACAAGCTACGTGAGGTTTTTACGGCCGATCTGGGAAGCGGGTCGAGGTTCGGGGTCAAAGCAGAGCTGCAAGATCCGAGATCGAGTTTGCAGCAGCCAGATGTCTGCGGCAGCTGGGGGCCGTTTTGTAAACAAGGAGTGAAATTGAATTACTGCTATAAAAGCAGAGCAGGGCATGAGGAAATAATTCACGCTGACAGAGGTGTGGATGCTGCTCTGCTGGGGGTTCACATCACATCCCTGATTGCTCTCCACACAGAAAACAGCTAAAACAATCAAACAAATCTTTAACCGCAACGTTGGGGAGAAAACAAACACTTAAAGTGCACCCTCTGCAGTACAATAACTGTTTGTAACATTTATTTATTTAAAACATTCTTTTTAAAAAAACAACTTACTAAGCACCTTTTAAAATAAGCTTGCACCTTCTTGCTGACTCTTGGGCTGAAACCACTGATTAACGGCTCTTTCCCCCCACACAATGTTAACGACCTCCTTCAACTCTCTCAGGTAAATGGGTGGCCTGTCCATGCAAATAAAGCACCCACTCAAACACTTAATGAGGACCCATGGTTAAACATGAGCAACACCGGTCAGCAGTTTCCTCCCCTGAGGCTGAGCTCAGTTTTAGCCTTCAGAGGCAGATTTGTTTTTTTGTTTTCTTCAACCCCTCAACAGATCTAATCAGCTGCGATGATCTGCATTGCTAATGATGTAAAGGGAGTTCTGCAGACAAGACAATGAGGTTAAATCCATCTGATTACCCTACATGTTGTAAATTTAGCTTTTCTGCAGAATAAAAAACACAAAGGCCACGACAGCCAGTTTGAATTTTCCTCAACTGTATCCTGAAGTAAAAAAGCCTTAAAATAAAGCATTTAAATCACCCAAATAAATAGAGATACTCTGAGAATCTGACTGGTGACTATTTTCCTTGCCCTTCCTCACAAAAATACAGAAACAATGTTAATAATAACGCTAACTCTGTTGATTGTGCTAATGTTAGACATTTAAGTTGTTTTCAGTGTTGTGGTTTTGTCTTTGTTAGGATATAAAGTGAGATCCTATTTGACTACAAAACTGTGCTACGCTGACTCCTTTCTATAGCTCACACACTATGGTTTTTACAAAAAAGACACTTTGATCTGATAAGGCCAAAACCAGGGAAGAAACAATTAACTGTATAAATCAGTTATTGAAATAATCATCAACTAATTTAGAAACCGATCAGTAACTGGAGTTTACAAAACATTTTTTTTTTAAATCCCAAGAAGCAGAAGTACCATCTGCTCCTCCAAAGCAGAAATGATACCAAAAGTGGACAGAAAAGGTTCAACACAAGCTGATAACTCACAGGCTTCACAGAAACAAAGTGTTTCTAACAAATACTCCCTCTAAAAAACAAAAACGCAGTGATAATGAAGCACCATGTGACCTTAATACAACAACAACAACCTGACGTGGTGCATTTCTCTTTTATCTATCTCAAAGAACAGAAGAGACAGAATAACCAACTTGTATGATCAGAGCATAAAAATAAAATAAGTTCATAAAACAGAGCCTGGATCTGACCTGAACAGACCCATGTGTGATATCTGACATCTGAACGCGATGGCGGAAGAAGGAAAACAACTTTCCATTCATTACTTTGGGCATCACATTTGTTTATGGATATATGTGGATTTCCTCTCCGCGCCTGCGTCACTTTAGGTGCAAAGAAGGAGCGGACAGGAAGAGAGGACAGCTGGACAGAGACGTGGAGGGTGTCGGCTCGACTCAGCCTGTCACTAAGGCTGCCATTTGTCTGCCATGTGGGCACACACACCCATTTAAAGACAGACAGCTGCTCCCTTCCCATAAAGCACATCCTTCCTTCCCAAAGCAGGGAGATAAAGAGAACTCAGTATTTTAGTTAAAATAAAACCCATTTCAACCACGCGATCAGAATCTTTCTTAAAACAGAGTCACATGTCTGGTTCCTCCGGCTGTTACCGTCTCTCGTTTCGTTGCGTCTGTGGTGAGTCGAATGTGCATGAGCTCATCATCACGCTTCTGACTGTGGTTCTTCATTTTATCTCCATCTCTGACCAAAATCAGCCTCCAACAACAAACACAGACTGTTCTGGTTTCCCCCCCCGGTCCTGTGAGTCCACACGACTAAACATTTCACACTGTTGCACAACAAGACGTCGATTTTATACATTTACACCACAAATTAATAACCCAGAGGATGAAAGGCTAATTTATAAAATCAGTGGGGGGTTTCGCATTCAAATCAACTTTATTACTGTGAGCCAAACACTTTTTCCACAACCTTTGCATCAACTGATAGTCAGAAATGTTTTTTATTTAATTATACATAAGCAGTTACTGTTTTTGAACTTTATTGTCCTTAGAGATTCAACTGGTCAGACTTTTGCTAACCAAAACAGATTTTTATATTTTTATAAAGCCTTGACTTATACGAATAAGTTACTGGTTACTTTCCATGATGCACATAAAACACAAATTAATTTTCCATTGCTTGTTTTAATACAATCTTATGTGAAAAATGTCCAATTAAACACAATCGCCAAGAACCTTTAGCCATCTTTACGAAACTTTTGGACAAGATGTTGTCTGTTCATGGGCTTTTTTATTTTGATAAATTTAATAAAACAAACAAACAAAAAGCTCCTATTGAGAGTTCACTTTAATAATTGCCCAAAATTGCCCATCAATAAAATAATTTTAAATATTTAAGTTGAAAGGAGAATGACTTCTAAGAAATCTATTTATTATTTTCTTTTCATTCAGTCCAAAGTAGATCTTCAATCAATTTGTTAATTTGAAACACAAATTAGGTAACATGGATTTTGGCCATTTTAACTGGTTCAGCTGCCAAAATTACATCTGTACATAAAAAAACATAAATAAAATGTAAGTTTAAAATAAATCCCACATTTTGTTTTAAGTGAAATTAACGGTGTTGTTTTACTATCGATCCAAACAGATGTAGAAAATAAACTCCATTAAAGGCGACAAATTAAAACACTGGTCCAATTTTTCAATGTTTTGTCCATGAGCAGAAAATAAATTAATCGTGATCATTTTACAAAAAGCCAGCTATACTTAAGACGCATCAAATCACCAGTTTTTGGTTTCCAGAGACACTTTTTGGCACAAAAGTTTTCTTAGTTTGTAAGAACTAATGAAATTTGCTGATTCCTTAATCATTATTCTGAAGACTTTATGAAATTAACACCTAAAGCAAAACCGTTTAAAAAAGTTCAGGTTGTAAATCAGTTTTATAGCATTGTCTTCTGGTAAAGTGGGAAAAATGGAAAATGCAAAAGTCAAAAACAGCTCAAAGAAAAACCGACGCTCTTGTTGTTAAGATGTAATTTTTATGGGTGTTTAAGGGTCTCAAACATTGCCGTTTGAGATTTTAACTTCTTTTACTTTTCTCCTGTTTTTGTTTTCTGATCCATCAAAAGCCTCCTGTGGATTTGTGTTGAAAATCAGCAAAACACTAAAACAATGCAATTGGAGCTCCACTGTATTTGTAATTGTCCATGACTAAATAAATAACAGATAAATAAATGAAATATCTTCACTTTGAAGGTTTGTGATTGATTTTGTCTTCCATCTTGCTCTCCTTTGTTGAAATCAAACTATCTGGTCATGAGTTGCATCTTTCATTTAGTTTCTATTTCAATATTACGCCAGTAACCTTCCTGGGGTTTCCAATCCTGGCTTATCTACTGGGTTGTACTATCATCAATTAAAAAAAAAAAAAAAAGAATAACATGCAATACTTATTAATGATTTAGGTATTTGGTGATGAAGTTAATGTATTGAATTTTTCCTCTTGTTATTCATACATTTCATAAATGCATTATTTTTATTTCTTAGTTGCTGTTTACATTAGTTATGTTTCTAAGCGCGTCATTCAGTTCCCGTTTTAGTGAGGTTTTATTTCAGACCGTGACATTCTTCAAATTCCCCGCGTAATTTCACAATTTCCTCGCCGATTAAATGTTGCAACTGGAAAACAGACTGAAGCAGAGCACACATGAGAACCCTTAAAAAGATGAAGTCATGCGGTTATTTATATAAAAATAGATAAGCTGCTACAAAAAGGGGAACCAAGGGTGAAAATAAACCAGCAGGTTTCAAAGTATTTTTCATTCTAGTTAACTGGACTCCAGAGAAGAGTACTGGTTAGACAAATAACACCATTGACCTTCGCACCAAATGTTAATATCTCTGAATTTAGCTCATATATTCATCTGCAGCTTGAGAACAAACTCGGTCTGCTTCACCTCTCTTTCGATCCTATAAACTTTATGTTCATTAAGTACAAAAGTAAATAAAAACAGAGCTGTACATGATATAACACTGAGAGAAAGCAAAAACAGCCAAATACCAAGAAAAACAAAAAACATGTCAAAGGGACTCCATAGAGCTACATTCACATAAATATGATTAAAATGTTGCAGAAAGCTGTGATGAAGCAGAGAGAGGGTCAAAGTTTACCAAGAGCGTTTAAGCTACTGTGGGAAATACTCAGGGAACCAGTGAAGACAGTGAGCCACAGTGATGCTCTGTGAATGGAAACCCCCTTCAACCACCAACAGTACAGTAACACAGTGGACACACACACACACACACACACACACACACACACACACACACACACACACACACAGGCCTCCTCTCTGCTGAGCTCTAATGGATTCTGACTTCTGCTCTGCAAATCCCACATCCACTGTAGGAAAACCAGGAAGCTTAGAAATTAAAAACACCCTTAAACTTGTACTTTTATGTTAGATAAGCTTCTGAAACTAGAAAGCATGTCTCCTCAGTTGTTCGCAATAAAGCAAAGACGGAGCAGGACTGTAGTTTTAGAGATACTTCCAAATGACCCACAAAATGCAGCATCACGGGTTGAATTTAGCGTTCAATTTTAAAAGGCGTGCAGCAAAGCGACCCGGCAGACCGTGACCCCCCTCAGTCAGCCAGCCTGCTTCTTGCCGGATCCCACATATGATCCAAAAAGGCGCCCAGGAAGTGAGAGTGGTGACTTTCCTCACCTTCTTATCTCGTCTCCACAGCCTGAGACAGCAGAAGCTCCAGAAAAACAAGTCTCCCACCATGTCAGCGAGAGCCGGAGTCTCCTCCCGGCTCTTCTAGTTCATTCTACCGAGGCAAAGCGTTTCCCCTGGCTGTCAACAAAACACTGGCAGCAGCCAAAGCCGCGCGGAGTCACAGAGCTGCAGACAGAGAGAGAAACAGAAAGAGAGAGGGAGAGGAGCAGCCCACGCCTCTGCAGCTGAGCTCATCTCTGATTCAATGTCCCTCCTCCAGGCTCTTCCACCCATCCCTCTCCTCGCCGTCTTCTTCTACCCTCTTACTTTTTGCAATGACCTCATCGTTTCCTGTTTGGCCCCGCCCACTCCTGGTACATGCGCCAGCCAGATGCTCCCAACACACACACCTCCACCTCCACACACCCCCTCTAGAAATGTCCTCCCTCCTCATCCGCTCACATGCTTTCAAAAAGACCCATTTTCTGTGTGGGATGTTGAGATTTATGTGGGATTTGTTTTTAAAATGGTTTTCTTAGGGGGCTGCTTGTAATTTTTTAAAATTTATTTACTTTTATCTTATCAACAATCTGACCATTTTCAAAAGAGCGTTTCGTTGTATGTTTAAGCATCTCAACCCTATGAATCACTCAGACAAAACCAAATGACAACAGATCAGGTTTGAGTCAACAGGTAGCAACAGGACCCGACAAGATCTTAAAACTATGAAACACATAAATAGAGTCACAAATTGCTCCGGTTTTTATTTTACAAAAAAAGAGAAAGAAACGCAATCTAACGATGAAAATGTTTTTTTATAATTTTCAGTTTTTTAGTGACATCACTTCCTGATACTGCAGTTTCGAGAGCTGGCACGTCCTCCATTTGCCTACTTTTGTCATTTTCAAAGACTTGCTAAATAAGTAAAACCACCAAACTTTAAAGAAAAAACAAGAGTAGAAAGCCTTGTAAAACTCTGAACTCACTCTCTCTGGCTGCCTCAGGGCGGCTGTGGCTGCAACCCAGCAGCGACGTCAGTAGCGCGTAACGATATGCCATAATAAAGCTCTATATAAGTCTGCATACTGTTACAAACACATGTTTATGTTTTATAAATTTTTTATCTGAAAAACATTTAAAAACCATGTATGCTTTTCACAACTATGCACTAGTTTGTCTGAATCCAATAAAACACTGAAGGTTGATGTTAAAATAAAAGATGCACTTTCCGTTTAAGAGCCACAATAACAAAAAATGTGAAGAATGGACGTGAGAATATTTTTTATATATTCCTGTTCTCAGCAGTGAATCATGAGGAGCTGCAGCTTTTTAAACTGGCTTTGGTATTTTATCTTAGAGTGTATATGCAGATGTAGATTTCCATCAAGTTATGAACATGTTAATAAAATAAAGAGGTTGAAAATGATAATAAAAAAATTCAGGCACTTTTCTGCTCATCAGCAAAATGTTTGGCTCTCTCTCGCTCTCTTGCAGCCTCAATGACCTGAAGACATGTCTCAATATGTCATAGAAAATACACCTTTCTTAGTGTATTATGGTGAAAAAAGTTAACTTTGGATCATGTTCACTAAGGCGTAGCGTCTTCAGTGCAGGTTGTGGAGGTCAGTGCTGCTTTTAAGGATTAATAAAATAACCGATTGCCAAGTTTCCTTGGACACTGGTCAGAGTTGATCGGGATAAAAATAGATTCTAATCTAGTCAATTCTATTTTGGTCTCCTCTTTTCTCCTTTCTCGTTTTTAAGGCACACTTACCACCAAAGTAAGTAAAAAAAAATACCTAAAGACTTTGAGAAAGCTTAGAAAACCATCAATCAACCTGAACAAGATCTGAAAGGAAAGGAAAAGTTGGCACTTTTATTTTGTTATGCTAAATCAAATTAAATTTAAAAAAAGCATATATTCATTGCTAGCTTTGGCATTTGCTTTGTTACATTTAATCACAAAAGCAGTAATATTTTGGTTAAAAAATATAATAAAATGCTAACAGATGAAAGGTTAAAAATAGTACTGTTTATCTTACATGTTTAAGTTTTCAGCAGTTAAATACTTTGAAAGTAAAGCAGACATTCAGTAACTAGTGCTGCAAAGTGCATCTGATTAATTATGATTCTCTTTGTACAGTATGATCACAGAAATGAAACACGTCCTGCGTGCCAGCGGGTTCTGACCCCGTCCTCGGTGACGAAGCGTGCGGTTATTAATAGAAAGTCAAATGAACTCTGTGTGCTTCCTGCTGGCTGTCATGATAAAGTGGTGGAGACAGAGTCCAGGTAATGGACCAGGCTGCTGGACCAGTATTAAGTTCCTGTGGGAGTTCTGGACGCTGCATCAGAAACTGGATGACATCCAGACATCAATGGGGGAAGGCTGGACAGCCAATGAAGTTAACCCGACTGTTTCAACCAGACAAAGCTGAACTTTTATATTTTTATACCTGGAAACATTTAGGATAACGGATAAACACTGAGTCTCAGTGCTGTTCACACTGAGACTCAGCCGCTGCTGCTTTGTCTGATCGATCCGATCTAAAACAAACATGAGCCATAAAACAACTGAGATGCTAATCGCATTTTTGATTTCTTTCTGTTTTACTTTGTGCGCCGGTATCAGGACGACTTGACAAGTTACACAATACCAGCAAAACAAACCTGTTTGTTCTGTTTTCACTCATTAGTGTTGAGTTTTATGCTACACATCAAAATGCCATGACTAACTTTCTTTATCTACAACAGTAGTTAGGTTGGAAAACTCAAATTAGATTTAATTTAAGTATTGTATGGTGAGTTATAGATAAAGTAGACTTTAAGGTCTCTTTTCTTAGCTAAAACCTGGTAATCTCCATACTTTATACTCTGTTAATAACAGTCTATTGTGTAGGACTTAAAGGATTTAAAGGATTTTCTTCTCCTTACTTTAAGTGTTGATAGGTTAAAGGCGTTCCAAGATTTACTCAAAGTGATTAACTTAGAGTCATCACTTAAGTTAATCACCTAAACCGATCACTGATTAACTTAGGTGATTAACTTAAGTTAAAAAAAACTGATGAAAAATAAGAAAAGCGTCCACACCGTTTTCACCTAGCAAACTCAGCTACAAGCATCTAAAACTTTGTTTTAAAGTCTTTCTTGTGTTTGAAACTCTCCCCGTGTTAGTTTTAGTTTAAATTCAAGTTGTTTTTTCTTTTTTCTTTGTGGGGGGGTTTACTCTTTCTTCCCCCCACCTGAGGGATGTTTGAGTAAATCAGAGTTATGAAGTGCCACAACATTTCTGGACAAGAAAATCAAAATAGAAAAAGCTTCTTTTTTAAAAAAGAAAAAAAACCCAAAGTGCCCAACATGTCCGTTGATAATCAACAGTCACCAAATTTCACAGTACAAAGAATCCAACACACCCTTAAGATGACAACACACTAATCTTGTCACACTGTGAGTGTGACAAGAAATGTGTGTACTATACAAAACGTTTCCATGACAACCAAACAGCTAAAAGAGGCGACAGCATTAATAATTCACCCAAATGATCCAACTTATTGGCTTCCTTTTATCACATGGGCATAAATGTTTTTGCTATTTAAATCCGATGCAGACTCGGGTCTCATGAATCACTTATTTTGTAGAGTTAGACTTCAGATAAAGGGAAGCATTGTTGTTTGTTTTTCCTTTATTTCTTTCCGATAAAGCCTCATTGTGCTTGTTTTGCTGGTCGATCTCCTGTTTGTCCGGTATGACACAATGATGTAAGACTGAAGAACTGCTGCAAAACAGGTATTTCTGTAGTGCAGTCACTTGTTTGTTCCACTTCTCTTTAAATCTACTGAATTTTTCTTATCAAAAAGGAAAAAAAACTCATCTAATCCATGACCTCAAATTCAATTACTTGCATGGTAAGACTGTGTTGAAAAAGCAAAAGTGAGAGTTTAGTCAAGTTTGTTGTTTCTGAGGTCGAAGTGAAACCAGACCAGCCCACAGCTCCACCTCAGGGGGGATTTCAGCCTACAGAGGCTGCCGCTTTCGTCACAGTTTCCACACCAACGAGGAAATGACAAGTCAATGTGGGTCTCTGACTGAAGCACCGAATGGAAAAGCTGATCAAATTATGGCGTCTGATCCATACAGTTGATGTGTGACTGATTGAAAAAGTCCAGCAGGTCGAACTGTAGGTGATGTGGATCTCCGACCTCCCAGAGGTCGAGTCACGTTCATCCCTCATGTTGCACAATTGAAAAAGTTCCTACAGTCTCACAAAAAGATGAAAAATGATTTCCCAACAACACATGGCTCTGGGATCAGTTAGAGGCAAAACCAAGCAGGAGGTATTTACAGAAACAGAAGGAAGATTTCTTGTCACACGCAGCGTCGTAACTCTGGTGGGAGTGGGTAAGCTGCAAGTGTAGATCTGGGACTTTCCATTTAATGTTGACTCAGCAAAACATCTGGCTACTATTTCTGTTCCAACAAAGACAAACAATGGTTTGGGATCAACCCAAAGTTAACATTTATACCCCGCTCACTAATATATCGACCCATTTTACGTGTAAAATGTTCAGAAAATAACTCAGTATGTAAAAGAGGTGCATTCCCTGACGTTGGCGCTCTCCACGTTTCAGGGATTTTCATAAGGAAACACAAAAAGCCCTCGCAGGATTTTCAACTACTTCACAGGAAGGTGAAGTAGTGAAGAGTAAAGGTGAAGAGTAATTCTTCCTCCTCCTGATTCAGAACATTTTGTTGCACCAGAAAAAAAATAGAAGTGAAACAAAGGAAAATAAAATAAAACTGGCGTAACTCCAAAGATCGACAGTAACTGAAAGTGAAGCATCACAATGGAAAGTACAGAAAACTGCTAATTTAGGAAGCTTTGAGTCACATAACCTGATTAAGGTTATATTAGCTGTAAATATCTACATAATAATAGTGATAATCATAAATTTAGCCAAGGCAGTAAGCAAAATCTTTTTTTTTCTCTTGATGTGTACTCAGCACAGTTTTTACTTGACACCAAGTGGACATAAATTTTGTTTTGCTTCACCTCCATTATGAGAGACAGTTCAGTTTTTATACCCATTTAGATCCCTTTCAGTTCTGGGTTGTTGTGTATTAAATTATGCTCCTTGCAAACGGCGTCCAGCAGCATGTGAAGCAGCATTGTGACAATATTCCGGCTTCCAAAATTGCATTTTTATAAATATCTTTGGATTTGATTAGGAGTCACGTTTCATAGAAAATATCTACGCACCATTTAAAAACTCCTGGTTATTCCACCAAAAATTGATTTCTGAACTCTTCCTGAGTTAAAACATTAGTATTGTTGTTTCTAAATTAATATGTACTTGTTTTCTTTGCATTATTTGAGGTTTGGAAGCGATGCATCTGTTTTGACCGTTTTTCATTTTCTGCAAATAAAAACTAAATTTTAATTTTTGCTTGGCATTTCAGAGACATGTAGTCAGTAGTTCATAGAATAAAAGAACAATGTTCATTTAAATCAAACATATATTTATAAAAAGTAAAATCAGAGACAAGATGTCAGAGATAAATATCTACTAGATAGGAAGATAACAGAAAACTGCTTTTTATTTACACTTTATTGACATGATTATTCAAAAAAATAGAAATGCTTCTTCCAAAAAACATTGATATATTATTAAAATAGTTGAATTAATAGCGCCTGATTCTGAACTAAATGTTTAGATATCTTGGATTATTGCAGATTGATCATTTCTGAGTGACAGATTAGACACAGACAGCAGGAAAGATAGAAAAGGAGAAGAACTTGAATTACAGCGGCGAACTCTGAGCTCAGCACATCAATCAGTCGAAGGTTGTAAATAACTGAAAGCCTCTTCTCTGCCTGAATTACTCCCAATTTACCCAGTGCTGACACTGCAGAGAACAAGAGGCTCATTCAGTCAGTCGACACAAAGCAATGTGATTGTCCAACACAAAAATATCACAAAATATTCAAAACAACCACCCTAAGCAAATAGTTGATTCATGGAGAGGAAACAATGGAGAAAAACTAAATCAATAATTGCAAAGAGTAGAAAAATAAATATGTTTAAAATGGTTCATTTATTTTTTTTATAGGCTTTTAACAAATAGGGGTTTTCTTTTTACTTTGATACCAATGATGAAAACCTTCACTGGAAAATATTTTTAAATCTTGTGGCATTGTTGTTATGTTGCCTCTAACAAACAGTTTATTTAACCAATGTGTTGTATGGGTTTTCCCTCCTCGCTGCTTCTGCAGAGATTTTCCCTCCGGCTGAGGCAACAATCAGATGTTGAATCACAAATAAGGCATTCATTTCTTTCTTTAATTGCAGTCCTGTTGGACAAATCGGTCTTGAGATCTTGACCTCATCTTCCTCTTTTTCTTTTCTTCCTCAGACTGCTGTTCGTTATTGGAAATCAAAAACTTTCCTTAAACCTCTGAGACACCAAAATCCTCTTGACAACCTTAAACGTCAACGAGTTTAATTAATATTTTGTACGTCAAGTTTCCTAAGCTCTGACGTCTCGTTTTTGGTGGTAATGTGTAATTATTGCAATATTGTTTATCTTTAGACTTGTTTGTTTGCTCGTTTCTGCTCCATTAAATCACTAGTAAATGAATTTCAGAGTGAATAAAAATGTTAATTACTAAGGCGCTGATTACCAATTGAGCGACTGATTGGGAAAGGAACATAGTTAACAGAGTTAGTGGACCTTAACCTGGTCAACACAGACAAAACAGCTTAAAATGTGTGTTTACAGTGAGGTTGGTGTATGCAACGAGACGAGCATTTCAGTGGAAACACAGATGCATGACGGATATGCTGTATGATTTCTGCTCCTCAAAACATGACAAACAGTTTTCTGAAGCTGTGCTAATCCTCCAGAAACCCCGCTGCCACAAGCAAACAACTCTGACATAACAGGTAAAATTAATCCTCACTTAGTTTCTATGACAGACATAGTAAAAAATAGCTCCTTGTCGTCCATTTCCAACAAACTGACCACTGTGCATAGATTTTGTCTCTGCAGTCTCTGACTCATCGCTGCATCACCAAATTGTTTTGACTCTGTGTGACAACTGTGTTTCATCTGTGTGTGACAACTGTGTTTCATCAGCAAATATTTAAAATAGGACTGTTTCTCTCTTGAGCCCGAGTTCAGCCGTGCGGCTCTGACCTTGGCGAAAGCGTCAGCAAGGTAACACGACTGATACGGCCGCCTCAGCAGTGCAGATTGAGTGGCTGATGTCAAATCTGTTAAAGTGCAGCTGCTGTCAATCGGTGATTCTGCAGAGTGAGGGGGGCAATAAACCGGAGAGGAGGGAAGAAGCAATCTCTCTGCCTAATTCATTCACTTCAGAGAGACTCACTGAGATTGCACTGCAGAGGGTAATCTGTCTGAAGGTAATGCAAATGTTAATCTACACTCTACACTAAGATTTAGAGAAAAGCAGAGATCATAAGTCATTTCAAATGAACACCAGTCGTTTAACAAATTATTAAATATCGCTTTTGCAGACCAATCCATCACCTCAACTGGTTATTAAACGTTTTGTAGAACAAAAAATCAGACATAATTTTTCCTGGTGCCACATTTTGTCAGCAATGAGTCCATAAAATGTGAAATGAGCCACTGTGACACAAATATTAACCACAGTTAAGATGTTTTACTGCTCCGATCAGCTGGTGGCTAAACTGCTCATCATTTACGTTTCATACTAAATAGACTGGGTCATGACACATTTCCATAACACAGCCTCTGCATATTATTTCCTCAATCAGCTGACATTATTTTCTACACCGTCTTCTTCATCCTCATTACTACATATGGTCTAGTATCTCAGTTCCTGAAGCCAAAAATATTCCAGCTGTGGGATTTAAAGTATGTTAGAGTACATTCAGCTGGGCAAATATATCTATCTATATATATATATATATATATATATATATATATATATATATATATATTATATTAAATGCATGACACTGAAAATGTTATGTGTTACCACAATTACGTCCTCTGCAATCTTGACATCACACACAGTGACATTGTGATTTGATAGCATCTCTGTATTTGGTATTAGCGTCACATGGAAAAAATATTTCACTGCGCTGGTCAGTTTCATAATGCAAACAGGAATATCTAAAAGACTGAAAAATCTCCAGTTTGATCCTATGTGTCTAAATCTTTATCAATAAATTTTCTAACAAAGGTTTTCTCATGACTAAGCTGTAGTTGTAGCCTCCATTTGTAAAAGACGATGCATAAAAAAGATTCTGCTTTGCAAACTGTCTGCAGCATTTGGTTCCTCATAATTTTATTTACAGTGCAAATCTTTCAGCTTGGACAACATTGCATCCACAGGTCCGATATGTGTCCCAACAAGCTGCTGTTGCATTGGACTGTTGCATGTTTGTGTTGTGATATTTCCACTCTGATAATATTCAACCAGTTCAGTGCTACACAAATATTCGTACACAAAGTTACAGATTCAACGTTGCCTGTCTAAGTAGGATTATTGTTTGGATTATCTAATCAATTCCAGAGTAATTCCAAGTATTTGATTTGGCTCTTGTGTATCGGAGCACTTGACAAAACTTCACCATAAAAACTTGTTTCTGCTGCCTGTGATGTCACGTCTGCCACCAGGAAGTGAAACAGACAAATATATATTTTTCAAATCACAGCATACATTTAGATCCAATCTGGATTTGCAAAATTAGATTTTAGGGTGTCCATATGATGTTTCCTACCTTCTCTCAAGACATTCTTAGTGTTTTTCACCCTTTACAAGGTGGCTTACTGCTAAGAGAGACCGTATTTACTGCTGCAATTCCCTAGATGAGCCGTCTAGCCTGATTTGTGTGCCGCTCGATATCTTAAAAGATCTGTCTGTATGTTTGGGAGAGTTGGCAAGAGTGCAGCTAAAACACTAGACATTAAATTTTATGGCCTTTAAAAGCAACGCTCTACATTTGCGAAGCTATAAAAAAAAAAAAAGTCCTCATATTGAAATATCAACAAGTCATATGAAAACCGAAAATAAACATACTAGCCTAGATCTTTATCCAGCTTCTCCATGAGGAACATATGCAAGATAGGAAGTGAAGAAGTTGTTGCATGTGCTGAATATTTAGAAACAGATGATAAAGCGACACACATTTAAGGTGCCTTGTTGTCAGAAACAGTTTTCTTAATCAGGCTAGCCCTGAATTTAGCAGCATATTAACGCAGTCAGGCAGAAACACCTGCAGCAGCAAAGTTGAGCATGACATTGACTTGACCGACTGTAATGTTTAATGACTCTGGTTGTAATATAAAATATCCAGATGAGGAGTAAAGTAGGAAAAATGTCAACAGCACTGAAGTTACCCCTGTACAGATCCAGGGACATGTTTAGTTGAAAACATCTCTAATGTTTAATAATATCTTAAAACATGCAATAGACCAGATTCCCAAACTATTTACAATGTTTTTGTAAAAAGATTAGCTATCAAGTAAATAACTATTAGAAAAGCGGAACTGACAAGAAAGATAAGAAAACATCAAACTAGAGGAAAGACAAAGATACATTGCTAAACTTTTGCTGGTTTAGAGAAGAGTAATAACAATAAGGAAAGCTACAAACTACAACAAAAAAAATATCTAATGACTAATGTTATCATGTAAACTGGAAAATCTTCTTAAGCAATGAAAACACAGAAACAAACAGATTTTTCAATTAAGTTCCAATTACAAAAGCAAAAATTACCCTAAAGACTCATAGCTGTTCATTAGTTTGCTTTGTGTTGTAAAATGGTCTTTGCTGTAAAAGAAAATGAACTTGTTCTTAAGCACACAAACACCTGCATTTTATCTGCATCTCTGCTGCTTGCAAACAAAATCCACACCAGGCTCTGTGCCATGTATGGAAAACACTTTATTAAATAAATGTCTTAGTTCCCTCAAGCTTTAAAAATGTGTGTCACTTTCACTCGTGTCTGTTCCTCTGATGTTGGCATCTTGTCTTGTGAATAATGCAGCATCACTTCTCAGCAGAAGGAGGCGATTGTTTATCTGTGACCACATGTGTCGTCCACCTGATCTGCTTTTCCTGCCCCAACAACAGCCGTTTCTGTCAGCGGTGCTCTGCAAAAACAATCTGACAGAGCAGCTAAACACATCAGGGTCAGTTACAGGTCTGGCGTGCATCCACCTATGTTGGCACACAATTACCGGGTCGACAAAAATGTGTGTACTCAGGTGTAACTTGAGTTTCATCGGCAAACAAAGAGCCAGCAGGGGACAGGGGACGCTGAGTGACGGAGGCTGCTCTTACCATGATGAGGCCGGAGGTGATCGGGTCGTTGCAGCCGTGGCACAGCTCCCCGAACTTGGCCCAGTAGTCCTTCTTGCAGTACAGCTGTCCATCTTTCTCGTAGTACCAGTGGGAAAGCGAGGCGCTGCACTCGCAACACCTGAGAAATGGAAACGGACACGTTTAGCAAAACTATTGAGTAGAGATGCACCAGTTGGGCTTTGACTGGCCAGTAATGATTTCATGTTTTGTTTGAGATCCGACTAAAAGGAAGAATTGCAGGATTATCCTTATTTACTGAACAAAGCGTATGCCCTTAACTTTTGCCTGATTTTTCTTAAACTGAGAAATATGTGTGCTTTTAGAAACAATTATGAGCTTTTTTAAATAAGGTGATCAGTTTTTAACTATTGGTGCATCTCTGTTTTATGGAGTGTAAACAAACCACAGGAATATTGCATATTGTAATTTAATCCATATCTCATTCACCATAATTAATAAATAACAGTCTTCCTAATCTTTTTCAACAATGTTAGATTTAAAGTTATCTTTAAATTTGACCAACATGTTCTTTGTGAAAGGAAGGAAGACTAATGAATCATTTAGAGCAAAGTCTCGTCTTGAATCTGCTAAACAAGTTGTGTAGGAAGCTATAAACTAGGATGAATTGTTAGAATCACAGTGGAAATGAACAGAAAACTCGTCATGAAAGCTAAGAAAAGTTGTCTAATAGTTTCCAGTAAATACTGAGAAAGAGTGGACAAAGGAGTATGTGATATTTTTCATGAAACTTGAAGAAAATACATCTTTTGGACATTATTTTAATCTCCTTTGCCAGATAATCGTCTCATTTCTGATTGGAAGACTTCAAAATTGCTCCTATCTAAATCTGGCAGAGGTATGAATAATTTTGAGCTCAACTGCGTGACATCGGAAACCCGGTGTCTCTGACACACCCCGAAAGCCGTGGGGCCAAAATCAATTGATTTGCACGTCTTTCAAAGCAAAGCACCAGGTTTTTGTAGCCTGAAAACAACTTTTTCAGCAACTTTTGATTTCATTCGAATAACTGGAGCCACGCTGAAGCATTTTACTAACGAGTTATCTCCAACCAGAGTGAATTTATTGAAGACTGCAGCTACATGTCAAGTCACATACAACCTTAGAAACAAAATAATGTCCTGAAGAAACTCCGGTTAGGTCAAAATCTGTGTTGTCATGGAAGCTGATATTGTCACCTGTCATTGGTTAATGAGTCAAAATGGAGAAATAATCACAAATTCAAAGAAATACTGATGAAACATCCTTTATCATAGTTTCTTTGAATAAAAACATGCAGTTGATTTTGGATCGGCGTCAGCAAACACCATTTTAACTGACTCAGATCAGTAAAAGCAATAAAAAAAAAAAAAGTCCTGACTGGTACTTTCTCAACACTGACACAGGAAAGAAAGTGGTGCATTAGTATTCGTCCTCCATCAGCGGTTCATACAGCAAACCCTGTGATAAGTCATTATTGTGTTGATTGAACGTGATATGGTGCTGAACTCGGTAGGCTGCACTTTCACCCTGCTAATGATCTCCTCCAGAGCCACAAATTACAGTTTTCATGGCGACTGCGAGTTCCTCGGCGAACCCAGCAGTTACATGTGATCACACACCAAAACACACCGCAGCACCTGCTCATCTGGGGAAAACAGAGTGACGTCAAACGACAAAACAAATCTGCAGCCGAGCACGCCGCTTCGATCAGCCGGTCGCTCGACGCTATTGACCACCGATTATGTGCAGACGGCGAGGAGGAGAGATTGGTTCAGAAACCTGTTGACGGCTCCAGGAAAAATCAATATGCTTCAAGCAAACACCTGACAAACATCTGCGAACGATTCCCCTGCAATATGTCAATGCTGCTAAAAATAAAAATGTGCCATGTGAACCGAAATCAGGCCAAATAATTTACAACATTCTGAGACTGAATCTGAACCTACGACCCCTGTGTAGATCCATATCTTTACTGTAATCCAACCAGATGGTCGGGGAGCCTGATAGACATCATGGCTGCTTACACTCAGAGAAAGGCTGATAAACACACAGCTGGAGAAAAAAAAAACACAGCTCGAGAAAAAAAAAACACAGTTGGAGAAAAAAAAAAACCACAACTGGAGAAAAAAAAAAAACACCCTCTGAATTCAAGATCATGCTGCAGATACCATGACCCAGTTTGACGGAGGTTTGAGAATCTAAATAAATACAGATGAATGAAAGTTCACCTTTCCTGATGATCTCATATGATGCAGGAGCTTCTGGTAAACCACAATTTGAAGTAAAGCGGGTCTAACCAGAAAAAAATGTGTATATGCACATATGTCCAAACAAATATGATTTATAATGTGTGCTAATCCCCTCGACGTACACAGTCATGCATTTGTGAGCACAGGGAAGGCTGATATGTCTGAAAGCTTGTGAGCGCTTGTTTGGTAATCTGACCGAATCTCTGCATCTAACGTCCATGACTGAGTGAGTGTCTCCACTCCCGTTCCAGAGGAGTTTCCCTCCCGTCTGGATTCGTCTTCAACTCAGCGCTGCTTCAACTGGAGGGAACATGAGTTCAATCGCCGCATAAAGCGCTTTGTCCAGCTGCTCGGTGCCAAACTAAGGTTTCCCACATTGGTTGGGTGTTAGTGCAGTCGTTCATCCAGCGGCTCGATGTGTTTTTGAGTTTTAAAAAGACTTAAAAAATACTCAATGCTTAGCCTGGTGGGGGCACAAGTAAAGCCTGGTGGCCCGCCAGGCTTATAGTACACTGGGGGAAACTCTGCAAATTGTATGCACTGACTGTTGTAATGAGCACGAATTGCTTAGAGTATGTTTTCAAGATGACGCCATGTTGTCTTACAGATGTGTCTGTCAAACAATTAAAAGGTTCATGGAAAGCATTTGTTTCCTTTCTTTTTTTTTACGCTTTAGCTGCAATGTTTCCAGGTTTTACACCTGACCTTTCCAGGAAACCAGTTTCATGCAGCCGTCCTCTGCCACCGTGCATATAAATAATGCAGAGCATCCAGGATCCCTGTGAACAAAGCACAGATCCTGAAAAGCTTTCTGGAAAATACAAATAGAAATAAAAACAAATAACAAACGAACATCGGTTATACTTTTCAGTTGTTAAACTTTGCTGCAGTAGCTATTAAATACTGGCCATGCCCTGGAGGAAAAGGTTGAGTCCATTTGTAAATGTTTTATTGGACTATTTATTAGTCCAATTGACTGATCAATATCAAAATTAGTTGTGCAGACCTCTGTAGTACAACCTTCCTCCTGTAATTTAAATTTAATACAACTCTCTGCGATTGTGTTGTGTCTTGCTAAAGTACTTAGATTTCTCTTGTTTTTGCCATTCTGATGTTTTATTGGGATTTTAACCGACAGTTAATCCTAAATTGTGAAGCGCAAGGTAAATAAAGCATCATTTTAAAGACTTTTTTCTTCCATAAAACGTGAAAACGGGCTTCAAGTCCAACTCAAGTCTCAACTCAGTAACCACTGATATAAACTTCAGTCATCAAATCCACAACATCTGGCCAACATAAGGCCACAGCTAAAATAAACAGATTTATTTTAGCGGCTCATAACCTATGAATCACACCAGCTAATAATCCAGTAAAACATAAAGTCTGAAGCTCTACTGGCTTCTTTTCACTCTTCATTACATGAGATGAAAACCAACAATAAAACTTGAGTCTCAGACCAGGAGTCCCAGTTAAATCCCAAGTTTCAGACCACGAGTCTCAATCGACCATCAAGTTTTTAATTTTGCGACTGGAGTGCAACTCGACTCGAACTCTCAGTCTGGAGACAACGTCTCCGCTGCACATCGCCCTGCATGCATCATCTCCATGGTAAAACACAGTGGTAGAAGCATCATCCTGTGGGTTTGCCTTTCTTCAGCAGGAACAGGGAAGCTGGTTTTTGATTTTGGGACAGTGGAGGTGGAGTTGCAGCTGAGACGACAACAGTAGGAACCCAAATCATCAAATCCTCACTGATTTTGGCTAAAAGGTTTTTAATTTTGCAGCAACATCTGCATGGACTCGTCCTCAGAACGAACTCCAGTTGAAGGACTTTGGTTTTATTTGTTTAAGGTCATTGCTTTTATACTGATTTAGGGCCGAGGTCAAACTCAGGACCCCGGGGCCAAATCCGGCCCACCGTGGCTATTTATGTGGCCCCTCTGGACCCCAGAAAGCCACATAAACTAATCCTTCAAGCTTAAATATTCTGTTTTACTGCTTAGTTTTTGTCTGTATAAAACTAACATCAGTTTGAGAAGATGCTCATTATTTCATTTTAATAGGTTTTCATCACAGACAACTACTTATTAATATTTAAAGTTAGTTAATCGTGTTTTTCAATACATTCATGATCTTGATTAGGCCCAAAATGAAAATGAGCCCATCACACTTTTCAGATTTTAATTCATGTCAAAAACGTGAGAATCAGAAAACCTTTTAAAATTTGCTTCACAAACATAAACCACTTTGTGTTGACCTATAAAGCAGCAATAGCACACATTGACAGTTTTGGTTATAATGTTAGAAATCAGAAAAAGTTACAGGAATAAAAATAATTTGTGGGGCCACTGCAGCCGCTTTTGATCATTTATTTAGCCATTCTTTATTTTTCTTGCTGACATAAATCTCTGCTTTGGCTTATTACCCTCAAACCAGCAGCTCAAAATGACTCCACTCAAGGTCTTGGATACTCTGAGCTGCACAGAGAAACACAGTGACCTTGAATCACACACACACACATACACACCCCCCGTCTCCCCCCCCGTCCCCCCCCCACACACACACACGCTATTTATTTATTAGACAGATCCAGACAGTATCTCCCCAGTGTGGATGCAGAGCTGTGCTGCAGCTCAGCAGATTGTTGCAGAGCTGCTTCAGTATGCAGTGTGTCGGAGCGACCCGGGAGGCGGGGGAGCCTGGAAGTGGGTCAAACCCTCCAGAAAACGTCTGCAGCTAATCAGCTGTCTTCACCCTCCGCCGCTCGATAACTGCAAAGTGCTGCAGAGGCAGAAGTCATACCTGTGTGTGAAGCTGGCACTTACGAAGCCCGGGGGGGTTTTTAAGGCGCTGAGGCTGAGGTGCCTCATGGAGATTTCTCTCAGATCAAAGCTAACCAGCAGCAGAGTTTCAAAGACATGACTGGATACAGAGAGGCTGGATTCTTGCCTTCGGGATAAGAATCTTCTCTGAAAGGAGAAGCAGAAAACCTGCAAAGCAGAGTTACAACTTAAAGCTTTAACGCCTTTTTAAAAATAGTGGTTGGAGCGTGAAAGGTGCGTTTTTGGCCGCTCTGTGTATTTTTGGTTGAAAACGGTCGCCTGTGTGCTGGCACCGACGCATTATAAGAGGATTAGCAGAGTGAAAAAGCTTCTTCATACTCTGATATGCTGAAATACATTTAAACAGCGACAGCTTGGTGACATTTTGCTAAGCTGCAACACCTTCCTGCAGCAAAAAAAAAAAAGTTCTGCGAAGAGACAGTAGAGATTTTGTGAAATGGAGCCCAAGTAAAAGTTTTTAAAAAAATATATGGATAATGATATGAAAACCTCAAAGACAAAGAAATAAAACACACAGACTGCTCAGACATAAAAGCAAACTCAACAAGCTTTTCTTGTCCCAGAGGGGACGAAGCAGCCAATAGCAGAAGGAGCTGAGATTAGGGTGGGAGAGTTAGTAAATCTGAAACCGTCCCCCCTCCAGTTAAAATCCCTGATGGAATTAGCTCAACGTGTCGAAGGCGGTAATAAATTCCTCTTCCAGGCTGAGAGGAGGCGGCCTTGTTGACAGAAGCCCCCTCACCGACCTCCAGCTGGACCAACAACAATCTGGTTGATGTCACATTTATTTACACTCCGTCTGTAATCTGTCAGGTCTGGTTTCCAGACCTGAGATAATGCTGAGTGGGTGACGAGAGGAACGACATGGTGAGGAAGAAAAGACGGGGGAAACGGAGCGTTTTAGTGCGGTGAGCCAAAGGCCCTGTTTGTCCACAATTCAGATCCATTTAATCTGTCCTGGAAATTACACATCAAGTATCCACAGTTTTCTTTTGTCGTTAAACAGTAAACGACAGTACTTTTAATACTAAGGACTGAAATATTAAAAATAATGACTGTTTTTGATTTTTTACCATATTTGAAAACGACAAAAAGCATTGTTGACCTTTTTGTTAACTTTAAACTATTAAGGTTCAGATTGAAGGATATACATGCCTTCTTTGTAGTGGTGATATTTTCCCTGCAGATTCAAGCTCAAAACCCGGCTAATACATAATCTACAAATCATACCCTTAACGTCGTGTTTTTGTCAAATGCTATGTCAAAGCGTTAGTCGTTTTCCAGCTCAATTGGCTCTGACCCAGCCAGCTGGTTGGAAACTCAAGAAACTTTAATTTTTCTCATTATTAAATCCACCTAGCTAAACGTTTCCAGGCTTCAGTGTGAACGTTGTTACTCAGCAGTCAAAACTCAATGTTAGCCCTTTGTTTGGATCAATGGGGAAGCATCGAGGTGCAAAATTTATTTCAAACCAAACCGAGACTTTAGTTAAACTTCAAGACCACTAGAGAGCGCTTTCAGCAGATAACAGGAAGGCACAAGGGAATACAGCAAAGTAGCTCAATTTTTATGCTCATATGCTTTCATTCCTTTCTTTTAGAGAAGTCATTGGATTTGAAAATGCTGAAAAACTTTTTTTTCCCTTCTTTCCTGGAGAAGAAGGTGAGGAACCATGCAAACCAAACTACAGCTCCGAAAATATCAACTCTAATCATTTTTAATGACTGCTCTTTAACACCACAGCTGATAAAAATTATGTTATGAAGGATAGAATGTTTTTATTGTTCTTTTTGATTTATTTTATAGTTCTTAAAGATACGACTGCATTTCAAAGTGAAAACCTTTATGGATCAGAAATGGATACCACCCGGTTATAACTGGAGCAGATACTGGTTCCAGCATAAAATTAATCCTGTTGTAATCTCCAATCAAAAAAATATTTATAGGAAAAACTGTAATCTGTATAGTCAAATATATATTAAATAAGGTTTTGCAAATCAACTTTCATATTCAGCTCACAAAAAGTTTTACTTAAGAGTTAAAATGATCATCTGGGTGCATGAAAAGCAATGACTCTCCCTGATGTACTGCTTTATGCGATCACATAAAATGTTCAGTGTGTTAATTAAACACAGTCATACTGTAAAATGCACATATGAGTGAGAGCGTTTCTCTCTGCTTCTCTTTTAACAAGGACGTTTGATCGATTAATCCTGTGAAAGGGTCAATATCAGACATTATTACTCTGTTCCAGCCGATATAAATAAACTGAGACTAGGTAAATCATCTGTCACACAGAAAAACAACCCGGCACACAGTTTTCAAACTTGTGAATATTTTCCTTCACATTAGTTTGAGGATCCTGTGAGACGACGACTACAGCCTGCAATTCATAAGTCATGATTTCAGGGTTTGTATTTGAGGCTTATGGAAAACAAATCACACTACTGGCAAAGTTTAGTTTGCTTAAAGCCTCTGTTTCTGTTTCTACCTGATTTCTTTCTTTAACAACAAATGTTAAAGAAATTCACCGTTGTTACTGCAACAAAATAACAACAGTATTCAATGTCAGCCATGGTTCCAGCGTTTAACACTGAGATAAAATGCATCCAATCAAACTCCCCTTATCTTTTCTTTTACAGCACATTGTGTCTGTTCAGAGGATGCCAGGAAATGCTGATATTTTTAGCATGAGGGTCATCAGGTCCAATTTCAGAACCGATGCAAAGATTCAAACTTTGACTGATTTGAATCTGGATGTTTGAGCTGAAAAGTTCAACCCTAACAAAATATAAGTACGGTTGTTTTATAAAATGTAAATTTTATTAAAAGGTGTAATAAAATGTAAATACAGCTGAGGCCAAATCCATCCATATCATTGGCAGATTCAGGTTGAAAATGTTTTTGACTGAACCGGGGCGTTTTCATTGGATAGGAAACGAGAGGAATGTCTCAAAAAATAAAATAATTTAAAAACATTTTTAAAACAAACACTTTTATTTACATTTTATAAAGATAAAATGATATTCAAACTTGGAAGACCTTCCTGTTTTCACCCAATTCTTTAGCTCTCTCCACACGTCCTGAATCAGTCTTAATGAAATAAAATGATTATTTCATTAAAAAAATAAAGTGACTAAAACTGTTCAGGTGCCTTTATAATCTGTTAACTACATAGTTGTCATGTTGCTGACGGCGAACTCGTCCTCTGATGGTTAATCCAGCAGAAAAAACACACCCAGCGAGAGCTCAAATCATCCCAAACTGGTCACCAGTTTGATCTCCACAGTCACCAGATCTCTATATAACAGAGAACAGATATGGATTGTGAATTTAAAAAAAGTTTTAAAACAAAAATATTGTTGAATGCAAGTGAAAAATAATTGAAGCAGCTCTGAAGGTGAAATCTGA
Organism: Poeciliopsis retropinna; assembly: GCA_010277075.1. Taxonomy (NCBI): domain Eukaryota; kingdom Metazoa; phylum Chordata; class Actinopteri; order Cyprinodontiformes; family Poeciliidae; genus Poeciliopsis; species Poeciliopsis retropinna. The sequence goes on along the minus strand of VMRM01000002.1, from coordinate 11,647,471 downwards.
TATGATCTTAAGTTTACGTCATAAAGATGTGGGTGTTTTGGTTTTTGTCTGGATCTGATTGGAACATCAGATCAGAACATTTCAGTCCAAAGCTTAAAGCAGCACAATGCATGAAGACATCCAACTGTGTCTGACGTAACCCTGACTGTGAAACTAAACGCCTCGCAACAAGAAAAACAGTTTGATCCGACTTCCACACACACCAACCACACTCGCTGACCATCATCTTCTGGTCAGCGGTTTTAATGTGTGACTGTGTGTGTAGATTTAAAGCCACAGGCCGCTGAATGGGGCAGAAGGTGAGGCGGCTTCAGGAAGCAGAAGGGCTCAAAAGGAAACAGTGCCGAAAGATTTACGAGGAGCCAAACCTGTCCGCCCGCCTAAGACACACACACCCACAGAGGTACACACACGCCGCTCTTCATGAAATATTAAATGTGCCTTCGTCTCCTTCGCGCTCAGGAGGACATCCATCTTCCATATCTCTGCCAAGGCAGCAGAAACGCTCTGAGTAGATACGATCAATAAGCCGATACTCCGATCTGCTCCATTAAAAACAGGAAAGATCAGACACAGACACACACACGCCCACACACCCACACACACACACACACCGGGGGTGAAAGTCAGCCACAGAAAATGTCAGCCTGTCTGGGGGACGATCCAGATGAGACATGAACAGACGGGGATTTCTGGTCTAGAGCCAAACTCTGTCCACTGATGAAATGAAGGAAAACCCTCCAAACTGTCTCAGGTAAACCTTTTCACCTGTGATCCAGGTGCTTAATCATCATCATCATCATCATCATCATCATCATAAGCCAAACCGATTAGCCTCTGATGACAGCTTCACCAGAGTTAAACGGTTTTGATTTAGTCAGCTTTCACTAATTACCGTTCCCTGCAGACACATTCAATTCCCACACTCCCCCCTACTTTATCAATGCCTCATCTCCCCCTCCGCCTCCTTCGTTATGGTAACCCAGGATGCCACGGCGATGATGTCAGCCTCAAACACATAAAAACCCTCGACATGACTTCATCTCCTTCTGATAATCCTCTCTCTGTCTAATGGGCGGCTTCAGTCTCATTCAGGAAGTGGCGCAGCCAATCAGCCTTCATTCTGATGTCCTAACCTTAAACTCAGCAGCATTTACTCTGACGTGTGTCTCACATCCTTCAGTTTTGAACGCAGCGCGACGGGCCGTGCATTTAAATGCAGCCCGCCTCATTGGGCCGGCTGAACAGACCGTCTCTTTATCCGAGTGCCTGTTCTTTATTCAGGCAGCAAACAGGAGTCCTAGCAGCCGGCGAGGGAGTGAAGAGCACGCCAGCACTTTGCTTTGTGTCTGCTAAGCTTCCCCGACCGTCAGCATGGTCAGTCTGGGACTCGCTCTCTCCTTCCAGAGAGGATGAATAATAAAAGGTCTTTAGGAGCCACAGTGAGAGTTGCTCCAGCTCCAGATCTGTTTACTGACTTATATTGTGTTGGTTTTTAATACACTCTTTTATGTTTTCAGCTAAAGTTTCATTTTACTTTTACAACTGAGCAGGTGGGAGACTCTCAACATGTTGTCCTTTTAGTTGCTGCATCAAACAAAACTTTAAGACAGTCGTGTCTCAGGTGTAACTCTTAGTTATTGTAAGACGTTCAGATAGATTTAACCGGATTTAACCTGACAGCAACGCCTTGGTGGTTCGACCAAACTTAGCCGACCAATCAGAACCAAGAGATAAAAACACTGCGTGTCTTTAAACCGTTCATGAAGTGAAACTCAGCATGAGTGATTAAGGTCAAAAGTGACAAAGGTACAAAAAAAAAAACAACAACAAATAAATAAATAAATTAGCTCTTTAGTCTTTTATTTTGAAGTCACATTGAGGATTTAGGAGTCTAGACTCCATCAGGTCACAGTGCAACAAAAATGTAATTTTCAGAGTGTGATTAAAGTGCAGAGCTGACAGCTGAAGGTTAGAGCTGACTGAGAGGCGATTAATCAAAATATTCCACCGGAGAGGAAGGATGTCTCCTCCACTCAGAGAACAACTTGCATGAACTCGAGGTGATGGAGGAGGATCAGGGAGTTTAATCCATCAGGATAAAACTGATATCGGGAAGCAAAAGTGACAAAATGTACAGAAACGGGAAACAGCCAATTAAATGGGACCTCAACAAAACACAGCATTCAATTATTTTAGAAAATCCCAAATATAAATAAATTTTGTTTTGAAGTATTGTAATCTTCAGAACAAATTATTACTGAATTTCTCTAACAGTGGCTGTCCTGTCCAGAAGGATCTCAGAGGCCTCCGTGTCACATCCTATTTACTCCCCATAAAGAAGAAACGCTGAAGTTTCAAAAGAAAAGTTCCTAGAGAGTAAAATAAACCTTCCAGATCATTTTAGAAGAATGATTGCCACTAGTGGCTTTCTAAACAAACAATTATTTTTCTCCACAGATTAAATCTACTCAAACCAAAAGGTGGATTTTTCTATTTCTATGTGCAACTTTAAGCTGAAATAACAAAAGATTTATGTCTGGAGGCTTCATGCATCGACAGCAGGGATTAAATAAAAGTGAAGAAAACTTCAGAAATGGAAAATTAAAGGAAATAATGAACACACAAGCGAAACGGTGAGAAAAAACAGGAAAAATCCAGCAGATTGCTCTTTTTCAGTGAAAAAAATATTTGTGTTCTTAGAGCAAAATGAGCAGAAAATGAGAAAGGAAATAAATGAAACTGAAGCAGTACTATTATTTTACTAAGATCATTTCAAACATCGATGTTTAACTTTCACAGCCGAGGTTTTATTTTTGTGTTTAGTTTTGAGTCTCGTTTCCAGGTTCTGTTCTCCAAAACCTTCTGAAAATAAAATGTCACACAAAAGATTTTTCATCTTATTCTTATGTATTCTTATGTATTGGACAGAATTAAGAAAAAAAAAAAAAATTCCTTTCTGGCAATCTGAGTTGTCATGATGACACAAACGGATCCGAAACCGTCTGGAAAAGGCGACTCGGCTCGCTCACAATGACAGAGATGAAACAACCAGACCGCACACGAGATGTGAGTCACATGTTTTAGCAACAGGCTTTTATTCAATGTTGCAATGAAAAAAATGTAAAAATAGGGAAGCCAAAACTAATTTGGGGTTTTTTGCATCCCGAGTTGAAGAAGTGTGACTGAGGCGGCGGATCGATGTGAGTTCTGGGTTTTGGGGAAGTAAGACGAAGCTCAGAGAGAAATGAGCAAATCTCAGCCACTGCACATTTCTGGAAAAGTCTAAAACATTGATGAAAAACAAAACCAAAACGATTCTGTTCAATTAACATTTGTCAGTTTCAAATTATAACAGAAAGTATTTTCTGCTTTTCTATAAGTTAATCAAACTTTTTCAGGTGCAAACTCTTGGTTAGAGAAAGAAATCTAGAACTTTTCCATGTTTAGTTTGGTGAATATGAAATATCTGTTAAATTTAAGGAAAAGCCAGAAACTCTAACAACGTAATGTTGGTCAACGCTCAACAATACACTGTAAGCTGACCCCTCAATCTGACATTTTGACACCTTTAAGGCTAAAATAAGAGCGAAATTTCAACCACACAGAAAGTTTAAGTTTGTGAGTTGCTGTTCTGACTAAACAAAACACTTTAGCAGCATCTACAAGCGTCTGCTGGATCCACATAACCAAACCAAACAGGATGTTTTACGGCACTGTTTATTTAACAGCTAAAGTTAAAGTCTCAAAGTTCGGTAGAAACTTTGAGACTGAAAACGTGAACCACATCAGCCCAAGTTGAGTTTAAGTTCAACCTGCAGGTTAAAAGTCAACAAACAGAGATTTGGTGCTTACAGGATCAGCTGCTTCCCTCTGCGCCGGCTCTCTGCTGACGCGCCGCTCCGGGGAGCGAAGCTCTTGTTTTGACAGTTCGAAGACAAACTCATGTCAGCGGCTCTGATGTTCAGCTATTGCAGCCTGGCTGTCAGAAGCATCAGTGTCCCCGTCTCTCTCCGTATACCCAGTCCCTCCCTTCCTCTACTTCCTCTCTCATATCGAAAGAGAACGGGGCGGAGGGAAGGTCACGGTTTTTTTGGGGTTTTTTGAAATCTGCTGTTTCCCTTCCTCTGACCCTGTGACAGTTCAGGATTCACCCGCTGAAGCTCACTTCATCTTCTTCCTGATCGCGTTGAGGGCTCGGCCCATTTCCTGGAAGTGTCGATTTGTTCTGGCAGCACAAATCAAATTTCCCAGCTCTCCATCATCTGTTAAGCCTCCCACCTCTCCCTGGATAATCAGACATGGCAGCCTGCTTGCAGGGGAGCGAGGCAGCAGATTTCCTTTCTCACACATGGTGAAGTGTCACCTTAATGAAATCTCAACAGTCACAAATTGTAACCTGACTTCAACTGAGATGCAGAAGCGTTGATGGTGCTTTTATTTCTTTATGTTTTTTCACCTTCCAATTAAAAGTTTAATGTCTTACCATGCATAATTGTAAGCAATCGAAGGAGTCTGATTCATTTGTCTTTGAACAATGGCTCAAGCTCAATCAGACTGTGAACAGATTCCAAATTGGTTTCAGGTCTAGACTTTGACTAGTCCAATCTAAGAGAAGAATAAGCTTTGATCGAAGCCATTCCTCTGTAGTTCTGAAAGAACAGCTGGTTAATTACACACAGCTGAACTTTGTTTCCTAAATATGTGATTCTGAACGCAATTAGCAATTTTTTAAGAAAAATCAAATGTAAGGTTTGCTTTTTTTGTGTCTTATTGGATTCAAAACTTAAAACTTGCATTAAAAACTTGCAAAAATTTTATTTTTTTGTTTGTTTTTGGATATTAACACAAGCCAGGGAGAATATATTATAGTCTTTTTAAGAAAATAGTAAATTGCTATCAGCCTGTAAAGGCCTAATTGGTGCATCTCTACTTGAAGACGTTTTAAAGGAAGATATGTGAACAGCAGCTTCCCTGTCCAGCGTCAGACAGGATCTGAGATTTTAAAATCTGAAGCAATTAAACGCAAGCAAAGACATTAAATATCTGTATTTATTTTCAGTTTCATATTACAGGTTTTGTAATATGTTAAGTATTGTAAAAGGCAGCCTCAAGATGAATCTTTTAACTCAACACGTCATTCATCACATGATTCGCCTCCTTCAGACTCTGTTGCCAGGCAGAGTTTTCCTGCAGATGCTGAGTCACTGCAGCTCTTTCTGTCGCCTGTCAGAAAATCCAACGTCAGAGCATCACTAAGACTCATTTCTCCGGAGTGCAGAATGCATCTGCACGCTTTTCATCTGCAGGGCAAATCTGCTGCACAGGACAGCAGATCTGGCATCAGTCTGTCCTTGAGGACAAACCAGCCTTGTCCAAACATTTACTAGAAGAGCACACACTGAGTATTTACAATGAATGTGGGGGGAAAAAAAGACTGTTATCTAAAGTGCAAAGTAAGCAGTGGACTGTGGAGCGATGAACAGGGCAGCAGCTACAGCAGGTGTAGTTTTATAGTTGGAGAAGATGGAGGGCTGCAGAGTGCTGCAGTTTCCCTGCAGCACTCTGCTTCTGCTTTTACAAACAGGCATAATAAAAACTTTATTTACAAAAAAATCTGATGCACATTTCTCATGTTTTTTACAAGAAAAAAAAAAGCATAGGTTTTAATTTTTCCTAGTTAATGATTTAAGTTGCAATATTCATCAGAATAACTTTAAAAATACATAATGAATAAGTTGAATTAGAGATTTATCCTCTCTAATAGTCAGTGGGATAAAATACAAACGTGTTTTACAGAAATGTTTCAAATATTTGTCAGGCGTTTCTTCAACTTAATCTGGAAAACATCTTAAAGGTAAAGAAAAGATGTTACATCCTAAATTCCCTACACTGTAAAAATGAGTTTTTTATGGCAAACCTCTTCGAAATGGGGTTTGTCAAAGACAAAGAAGGTAAATTACATCCTGTGTTGATGTTAGTAGAAGCTCTTTATGCTGCAGCAATACATAATAACACATAATAACAATACATAATGACACCGGCTCTCAAGAGACGGTAAACACGAGTAGATGATATTACACTGCGGGATGCTGCTGTCATGGAAGCAGAGAGATTTTTATGACAAAACCAGGTTAGTTTGTCGTTTTCTGACTCGACAGTGGAGGCCAGAAAATTTTCTTCTAATTCTCCAAATAGTTTTTCTCGGTTTTGGAGACACGGCAGCTGAGACGGTTCTGAACTGCGTGGTAATCATGAAGGAATCGAGTGAAAACGTGTGATGGGAAGAAAAACAATGACATTATGTTGTAAAACAGCAGATCTCAGTTAATCTAGTCTAGATTCACTTACTGTCAGGATTCAAAAATCCCAAAACCAGAACCACTCTTTTTGTGACCTTTGACATAATTTGGATTCAGGATCCATTTGCATCCAGACTGAATGTTTTTTCTGCTCATCTCTCATTAAAACGGCGCTGCAGTTTCTGACCCAGCGCCCAGCGTCACTGTCAATAAGCGCCTGAGACGGAACCACAGCAAAGCAGAAATACATCACAACCAACAGCTTTCACTTACTGATGGAAGAAGACTTTCTTCAGGCTGGTCACAAGGAGATGCATCTCCACTATAACAGCAGCTTGTTTTGGTGGCTTGGGAAAAAAAAACAACTTTAAATATGCAACAGAAAGCAGAAAAAAGGGAAAATATTTAGCAGCGGGAGCTCGGCTCCATTTTCCCACGAAGCCTGACCAACACTGAGGCTATTTTAAGAGGAAGGTTTTCTGTTTTTCCACCCAGAGGGACGGTCCTCTGCACAGCCTCCGGGTACTTACAACCACCCCCATCTCTAATCTCGCTCTCTTTTTCCCTTAACTCAAATATTCTAGAATCTAAAGAGCATATCTGCCAACAAATGTGCCTGAACCTGCCCTCTTTCCAGCATCCAGTCATGCGATGCATACAGAAATATCTTCAGTTTTTCCAGAGAAGGGAACTTTCCTCTCTGTTATGTCATAGCATGTCACACAAAGAGGCCAAAGCTTCAGTCTGATATCCGACACCTCGGAAGAGAGATGCAGTACGGAGCTGGAAAAAGCTTCTCACTGATGCTACGATTACAAAGAAATGCAAAGAAGTGCATGAGTTAACTGGCCAACTTATACATTCAAATGAAAGCTTGTGGAAATGTTTTGCACGGATGCATGGAGACGAGCGCCAAGCCATCATCCACATGGGTCCGGATGTGCCACAAACACAAGGAGCACAAAGCCTTTAAAGACTCTGACCTCTGCACAAATGACCTCCTCAGGTTTCCCATTCAGACTTCCGCTGGGAGGAAATCATTAATGACATATCGAGCTGCCAGTTTTCCACCCGGCGGCAGCAGCCACCACACCGGTGATCAAACCGGCACAGACGCGCACGAGGCTTGAAGCAAATCAATGAAGAGCAGCATGGGAGACAGGAAGCTGCTGCAGCTCTACTGGAACATCTAGTGGTTGGTGACAATAACATCGAAAGCAGGAAAAGGTTTAAGTTAAACTCCAGATCCTTCGATTACAACACTAAGAACAACATGAGTTTTCAGCTGCTCTTGTTAAGGTTTCTCTGCTCTTTCAACACGTCTACAAGTTTTACACAACATTTCCGGGTCAAACATGCACGTGCATAAAAAACTGGATATTCAATCTAGAAGCTGCAGGCTGAATTATTTCCAATTACCACTGAGATTTCAACTCTGATCAGAAGATTGCTGCTGCTGCTGCTGCTGCTGCTGCTGCTGCTGCTGTGACGGCGGAGCGTTAGTGTGACTGACAGGAGCTGCAACGTAACATTCCTGCAAGCTGCTCCGAGGCGTTCTCCGAGCAAACAAGCTCAAGTCTGATCCTGGAGGTAAATAGTTTTTTTCCTTTTTTTTTTTAGATGATTATATAAAAAAAATTATGAAGTTTGATTCAACTAATTTAAAAAAAAAATATGTTAATCTGGTCTGGCACTCATGGTTAGAATAGCAAAGCATTATTAATTACATATATTAAGTTTTTTTACTTTACACTTGAATACTACCTTAGATTAGGGGCAATAGATGATTAAATAAAGTTACTAAAACATCAGAAGTTCAACACGGAAAGCTGATGTCTCTGAAGAAGCGCTCATGCCATCCATCAGAACCTTGTAAGTAATTTTACCTAAAATAAAGAAGAACAGGAACACAAATAAAACAAATTTCTCATTGCAGGAGAAGTTTAAACCAGGCAGAAACTGCTGATATCGACTCAGACATCCAAGCTAGACCTGTTCTCGGTGCAGCACGCAAGTCAAAACACGTCCAACATTCGTCAAGAAGATAAGGCTGGTACAGCTTTACGGCGTTAACGAGACACTTGCAGGTATTTCTGCAAACCGACTGGAAAACAAGCAGTCAAGATCATTGTGTCGTTCCGGCTGCAGTAAGACCTGAGATGTCATGTTGACCGTAAACTGGCAGGGTTTACCTAAACACTGGGAAATTAAAGAGGCATGGCTGAGTGAGCTGAAAAGCTATTACCAGGTTGCAAACATTTGCATATTTATCGTTTATGAATAATGAAGAAAAGGTGCTGAGTTGGAACGAAAGGCTTAAAGGCATGAAGGGATTACAGTCCAGAAAAAAAATATTATTTATAGCTTTGAGGTATGACAAGATATTAATTGAGCTGTGCGTTTTATTTTTGATCTTCATTTGACAGTCTTCTGGTGGGGGTGCAACTAAATGGCACAAGACACACGCCTCAGATGTAACCTTTGACCTACGTAGCTGCAGCTCACCAACAGACGGCCTCATGACGAAGCAAATTCAAGAACGAAGAAGATCAAATCTCGTTAAGTTATTCTGACCAAATGTTCGTTCAAAGGCAGGACAGTCTAAGTCATAATCATTGCATTTTGTTTCATAAATTTAAATGAAAGCATTCATTAGTATTTCAAAATTTGAACGTGAATCCAGAGTTTTACTCACTAACGTCATTAAATGCTAGAGATTTAAGGAGAGAAAATACAAATGTAAGGTTAATCTTCATTTGACCAGAAAGCTTCCCATCCGATTCGAGGAGAGGAGTTCATCTCCCAGATCTTTAATTAATTTATTTATTTCCATTCTTTTTCAAATTGCAGCGTTAATCTTCGGATTTATTTCAAATCAATCCTGAATCCTGAGAAATACGAGGAGATCGTCTTCTTCTTCTGCTATTAAAGTTTAATAACTCTGTGGACAGGAAGCTGACACTTTTATGGTCCTAAAATCAGAACCCGAAGCTTCGATTTGGTATTTCTATTGAATTACATAAAATCCAAGGGCAGCAAACAATCACAACGCCTCTCTGATTAATTAGCTGTCAGATTTTTATAATAAATATGTTGTAGCTTCAGGCTCTCAGGCCTATTCAGCAAGGAGACTTTGTACTTTGCTTCAGGATAGAAATAAGTGAAAACTGTGGTTCATTCACTGTTTAGCTTTTAGTGCTAAATAGTGAAAGAGGATTTCCTGTTTCAACCAAACAGTAAAAAGAGTTAATAATAAGTCATTATTAGGCTGGATGTGTAAATAAATACACACTTATACCCAGGGATATTTGAGTCGTTAATCTGAAACATGATTTTTTTTCCCAAAGGGTTGCATGTGACCACAACAGACAATTTGGTCGACATTTCTGCGTCGGCAGCGAGGTGGGGTCGGTTTTCTACCTGAAGCAGATGGTGTGCCAGTCGGCGTTGAGGGCCTGGAGGTACTGCTCATCGTAGATCCTCTCTTTACATCCCGCGCACTCCGGCAAACTTCCTCCAGCTGCAAAGACACATGGGAAAACGGGATGAAACTCGCACGGCTGCGAGGCTTAATTTGGGCCTCGGCAGATCCAACAACGCTCTGATTGTGTCCGTGTTTGCACGAGACTCTTTATCTGGCTCTCCATGCAAACTGACCCAGCTGGTTTATGGTTCACCAGGAGGAAGAAACTGAACACACAACAAGCATCACTGCTCTGACATCACTTCTGGTGCAGCTGTACGAACACAGCAGCCGGGCTTCTGGTGCTGGTCTGGTTTCTGGGTAAACTGGTTATGGATTTATATTTAGCGTTAGAACCTGGAATAATGTGGTGATGTTTCGGTTTCTTTAATATTTAAGCTTTCGATTCCAACAAAAATATATAAGATAAATAATTAGAGTTGCTGTGGACCTTCAGCGAAGCTCTGGGAAAAATTTCCTGCACTTTTTCTTTCTAACGGTTACTTCAGAAAGGTTGTAGAAACCAATCATGAGCTTCTCAGAAGGTTAGAGTGTGAAGACTGGACCTTACTTTCAGGTGAATCTTGAAAGTTTTCTCAAGTTTCTCTACAGGAAAGTTTCCTTTAACCTTGACGTAACACTTTTTAAAGCTGCTGTAAACATTACATCTGGAAAATAATAGCAAACATTTCTAACAGTTTCTAAAAGACTGCACTGTCAGCTTTGCATTCATCCTTCAGGGATCTCTTTTGGGAATGGTCCAAAAAGGTTCTTTAAAAGATTAGATTTCAATTTGTGGGTCCGCCCTGTCGCCTCCATAAATATATATGTAAATTAGTATAAATGCAGCTACTTGAATGCGTGTCATTATACACACATTGATCACCTTAAAATTAATCCAACCTGTCTGGAGTTAATCTGCTGATTCAACCCTGAAACGACCCCATGGATGCATTTCAGACCATTGCGTTTCATCTTCATGAGACAAAAACTGAGGAAAAGTTCTATTTACATTCGGGTGAGGTTTTCACATCCTTTTATTTTTTATTTTCTTTATTTTGTGTGAGTGTCAGGTTATCGTCCAAGGATAAATGTGATTCAGTTTCATCGTTTGAACAATAAAACAATGAAATCGTTAAAAGACATCGGGTTGGATGCTCCTTGGACTAAATAACGTTAAATGCCGTCAGATTTCAGTGTATTTAGGCGAGTTTCTGGACGGTTTCCTAAAGGTCACACTGCGACTGCAGAAACCGTCAGGCGTGTCTTTAGGTGAGGATTTCTTGAATTTACGTTGTGAAAGTTGCTGTTACCTCCCAGGAGACGTCAGGGAAGCAACTTTCAGGAAAGATTTAGGGAGTGGTTCTTGAATGTTGCATTCAGAAACCTCTGGAAAACCTCTACAGAACATTACCTGCTGGTTCTCATAAGGTTTTATGTTCAACGTTGAGGCCAACTTTTAGAAAACCTTTAGCAGAAAAGATTCCCTGAAGATTCCAGTAAAAAAAAAAGAAGCATTTTCACAGAGAAAGATTTAACAAGTTACTCCACATCAGACAAGGTAAGATACTGTTCTGACTAAAATGTTTCCGACCAAAAGTTTCTTTATCAATCATCACCCGTCTAATAAACCACTTTGCATCCAAGATAAAGTAGCATTAATGTGGTCGCTCATGTATTATTAAAGACCTGAGATCTTAAGGTTGCACAACAGTTTTCCTCAAAGTTGGCAATGTGCACAACACAAAGCAACATGTGCAAACATTAACCTGACCTCAGTGTTAAGAGCGGCCTGCTGTTCACTGCTCCCATTCCTCCTCACTAATGAGAAAAATGTTTGGTCTCAGGAAGAAAAAAACCCATTTGGACGAGTTAATATGTGAGGCGTCATTCGCTGCAGAGGAGATGTTGGCTGCAGCTAAAGACAGGAGACTTTGGAAGACATCCATTTCTTTGACACATGAAGGAAAGAGGAGCTTAGTGGCAACGTATCAAGTAATATCAATAATGGAGCCTCAGGTTTGCTACACTCACTGGTTTCTGACGTTGCACGTCTAAGAGTCATTCTCTCTTTCCTGTATTTCTCAAGACCAGATGGTAAAAGCAAACAGACACACCCTCATCTTCCCACTCACAGCAGGAGCTGTACAGGTGAAGCTCTTGGTAACTCGTGTCTTGCAGGATCATTGTGATGCAAATGCAAACATCATGCAAAGTCTGTGCTGTGCTATTCATAGAACATGTGAGGACAGGACTAACACAGTCTGATACAAGAGGGACAGATGGAAAATCTACAACACAACCAACATTAGAAGCTAATATTAAGCCCTACATTTCTGTGAGATGATCCTTTATTTTTTTACCCACTCAAATGGTAATAAGTGCTTAGAAAAGCAGTTATTTCATTTAGACCCATTAGTCTTGTCTTTTCACCGTGATCATAAGCAGTCATATAATTTCACTGTTTGCACATGCAGAGTGGGCTTCTGGTGCACACCGACATGACGGATGCATCAACTCATGGAGGAAAACATGGCTCCACAATCAGCTGCCCAAACAGCCTCCCTCTGTATGAAACGCTGACACGTCCATATCTGATCAGCGGATGTCAAGCAAAACAGCAGAACTGCGCCTCCATCGCCTCTGCAGCGTCCTCTCTGCCTTTTAAACGCCCTCAGCAGCCAGATCCTCACCTTCCTCCTCTCCCATGCGTTCGTCCTTCCAGGTGCAGCAAAGCAGCATCAACCTCATTCACTCTCCTCTGGTCTCCTCCGGAGAACCTCTGGTCGACAGAGAACCGGTAACCGACGTGCCCCAGCGGCTCCACCGCAGCGCGGTGCTGGTGTTGGCTGTGCCTCGGTCGGTCGATCCCCGCAGCGGCCCACGCTGCTTCCTCCTGCCCGCTGCTGCTCGCTCGGTTCTCCGGCGGTTCATTCAACACATCCGCCGACCAATGGAGGGGCAGAGCCGGGGAGAGGAAGATACAGAGGCTGGCCAACCGGGAACACGCCCCAGTTAATGAATTCAGGATTTGTTTCCCACTCGGAGGGAGGAGAAGAAGAAGAAGAAGAGAGGCATCCATATATGGCAAGCCGATGTAGCATATAATCTATCCACTGTTTGGATACAAAAATAGCTGCAAAAGCATAACTAAAACTATAATCAGCCTTCAATATCTCATCCGAGGGAGTCTAAGATAAAAGTAATGCTTTATTATCCAAATGATAATAAAGCATTACAACAGTCACAACAGAAAGACACATATCAATAAAAAGAATGACATATATTCTGAAAAGAAGAAAAAGCAGAAACTGCTGTTTTTGGCAGCTGTCAAAAACAGCAGAAACTGATTTTGACAGGAAACTGGAAAGTTTAGAATCAGATTTGAAAAGTCTACCTGTTAAAAAAAAAGAGTCACCACCCAAGTTATATTAAATGACTTAAAATCATCCAGAATGTAACCCGTTAATCCAATGGGAAGAAAACATGGAGGTAAAGAGTGTTTCCCCTCAAAATATTTTTATATTTACATAATATGTTTCATTTTTCCACGATCTCCAGTTCTTGTAGCAGCTTTTAAAATAACTGTGCTTTTCTGACATTTGTGACCAAGTTCACAAGCTTTTGTTTATCTTTTGTTTTATTTGAGGACATTTGAAAGAAATAAGTTATGTCATATGAGATTGCCAGTTGTACAACTACAGTGTGAACATTGTACAGTTCCACAGGAACCCTGCTGCAGATAGAAAACAGAGCCAGCTTCTTCTGCAGGATGTGAATCCTGGATCAGTGGCTGTCCCTGGAGAGCCTCATGAAACAGCAGCATGGCTTTATCATCTCCATCTAGGACACTAACTACAGGATCTACATAGTGCCTTGCAAAACTATTCATATCCTTTAACATTTTGACATAATTAGACGGCTTCTGGAGCTATGAGGTTTGATTTGGGGTATTAGAATAAAAGGAGATGAATATAAACATTATTTTCCATTCATGCAGTACTTGAAAGTCCCAAAAATTCAGTTCAAGTTTGTGGTTGTGCTGTGATAAAATGTAAAAAAATTCAATTTCACGATGATGTCTTGACTTTGTAAACCTAAGATATGTTAACTGACACATGTGGCACGTTTAACATTAATATAAGACATTTAAGACAAAAATAAACGAATCTGTGACACATTCTCTCATTATTGTGCATTTACAAAGAGAAATAATTTTGCTAATCCTAACTAACCTAAAATAAACCTCAGACATTGAGAAAAGAAGGTGAGTGTGTTTTTATTCAATGTATGTAAACTCTTGGTTTCAACTAAAGGCTGCTCCAAAACAATTTTATTAGAAAAAGCTAAGATGGATCAACCGAGTTGTTCTGATGTGTAATGAATGAAGCAAACAAACAAAAAGAAAACAACTTCTTTAAACACATTTATTTTGTTATCTGTTAAAGCAAAGACATTGCCAGGATGTCTCGGATCGAGTCGCATGTGTCGTGGAGATCATTAAAAAAAAAGTGCAAAACCACACCGCTCCTCCTTCTGAAAACAGTTTTAAATAAAGATGAAGAGCATCCCATGTCACACCTGACATGGTCCAACCCGGCGAGGCTCAAAGACAGTTCTCACGCAGCCCCGAGTGGGAGAAACTGAAGCCAGCTAACATCAAAATTAGTCAAAAATACAGTACATAGTTACACACGGAGAGATGCGGTCACATTGGCAACAGCACTCAGAAACCTTTGGTCAGTAAAGCCTGATAAAAGCAGCTCAAGTAAATAATCAAGAGGATTTTTATGCCCCACATAAACACACATCCTCCCCCATTAAACAAAGCCTGTAATAATAATTAGTAACAGAGGATAAATGCAAAGATTGTTCTTGTTTTATGCTTTCCTGATAACGATAAAGCTATGAGTCCAAACACTTTTAACAGGTAAAAAATAAAAATAAAAAAAATAAATGAGACAACACACTCAACATTCAGCCACACATAAAGTCCATGTCAGCCTGACATCTACTTCTACATCCACTTTTCTCTCCTGCGAAGCATTAAAAGACATTTCAATTGCGTTCAGCTTTCTGTTCTTCTAAGATCAGAAAGTGCTGAGGAGACTTCACTGCACAGCGACAAGAATCAGCAAAACCTCAGAGAGCAGATGGGTTGGCCCGAGCAGCTCCTGCCGCTTTACACTCAGCACGGCTAAAAATAGCAGCGGAGGAAGAGCGGGGAGCAGATTGGACAGATCTGATCAGTGTTTGGGCGAGCTTTGACCAAACCAACGCTCCCCGAGAGGCGACGCGTTCTGCTCAGACGGGCGAGACGCGTCCGCTTGTTTGAGGGATTAAAACATAAAGGTCATCACAATAAAAACACACACTCACTGAAGACACGACACATTTCTAACTCCTGTGACGGAGTACAAAGAGTTAAAGCTGATTAACTGGAGCACATACATGATTATCTAAAGGCATTATCTATAACATGTGTTCACAATAGAACGTGTACAAAATTCTGGGTCGGTGGGTTTGTAGAAAAACAGACATTGAAGTCAAGTAAGCAACAACAAACATCTATACAGGTTGTCTAATCGGACTTTGTTTGCATATAAAATGTACATTCTAGATCATGCAGTAGCACCATGGTTTCTTGAGGTCACTGGATCTGGAGACCCTCTACTTCCTCCTCCCACAGTATTTACCCTGGCATCCTGCAGCGCCACCTACAGAGGACACCGCAGTAAGCTGAGTTATTAAATCATTACCCGGGAGTGGCTTCGACAATAATCTATCAGTTTTTCTGTGTGTTCTTATTGCCTTGAAATAATCACATTTGCAAAATGGAAAAAGCAGAAAAATCCAACCTTTAATATGAAAATAAATACCGGATTAAGAAATTATGAAGATCAAAATGATCAGTCTTTTTATATAGCTCACTGCCATGCGCTCTTGTTTTTTTCCATTTGTAGGAGGAACAAAGAAAAAGTATTGGATTACTAACTAAAACCTTGTAGACACTCCAATCAACTTACAAAGTCTCAGAATAGACCCCCAAAATGCCTTGATTACAATTATTTATAGTAATTATAATTATAAACTCAAATAAAAAGTTGGATTTTTCTTCATTTCTATGTGAAATTTAGCCGTGGCAACAACAAACCTTTCTACTTTCAAGGCTTTTAAAAACATTTTACAAGAGGTTTTAATAATTGTGGAGGTTTAAAGACTGTAACTCACCTCTGTAGAAGCCTCCGCCTCCTCCGCCTCCTCCTCCGCCAAGGAAGCCCTGCAGCGCACCATACTTTGCTGCCTTAGCTGCAAAATGACAAAAGAAACAAATAACAATGTTTTACTATAGCTATGATACTTTTTGATGTGTTAGTTTTACATTATATACCAGATGTTTGCTCTGTGCTGTTTTCACTCCTTTAGTTTTATAAAGCTCTGCGTTTGTCATCTAAGAAATCTAAGCAACAAATTTATTGACACATACATAAATGTCATCATCTCTAAGCTGTTTATCTGTATTAGGATTTGAGCTGAGAAAAATAAAGATCATCATGCGTCCACCATGCACAGCCCGTTTCAAATGGAAGTGTAATTAAGTGTGAAGCAAGGTGATGATGTTGGTCTTTGGTACCTTGTTGTGGGGTCAGTGGGGCTGGCGCATATTGACCTAAACAACATCAAAAACACAGAAAATATGAGACATCTTGGTATCATAGCCTCAACCTCTCCGGTCTATGAGTATCTCCAATTAGTCAAATAATAACTAGCAGAACCAATCAGAAACATGGTTATGTCAGAAGCTCCCCTCTGCAATCGGCATGCTGATGTGAGTCATCGCAGACAGAGGGTTCACTAAGTGTAGCATGAGGCAATTAATGCTTTTATTGGCTTATTGCTACAACATCAGAGTAGCACTTATATAAATTTAATATCAGTAGGTTATATTTGTGGTGTGAGTCATGAGTTGCAAGACACCAAATTTTGCAAAGTGTCCAAACTTCTTGTTGTTCCCTCGCTTAGATTATATTTAGAAATATGTGCTCACATCTGTGAACATTAACCTCGATCATTATTTACTTAAAGTAGGACAGCAAGAAAGAACTTGCTCCATGAAACGTAACTATGCAAACATCTTGCAGTTAAAAGTGCCATTTATTTTTGTTTCTAAAGTAATTTGGTTTTTTATGGAAACACAAATAAACCATCCTGTGGGTTTGGAATAGGATAACCTTTATGAATCCAAAACAGCTCAGATTTAAATTAAAATTGAGGCACGAAAAACAAATAATCCCATTAACATCACGCAGTCACAAGATTAAATATCTTTTTATTTTACATTATATCACGGAGCTGAACTTCATAACACAGCAGACTTCAACAATGTGTCTCACATGGACAGGTCAAACTATAAATCTGGAAAATCTGGAAAAGGAATTAGTAAAAATTTCAATAAACATAGAGGGAGAGAAATAAATGGAATCTTATTAATATATAAACCCTAGTAAATGTTTTAAACTTGTGGTTTCTTCTTCCTTTGTTAAATGAGAGAAATATTAATATTAATATATGTTTGCCTGAGTGCAGCTTCAGACTGCAATACTGAACACAAGCCCTTGTTTTCATGTGTCCTCTCTCTCAATATTCAGCTAATTACGAAATTATCTCTGCTTATTTATGGCACAAGTCGTTTCTATCAAAAACACAAATGTACAGCATGTTACATAACGTTCATCACTGATTTATAAGCTGAAAGAAAATGTAACAAGACGGCAGATAAAGTACCTGGGTTGTATTGCTGAGGGTATCCTCCACCATAACCAGGACCCAGACCTGTAGATTTAAAAAGCAGTTACTGGTGGCATTGTGTACAACCAGATAACATAAACAAATAAACAAATAAATAAATAAAAACAGCAACAACCAGTTCAGAGAAGTACAAGCAGAATACAGCAGAGCTTGACCTCATTTCCTCTATTTACTGAATTTGAAAAAATGTCTCTCCTACTTAAATTGGGCAGCTTCCTAATTTTTTATTTTATTTATTTTTTGCACCATCTGCAGCACAGCCAAACATGCCTTTGACCTCTGGGAGAGAGATTAGAGACGTATCTATTTGTGATGAGCTTGTACACAGTCTGTGCTGCCGACTGCGGCTGTGTGATTACACCCATTCATCACCGGGGGAGAAACCACAGGACCGACACACCGCCTTTCAGAAGAATATATCGCACCAAAACCTTTTCATGTTTTGTCACATTAATCTCACAAACTGGAATGTATTTCACTGGGTTTTTATGCGATAAAGTAATGATTGATTGTGATGTAGAAGGAGGAAGAATACATTGTTCCCAAATTTCTTTTACAAGCTAAAAGAAATTTAGGTTTATGGCAGTCATTGGTGTTCATCCCATTTTATTCTGACACTGCAAAATAAAACCCAGCACAACCAATTAGAAGTGAGTGAAACGGTTTACCAAAACTGCCAACATGTCAAGATCAGGCCTCCCTCCTAAACTGGCAGACCAAGCAAGGAGGGAACCAATCAGAGACGACTATTAGTCACGGTTACCACAAAAGCTGTTATGGCAGAGAGGCGAGAAGAGAGTAATTGTTAAAAGAAACCAAGAAGAAATTCTGTTTATAGTTTATAGTTTTCCCCAAAGAATACAGGAGACATGGCAAATGGAAAATAGGTGCTCAGGCCAGATCAGTTTATGCTCTTGGCATACTTTCTGACGTGGAGATAGGGAAGATAGTTAAATACAGAGGGATACGGGAAGAAAACGTGCTAGATGCAATGAAAAACATTCACCTTCCAGTCCGACAAACCCCTAAACATACAGTCTGAATTACAACGGCATGGATTAGATTTAGACCAAAGTAATTTCAAAGACTTGCAGCTGCAGTTGGATTAAAATGTGGTCTGATAAAGTATTTAATCAGGTACAGAACATGTTGAAAACCACACATTTTGTTTCCACCTGTTGGTCTGCCACATTATTCCAAAAATATGAAATTAAAACATTTAAGGAAAATAAATATTTTTTCGGTTTCTGGAAAGCATCTCCAGTATAAGCAGCAGGTTAGGGAAGCTGCATCACATAACAGAGTGAACATTGTGTACCTGTTTGAACTCCTCCTGGTCCAACTCCTGATTGAACACCTAATGAACAGAAAGGACACTGAAAAACTGTGCATCACTTTACAACTTCTCCCACATTTAAAAATCAACCTCAACATACTTTAATGACATAAAAGTAACATTTCAACACATGCGCTATAAAAAAAAAAAGTCTTGCATTTCTTTCTTCTTTAATCCTGCACCTGTGTGTTAATTATTTTTATTTACCATATTTAGCAGCTTTTGCAGCAGCAGAGTATTGTCCACCTCCTGGTGCGACTGCTGCTCCTCCAGGTCCCAGTCCTGTCCCAGCACCACCTGCAACTCCAGGTTCAGGCAGATTTAGAGGCTTGGACTCTTTAATTTAACATGTGTAACTGGATAAAATGAAAACATTTGTTTGTCTGTTTCTGTATTTACAGTTTTAAAGCAACATACTGTGACTCTCACCTGGCTGATATAATCCTCCTCCTCCAAGGTTACCATAACCTGATCAAAAATAGCACAAAAGAACAAATGCTAGACTATTGTTGTTGCCAAAACGTTTCATTTTAATAGATATTATTTTGTCTCTTCTTTCTGGCAAGACAATACAGTTCATTTCAGGTCATATAAGAATTCCTCAAAACAGATTTGAGCTTTTTTTCTGGGAAGGGCTCCACCACAGCCTGTTTTCATGAAGGAAAAGAAAAACCTAACTGCGATGTTATCTTCAGTTTTACCAACAATCACCAGTCTGCTCCAATGGTGCAGGAACCCTCCTGGGATTTCTGTTTTTGGCGGAGCTGGATTCTGCAGACTTTTGAAGGTAAATAACTGGACCTCTTATTTCTTCTTGTGTTGGGATTATACGAGTAAAAATATTTCACTGTAGTTTAGAGGGGAACCAGGATAAATTAGGGTTTGCTGCAACAGAGTGAGAGCTGGTATTTTACCTGGTTTGGGTGGTTTGACTCCACCACCGGCTCCCGCCTGTCCAACTGCAGAGGGGCGAAGAAAGACAGGGGTCAGCAGAGACGAGAAATGACTGTTTTACAGGCAATCAAAGAGAAAAACAATGCAGAAACAAATGCAGAAGGACAAGAAAAGCTGTAAATACTTTCTGCTCTGAAACACCATCAAAGCAGTTCCTCGTTTGTCACTTATCAGGGTTTTGGCCGATTTCCTGCACAGGAAATGTGATGTGATGGCACGTCCTGACCAACTGTCACTCTGAGCGCTGGGCCGGACGATTGTGTTGTCAGGGGAAAACTGTGTGTTACTTAGCTCTTCATGCTCCTTTCCTTTTATATCAACACTGTTTGATATGAAACAGTGTTGATATACTGTTTTTTTTTTTATCAAAACAGTATATCAACACTGTTTGATATAAAAGCGCAAATTCTTTGTCCAGTTGAAAACAGATATTGACATAGTCTGTGTAAAAATACATTTACCTAGTTTCTCCTGCTACAAAACATACAGGATGCAGCCGACTGTAACAACAGTCATTTTAACCAAAAACTTTAATTTTAGCTTCATCAGATGACAGGAAATCTCTCCATAAACTAAGATATTTGTTCCTTAATTTATTTCCAGATTATTTTCTGACTTTAATATTGCTTTTAGAGTAATTTGTGCAATTTCTCTTAGTCAGATGCTCATAATTTGCACTAAAAACTGGTGCAACTGGTGTATCTGGTGAACACAGAACCTGTCTCCTCCCTGAATAGTATCATTGACGGACATTGCCCTGCTGTTTATAATTTCAAATAATAAACAGACAAATGTGGCACCTTCAGCCATCTGAAGATTGTTCACCATGATGAAACAGACTTGTAAACGGCCACAATCGTCTCTGACTTCTTGACAGATTCCTTTTCATTTCTCGATGATGTCACACCAGGAATGGGTGTGTTTAAGGTTTTACACTTGAAATACATCCACAGGTGTGACTCCATTTAACTCAAATGCTGGGAATAAATGATCAGAAACATAAAAATCCATGACCCATCATCTGACCTTTGCTAAATGTGTACACTTTTGAATTCACATGACTCTGACGTCCTAAAACAATAATAATTTGGTCACATAGGAAAACTAACAGAAAATATTAAATGGCTTCTTTTTTTTTTTTACAAGGCATTTGTGACCTCCTGGTTTGCCCTGTATCCATTTATGTCATGTGGGTATGCTAAACAACATTATTTCTCATAAATTCTTGTTTTTCATAAATCATACAGTTTATAGAAATGCAAAAAAGACAGGTCAATGAGCACTGACTTTGGTAGCCTCCTGCAGCCAGAGGGATTCCTACTCTGCCTCCTGCAACTGCAAAATACACCACAGAGATCCATGAGGCCTCAGCACAGCAAGGCAAATGTGCTTTATGAATTATCATGAGTTGGTTATTGCATGAGAAATGTGAAAACCTCTCACACCTCTTTGAGAACCAGTTTGATTGATTGTCTGGAGTGAAAAAGAAGCATCTTTACCTGGATAATTCACTCCTGTTCCTGCTCCCTGCCCAGGCACGGTGCCGATACCCGTACCCGTACCAGTACTGTAAGGAACTAACACAAAAATTACAGATCAAATGTTGTAGTTTCCAACACATTGATGAACGTCTAACAAGAAGCATTAAGAAACTTACCTCCATACGGATACCCATATCCACCGGCACCTGGAACTGCAGAGAACAACAGTGAAGACTTCGCAGTGGGCTTCATTTAATTTATGTAAAAAGCATTGCACTCTTCATTCAGTTCATTATATTTATATGAAAACCAATATAAACACACTATTAAAATAATATTAGTTTAATGTTTTCTTTCGAAGCTTAAAAAATTAACACAAATATTGAACACGTAAAATTTAGTATCAATTTTGTCATCATTATTTGTAAAGTTGTATTTAAATGATGTCTCGTTTATTGTTGTTGTTTTTTTTTAAAACTTATATAAGTATTTTGCTTCATTCTATTTATTCACTTTATGATGATTTTTTTTTTTTTTTTTTTGAAGATTGGAGGTTTTACTGATGGCTGTTTGTCCATCTGCTGAGGGAAGTAGAAAACAGGAGAGGATACCACAGCAGACGATGCTCCTAATGAAGATCAAGCTGGATTACAAAATGTTGGTCAGCAAAGAATTGCATGAATTGTCCTGTTAAATCATTAATAGAACATATAAACTTAAACATAGCCTCTTACTTATTGAAGACTGGGACTTTTCTACTGCTGAAGCCTTAAAACTGATCTTAAAAAGCTTGGTTACGATAACAAAGACCCATGAGAGGTTACGACTTCCTTATCTTCATGTGGCATTAAGTTCTTTTAATTGGGGCCTCCATAGCAGAGCATTGACATGCATGGAAGGCAACTATTACTCTACACATCAAAATAACTGCCACTTCATACGGGCTATTACTTCTGTTGGCATTTCAAGTAACCACGGCGACGCAAATAGCAAAAAAACCCAAAAAACTAGCCAAATTCAAATCAAAACAAATTCTGACACTGTTTTGTGTCAGTTAGGCTCAAAACAAAGACAGAATTTTGTCTGCCCCTTTTCTGAAAAACTCTACAACTGCACATTTGTTAATTAGTAAGTATTGTAAGTGAAGTAGTATTTCAAAAGAGCAGGGGAAATCTTATGTTTTTTGAACAATAACAATATTTGTTGGTAATTTGTTGCTGAGAGACGAGCACGTTTTCTGGTAACCAAGTGCCATGGAGTAAACGTGAGTTTTACTTTTGCATAATTTACCTACTGTACATTTCTTATGTCTTCATAAGCAGATAAGCAGTATTTCAAAAGAGTTTATGTTTTATAAACAATATTTAATTTGGTGTTAAGAGATGAGTGTTTTTTTTTCTCGTAACGAACTGCCACGAAGTATAACTCAGATTTTTACATTTAAGTGGAATGTCTGTTTTATAATATTTTGACCACCAACAACAGAAAAAGAAAAAACAAAAACATTTTCACTTTTCTGAAAAATTCACCAGCTACACAATTCTTGTTAATTGTATTGTAAGATCAATTAGATTTACAAAGAGCAGAGGAAATCTGTTATTTTTATAAAACATGTACTATGTTTTACAAAACATATAGTATGTTTTATAAAAAAGATAATTAATTTGGTGTTAAGAGATAGTCGTTTTTTTCTGGTAACGAACTGCCATGAAGAGTAAATCGGATTTTTACATTTGCGTTGAATGCCTGATTAACAACAATATTTGTTGTTAATCTGTTGCTAAGAGACGAGCTCGTTTTCTGGTAACCAAGTGCCACAAAGTAAGCATTTGATTTTTACTTTTGTAAAATTTACCAACTCTAAATTTCTTGTGTCCAAGCAGATAAGCAGTATTTCAAAATAACTTATGTGTTATAAACAATATTATTACTTGTTATTAATTTGGAGTTAAGAGATTAGCGTTTTTTTCTAGTAACGAACTGCCACAAAGTATGAATCAGATTTTGTCGAATGTCTGTTTTATAATATATTGATCAACAAGGACAGAAAAACCCCCAAAACATTTTCACTTTTTTGAAAAATTCACCAACTGCACAACTCTTCTTCAGTATAAGACAAGTAGTATTTCAAAAGAGCAGAAGAAATCTTATGGTTTTTAAACAATCACAATATTTGTTGGTAATCTATTGCTAAGACACGAGCGCGTTTTCTGAAACCAAGTGCCACAAAGTAAACATCTGATTTTTACTTTTGCAAAATTTACCACCTGTGAATTTCTTGTGTCAAAGCAGATAAGCAGTATTTCAGAAGATATTATGTTTTATTTAAAAAAATAATTAATTTGGTGTTAAGAGATAAACGTTTTTTCTGGTAACGAACTGCCACGATGTATAAATCAGATTTTTACATTTGCGTTGAATGTCTGTTTTATAATATATTCACCACCAATGATAGTAAGTCCATGTTGCTCAACATGCTTGTGACTCTTCACATGCTACTGAGTACATTGTAGTTTACTTTAGCGTTGATGCTAATGTTTAGCATCAGAAAGCTGGACTCCAACCGACGAACACACTTTGACCGGCCCTGGTTAAATTTCTTCAGACATTTTCTAGTTTTATAATATTCTCTTTTTTTGTTACAATAGCATTTAAACTATTCCACAAAGACAATACAGCAAGAAAGCAAAACCTTTCCAAAACTGTAAAGCTGCTAGTGCAATGAAAATCTAATGAATGTTGAGTTCGGTGGAGGTCTGATTGGGCTGAAAAAGACCTGATGCAGCTTTTTCTGTTACACAAACAGCTTTTATTGATTCAGTTTGGGTCATTTGTTGTCTAGACAGAACCTGCTGGCCCAGAGTAATGCACCGTCCATGTGAAAGAGGGATAGCTAAAAGTGTGTATTGATCATCTGATAAGAATGTTTTGATACTGAAATACTGAAATGATATCAAACTAAAGTTTTAACATGAACACTGCAACAGGTAGTGCATATTTCTGCTGGCTCGTTATCAATTAATAAAAGACTAGTGGACATTGTTTGGTTCTACATAAGGTGAATTAACACACTGGGAGGGGAATTACGCTGCTTCTACTGTATAATCATAATCCAGATGGACCACAGTAAAACTGCTGAGCTCATCTTTACCTGGTACATATGGCTTTGGTGGTTTGACTCCAGCACCTGAAAAACAACAGAGATGGCAGAGCTTCCAGTTACTACAGAGACTTTACCTTATTACAGGAAGACTTACTACAGACACGTATGTTTTATAATATACTTACCACCAATGACAAAAGAAAAAATAAATATATATATATATTTTAAACTTTTCTGAAAAATTCACAAGAATTGATGCACAAGAATTAAATACCACTTTTTGAAATAGGCGGTATTTCAAAAGAGCAGAAGAAATCTTATGTTTTTTGAACAATAACAATATTTGTTGGTAATCTGTTGCTAAGAGACAAGTGTGTTTTCTGGTAATTAAGTGCCACGGAGTAAACATCTGATTTTTACTTTTGCAACAGAAGAAAAAAATCTGTTGTAGATTTTTTGTCTGCAACAGATTTTCTGACAGAGACAGCAGAGACAACACTGTCTCTGTCTCCCCCTGGTGGTCATAGATTTATATCACTTCTCAACTTACCGGGTTGAACTTGTCCACCAGTTGTGCCAACTAAAAGGAAAAACGAGGTTGAAATAAATGAATAGGAAGCATATAACTAATGTCAGGTTAAAGTCTTAAAAATAAATATACGGTGAATTAGAAACAAACACACACACACACACCTACACAATGTAGGTGTACAATACACAAGCAGACAGTTTGCAAAATAAAATGTTTGCCTAGAAGTAAAGTAATTCAAAATCTCTTTAAATAGCACTTACCACTAGGCTGTATGATTCCACCTGCAACTGTCAAAGTTGAAATTTTTACTTTTAAAGGTGGAGTCATATGATAATGTAAAAAGGCAATTTAATTAAAAATAAATATATTGAACCTACCGCCTGTTTTCATGAAGCCACCACAAGATGGAACAAAATGAAAGAAGAACAAAGTTAATCAAAACACACTTTTTAAAATGTTACGCCTTCTTCATTTATTAGTTTACCAGATTGGACTAAATGATGTAAAAGTTCTGCTTCAATTACTTTCATGTTGTAGGAGGTTTTGCATTGTATAAACAGTGTCTCATTTAAAACTTTAGGTTTAAATTAATGAATTCATCTGAATTTGAACACAGAGGTGAAATAACCACAGAGTCAAGAGCACATTAATATATTAATGTAGACAAACAAAATGAAATCAAGGGAACATAACCCTCTTTGTGACTGAGTTTAAAAATGAAATATGTAGACAGTTTGAACTTTGAAAGCTAACCAGTGAAGCAAAGTGAAATGTTAGTGAGAAAGAACGAAGAGAAGTTATCAAAAAGAAAAGTGCAGACACAAATAGACCATACTGTTAAAATGTAACAGAGAAAACACAACAGTCTCCCTCTTCCTTATGAACACATTACTACATCTAGTACCCTGATAATTAAATACATATAATTAAAAACGTTTTTTTCAACCAATGTTTCACTGAAGAATAGTTGCTATTATGAGTTCAGCTGCGGTGTAATTCCAACAGGTGTTTGCTAATTGCTACTGGCTAGTCTGAAGGAGCTTAGTGGGGGAGTTGAAATGGAGCTTAAAATTGGGCTTCTTTATTTTTAATAAAGTAAACTTTCCTCTTATTCTGGCATAATTCTTAAAATAATTGTAGCGACCTATAACAGAAAAGATTTGTTCTTATTTCTTGTCAAACATTAAATAAATAAAGACTATAAATATCTGGCTTACACTATAAACCATTAAAACATCCCCATACATGCTGTCAGCGCAGGAAGAGAGTGGACATTTACATTCACATATACTGACAAGGATGAAACACTCAACATCTACTGAATAAATAAAGAAGCCACATTGCACAGTTTGGTGAGAGGCTTAAGGCAAGCAGCAGGTCTTACTGGGCTGTGGGACCTCTGGGGCCTTATTAAGTGCAGCGATAGGAGTGGGCCCTGCCAAAAAGACAACAGGTTCCAGTTTCATCCAGTGCATGAGAGAGGCCAGAAAAGGTAGAAGTTGTGAAGTGGATCCTAACACTGCCACAGCTGGTGCCTGTGAGCTGGAGGAGGTCATTAGCTGCCAGCGTTAGCAGTATAAACAATGTATGAGTTTTATGTGCAGGGGTCATGGGACACAGCAGTTACTGAAGCTTACGTGTGCAAGTTTGTGCAGCTAATGCTCATGGAAGAGTTTAATACTTGATCTACCTGGCTGAGGAGTTCCGCCAACACCTACTTCCTTCCCTGTAAAAAAAAAAACACAAAAGCATCATCTCCAATTCCATGATGTTTGAACTTCATCTTTCAGTGATGATAGAAACTGGATTTAAAGTATCACCTGGTTTCACAGCCGATACGGAGCCATTTGCAATGCCGCTGATGGACGTGTCTGGAGTCGCACCGGGTCCGACACCTGACGCACGAAGCACAAAGGTTACAGAAAACGACAATTCTGTGCATGTGAGATTCTGTGCTGTTCTGAATTTCAACTACAATCAGGTCTCCCTTATCCACATTATTCCTGGGAGGCTTACTGTGGAAACGTCACGGGTCTTAATTCCAGCGCCCACCGAAAGTAGCAGTATTTCATTGTAATTTGTAGGATTTTTTGTTAATCTACATTCATGACAGAAGTTACATCTCTCTTTTCAGTTAATATTTAGTAAAACCTGTTTACGGACATGCCGCATGATGTCAGAGAGTTGCTCAGTACAGAGGATCGTGATTGTAAGTCTAATCACGAGGAGCGACAGGAACACAATTGTTAAGTTTTGTAACAGAATGACCGTGAATTAGCATCGCTGCGAGCAGCTCGTTTCTCTGAACTAGTAGATCTGTATAAAATAAAAAAGATCTGGATAAAATAAAATCAAATGTGTACTGATTACTGCAGTCAATCAGATTTGCCTTACTCTTATAGAAATATCCTAAACTTTTCAGTATTTGCAGTTTTGTGCATACTAGTTGTACCACAATTAAGCGGTTTTTGCAGCTGAGGATATTGCTCACCTCCTTGTGCTCCTCCTCCAACTCCTCCTGGTACCAGTCCTGTTCCAGCACCACCTGTAAGTCCAGATTCAAAATATAAATAGGTAGTCAACAGATGTTACAGAAATTTAACTAATAAATCTGTAACTGGAAAAAATTAAAACAGACGTGTAATGATAACTGCATTCAGTTAGAGTTGCTTTACTTATTAAAGAAACATCCCAGACTTTTCACAGTTTGCATTTTTGTGTAAACTAGTCGCACCGTATTTAGCAGCTTTTGCAGCAGCAGAGTATTGTCCACCTCCTGGTACTCCACCTACTCCTGGTACCAGTCCTGCTCCTCCACCTACTCCTGGTACCAGTCCAGTCCCAGCACCGCCTGTAACATAAGCAAGTTTCCACATTATTTTATCTTCATTTAATTAACAAATGTGTAAGTGAACATAGGACTGCCCTATACATCGATAACAACCGGTGATCAATATCAATAGATAATATGTTCAATACCTCCGATTCAGAACCACAGAGCATTCTGGAGGATGTAGGCAAAGGAAAGGCTTTAAGCTTACTCAACTTCTCAGCATCAGCTAAGCTAGGTTCACTCACTCCTTGGTTACCTAGCAACAAACTGCACAGCAGCAGTTCATAGGTGCTTAAAAATTTAAAAAACAATTGCGTGGAGTGAAGACAGAAAATGAGTACAACAGCTTGAGAATAAATAGTGGATAAAGGAGGAAAGATAAGGTCACCAGTTCGACAGAATTTAAGAAATTTAAAACAAAAAGCGGATAAATTATTACTGATATCAATTGATGTGAAATGCTTATGTTGTGATACGTTTTTCAGCTTTATTGTCAGACAAAAAGTGTGTTGTTTGAATCTCGGGGTGCATTCACACCAGTCCTATTTTGTCTGTTTTAATCCAACTCTAATACTGTTGCCCAGAGAGTGCAGTTTGTTTGGGGAGGTGTTAATGTGAAATCAAACTCTGAACTCTTTGGTCTCTGAAACAAGAGATGTCATGTTTTCTAAAAATAGAGCCCAAAGGGAGCAGGTATGTAAAAGACAAATTAGAAAGAAAAGAGGGAACCAACAGTTGAGCCTTGCAGATGTCTGCAAGAAAGAAGGGGCCGAGGTGGAGAGTAAAGAGTCAACAAATTGTTCTATCACTCAAATAGGAATAAAGTCTATTCATTGTTTCTACTGAGGGACAGAAATACAATGACCCACAGTGTCAAATACTGCAGTGACATCAATTTGCTAAACAAATATCATTAAAAACTTTTAACAGTACAGTTTCATTGCAACCAGACTGGAAACCTCCACAATGCCATATCTGCCCCAAGAAACATTAAGTTTGGCATCAACTGTCTTCTTGAAATTGCTCATGCGTGCTCATTATTTATACCGTATTTAGCAGCTTTTGCAGCAGCAGAGTACTGTCCACCTCCTTGTACTCCTCCCAGTCCTCCTGTTCCCAGTCCTCCTGTTCCCAGGCCTCCTGTTCCCAGTCCTCCTGTTCCCAGGCCTCCTGTTCCCAGTCCTCCTGTTCCCAAGCCTCCTGTTCCAAGTCCTGTCCCAGCACCACCTGTAACTCCTGATTCAGAGGAGCAAATAGAATTAATTATGAGCAGGTACTATCAGTGAACTAAAACCTCCCTTAAATGACAAAATCTGTAGAGTTTAACAAATACAAATATTACAGGAAACTATAATGATTATTGCAGTTAAACTCAGACGTTATCTAGAGGAGCCTTTTACAGATTTATGCAAATAGAAATATTAAAAAACAATCTTTGGTGAAAATCTATACATACCTCAAAACCAGTGATATTTACAAAAAATATATACTTTTAGGAGGTAGTACTTAATATGTCGAGTGTATGTACCGTATTTAGCTGCTTTGGCAGCTAAATATTGTCCGGCTGCTTGGGCTCCTAATGCTCCCACTCCTGTTCCAGCACCTCCTGTTGCAACTCCTAGTTCATGGAAACAAGCCGTACGGCATCATAAGGTTACAGTCAGGAGCGGAAAATATAAGCATTTAGGGTTAGGTGAAAATCAGTTTTATTTCATTTAAAATTTCCATGTATGCTCATTATTTCTACCATATTTGGCAGCTTTGGCTGCTGCAGAGTATTGTCCCCCTGCTGGGACAAAAGGCCCTCCTCCTGCTCCTCCCAGTCCTCCCAGTCCTCCATATCCAAATCCTGTTCCAACTCCTCCTGGAACTCCTGTTTAAGGTGAATAGAGACTTAGGTTTGAAGATTTCACTAACAAAACTAAACAACAAGCTGCATTAATTCCTGACAACCATAATTTAATTTTGTGACATGAGAATAAACTATTCTGCTTCTTTGTCCTGCAACTTTTCCAGCAGTTCCATCTAATCTTTTTTCTTACTGATTGTCTCGCTATATTGAACTTTTTCACTGCTTTTGGTTCTAACCTTAAACATCTCCAAATTATGGAAAAATATGAATCACTAGCATTATTTTTTAAAATAGTAATCTAAACCAATTTTAAAAAATCATAATGTCTTACCATACTTTGGAGGTTTGACCCCTGCACCGCCTCCATAACCTGCAGAGGTGTTTGAGTTTATTAGGATAGACTTTATAACATGAAGAGTCACATTATGTTTTTATTTATTTGAGCTTTATCTCTAACGTACCACCATAGCCACCGCCGGGTAGCGCCTGTCCTCCTCCGCCAGGGACTCCTACTCCTCCAAGGCCTGTTTGAGGAGCTGTTAATTGGAACAAATGAAAGATTCAGTTTTATAGTTATTACTCAAATAATGTTTCTAAGTGCATTTAATGTGAGATTCGATGAAACTTTGATCTCACCGTATTTTGGAGGTTTGGCACCGTTTGACAAAGCTGCACCAGAAACAGGACAAACGTGGTTGAATTAGAAGATGAGCCGAGTTTCTCTAACTTCTAACAAATTAAAGATTTGCTTTACAGCTAAGGGAAATCACAAATCTGTTAGTTTACATCCATATCCAGGTAGAAACTGTGTTCCAGGAACGCCTGCACCACCGACTCCTCCACCGATTCCGCCACCAACTCTTGGTACAACACCTAAAAAACCCCACACACAACAGAAACAATTAAAAAACAGACTTTTTACAGTCATAATTTAAATTTATTTTACTTACCATACTTAGCAGCCTTGGAAGCAGGAGAGTATCCTCCACCTCCCAATCCTCCCACTCCTCCCACTCCTCCTATTCCTGCTACTCCTGTTCCTCCGACTCCTCCCGTTCCCCCGACTCCGCCTAGTCCTGCAGACATTTATTCATTAACACAACTGATTACCATAATTAAAAACGTGCCATCAAAGTGAATTATAAATTATCTGCATGTGTTGTGGCTTTTAACAGGAATCTATTTCTCATCCACCCGTTCACACACACATATGTTCTCACTCACACAGTTCACCATACAGCAGGATAAGGGAGTCATGACATGAGTTTAGACAACCACTCTGGCACTGGGATGAAACCTGAAGGAAGCGGCTTTATTTACTTTGAAAAGAGTAGATTAAAAAACTTCTGAAATCAGAAAACGTCTAGCTCTTATATTTCAAAAGAGCAGAAGTATATCACATACCCTCCTTTTCAAAGGTTTTGTATTTTAAAATTAATTTTTTTAAAAGTATAAACAGTATTAGGATGATATATTCACTACTGGCTGTAGTAAGTAGCTAAGAATGGGCCTGTAACAATAACCCCATTGACTCTTTTACAACTTTTTTATCTGCAGATAAAAATGATTAGTTGAAAGGTTAAATTAAGCAACTTTAGTTATTGTAAAGTAAGATGGACAAGAAACAGACATTGCATTCAAGATGTACATAGAACTAAGATCAGACATTTATATGTTTGCGCTTTTTAGTTGCACAAAGAGACCAATATTGAGATATATAAATTAAATGGTCAAAATGCCAACTCTGCTTTAAGTCTTTTAAAACCTAACTGGAGGAGGATGTTTAAAATATTAACAGTTATCTAAAAATATTATTTTCATTGGTTGAAAAGTCCAAACAAAACTAACATTTATTACAAGACCCGGTGTGAGCTTTGGTTAGGCCTTTTTCTGGTGCAGTGAACACATAACATTCAGTTGTTTTCAGAGCCGAGTAAAATGGGCCGTCTTCAAACTTTACAATAAAAACAAAGCCATAAGATTGAGAGTGAGGCATGGATAAATCAACAGTTTGATTTTTTATGAACACAAAATGTCCACAGAGGCGTTTTCTGGTGAAAGCAACATACTTTCTATGATTAAAGATTGCTGCTTCCTATTTCACAAAGTGAAAAACACTAAATCAGGTAAAGCCTTTCCTAAAAACTGAAGAGAATGAGCTCAGAACTGTTTCAGACCTGATCTTTAATCAGCAGAGGAATACATGCTGCATGCATTTCAGTTCAACAGATGTTACAGATTTCTATTTCATTTGTAATAAATAAATTAGTGGGCTATATTTGGCTCTAAGATTGAAGCAAAACTATAAAAACTGATTGTAGATATTCTTGTGTAAACAAATTTTAGAAAGTAGAACTGGATATTGGTGCCTCAAAAGATGAA
Organism: Poeciliopsis retropinna; assembly: GCA_010277075.1. Lineage (NCBI taxonomy): Eukaryota > Metazoa > Chordata > Actinopteri > Cyprinodontiformes > Poeciliidae > Poeciliopsis > Poeciliopsis retropinna. The sequence goes on along the minus strand of VMRM01000002.1, from coordinate 11,615,424 downwards.
TGAGCGGACACACCCAGTGCAGTAATCAAGAGTATTCCAGCTGGGATTCAAATCTGAGATATTTCACATTTGTACTGATTGTCGCCTTCGATGTTTGAACTCAGAGACTTAAACTCATCCTCCTGTAATACCTCAACCTCCTTAAGCTCGAGATTTTAAATTAGCATATTATAACAAATCACCATATTTGGCAGCCTTTCCTGGTTGGAGGTATCCACCTCCCCCTGGAACTCCAATTGGTGCACCTCCTGGTACTCCTCCCGGTACGCCTCCAGGTACTCCTCCTGGTACTCCTCCTGGTACTCCTCCTGGTACTCCTCCAGGTACTCCTCCTGGTACTCCTCCCGGTACTCCTCCTGGTACTCCTTGTAGCAATATGGACACTCTGAATTATGACTTTATTTAGACTTTTCATAGTTTCTGCAAAAAGCTTTGCTGAAATCCTTAGTCATAACATAAACATGAGCTAAGAAGAACATTTCATTTTACTGATTGTGCTCCTAACATTATTAAATCGTATTATTGTAATATACGGCTGTTACTAGAAATTGTGTATTTAGACATATTTATATTGTTTTGCAAGTTTGGAACTTGGAAAGCTTTTAGAAATTAATTCATTCTTGTCTGATCTTTCAGAGAATGGCTGAATGTCAGCATGCTTTGTACAGATTCTCTACTTCCAGCTGTGAAACAATATCTACCAACTTGTCCTAAAATTAAGTAAGGTAAAATAATTGAAATTATGTGTAAACTCTTATAATATATACATTTAATTGCTTTCTGTAAAGTAAGTAGTAAGATAGCTCCCTTTTCTCCCATATTCAGCATCTTTATCATTTCCTACACCTTTGATAATCATCCTTGGTCTTTGGTACAGGAAGCAGTTGTGGAAAAACCTAATTTCAGCACATTTTTAAAAAGCAATGTGCACGACACAACATTTGATTAGTAAATTATATTTTTGTCAATATAATTAATTACATGTTGTCAATAAAACAAATAGGTTGAATTTTTATTAATTTTAATTCACCAAATAAGAAAGACACCTGAGAGTTCTCACCATATTTAGCAGCCTTGGACCCAGGTCCATATCCTGTGAATAAAACATGTGGGGATGAGAGAAGTGTAAACTTAAGTATTTCTAACAGTGCTACAAACTCTGTAGTCAGTGAGTGACTCTGGGTAACCAAATAATTTATTACTAGCTTAATTTAACAGATTGCAGACTCTTCAAGCATTAGGAATGCTGAAATGCAAGGGGGGAATCTTCATCAGTGAAGACAGAGCATCTGCATAGAATAGCCAAAGAATATGTGGCATTTTTATTGGGTTATCTCTCTAATGTCCAAGTAGCGCTTGTATAAATGCTGTATCAGTGGCACAAATGTGCAGTATCCATCACACTGTGGAAGGCAACAATGTTGAGATGGAAGTATAACAAAACAGAAAATCATTACTGTATCGTAATATGGAGCAACTCAAATGTCACAGCAAAGACTCAAAGCATAATACTTTGCCTTCACTTTCATACTGTCGAATGGCACTGTCTGCACTGATAAAGAATCAAATTCATTCAGATATTAATTAATAATTCACCTTTTGGAGCAGGGAAAGGTTAATAGGGCTTTGAACCTTCATACCCAGATGGTTGGCTGATGTGTAAACATGGAAAAATAAACCGCACCGCATCCTTATGCAGTACAAGTCTTAGAATTTTACACCTTTCATCCCAATACACATGCACTATATAAAACATGGTGCAATCAATGTAAGCAACCCAAATAAATCTAATAACATGTGATAGGACTTGATGTTGCCCAAATTTTACCTTGCACATTTTGGTACAACATATATGGAAAGATCAGGAATAGTGTCATATGAGCTGAAGGACCTCCTGTCTAGTCTCATCATCTACTATTTAACATTTAAGCTTTTATGAATCAGAGTTTGCAGAAAGAGTAGGAAGATCAGTTGGTATTTATTCCAGTTGCTATATGTTAATACCTCCTGGCACCTGCCCTGGATATAGTCCACCAGTACCACCAACGCCTCCAACGCCTCCAACGCCTCCAACGCCACCGACACCTCCGACGCCTCCGACGCCACCAACGCCACCAACACCACCAACACCTGAAGAGACAGATTCAGTCATTCATGCTGCATATCACTCTTTAGAAGAATCTAAAACATGATAAGTAGGAAATCCTACCATATTTAGCAGCTTTAGATTGAGAAGACAAGACGCCTCCGGGACCCACTCCTACAGAAAACAAAGAGAAAGAGATATTTTGTAGTGCTGTCCATCTTCAATTATGAGAGAAATATTTCTCTCATATTTTCTTGAAATATTTACCAGTTCCAACAGGATAACCAGGTTTTGATCCAGGACCAGCTTTACCTCCTGGAAGTCCAGCTCCACCAACACCATAAGCCCCGTAACCTAGATCGTAGATTGTTATGTTTGTCATGTGATGCATCATTAATGGCTGCTTTTCGTTTGACATCAAGTCTGTGTAAAATTATATATTAAAACAATCTTTTTACCATAGGGAACTTTGCCACCTCCAGGTTTAGCACCGTAGCCCCCTAGTGGACAAAACATAAACTTTATGACTCAAAGTCAGCAATGTGTGGTGCATCACATAAATAACTGTTCAACTTTTTTTTTGTATTTTTCCATTTTTCTCCTTAATATGAACAAACTCAACATTGAAAATATTACACATCAAGTAAATAACAAACAAAATATTTTATTTTAAAGGAAGAAGCATCTAAAAGCACCTTGCGCTTTGGGTGATTTGAGGGGGTAACCATGAAATACACCTGGCTGCATTGGCCCACCAAACCCTCTGGTTCCTGAGACAGAGAAGGAAGGAGTACTTTAATTCTGACATCACTGTATAAACAACTGTATAATAATATAAAGATACATATTTAAAATCAACCTGGGACTTGGCCCCCCTGTTGTCCTCCAACTGTATAAAGAAATCAGATCTTGTTATGGTTATCTGCAATTACTTTTCCCAAAAGCTGAAGATACTTTACATTTAATTTGATTGTGAATCATGTTGATTTTGTAAAGACTGTGTTTCATATTGCAGCATGTTTCAAAATTCAAAATCACTCAACACAAAGAGTCAAAATCTTAACCTCACTTGATTTGGGATTTAGGTTTGTTCCAGTCGCGACCCCAGGCAGAACTCCACGGCCACCAAACCCTGCAGGAAAGAAAACAAAGATATAAACATGACAGTCTCATGGATTGTGGTTAATATTTTCTGAGAGTGAAAACACACCAGTTCCTGGTACAATTCCTCCTTGGTAAAGTCCAGGGACACCCACACCTGCGACAACCAAATACATAACAATGTGCTTTCCCACTAACCGATATATAAAATAGATATTCGTCTGTTAGTTTACCATGTTTTCCTAAAACATGGTTAGAAATAAAAGGCCTCACAGACATGAAAACTTTCCATACAGATAACAGCAGTCAGAGAATGTGCAGGAAACAAATGGGAAAGTGTTTTCTGCAGTCATTTATCAGTTTTAAGGTGATCAAGGTGTATATAGTCACACATATATAAGTAGCTGCACATAGGTGACCCGCGTAAATGTGGAGTGATTTGGCTCTGATGGGGAACATCGCCAATGGAAGGATTCAGAGGGAGCCATTGATCAGAGATCATATTGATCTGCTGGGAAATGTTTATGATGGTTTATTAGTGTTTAGATTAATCCAGACTGATCATCCTGGAGCTCTGAGCAGAACTTAAAGATGGAGCCGTGTGGTATCAGTTCCTGTACCGGTGGAGTCATCATTCAGTCGAGCCGCCCGCATTGTGAATGCGCCTTAGAAAGCATCTCTATTCTGTAAATGTACAACTTATACACATAATTCCACTATTTAGAATAAACATCCACATTCCCACTCAAATGACTCTCTGACACACTGTCTGCCCGGCTGAACGCGCTACTGTTCAAACAGGCACTTCTCTTTATTCATTTATTTATTTTACTTGGACTTTTTTCTTTAAAATGTATTATTTTTATTTTTGTGAGGTGACATTATGTGTCCTGAAATCACCTTTTAAATAAAGTATATAGTTATTATTATAAATATTTACACTGCTACAAACAATGACGTTGCCATGGTTACTGCTTCACGTGGTGGCTGACTTTCGGGTATTTATACTAATTTACATATACATTTATGGGTGGCGACAGGGCGGACCAGCAGCTGCACTTTATTTCCCGCAAATTTGGATTTATAAAGGAAAGACTGCAGCAAAGAGCAGCATCTTGTGGCAAATCAGTATGCAATGTGTCTCGTCTCTGCTTCTGTCGGCTGGGCAGTAGAAATTATGCTGATAAAGCGTTTTAAAATATCTTAATGGTCCTGTGTTTCACATACAAATTAAACCTCTAGATGTCAGTATTCCACATCTAAAGAGAACAGTAATGAGTCTGACGGCATCTTATAGTACTGTTAAATTACTTTAAGGTGAAGCCAATTGTCTTTTTATAAGTTAAAAACATGTGGCCCTTCTGTAAGAGCATCAATGCACTCGAACAGTGAGGCTCAAACATTTTCTGTATTAAGGGTTCAAAGTTTTACACGGTAACTCATCTCTATAAAATTTGTCAAACCCATTTAAACTTTTCTTCCAGTCGCTTGGCTGGGATTTGAATCGCTACGGATACATTTCCAGCTGCAGCAAACATCTGTCACATGCAGTGAGAGTTTGTCTTTAATGTGGCTCAGAGCTGCTTTCTGTCTGTCTTCGGCCGCATGAGTTTATTGTTGAGTCTACAAAACCTGGCACTTTGGCAGCTTTCTTTCCTGCTGCACCACCGGCTCCTCCTGGAAGGCCTGTCTGAGGAATAACAGGTGCTGGAAAAAAAATAAAACAAAAACATCACATAAAATGTTGCATGGCTCATCAAGCAGGGAGGGACAAAATGCCCTGGTTAAAACAGCACATTCACAGTCAAAGTGCTGCGATGAGGACAATTATAACTGATTTATTCTCCCAAAGTGTGACTTTTTCGTGTCACATTTTGCTTTATTACATTAGGAAAATCTCTTTGGTTTGAGTTCAGATATGCTTTTTTTCAGGCTGGTTGTCATTTAATAGAAATGAGGCCAGTTGTGCATTTGTGTAATTATGAAAAGAGACAAAATTTAGGAAAAAAAACTGGGGGCGAATGTCTTGCCTCCCCCGGGTCCAGTTCCAGCACCTCCAGGTCCCACTCCTGCTCCAGCACCTAATCATAAATGAGACAAATTAAAAAATTGATTATTTAAATTCATGCCTCTTGAAAAGTATGTTAATATGTGTGGTTGTAACATTAGTTCAGTTCTCCTCTAAGGTGAATTACAGCAACAATGAAGTGCGGCATGGAGATGGTCAGTCTGGGAATGCGTGATGTGTTCAGGAAGCTCAGGTTGTTTTGATTGCCGCCTTCAGCTCGTCTGCTTTAGTGGGTCTGACGCCTTTCATCTCCAATAAGCCAACGATTCTGGATGGGGTTCAGGTCAGGTGATTTTATTAGCTAATAAAGCACCATGATAATGGTTGTTAAAACAGAAATTGGTCCCTTCGGAAGTGAAGGCAGATGCCAAGTCCTGTTTGAAAACCAAATCAGCGTCTCCATAAAATAACGAAGGAAGCATGAAGTGCTCTAAAGTTTCCTGGTCGACGGCCAGGTCGACTGTGGACTTCAGGAAACGGAGTGGAGCAACAGCAGCAGATGACACGGCGCCCCAAACCATCACTGACTGGTGAATTAAACTTTATGCCTCTAAACTTTCACTATAAACACGTATTGATTCCTGATAAAGTGTAAAGTTTACTTTCATTTGAAAAGAAAGTACATTTCAGATTGTTACTTCCAAATCTATTTAAGTAATAATCTGAGTAACTATTAGCTGTAATTGACAGGAATAAAACCTTGAAATGTATCATCTTGTGCAAATGAAATGAAATAAATGAACTTTTTCAATAAATAAGCTGATGTATTTTTTTCAGTACACGTTTCTGAGGGGCCTGAGAACAAGTTCAGCAAGTGATCATGGATGCTGAGCGGATTTAATCTGGTTCTGCCAACCCAGTCGCCATGACAATGAAAAAGGCTTCGTGTTTGACTTCTCCTTAATCAGAGGAGACAGGGGGAATCCATAGCATCTTGCCCTATCAAATACCTCATTTCTTTTCTTATTTGTACAGGAAATTAGCTGTCAGGTTTTGCTCGACATGAACTTTGCAGCAGGATGAAACACGCTGTTTATTTGTTTAATCCATTCCCTCCCCGAATTTTCTTTTTCTTTTTTTTTTTTTTTATTTTAAATTCCCAATACTTAAGTGGACAGACGTTGCGCACTGCCTGAAAGTATGCGGTCTGGGAGATTTGGTAAGAAAAAGTTTGGCGAGGAATCTGCCTTTTAATCTGTGCCGTTTCAGAGAAACGAGTTGTTATTTTAAGTGTCATGAAAGCAGAACAGACTGATTCCAGGGACTGATGTTTTGTCACTGCCAACCAATATTTAAGCGCAGGCTCTCTGCCACGGAGCAGCCCCAGACATGATTGAGGCCCCCTGAGTTCATGTCTAATCAGTCAGGCTAATTTAAAGCAAATGATGTGCACGCACACGCTCCAGATTTTAACGTCAGATCCAGCTCTGCGGAGGTTCAAACTGTCGAAGGTTTGCAATTCTTTTGTATGATAAAAATGTAAACGTTTGCCAAATACGGCTTTCGTACTGCACTTCCAATAATGCACAACATACACCCTGGCTTGCTCCAAACATGCAAGCATGTTCATTTATCAAAAGTCTGAGAGGGCTTCAGCCAGTAAGGCCTGGAGGCTGCACAGTAGTCTGCCAACAGGCTGAAAACGACCCCCTGGTGGCAGGAGGCCTCCTGCACCTGTCCATAAAACAACCAGAGCTTCAGGAGCATTTGTCAATATCACAGATTGAGAGCAACAATCACCGCTGGAAAGTCTTTCGTCTTTATTGTTTTTCCGGCTGGTTAGTCATGGAAAAGCTGCCACAGACTGAACCAAACGGGCCAGGCAGAATGCTGCTCATCATGTCTTCGCTGAGCAGGTGACTGAATAGATGGGCTCTGCACTTTGAGTCAAATGAAAGTGGATGTAGCAGAAGTGCAGTCAACATGGAAAGTATTAGTGCTGCTAACTCATGTTTCACAAGGAAACCTGAAGGAACAGGGTGTTTTCTATTACGAACACAAAAGCTTTCGGAATGACAAAGAGAGATGATGTTTCTGGTTGTAAAATGTTCACAGAGAAGCTGCATTTTCCAACACCTCTGGAAGACGTGAGTCCATGAGGTCAGAATGTATTTATAAATCTACTTCGCCAAGATGCATGATATCACAGAATATAAGCTTAGCCTTTCTCCAACAGCAATCACTCATCTTTTAGTTTAATGACCCGTAGTTTCCATTAAACCCAGTCAGCTTCATGTGATTTCAACAGGATTGTAAAGACAATAGTCTTTACAACCTAATCCATTCATGGATTGTATTTGCAATCCGGTTTGAAGGAAACCTTCTTCCTCATTATCAGAGTGGGAATTATTTCCCATAGTCCTTAGAGGCATCTGTGCAACACAGGTTTCACTTCTCTTCCAGCGGATCCTACCTTAAAACATCACATTCTCCTAATTTTGCTTAATTTTTATGCACATTTTGATTGAGTTTTATCAACTAAGGTTTAATTGAATATGCCAATTTTATCTTTACAAAAAAACTTAGTCTCACTTTTCTCATTCCCCTTGTTTATGGCCTACTGACAGCAGTTTGCTCTACAGCATTAGCTAATGCAAGTTCAAAGACAAAAAAGAACACCATGTTTTTATTACTCAGCTGTGAACCAAAAGATATTTCTAAGTCAAATATTTCCATTATAAAAAAGTGTATTAAAAATGTGATTATTTTTTAATTAATTTATTAAAAAAAAAAAAAAAATCAAACAAACATTGAGAGCAGTGTCAGTTCTCATATGAATGGCACTGCAGCCAGCTACTTCCTGCACACAGCCAAACACAAACCCATAACCCTGCAAAAAAGTTTAGCAATCTAACTTGCAGGTTTCACCACAACATGTCCTGCATTTTTCAACCTAATTTAGTCCTAAAAGGAAGCACTAAGCAGAATAAAAGCTTTTTGAAAAGTCTCATTGTGTTTTAAAGAATCTCTTTTCAGCGTAGAACAGACATTGGAAAGGCTGTACAGCTTAAATATGAAATAATTTGAGTTTAAGATGGTCATATACAGTCTTAATTCCTTAGAAAAACATGAAATATGAGCATTTTTAGGCACTTTGTGTGGAATGTAATTACAATGGACACCCACCACAGGGGGCGCTCATTCTCACTGACTGGACAACCACAGAAAGTAAACAAAATGTTCAGACATCTTTCTGATTTTCCCCTTGTCACCCCTCTGTAGTGTGCTACTCTGGACTGTGTCTAATAATAACTTTTACCGTAAATTACTGCAGACAGTAAGTCAGCTCAACTCCAAATGAATCCTGGATCCCACCACTAACAAAACATTTGTGTCGTATTTCCACCAACCCATCACTCACTGTACCTGCTTTGGCAGCAGCTTTTTGTGACGGGTAAAACCCTCCCGTACCGCCGCCATATCCTCCATAACCTCCTGCAAGACAAACATTTAGAAATCACTGTTAAGTCATTATCAATCATTTAATTTTAAATCATTTTATAAATAACATTTAATTTCTCTAATATCTGTTAATAAAGTCAATAATTTGAAGCACCAAATCAGTTTTAATTCAATAAAACAAAATACCTACCGATCCCAGTTCCTAGATTTCCATAACCTTGACAGGAAGAAAAAAAAAAAAGTTAAAAGTGGATAAATAAAGTTAAGTGTAACAGAAAAAGCACCAAGCTCAGGTTTGAGGGTGCAGTGAATGTTCGCTGGTCAAAAAATTATATATCCATGAACATGCACAATGCACATAATGATATATCTCACAATAAATGATAATTGATTTTTCACTTTTTGGTCCCTACACTGAGCCTCTTTTGAGTGCCTCACTGTATATGACTGGAAATATGACAGTGGACTGAAACCTCTGAAATTTGTTTAGGGTTTGCGGTATTTTGTTTCCCCAGTCAGGCCACTTTAATGAAAGCTTTCTTGGAGGAGCAACTGAGACCATGGTTTACTTTACTGGAATGCGTAATGAGTTACTACCCTTCAATAAAAATAACACGTCATTCAACATTTCATCACAACTCTCTCCAGAGCCAGGCAAAAACTGCGTGACGTGGATTAAGAAATTACATTTGAGACACTCGAAACAAAATCAGGCGCATTAAAATTCTGTTTTTGAGACGAGCGTTGTCAAGGGAAGAGAGCTGACTTTTACGAAGCTCAACGCCCGACAGAAATGGCGTGAATCCAGTTTTTCGGTCTGGTTGTATTGTGATCTAAACATTGGGGGGAGCGATGGATTTTTCTTAAAGCTTAAAAATAAAAAAAGTATCTATGTTTTAATCTGAGGGTGTCAAAAAAGCTGAGTTCAGCTGGATGCATAAATTAAATCACGTCTCAGTTTGGGTTTCCTCTTGACGACAAGATTGAAACATTTGAAGAGGGAAATATATGGAAATGGAAAACGTGTGGGAGAGAGCGGAGGAGAAGAAGAACATGGAAATAAAACACTCACCACCTGCTTTTCCAGCAGGAATCAAAGCCAAAGCTCAGGAGGATTTCAAATAAGGCACCAAATACGATTTTATCATCCATTTATGGGTCTTGAAACAGACTTATCAACAGATCCTGTCATTATCATTAGCCCAGCGGCTACACATTTTAATAAGGCAAGGCAAGGCAACTTTATTTATATAGCACCTTTCAGCCAAATACAATTCAAAGTGCTTGTACAAGAAAATTAAGAACTACATACAGTAAGAAGATAGTAAAAAAAAAAAAATTAAAAAAATTAATAAGTAATAAAAGAGCAAGCAGATGAAAAATAGACAAAGTAAAGATTAAAATTTTAAATATAGTAAATGAGTGGGATTAAAATTTTAAGAATAGACAACTTCAAATAAGAAGGTTTTTAACCTTGTTTTAAATAAACTCAAGGTAGGGGCAGACTTACAATGAGCAGGAAGTTTATTCCATAGTGTTGGAGCATAAAAACTAAAAGCTGCTTCACTGTGTTTACTTCTGACTCCCGGTATAGTTAATAAGTTTGATTCTGATGATCTTAACAGTCTGAGTGATACTTAGGGTTGCAGAAGACCAGAAATGTAGTTTGGATTTCTATTACGAAGTGCTTTATAAACTATTAAGGAGATTTTAAAAGTCAATTCTTTGAGCAACAGGCAGCCAGTGCAGGGATCTGAAAACTGGACTGATGTGCTGATCTCTTTTTGTGTTAGTAAGGACTCTTGCAGCAGCATTCTGGAGGAGCTGGAGCTGTCTTAGTGCTTTTTTCGGTAATCCAGTAAAAATGGCATTGCAATAATCGAGTCTGCTAAAAACAAAGGCATGAACTAGTTTCTCAGAATCCTGTGGGGACATGAGTCGTCTGATTTTAGCAATATTTTTGAGATGGTAGTATGATGTTTTTATGATAGATTTGATGTGGTTGTTGAAATTCAGATCAGGATCCATGATCACCCCCAGATTCTTGGCTTTGTCAGAGCATTTTAAGCCAACTGAATTAAGGTGGGTGATTATTTTCAATCTATGCTCTTTTGGTCCTAATACTAATATTTCAGTTTTATCTTGATTTAGTTGGAGAAAATTTTGGCCCATCCAGACATTAATCAATACATTTAGTGAGTATTTGAACCTGACTGTAATCTCCTGGTGAAAGACTAATGTACAGCTGTGTGTCATCGGCATAGTTGTGGTATTCTATGTTATTATTTCGTATAATTTGAATTAATGGGAGCATGTAGATATTAAAAAGAAGTGGCCCCAGGATGGACCCTTGGGGAACTCCATAGGTAATTGTATTTACCTTGGATTTAAAGCTGCCTATGGAAACACAAAAGGTTCTGTTGGACAGGTAGGATTTAAGCCAGCTGAGTACTACACCGGAAGTGCCAACCTAGCTTTCTAATCGAGATAATAGAATATCATGATCGACTGTGTCGAATGCAGCACTCAAGTCAAGTAGAACTAATATTGAGATTTTATTACGGTCGATGTTTAGATGGAGGTCATTGAGTATTTTCACAAGAGCAGTTTCTGTACTGTGATGTTGACGGAAGCCTGATTGATGGACATCAAAACAGTTGTTCATGGCTAGAAAGCCATTAATCTGTTGGAAAACAATTTTTTCTAATATTTTAGCCAAAAAAGGTAAGTTTGATATTGGTCGATAATTGCTTAGAATTGATGAGTCCAGATTATGTTTTTTGAGAAGTGGTTTAACTACCGCAGTCTTTAAAGCCTGAGGAACGACTCCAGAGGAGAGTGACTTATTAATTATTTGTAGAAGATCATGAGTAAGAACATCTGAGACCTTGAGGAATAACCTGGTCGATATGACGTCAAGGGAACAGGTTGAAGAATTCATTAGATGTAAAGTGTAACTCAAATCTTTTTGAGTGACCAGGTTAAAGGTTAAAGGGAGTCATCATAGGTAAGTCCTGTTTAATGGAAAACATAGTTAATTGTTTCCTAACAGCAGACGCAGAGGAGTTTCCTGTCTCCCTTATTTTCACCGTTTTATTTATGAAAAAGGCAGCAAATTTGTCACAGGCCTCAGAGGAGAGAAATTCACGGTTAACAGAAGAAGGTGGATTTGTCAATCTGTCAACAATCGAAAACAGAACACGAGAGTTGTTGATAGAGGTAGAAATTATATTTGAGAAAAAAACTCTCTCTTGCATTTCTCAATTCAAAATTAAACATTTTGAGTTTATTTTTGTAAATATCTAAATGGGTTTGCAGCTTAGTTTTACGCCACCGACGTTCTGCTTTCCTGCATTCTTTTTTCCCTTTTCTAACTGGGAAAAGTTAGAAAAATAAGGTCAGGTCTTGGTTTCCTGTTCCATAATGGAGCAGGTGCAGGGTGAACCCTGCAGTCCCTCATTTAAGTCCTGGCTCAGGACATTTGCTGCACATCGTCCCCACTAGTGTCGAAAATCCCTTTTGGATTTCTCCTAGAGAAAAGGATGCTAAGCTTCAGGCAGTCTTTAATTCACTCCTTGGATAAAATAAGTTCAGAATATACAGAAGTATTTTACTTGCCTTATGCACAGCAGTGAGTAAAAGTGTTTTACTCAGCTTACTTTTTTCATATTTTGTTTCCAAAGAGCTAAACATTAGTTTAAAAAAATATATCTTCTTTAGGCTTTTGGAATATCTCAAGGTTTTTCTTTTAAGTTAATACTTTTACACAAGTTTTCTGAAGATGACATCTTGCCCAATAAAGAAATTAAATTGTGAAAAAGAAGGACAGTTAAACATGCATTTCAACTATTTTTATAAATACAAATCTGAAAAATTCAGTACTTTATGGTCAGTATTTTATAGGACCACTGCTTGCTTCAACTTCAGCTGCAGATCTTTTGCAGAAAGTCGCCTCTCGCTTTGCACACAGGCTGCCCACTTGAAAATAGTTACACAAAAATAACCCGAGCTCATTCAGGTTAAATGGAGGTTACTTCTTAGCTGGATTTAAGTCTGGACTTTGACTGGGTCCTTCTGTTTTTATCTAATCCATTCCTTTGAGCTCAGCCTGGATGCTTAGAGTTGTTTTCCTACTAGAAGACATGTGTCAAACTCGACACCATATCCTGCCCATCATAGCTTTTTATGTGACCCTCTAGATTCCAGACTAAACACTAAGTGAACTTAAATATTATGTGATAAAAAAAAACAGTGCAGGTTTTATCTGTTTACTGCCAAATTATTTAAATCAGTCCCTCCAGTTTTTTGAAAATTATTGTGGAAATTCACACAAAATCAACAAATTCTAGCACTTTTCTTTTTTTTTTTTGCCCTGGAAGTTTATTGCAGATTTTTCCTCAAAAATTGTCAAAAACATTCTTACTTGTACTGAACAGCTGCCTCAGCCATAATTGATGTCTACAATAGCAATCTACACAGCTAGTAATGAAAAGTTGCATCTAATAAGCGCAAATGTTTCCAAATTAATACCACAAACACTTTGATTTTTATTGCAAAAATACAAAAAAAAAAAAAAAAAAATCGCAAAAAGTATCACATAATCCCAGAGGGACTGAAAAGATGTTCAGTAATATTTTTTAATTTTAAGAATTCATTGATATTTTAACAGTTTAACAGGTTTTATCAATACCAGCCCTTTAGGAGCATTCGTGATCTTGATTTTGGCCCATTTGACTCATTTTCTGTTTTGGCCCAAAACAGAAATGAGTTTGACACCCCTGTATGAGAAGGTGATTGGCTATCCAAATCCTTGTTTTGCAGCCTTCAACATGTTTCCTTGCAGGATTACCTCCCTCAGTCTTATCATCAATTGAAACCAGAATCACCTCAGCCAACAGCATGTTTTATCATGGGAATGGTTTGTTTAAAAAAGGGTGTAATTTCCGATTTTTGATTCTGAATATTAGCCAAAAAATTAAATCTTGGTCGGATGAAAGCACCTACTTCCACATGCGTCTAGCAAGCTTTAAAGAGCAAATGAATCATTCTTTTGAAAAGTATGAGTTGTATGACTAAACATTAGAGAAAGAGCAGCCAAACGGCAAAGCAGAAATTAAGAAACACACGGTAATAATATAAGAAAGTTGGACTTGTTGGACGACATGTACAAGGAAATGAAGGATGACTGAAGAGTTTTGCACATTAACTCCAGATTTCTTAATTTGTTAGTGTTTTTTGGACTCTGTGTGAATGACATTTTAATAAAATCGGTTTCAGGAAAAAATTAAAACAAAGTTGGCCTAAAAACAACAACCTTTCTAAACAAAGACTCTTTCTGAAACCAGGAGAAACATTAATGCTGCCAACAACTTTGTCCAGCAAGGAATTTACTTTCATCAACAACTGACAATAAAAAAAACCTGGGATGAGAACAATGGTGCATGGGAAACAATTCACCGGGATACAGAGATCAGGGTGGAGCCAGTCCAGCCAATTGCAGGTGAGGAAACTGTTCTGATGAGGAAGAGCAGGAGGGCAGGAGGAGGACAAATGTACCGGCAGCGATAGGAGGACAGATCAAGGGTGGATCAAAGCAAATGTGGGCACAGCTCTCGCCAAAGCCTTGGCAACAGAGACAGCGTGCAATACAATCCCAGATTTGAGATAATCCGACTCCTTCTGCCTTATTCCTCCAGATTTCTCAACCATTTCTAGACACATGTTGAAATAATAAGTGCAATCAATTTTTCCTTAAATCAAATTGATCGTTTTCCATTGTCCAGTCGTTCCCGTGCTAACACGAGGACTCTGTCTTATCACATCCCCTGGATCTGTTGGACAATGACTCCAGGAAGGTTTCTGATCAGCATCCATGGAACAGCAATGATCTATAACGCCATTAAATTCACCAAACTGACTGGTTTACACAATGTTCCACAGGAGATTTAGATGTGTTCTGCCTGTCAGCACGTCTTTAAGAAATGCTGCAAGCAGCAGAATCAAAACAGGATTCTGGAGACTCTTGGTTTATAAATCAATCACCTGAGCTCACATGTGCTTTCAGTCACCGGGTTTGCTCAGAGTCACCCTGCACCTGCCCCGCTGAGCTCAGCTCTCAGCACTGAGGCGGGGAGATGAGAAGCAGACGCTCAGATTTTGGTCCGTAAGGGTGTTGATCTGTTTCTGAGACCATGACTACAGCCCTTGAGCACAAACACAAAATTTCCACAAGAAATAAAAAAAAAGGAAAATTAACTTTTTTGTAGTTCTGACATCATCTAACATTGTGAAAACAAAAATACCACACAGGTGGCGCTACATGTCCAGGGTCAACGCTTGAGGAGCTTCATTGTTTGCTGTTTATCCACTGAGGTTTCCTACAAAGCTTCTCTGTTCAGTCACACTCTCACCATCTTGTAAGCTAAAACAAGCATGCTTTTGTTGGAAAAACAGAAACCTACGTGTTGGATGTCTGTTGCAACAGTGTTTGTTGTCGTGAGCCACACACGTAGAAGCCTGATATCAAATCTTCAGTTTTCTTTGCAGCTGCTGCCAGTATTTAGCTGATTGCTGACAAGCCTGAAGGATTTCTACACTCTAATATTACAACTAATTTTCTCCACAACCCTCAAGGCAATACAGAGACCCCCGGGGATCAATTGAGATCCACTTTGACTTTGGACCTTGGACTAGACGATCAATACTCAACGTGGACGATGGAAGTGACAGGAAGCTGATATTACCCAGAAGGTGAGGGCTGAAGGCCAAGAAGGGGAAAGCAGAAGTTAAATGAAACAGCACGGCCATACATCACACTTTCCTCCATTTAGATAGAAAAACAAATAAAAAACAACATGATTTTTCTGCTAGTTTCCATCCAGAAGAGACCACTCATGGAGAAGCAGGACCATAAGTACAAATCTGGAATAAACTTCTTGACACTCCGTTCCTCTGTCTTAAAAAGCTTATTTAGATTTCCCCATCAAACCAGTTCCTCCTCCTTGCTTCAAGCCAGCTCTTTTCTGTTTCCACCTCTACAAGCACTGGGTTTGGCACAGACGAACTGGTTTTATCACCAACTTCTAACTTGTCTTGGGAAAAGAACAGTTTTCGTCTGAAGGTGGCTCATTATGACCAAAAACTAATAAAATGTAAGCAGCACATTTAAAACTCCCGAGTTACACCTAGTTTATGGCTCTGATGAATGCCATCATGTGACATTCATCAGGGGATGTGTTCCTGTTTCAACCAGAATTTGTAGCATAAAGAATGTTGAATATACATAGAGAGGCATTATTTGCTACAAATACGTTTCAAAAAAATGCCTTAAAGTTTCAAATACATTCACTGTGTAGCTAGTTATTGTTATTCTTCTACCAATTGTGAAATAAAATGAGAACTGCAGTGAGCAACTCATACGAAGATAAAGAGCGGGCTTATTGATGTCATAATTCTTTTGAGACATCCGTCCCTATATGATGTTTTTTTTAAAGGCAGCAACGCGTTGGTGGTACGTGACATTCTTAAAACATATGTGCCTCTAATATTTTCTGGCAGACACAGGAGAACCTTCTGAAGATCAGTCGACGCTCCAATCAATCTGTGATCCTTTTCATAACCTGCTCCGTCACTTCTGATGAACCTCCCACTGCGTTTTTATCCGAAGGTGGTGTTAATTGTTATGAAGATTTATGAACACCGTGATATTGTGTTCGTAAATCCTCTTTCAAATGCATTGTGTAACTTCTGTTTTCCAGTACTGTTGTTTGGTAGTATCACTTCTCCAAAATTAGACTTACTTTTCACATATGTGCATTTTTCACTCTTATGTTCGAGACTGTTTAAAAAAGGTTTTCAGCACGGTATTAGATTAATACATAATAATGTACAATTTAGCAGATTGTTTATCTAGGATTGTCAAAACCAAGCATTGTTTGTGACCAAGCAACAACTATTTATTTTGATGCATGTCAACACATACATCCTCTATTTCAAATAACGCTCTTCCAAGTTTTGATCTCATCTGGTAGCTTTTAGAATAAATGTATCTTTTTTGAAGGCTTGAATGTCCCTTAATTAAACAGCTGCCTCCGGCCAGACAAATGTTTTTCAATAAGTCTTTCTCTGAAAGAGTTCCTTCTCTAGAGGTAAAGACCACCTTGAGGCTCCGTCAAACAGATGTAGAGCTGAGATTTCCAGATCCAAACAGTAAAAAAACAGATTGTCAGGAACAGAGAGACTCATTGAAAGATTGTATGAAAAGACCCAGGCCAAAAGTTTCCTTCTGTTTTCTGGTGTCAGAGCCTCCCTTATTCTGTTAGAGCTCTAGTTTTCTAAAGTCTCAAGTTAGGTAAAAGAAATTTAGATGAAGGAAACATTGACAGAATCTTTAGTAAACCTAATAATACTCTGAATTTCCAATCCTAGTTCCCTGAAGTTCTCTGTTTATGTTTTCTCTCTCTTTTTATCTGTGCTTAATCATGTTTATGTATTATTAGTAGTACCAACAGATTAATTGTTCATTCCATTAATAGTTACAAAACAACAACCTTTCTCTTGACAGGATGTTCCTTAGCATAAAGAATGTATTCCTTTAGAACGATTACTGATAGATTTGACAATAATCTTGGCATTCGACTCTTATTATCACCTCTGGCGGCCGTTTTGTTTCAGTCGAGCTGCCCCAGGGCAGCTGTGGTTACAGTCCGCCACCGTCAGTGTGTGAATCTGTGCTTTAATGGGTGAATGTCGTGTAAAGATCTTTTTCCTCTGGCCTCGATAAAGTGCTAAACAAGTTCAGACTATTTACCATTTACTACTTATTAGACTGTTTAAACATAAATATAATCAAGTAGCCGTATTATTTGCTCTGTTTAGTGGAAAAGCCCATTTATGGTTCTTTTTTATTCCCTGCAGCTGGTAGCAATCTGATCAGAGATCAGGTGGTTAGGGCTGTTAAGTAGTCACAAACACGCCTTGTTTTTTAAAAAAAATAGTGTTAAGTAAATTCAGCTGGTCAGATCAGGGCATCTGTTTGTTGGGACACAGAAGAAAATAATGTGATTTGTGTAGCAGAGCTGTTTCACTGGACGGTTCATAGACATGCATCAAAACAGACGGCGGCTCAATCATTAACGGGATGGGGCGTTTTATGTGATGTAATGATGTGGGATTGATGTGACTCCCTGATTGTGGAAAAGAACCGCTTAAAAACTGATCACAGCGCCGAATCTGTCATGGTGGAAATACCCAAAGTTTGTTACTTTCCAAAAAAAGACTGAAACACAGCGATCAACATGTGTCTTTGGTATAAATTTAAACATTAGATTTGCTCTTTGTACAGGTTTCAAGTGAATATTTCTAGTTTTTTCCTCCACCAAATGACTGCAAGCTGTTCTGATTTATATTTTATGCAGCACCCCAACTTTTGGAGAAACCGGGTTCCAACACAGTATTGCCCAACAGCGGTGAGTCATTTGTTGTTGCTTGTTTAGGAATGATCTCAGTAAGAACAAGTATTTCTTTCTTGTAAAAGGAGTCATGGAAATGTGGCGTACAGTATGTCCCCTGATGTACCAAACATATCTCTACTCAAAGTGACGATAGATATTGGGGCAAAACAGCCCAGACGTTGCATGTCTCAGTCTTTCAGTCACTGGCCATGTTCTCAAACCGGGGTCCAGTACAAATGATGGATGTGAGCCAGTGTGAGCAGAAATATCTGGTTTCAATCTGCACTAAAACATCTTGCTCATTCTCCACTGGGGTTAAGTAAGGTAATTCTGTTTCAGAACCAGAGGAGCACAAGAACCATTAATCAAAACAGCGTCCTCAATCTCGGGTTCTTTCTTTTCCATGTTTCAGCATCCTGGTTCTGTCCTCTCCAGAGCAGTGTCTGAGGGGCTTACGCCGCTCAGACGAGAGGCGTTGGTAGCAGAGGGAAGCCAAACGTGAGAAGCGAGGAGAAGTATTAGCTCGCTCCTTTCCATCTCCTGTTCTCCTCCCCCTTCTCCCGGCTTTGTGAACCCGCTGGCTCTGGCGAAGGGTTTAATTTAGGAGAGCAAAGAATTCCATGGCAGGGATCCACTTTAACTGACAGCAGACGCGAGGAGAGCGGATTCTGGAGCTGGAGCTCTCCCAGTGTCCAGGAAATATCCGTGACTTGTTTCTCATGGCTTTCTCTGTTCAGTCCCTTTTGCAATCAGGCAAGCTTATAGAAACAAATTGTTTGTTTAGTCAAACACCACAGAAAAAGGGCTTGACTCACATATTTCGCAGCTGGAAAGCAGCACTGGTGTACAAAGTGACATGAGGGTGACAGACAGATGATGAATTGTCCTGCTTGTGGAAACCTAAACATTGTGTTTAAGCTGGAAACCACAAACAGGCAAAGAGAAGGGGGATTCAAAGCTGCACAGAGGCGTGCTGTGGCAAGAGGTATGAATACTTTGGGAAAGTATTCATACCTCTTCTCATATATTGTCACGTTACAACCTTAAATTTCAGTGTAGTTTTGGATTTTATGTGACAGACCAACGCAAAGTAGCACATAGTTGTTGAATGTCGAAGAAAAATGATACATTAAAAAAATCCTTACGGCTTATCCCCCCTTTACTTTGATGCCCCTAAATAAAGTTCAGTCTGTGTTTAGAAGTAACTTATTTAGTTGTAGAAGTATAGGTGTGTACTTCTTTGGACCTAAAGAGGAATGATGTAGAAGAATCAGCACACATCTTCATTTATTACGGCGAGAAACCAGCAGTCAAGCCTGAAATCTAGGTGGAGTGATGGACTCAGATCTGAACATTCAGAGTCACAAAAAGTCAGTTACAACGTCGGCCTTTTGTCACCTGAAGAACATTTCCAGGCTTAAAGGACTAATGTTGCAGCAACATATAGAGAAACCCATCCACGTGTTTATGTTTGGTCGCATTGATTACTGCAATAGTCTCTTCACAGGAGGAATCTCTTCAAAAGACAACTATGAGTTGTTTGTTCAATAAAAACAGTCTTTATGGAGGAAAGCCATGAAAGGCTCCATTCACAGTTTTCAGGAGCTACGGTTAGATGAGAACAATAATTTTGGCCAAAAAGCAATAGGCCTGGATACAACATCCCCATTGAGACACATTCTGATGTCAGCTGCGTGGATGCAGGGTTTTACCTTCCAGCAGGAGGAAAATCCTAAAAATACAACAAGAGCTTCAGTGGAATTATTTAAGCCAAAGCATATTCAGCTGTTAGAATGGCCCAGTCAAAGTCCAGATCTAAATTCAATCCTGAATCCATGATGAGGCTTGAAAGTTAGAGTTACCCATCGCTTTCCATCAAATTTACTGAAGTGGAGGAGTTTTGCAAAGAGGGATTGGAAAACATTTCTGACTTTCCACTATAATTGCAGAGAGAGGAGCTAGCATGTGCCCACAGATTTTTAATAGATTTATGTACAAACCATGCATTTTTTTCTTCCACTTTACAATTAAGCACTATTTTGTGTTGGTCTATCACATAAAAACCCAATAAACACATCGGAATTTGTGGTTGTAGTTTGACAAAACGGAAGGGAGTTAAAGGGTCAGGAACACTTTCACAAGGCTCTGTAATGTTGTGTTTTCATGTAATGCAATCAAATGTGTTCTTGTAGATGAACCAAATCTTCAAAGGAAATCAGAAGGTCAAGGGAAAATCAGCGGTTCACAGTGACTGACAGGTAGTGAGACTCTACGGTCGGCTACGGTCCAATGAAGATTTGCACTTCAAAAACTAAGCCCCTCATCATGTCCGTCACTGCGATGACATATTTTTATCAGTATCGAATTATCACACTCATTTCCTTCCAAGTTGGTGGATAGATTGCATTCTTGCAAGTTGACGTAGAGACTGAATGATGTGAGGTGCCGCAGTGATTCCAGATTGCGTGAGACAAGTGGACATACCAAGGCTCTCCTTTGCTTCCTCTCTGGTGACCTGCCCTACTCCTTGTCACCTCAAAGCGCGGTGCGCTGTCAGTCATGGGCATCGGGCTGGGAAAAAGCAGGACCATACACATGCGGGACTAATTATGCATTCACACAGTCGCACCGAAGCTATTTTCCTCGCTCACTTGGGGTGAGCCAGTCTGACTTTGGCGGCAAGCCTTTTATTGTTTTCTCGTTTCCTTTTCCATGCAGTCATTGACACGATCGACGAGAGGTCCCAAAGCCTGAACCGCCCTCTCTGCCAGATGACCTTCCAGTGCAAAACTGCCAGAGGTCCCATCAACAGACCGGGGCCGTCTCCTTCTCCTTTGGTTAGGAAAGTGTCCAGGTAAAAAATATGCGCAATAAATCTGCCATCTCAGCTGCTCTGGGTGGCAATTTAAAATTTTATAGAGCTCTTCTACATCGCACTATAAAGCAAAAGCACTTTGCTTCATTGCATAGCAGGAACTAACTCAGATGAAGGAAATTTGGCAATCTTATCCGGAGTCTCACCAGCTAAATTGGGCATCAAACATATATATCAACTCTGAGGCACTGGGGTGATTCTTAGAAAGGGCTCCAAATTAAGCACAACCATTAAAGTCACCACAGCATGATGCTGGGATTACAAGCACCAACACCGTGCTGCCAAACCCGGCTGCCATGCCCGCTGACGCCTGCTGCTGGGTGACCTCAGCCAGACTCCGTGGTCTCTCACCACCGCAAACTTCATTTGACATGCATCAGCGGAAAAGAGCTTCATTTCTCGCTTTTAGTCTGTGCTGAGTTCATTTGAGCACCATGCGGATCCGCAGCGTCTCTGATGTCATTGTTTACACTGCAACTCTGACGGAGCAGAACGCAATCGAGCTTAGACTTTAAAGTCATGCTAACATTTCTCCCTCTTTCTTGTTCCTCAAAGAGATGAGAGTCTTGCTTCACATTTTATCCACCTCCAAAAGGAATGTCACAGTTCCTCTGCCAACACTGAGCCTTGACTCCTTTATCCAGAGCTCATACCATCTGGTTCCAGCTTGTATGCAGCAGCCGCACACTGGATACATGTGAGGACAGCAGCTCGAAAGACCGATCATTTCTGTTCATGGCGTTCCATCTGTGGGGATGTTCAACTGTGCAAATTACACACAGGATGAGAAAACCAGTCAACAAACTCAGCCTCTGGCCATGGTATGCAATGTTGGCCAAGTGTGGCTGTTTTGTATCGCACAGATGGTGCACACATGCATCCACTGAGCGCTTTCCTGATAAGTCCCAGTTGAAAAGGAAGACGGGCTCCCCCTCGATATGTACCAATTAAAAAGATGACGTTACGTTAACAACGTCAAAACTGTTGTCAAAATTCTTCGGTCACTTTTAGTAGCAACAACTACCTTCGAGTCTTTACAACAACTTCCCAAAACTGACTTCCTTACTTTGTTTCCTTACCTTTTCTTGAATGGCTTTAGATGGGCCCATGATGTGTTGCATTTTTGCATCTTTTAGCCTACTTCATGTTGTCTAATAGGTTCTACTTAAAAGATTTATCTGATTCTGTTAAACTGGCAGTAATTAGACTTGGCTGTGTCCTTTTAAGCTGAACAAAAAGTTGGTTAATCACACTTAATTCATAATTTAACAAGAAGGATAACTACTTTAGCATATTATGGATAGTTGACTTCTCTTAACAGATGAAAAAATAATTTACCAAGTTATATATTTTTTATTATAAATAGAAGAAATGTGTAAGACGGCTAAAAGTTTTCACATTGATGTATGTAGAGATATAACAGCATGGATAATCAACACAGGATAAGCCAGATGCCTGAAGGGCACGCACTGATGTAACATAAAAATAGCTCATTTCTAAGGTCATCTAGCCCAGCCCTGAAGCTGATAAATACTGAAATATCCAAGACAAATCGTTCACTGAGATGAGATGATTACACTAACTCACATCGCTATGAACAAAAAGTGAACAAGGAAAAGTCATCTGAGTTTTTGCAACAACCAAAACTTGCAGAAAATGCTTTCCACTAGCAAATCATTTGGAGATCAGTAAAAATAAATAAACATATCAAAACCATACAGGCTCATGGTTAGCTTTTAATACGACATTTTAGATATGAAGGAATCAACGATCAGATTGATTTCTATCATCGTCATTGAAGAAGAAAACTCAAATTGTACAGCTAATGTGCTTGTGAAATATTAGGAATCTCTCAGCTCTTCAAACCCCGAGCAGCTCTGTAATTTACGTCGGCTTCCACAAATCTACAAAACATTCCTCCTATTTAACAGTCTGAAGTGCACTCTTAAAAATAAGCAAAACACAGTTTTTTGGCTTCTGATCTGTTTTTCTTACGCTTTTAGGGAAATAAGAGAGAAAAACTCTCCCCGTGATCATATAAATGACACTTAAGTAGAGCTTCCAGATGGATAACGATAGCTGTCCAAGCTCCAGGCCTGTTGGAGGAGAGGATTTCATTGCGTGGCGGGATAGACAAGAGATTTATCAATGCTGCTGATGAGAATAAATAAATAAAGTTAAGTAGAAAGCACCAAACACACAATCTCTAAAGGACTATTTATAGTAAGAGTGTCTATCATTTTTAAAGACCCCCCGGCTGTGGATCCCTATAAAATATGGAGTTGTGGTTCTCAGGACACATTGTCCTTCACGTGTTAGATGTTTTCCTGCTCCAGCATTCTTGAATATAATAGTTTCCTTACCTAATAGTTTGTACAAAAATGGCTACAGAAGCGTGTTAATCACCCGTTTAATTAAATTAGGTATGTGGAAACAACCGAGACGGGAAGTACGGTGTGCAAATCCTGAGGACTACGACAGAAAACGACTGGTAGATCCAGAGATGTGTCTTACAACTTCTCCAACACACCTAAATCCAATGGCTCATGACCAGGCCCCTGCAAAGCTGAATGACATACTGAAGGGGGAATTCAGCCACTTGATTCAGGCTTTTACATTTTTGTGGTGAAGAGATTAAGAGCCCCTATTTGCTTATTTTTCTCCAGATTAGTTTGCTAGGACTTCTGAAGACGTCTGCGACAAAAACTTGTGACGTAATTCAAAAACTACGGTTTAAGAAATAGAAAGAACCTACTAAAGTGAACAAACAAGCTGTGTTTGGGCCGGCCTGTGCTGGGTGGGCCAGGTCCTGTGGGGTTGCTGTGGCTCAGCTGAAAGAGAGTTTCCCTCGCAGACGGTGCAGGTTCCAAGATTACAAAAAGCATCACATGAAAGATTTGATGTTGGACAGATTAGGGACACAAAGTGAGAAGATAGATGAGGGGAGAATGCAGCCATTTTTCCAGTATGTTTGAATAAGCAAGTATGTCTGTGTATGGCTGCCATCGTGTTGAAAGGAAAACAGCATGCCTCCCTGACAGGCCGCGGTACCATTTTACTTATTTATGCTGGTATGTTCAAACGTGTTCGGTCACAGTTCTAACTGCGTACATATGAAGATTATGAGCATAATTCTGATCATGCGCATTCATATACAGATGCTTGGAGCCCCTGGCAGCTCAGACGACGGGTCTGAGCATTAGTAATGAAAAACATGTGTGTTCCAGACACTAAACCTCCTCCAAGCTCATCTTCTTTTGGCCAAACTCTCTTGTCCTCACCTCAATCTATCCGTCTTCTTTCTTTCAGCAGGCTCTCTAAGTATGTGTGCTGCGCAAATGAATGTGGAAATAATTCTGTTTTGATGAAAAGGATGTGATATATGCATATGACATTTGGCTTGATTACAAGCATTATTTGGCCTTCCCGTCCTTTGTGCATTACACAGTCTCCCCTTGTGTGTCCTCATAATGTCTATCATATCTTTGTATCTTTCCACCTTTTCCCTTTCTCTTTGTCATGAAGAACATGAGGTCACTTGGTGCTAGTTCAAACGATGACCATAATGTGAACCAGAATCTGAAGAAGTACCAAGAGGTGAAAGCTTAATGTTCAAACTAAGATCTGCAGATTGGAAATGAGCAAATGGGGGGAAAAACTGTTTCCAAAAACTGTTTCCTCTCTGGTGCACTGAGGAAACGACTTGAGATCATTGTTGAATGTTTGAGCTCTGATCTTTTTCTTATCATTAAACAAAACATACCAGATCACAGAAAAGCTGCGCTGACTGCAACCTTTCTCAATGAATAAGTTGTTGAATTTTTTTTTTCCTTTGAGCCACATTAGCCGTTCATTCAGGCTGCTATAAAAAAGAGCAAGGTTTCAGAGGGTGCCGGTTCAATTCAATCCTTTTGCTAATTTCACCCAGCAACAAAAACGAGCTCTTGGCTGGAGGAAGTCAATTTATACCTGCTTTGTTCCTGAAGTTTATGAATTGGAGAATGACGGAACTGATCCGTAGTCGACTTCAGCAGGTACCAGAAGGGCTGAATGGATAAGCAGCTCTACTTTATTTTTCTGAGCTGTCTGGCATGGACCATATTGACTTTTGCAACTCTTCAGAAATCTTCAAAATTAAGATAATGGTCTATAACTAAACCGGAGATTATTCATGCCCCTGGCAGATTTAGATTTAGAGTAATCTTTTAATTTCGCCCACATGTTTCTTTTGACTTGAGGTCTCATTAACGTTTTGTATCGGTCTGGTCAGATCAGATTTGACTCTGATAATCTGCGGACAGGGACCACAGATTAGGGTTATGATAAAGAGACCTTCCAGCCTCAATGGCTCGAAGCTCAACACCAAAGATAAATCATTAAAATACCAGTGGAAACATGCGGCAAGATACTCGTCAACTACAAAACAACAAACATTTTCCACTGAATATCGAGAAGTGTGTGAATTAGTTTGAAAATGCCGTTTTCTAACATGGTGTAAATAAAAGCAAATGTAAAAACTGACACTCTTTTGCACCATTTTATCCACATGTAAAACGAAAAAAGGATTGTTTTACACGTATGACAAAAATCATTTTGACAGAGTCTCATCTGATTTATGTTAAGCAGAAAACTTTTGGCTTAAATAAAAACTTTAAATGAAAATCTGCAAAGATGCAGAAGAGTTTGAGTCGAACTGTTCGTTCTCTGGAGAACACAACTGGAAGAATCAGTCATTCATTATGCCAATTTCTAAAGAAAAAAAAAGCTGAAGACAGATCCGTCCATCCCTCCTCCAATTTTCATAAACATTTTGTCTTTATTCACTTTATCCAATATCCATTTTGTTGGGCATTGCTTCTGTTGCAAATATACATATTTAATGACTTATCACAACAAGAAGCCTAGAAAAACAATTTTTAGTGCCTTTTTAATTTGTTTGTTTTTTTTAAATCCAAATATCAAAAAGATTGAGCCTTAAATCTCTTATTGGTACTTATTTAAACCTTTCATCTTTAAAACAGGTCAATGATTTATGTCAAGGTTATAAATGGTCACTCAAACGTGTACATTTTCACCAACTTTGCAGTCCCCTGAAATGGAAGATGAGGACTTTGAATATTTAAAAGACTCAGAGAGGATTTGGGAGAAAGATCTGCTGTTAGATGGGATTAAAATCAAGTTTTTCAGCATCAACTCAATCTGCTGTGTTCAAAAAGAGAGGCCATAACATGCTAAACAAGAACCTTCGTTCCTCGACCTGATCACTGAAGGTGGTTTTCTCTGTTGGGTTTCACAGCAAGACAATGATTCAGCACAGAATGCAAATGATCAAGAAAACAAATGATCAAGAAAATAAATGATCAGGGTTCTGGTGTGGCCTTGTCATCCTCCTAAGCTTAGTTCAATGGGAAATCGGTGGAGGCAGCTGAAGTTTATAGTTCTTGTGAACTGGACTGAGCCAAAATACCGCCAGAGACATGCTGTTACACTTGGTGACAACCTACAATAAATGTCTTATGATGTCCTTGCCAACAAAGATTTTTCCACCATTTTCTAAGTCATATTTTGCTTCAGGATCAAACATTTAATTCATCGACATGCAGAGACATAATAAACTTTTATTTAATGTGTTTTTCTGGATTCTTGTTTGACGCTCTGTCTCTCCACATTAAAATGAAGGTATCATAAATATTTGAGACTGTTCCTTTTCTTTCAAGGGAGTAAACTTATAAATTCAACAGAGGATAAAGTAATTATAACCCATGGTGTTTTAAAGGAGCTCCAGCTTTATAGGCCCAACTGCATTTTTGATCTGCAGAAACTGAAATGTAAATGTTGTACTAAATTGTACTTTGTGGATTTTAAAAGGTTTATCATTAGATCTAGCAAAAATAAATCAGTTAGATTTTAATTAACTCCCACCTGTATCTGCAACCTTGTAGGTATTCAAACTTTTTGTAGTTAGCTTGTGGCAGAAAAACAAAATGATCTGAGCTGGAGTGAATTAAGTACATTGAACTGAAATAAATGTAACTGAATTGATCAAGCAGCCGGTATTTTGAAGGAGGCAGCAGGGACGTTTCTGCTCCGAGGTTTGAGAGTTTAAACTCTGATCAAAAGCTGACTGCACATCAATCTAATGGTCAACAGAGAAATGGAAGATTTATCTCATGTTTAGACTTGAGGATCCCATTATTAAAAGAAACTGACAAAATATTAGAGATACAAAGATGATTTTCGCTCTGGTCTTCAGACTGGCATGCTGAACAAAAACACAGAGCCTATTGTATTTCCCTCTCCTCTCCAGACACATTGTTTTCTCATCTTAGAACAAGGTCCTGTATTGGTGATATAAAGCAAACACCATCACTAAACTCCGTGTTTCATTTTAACTACCTTCAAGTTGCCTGAAAGAGACAAGAAGTGTACTTGCAACAGCCAACTTCTTGTAATTATGCCATAAGTGCTGGATCCACCTTTGCTCGCAGCAACACAGGAAAAGATGCAATGTTTAACAGCTGTTTATAAGAACAAGGCTGCAGCTTTCGGTGCGCTGTCGAAGCGGAGAGCTGACAGGCTTCACAATTAGTGTAACATTTACAAGGTTCTGCGTGAGCTGTGGTGCAAATCAATGCAGTCACGCTCCTCACACATCCAGCTGCTGTTCTCTGCTACAGGCCATGCAAGGTGCATGTGTGGAATGCAAAATCGTTACATGGATTATGCCAAAAATGACTGGCAGCTCTTTATATGTGCATGCAGGTATCCATAACAATGGGACTCTGAACGCTGATTAAACATTGAATCAGTTTTAGGTTTTCTGGTAGCAAATTGTTTTATCAGGCTTGTTTCTACAGCACCAACCAAACACCCATAGATCTGATTGAGCCTCGGTGAGGTTTGCCAACAGGTGATCTGCATGTCTGTACAGCTAGAAAAACTTCAGGTGTAGGCAAATCCACACCAGCTGATTGAAAGCTACGCAAATCTGTTCATGCCACCTTCTCACATTTTGTTGTGTTGCAGCCACATACATCAGTGAATTTAATTAGGGTCTTAGCAAATAACAGTGCATAATTGTGAAATGTTTAGAAAGTTTACATAGTTAAAAATCTGAAAATTGGGGTTTGTAGTTGTATTCCAAATCCAGACCCCTCTAAATTAATAACAATTTAATCTCAGAAGGAAGCTAGCCGTTCTATAAAGGCCTCAGAGGATTTTCAGAGAATATTACTGAAGACCAATGAACACAGCAGACAGAAGAGGGAGAAAGATATTACGTTGAAAAAAGATTAGATTACAAAACAATATTCCAAGCATTCAGTCCTTCATCTGAACATTGATTTCAGATGAAGTATAAATCATCTGCAAACCGAGACATGGCCGTCCACGTAAGCCTGACTGACTGGGAAAGAAGTGCACCAATCAGTGAAACAGCCAAGGTCAGGAGAGCTGGTCACAACTGATTGGATGGAGAATAAACATTAAGAAGGGGTAACTCTGATAGAAAATCTAAGAGACGCTGCACAACACGAGACACTGGGGCTTGGGGAGGAATATTACCTCCAGCAAACGTAAACATCCAGTTAGAGCCACAGTGGAATCCTTTAAATCTAACATTGTCCAATGCAAAAAGAACTAGTCAAAGCCTAAATGCAGTTGAAGGTCTGTTTTAAGAGAAAAGGTGATGTTTAGTGTCGCTCTGTATCCAAGTGAACTCAGCGTGAGCTATTGTGCATGGAAAAATTAGGCAAAAAAAAAGGCTCTTTGTGTCTAAAGCTGGTAGAAACAGTGCCTCCAAAGAAAACCCTGGAACCGCAGCAAAAAGTCATTCTTCAAAGTATTGACCAAAGGGAGATGAAAACATGTGCATGCCACACTTTTTAGATTTTATTTGTAAAGCATGTAAAAACAAAACAAAACAAAAAATTCCTTCTACTTGTCAATTATGTACTGCTTTTGTTGGTCTGCCACATAAAACCACAAAGCAAAACACTGAGAGCTGTGGTTGTAAAGTGACAAACAAATGAAAAAGTTCAAGAGGTTTGAAAAATTTTGTAAGGCATTATAAAGTGGGGATTAAGAATAATCCTTCTGATGGATTTAAATGTCCTGCTGATTAAAACCAGCACTAACATTTTATTACTGTGCTGCTTTGGAGCACAAGAAGAAACTTTCATCAAGCCTTTCCCTTGAATTCAAAAGTTCGTAAGACCTTAATTACCGCTCTGATTTTTTGTCATAGCTGGGATTAGCATAGGTGATGAATGCCAATGCTCAGATCCAAAAGGGCAATGATTAGAAAATGAAAACAAGCTTTTAATACAGCTTGCTTCCTATTTTCTCACAAAATTCAACATCTTCCAAGCGCACCTTGCAAGGAGAGGGGCGGGTCGCTCAAAAGTAAGAAATATTTCTCAAGGAATGCTCTGCTGCAACCAGCCAAAATCAACTTCCGCTCCATGGCGGACATTAGCTCATTTTCACCAAATGGCCCTCTGGAAAGTCATGTTGGAGGACGGGGTGTGGCGGGTCCTTCTGTTACCCGCTCTGTGTGTAATCAAAACTACAAGATTATTGCCTGGTTCCTTATCTTTCTAAACACACTGAGGTGGGCTGAGATTGTATCAGCTGCGCTTGGGGAAATTAACCAATAGCTTAATACCGCTAAAGCACCAATAGGGGCGAATACTAAAATACAAAAGAGAAAATATTTACAGTACAAGTATCGGAGAAAAAGGCCATGCTCAGTTTCAACAAGAAGGTTTCCATATATTGTAAAGCGCTAAGATTACAATAACACTAATCAGGGCTTTGGCACCATTGTTTGGCAGCTGCAGATGACTGTTTGCATTCTGACAACCATCAGTTCCTTAATACTCCTGTTACAGCAGAGGTGAAGGAGCGCTGGCACCCACAGTGCTCCCACTCAGGATGCACTGAACAGCTGCGAGGCCAGAAAAAACAAACTCACCCCGGGCAATAACAAAAACTTGGTGACAACCCCAAAGACCCAGGCTGCATCGGTGAACCCCTGTGCAGCCTGATGGGATTGACGTCTATAAATTAGGCTCCTTTATCAATTCAATAACAATACATCAGATTTCCTTCCTTTCGTGTTGCAAGTTACGGAGAGAAGGTTTCCGTGTTGATTGTCTGCGTTGTTGAAAATGAGCAAGAAGGCAACATTAACACACGTCTTCCAACTTCATAATCTTTAACGGCCGTAACACGTGCACCCAAGTAGAAGTAAAAAAAAAAAGTTTCATAAAACAGGAAAATGATTGTATAAATGACTGAGGCCTACCTGGTTTTGGAGGCTTTCCTCCTTGTCCTGTGGGGGGGAAAAAAATAAGCATGGTTTTTGTGAACTGCATAAAATCTTTGGTACAAAAATATTTTATTCTGCCAATACACACAATTCACAAATTGGTTTAGTTTGTTTACAACGTTGATAAAGATTTACGGCCTGTTTGCAGACCACAAATCCAACATCATACCTGCTGGCAGCCCTCCGTAGCCAAGGCTGCCAGTTCCCACTCCTCCTGGTACCAAACCGCCAGGCCCAGCACCTCGGCCTCCGCCGCCATATCCTCCTACTGCTGGGTTCAAACAAGCACATGTGTGACTGCAATCAGAATCTGTACTAAAACCGTGCTGAATTTTACATATCACAGTGATAAAAAATCTATCTGACTTAACTATTCTGAAGAGAACAACTGTCTTGCTCTGAGCATGTCAGCAGGATATGCTGTATTCTTTATTCATTCGGTTTTTTAGGAACTGTGTAGCTTAGGATGTCTAACCTGGCAGCAACCAGAAAACGTGTTTGTAGACACTAGCATTGGAAGCCGTCCACTAAAGAAAAACAACCTTCAGGGTTTAGGTTTTCTCTGGGACTCCTGAAACAGCAGACTGGCACCAGCTGGGAAGAAAGACTGCAGCTATTGTGGCAACAATTTGGGTGTAAGAGGAATCTGGAGAGGACATGGAGAAGGGCTCTTGTTTGACCTCAAGAAAGTTCTGGAAAACTGTTGAACGACTCAGAAAGGGAAAGCAGAGACCAGCTCAGGGTCAGTATTGTTTATGGCAGCAACTGTTGTTGCTGACAGGCATTATTCTTAGGTAATGGAAGGAACACTTTTAGGATCTTCTCAATTCGGTCATAAGAGCCTTCTCAGAGGAGGCAGAACCTGATATTTAGTTCCAGTTGTACTCGGAAGTGGGAAATTACGACTTCCCAGTCGGGAAAAGCCGACCGGAACGCCCTCGAAAGTCGGATTTCCCACTGGGAAACTGGGCGCAAATCCAACTACCCCCAGTTACGACTTGTAAGGTCGACTTCATGTTTCAATATGGCCGCCCCTCGCAAAACCGGCAGTAAGATGTGATGGAAACGAGCTCATTTTACAAGACACGCATGTAACAATGCCTCTAACGTTAAAGTTGATGTAGCGCGTGCATCTCTAAACTGAACGAATCAATGATGTTCATAAGAGATACTGCGTAGTCTCTGGGCGTCGCCATGTTGAAATTTCGACTTCTTAACCAGAACGTATGACGTCAAACCCGACTCCGAGTTAAGACTTCAGTGTGAGCACTCAGGAGAAAACCTCTTAGGTCTTTTGCCATTGGACAGGTTGCGTGGTCATTAAAAAGCTTCCGAGTGGAAAAGTCAACTCCGATGACGAACATTGTGTTTTTAAACACACGCTCGTCCTAAACGGAGCTTCGACGAGCCAGCCAAATTTGCTGTGCCGTAATTCCGCCACATTTTGCGCTATCAAAAAAAAATTCCAATTTTTCAAAGGGGAGACGTTGCGCTTTCTGGTCAATATTGGGTTATTACGGTAATTTCACCCTTGCTCGTCGTAGCAGGGAGTGGCATTAATCTCAGGGGCTCTCTTTGGTAAACTGTGAAAATAACTTCCAGTTGTTTTTGATAAACAGGCAAATATATTTACTCACAGGACATTTAATCTAAGAACTGCGTACAATTAAAATAAGCAGATATATCGAGGCGGAGATTTTAAATTTAGGATAATAAGGGTTAAGAAAGGGGACCTGAAAGTGTTTTCATAAAAACAACGAAGTTCTCTTCAGCTATTAACTTCTCAGGCATCCAAAATGCTGATTTTAAAACCTTGCATCACGTTCTAGTTGGTGGTTATTTGCATCTTGAGTAATTTATACTGAAGACAGACTTGTCATTTGGTCCTTAATAATGTTCTAAAACATATTGCAAAATTAATGTTTCTTTGCATCATTTTGAGTTGAGAGAGTAATCTACCATTGGTAAGATTAATCAATGTCTTGAAAACTATCCGTTACTGCAGTGTTAGTGGATGCTTGATTTATTCACTAACACTGCAGTAAATTAGTTGTAGATTCTCAATATAAGAAGTGAATCTAAGGTAAATCTAAGGTACATTATGAACAAACCATTCACTGCTAACAGGACCACTTCTCTTCACAGCAGCAAACTGTTCCACCTTGTGTTTGTTTAGCTGCTGAGTGTTCCAACAAACATAAAGATGTCAAACGTTCAAAGGTCACAGCAGTCTTCCTGCAGCCGTAGCTTTAATATTTTTTGGCTTTAGAAAGCTGCACGAGGTCAAACTTGTTCAGCAAATGGGAGCTGAAAGCTGGCCAGCATTGTGAATACAGAGTGTGACCTGCTGCTAAATTGAGCCGTGCTGCAGACTTGTGAGTGATAGATGTGTGAAGTGACAAGCGGCAGACAGAATGTGTGCGGCTTTGCAGCAAGCCCAGTGGAACCATTGACCACTTTATTAACAAAATAATGAGAACAAAGAAAAGCATATTTGGAATACCTCATAAAATCTGCAGCTTTACATTTGAACTCATCTAAATTAAACCAGATTACTAAAAATCATGGTTTGATACAGTAAATATCCTGAATCCAATGTCTCTTCCACCCACCTCCAGGTTTTGCTGGTTTATAGCCTGCAGGACCACCTCCAGCTGACCCTGTAAGAGTCACAGATTCAAGTTTAAAATTTGGAACAAAAACTAAATACAGACATTTATTTTGGGTTTACTATCTTCAAACATCAAAATCTTTAACGTCATCCTACTCAAGGGACTTAGAAAATTAAATCAGCTGCAAACATGTTGTACCTCATGTTTTCTCCTCGACAGTGGTTTAATGGCCCTCTAAAGACAAACAGATTAGTATGCTGGAGTTGTTTTCTGTTACCTGGAAAATATCCAGTCCCTGGCAAAGGAGCGCCTGGTCTATATCCAGAACCAGGTGGCACATACACACCTGCAACATACATTGAAAAAAAACACGCAACCTTTTAATCATCAATGTGCTGTATGTCAGAATGAAACTTCATCAGGCAGTCGCCACTTTTCTTCCCCCCCCCCATTTCCATTCTAATAGTTTTTATTTCTAAACAAGAATCCCATTTATTAGGCAAACATTCTCAAATGCATTCATCAGCCTGGAACCGAGCAGAACCACTAAAATCTGTCCTTGATGATCACATCTGGGGCTCATCACCGTGGCGATGAAGTGCACGGCGAAAGGTGAAAGCTGCTGGAGTTGGAGCGAAAGCAGAACTTCATGGATTTTCAGAAGAGTCCTGTTGAATTGTTCTCATACTGATGAGGCACTGCAGCTTTGGGTCCAGGAATTTGCAGCAGCACCCCGTCAACCCCCACCTGCGTTATCCCCCACAGCTTTGTCTCTAGCTGGAACTCCTCAGATGGTCGCTCTGGACTCCAGACGTGATGGCCTCATGTGTGCAACAAACACCAAGAGCAGGAGAACCTCTGTTTTTTTGCAAAGAGGATTAAAAAGAATTACTGGTTGTTCTGGGACAAATAACAACTAAATCCGGTGGGACGGGTGAGCTAATGCCTAAATTACAAAAGTATATTCTGAAAAAGCTGGTTCGTATCAAGAAACATAATGCAAATGAGAGAGCCGGGGCAGTCGGACCACAGTGATTATGCCTAATGGCTCCTACATGTGCTGGGAGACCAATTAATTTAAACCACATGTCAAAGGCGTTCATGTGTTTATTAGGGAAGACTGTGTGAACTCAGTCCTTCACACTGGCTGTGGCCGCTAGGGGAAGAGCATTACAAGGCATTACTGTCTGGTCTACCAGCAGGGATATTTATGACACCTAAAAAAAACCATAAAATCTACATAATTTGATTAACTGGATTTGTGCTTTAGTACATTTAAATCCAAGATGGCTGTGAGTTTTTCCACTAATGAGATGTGTAATATACCTTTGGTTAGTGCCATGATGAAATCCCACTTTGCTTTATTGGACAGCTGAGGCTCAGGAAATGAAAAGAAAGTGCCATTTTTGCATTCGACATGAAAAAAATATGAGCCATCTTCATGTGAAGACGTGTTTTTATAATGAATGAATAAAAATGTAGAAAGAATGAAACTATAAATCACAGTCAGCCTTTTCAACAGTTTACGGAGCCAATATTTAAACTTAAAACCCTTTTTCTGAAACGAAAACAAGCCTATTGGATTTGTACCCTACAAGACACAAAGATAGTTCCACATATCGGTGACAATGTAGTACTCTTAACAGTATTGTCTGTGACTGAAGATAGAGAAATTTTTATTTTCTTAGATAAAACATGTTAGCATGATGAGTGGTCATGTGTCGGTCCACAGAAAAATGAAAATGTGAGTGCTTTTGCATGAACAGGAAACACGGAGAAGCTCCATGAAAAAATGCTCAGTCGACTTAATCCAGACAGCGTGACGAAAATTGTATCATTTTTGCTCACAGAGAGGAATCCATCTGGCAAAGTCGACACAGGGCCTGGGTTGAACTATAAGGCGCATCTTTGTGCAAAAGAGTTTTGTGATTGGTCAGAAGTTTGTTGCTATGTTTTGTGCGGAAATGCGCTCAGATTGCAATGCTGATGCCTCAGTTTAACCGGTCTGCTTCCACTGTCTGGAATCATGTCAAGTTTTAACAAGACTTCACTGAATAACGTCAAAGACTGTCAGATGGCTGCAAAAAAAAAAAAAAACTCTTGGAGGAAAAGTGTGGCGCTCTCTCAGTGACCATTTTGTAAGAGCGAAACGGAGGACACAGGGAGGAAGTGGGAGCCCTGCTGGATAGGAGCCTGATGTCTCCCAGGTGGCCTGCTCCATGTATGCTGGTGACTTTATACCTTGAGCAGCACTTTGGCT
This sequence comes from Poeciliopsis retropinna, assembly GCA_010277075.1. NCBI lineage: Eukaryota > Metazoa > Chordata > Actinopteri > Cyprinodontiformes > Poeciliidae > Poeciliopsis > Poeciliopsis retropinna. The sequence goes on along the minus strand of VMRM01000002.1, from coordinate 11,580,237 downwards.
AACTGTTAATGTCTTAAAATGTACTATGTAAAATACCTTGCACTTCTCAGTACAAAGCATCAGCTAATGTTTGTTGTGTTACATCAACATCCAGTCTCTTCAAACTAATCTACTGTTTATCCTCAATAATAACCTACTGTATGTTCTTATTAGAGTCAACTCATATTTCGCTCTTCCTCATGATTCATGTGAGGAAGCGAGCGTTTGATAGAAGGTGCCATTCAAGCATTTTAACTACTCTTCCCTCCTCCGCAGGTGTAGCATTAGCAGAAAGCTGCGTTACTGTGGGGAAGTTTTCCCGTCACAAGTAAAATATGGATTGAACATATGCAGAGAAAAGTGAGACTTACAATCATTGCATGGCTCATTAATATGAAGTATTCTGGTGACAGATAGATGAAGTGCTGCCCCCCATGGGCAACAGAGCAACAGCGCTGGTCAGAACTAGCGCCGATATTGCAACATCTAACCCCAACACTGCCAGAATTTTAGTGTTTTGAACGGTTTTCGTCACAGTCGTTCACTGTTGTCATAAATTACAGGCACACTGGGCTCACCACAACGCACTCAGAGAACATTTTCTTCTGACTTCTTGCTTCCCACTTGAGAAAATTGCTTTCTCAAATCTGAGCTGCTTTTCTATCGCTCCTCATGTCTTGGGTGGACTTTGTGATTCGGGTTGGTCCCAGAGTTAAGCAATGGAAGCATAGCATCATCACTCTTGGGCACCTTTCAGCTTTTTTACACCTTGTTTTCTTTTTTTTAAATTTTGATTTCTGTCATAGAGCTAATGTAATTTTAATGAGCCGTAAGCTGCAGAATTATACAGAAAAACTGATATGTGTCCTGTAAGAAAGAAAACATGCTGGGATGCCATTGAAATGTGCTGATGCACCAACAATCTTTTGTAAATTGAAAGAACAACAATATTCCTTTATACAAAGCAAATCTGTGGTCACAATCTAAGCGGAAGGACATCTGCTCCCGATCATGAACAAAATCTTTTCTTCAGCAGGGAGCCAAAGAGGGCTTATAGTCAGCCTGATTACGTTGAAACCGGGAGAATGTGGCTTCTCCGAACAGACGTGTTAATGGCAACAGTTAGAGGGACAGCTGTGCATGATTTCATGAATGAGCAAATAATTTAGAAGATCAGAGAGCTAAACAATGGCGAAGTTGCTCAAATTACCCGTGGTTTGGCCTTGCAATACTGACCAAAAAGAACTGAAAATCCTGCAGACTAAAAAACTGAAACTAAAACAATAAATGTAACATCTGTGAGAAATGTAATATCTGTGTTTATGAGCATCTGAGATTTTGTCCTTTCGAATAGATCATATATAGTCCTTAAATGACGACGGGTGTGGAGTGATTGTTCTCATTTTCGCTCCTTCGTTTTACATTCAAAAGAAGGATTTCCTGTCTTGGCAGGAAAGTGGAAACTTCGAGTCTGTGAGTAGCACTTTTTCCTTTAGCTTAAAAACCATATCTTGCTGCTGAGGCATTCTTACAGAGTGCATGAAGTTCACAAAGATGGCAAACACTGTCTTTTGTCAGGAGAAGAATTTAAAAAAAAAGTCTCCTGATCATTTTAATTCAAGTCACCATCCACCGCTTGCATTCCTGGAGAACTCAACCAGGTCACGGGAATAAGCTGGAATGTGTTTCAGGGGGTAAAACTATCCAGAGATCAGATGAGGCTGAGTTTATGCAGGAGTTGACTCAGGTCAAGTGTTTACTGTTTGAGTTGTAGCTAAGTTTGACAACTATAAAACTTCACAAATAGGAGACCGAACTGACTTGAGTCAGGCACTCTTGATTAAAATCGTAGAAAGATTTAAAGTAAAATTAAAAGTGTTAAACATTGTTTCATCTGTTATGGAGTGGCATCTTCCTACTCTGAACAATTTAAAAAATCCTATCTTTGCTTAAATACACATATGCTTTTTTTTTTCCTCAAAATTATCCAAATTTGTTGACAAGCTTTGCAATTAATATTTCTTCCCCTGCAACATTTGTCAAAATTAACACTTTTTCTCTTTGCACAACATCTCCAGATGGCAGCTCGTTTTTATTTTACTGTCCTGGTGTTTCTCGAGACTTTGCACTGTTACAAGTTTTCCATGAAGCAGGTCAGATCTGCTACCGTCCTTCACAATAAACCAAGAAAACCTTTCCAACTATTTCTCCTTTGCTTCACCCTTCATCTAACACTGAGGTACCAAGGAGTAAAGTTGTTGTCACAATCCATCCATCCATCCATCCATCCATCCATCCATCCATCCATCCATCCATCCATCCATCCATCCATCCATCCATCCATCCATCCATCCATCCATCCATCCATCCATCCATCCATCCATCCATCCATCCATCCAGCTTCTTGGAAAAAAGACAACTTCAGTTTTCTCTGTTCTGAAATTGAACTAATTTTGAGAAATATTCCCTTCTTTCACATCCAAGTGTATTCTCCATGATGCATTATTTTTTGGTAAAGTGAGTTGAGAGTGTATTGAGATGACGATGATGTGTGCTGAGGGCTGTAAAAAAATCAAACAGCCCTCTCTAATAGGTGTTTAAATGATGCCAATGTCTCCTTTTTTCTTTTTTTGCACACATAATGATCATCATTTTGGACTGAAAGTAAAACGCTTCATCACAGATGTGCTGCACATCTCAGTAATGCCACCAAAATACAAGATCAATACCAAACAGTGTGACTTATTGTTAGACGAACACGATGGTTGATGTTCTAATTTTTGTTATTGCAATTTCACACGTCTAAACTAATACACAAGTCTAAACCAAGTTACTTCATTCAGTTTGTTATAAAGCCAAAGAGGCAAATTTAGGAACAAATGCTCTTGACTCCAACGGTATTGTAAAGCTATTGATTGAGATTTTTTTTCTAAATAGAGATGAAGTTCATTAAAAAGGATCAAAGAAGATAAAATGAATTCTGTCCAGCTGTATGCTGACCTACGCCATGTTTTAAATGTCACTGTGGAAAACAGGGGGATGATGTGTTTATTATCTGTTTAGTTGGAAAAATAATTTAGCACTAAAAACCATTGATTTACTACAAAGTCGAACTGGAACATTTATTCTGTGTGAATTTGATTTTATGGATAATACGGGTTGCTGCACCCAAAGTGACTGATCATAAAAAATGTTTGGAAATTTTAGGTCAGAACTTGTTTTGTTTTCACATCAAACTAAAGCCAATGATGTGTTTTTCCACAGTGCCTCCCATGTTAACATCAACTTTTACAACCCTTCTTTGTGTGTTTTAGTTCATTTACAACAACCTGGTGAGTAATTTGACATTTCCCTGATCCCTGTGCTGTGGTTGTTTAATGGCCGGCTGCTAGGGATGACAATTACCGTCTCTGGAGGGACACAAAACAAATTAATGTGGGTGCAAACGAAACATACATGGAGAAATAAAGACAGATGATGGTGTTCTGCTTGAACAAACAGTTTACACAACATGATCGTAATGGACAATTTGGTAAATTCAGTGGGAAATTGCTGCGAAATGTTTTTATCAGATTCGGCAACACAAATTCTTGCACCATTGAATTGAATACATGTGCAAGGAAATTACGAACATGTAGCCCACAGGAGTTCACATGTACACAGAAATGTGAAAAAGATATTTTGCCCTCTTACAGATTTCCTCAGTTTGTTTGTTTGTTTTTGTTCATTTGTGAAAGTTTCGGATCAAACCAATTTTAACACAAGACAACCTGATCAAATACAAAATACTGTTTTTAAATCAAAATGCTTAAAGTTGCCCATACCAATCAGGTCCTAAGTAAAATAAATAAATAAATAAATACCCACTTGTTACATTATGTGATTAAGCACATTTTTTTGGGGTCAGTTCCTGTAGCCACACCATGTCCAAACTATAACATTTCATGGCTTGTTCAATCAAAATAATCTAAAATAGGCAGTGAAACAACACAAAGTAATCTAAAAAAATCTTAAAATACAACATCTTGATGCACTGACCTACAGAAATTGAAGAACAGATAAAAAACAAAGTCACTGACAGCATTATGGAGGAAGTGAGAAAACATGGAACAGTCATAAATCTTCCCATGAGTGGGTGTAAAAATCTCTCCAAAATTTTCCCCAAGAACAACATTTCGAGCACAGGAGTTTTCACCTCCTTCCGTTAAGAACAGCGTCCACGATTCAATAATAAGAAAAAGACCGCAAAGACGCCATGCATGAGACAGTTCGAAGACAAAACCCAATGCTGACCCGGTGCAAAAAGAAAAGCAAAAGCCTGCCAGTTAATTTCTTAAAACATCTTGCTGATGATTCTCAGCATTATTTGGGAGGTTTTCTCCCCGTTGCCTCTGGCATGAAACTAACGCAGTGGTTCAGAAACAGAACATCCTCTTGACGGTTCAGAATAGGAGTCTATAAAAGTCATTTAGATGTGATTGCCCCTTGCGTACGGGAAACTCCTCAGTGAGGTTGGGAGCATTTCCTCATATCTCACTATTGCCCAATTGGCCGCTGAATGAAAACCTTTCCTCCTTAGCTCCTACTGCTTTCTCTCTAGCAGATGCGCTGTTTTCCAATCTCTCTTTATCTTTCCAACTGATTTTGTGCCAAAAAATTCATTCAGGATTTTTGAAGCAGATAAGGATTGTTGTTAGTCTCCCTGATTTCTTCATCCATCCTCCCATTTTTCAGAGCACAACATTTAAACCTGGCGCAATGGATGTAATCTTTAAGCACTGGTTAAATAATGGAATAGCTGTTTTTAAGAATCTGTAAATTAGTAATCACTTCCCCTACTTAATGCAGCTCCAATCAAAATTTGGTCTCCCTTTAAGCCACTTTTTCAGACACTTGCCGGTTTGTGATTCTGTCAGGCAGCACTTCCCTCACTTTGAAACCCAACCTGAGCAGCACAGCTTTTATGAGCTTGTAAAAATGCCCCCTACCTCTAAAAAGCTAATTTCTCATTTGTTAATCGTTTCACCTTCTAAACACATAAAAGAGGCCTGGACTTCCGATAGGTGAGATTTCAGATGAGCCTGTCGAGAATTAAAACCCGACCCATCAATTCTAGATTGCAACCGATTCAATTCAAAGTTATCCATCGGCTACACTTTTCCAAATCTAAACCGTTTCTCTGTGTCTCGCAAATGTAAATCAGATGATAAGACTCTGGACCGTCTGTTTTGCTCCTGCCCTAAACTTATGGACTTCTGGAGCAAGACAATTCGATTTTATAGAAATGTTCATGGCAGACATCTGTCTGACTCCTGATTTGATAGTTTTGTGTTGCTCTAAATTTTATCTTACTCTTCCCATGTCTGCACAGAAACTCTTATGTTAGGTTTGGTTGTAACAAAACAGTTTATCGTGAGGGAATGGAAATCCTCGACTATTTCTTGCTTCAAAAAAGGTTTTAATGACATAATGTCCTGTATTTATCTTGAAGAAATTTGATACTCTTTGTCAGACAACCATCATGAGTTCCTTGATGTTTGGTGTCCTTTCAGTAGATATAAAGAAAAAAATGGGATAAAATGATTGTCTTGACCGTTTGGATTTGGTTTTTATTGTTATTGTCATTATCATATTTCTTTTTACTTACAATGTTTTATGGCGCACTGTTTGAAACACATTGTTTCCTGAACTGCCTGTTGCCCCCTTCGACTCTCTCTTGTGCTCGATTTAGGACAGAAAAGTTTGGATTTTTATCCTCTTTTATCACTACACCAGCAAGCTGACAGACTGTTTTGACTGTTTGGTCTAGTTTTTATTCATTTATTTGTTTATGATGTTGTTTTTTTTTTTTTTTTTGCTTTGGCTGTTCAATTCAGAGAAATTATGAATAAAGTATTAAAAAAAAGAAAGAAAAGGAAATATCAGTATCATTCCAGTAGTCAAACATGGTCGTGGTAATGGGGAGGTCTGGGGCAGCTCAGCTGCTTCAGGACTTGGAAGACTTTCTGTAGCATCGCAAATGTTGAACTCTGCCAAAACCCAGCTTATTCTTAAGGAGAATGTCCCACCATCATCATTCGAGACCTTAAGCTTAAGCACACTTGGATTATTCACCAGGATAAAGGTCCAAAGCACAGCAGGAACTCAACCCTTGAACGACATAAAAGAGAAGCGAAGTGAAGTTTTTGTGGTGGCGTGGTGTGTCTGGATTTGACTGCGGTTGACATGCTGACATGAACATAAAACATTAATTAACTGCCATCATACCCCACACTGCAAATGAATGAAAAACAATTATGAAAAAAAAAGAAAGAAAGCTGTGACAAAATTTTTCCAAAGTGATGTAAAAACCTTATTCCCAGTTAGCCTAAGTTTTTCATGGTTCCTCTTTCTGCCAACGGTGTCACAACCAGTTATAAAATTTCAATGACAATGACTTTTTTCTCATATGATTGGTTTGGATAGCTTTGTTCCTTAATAACTTTCATCAGCATTTAAAATCTACATTTTGTGTTTTCTAACCTTGTCTGTGTCAGACACTAAAAATGCAATGCATATGTGGCACGTAGGCCATGTTGACGAAGTAGTTGAGGTGAATTAATACTGTTTTGTGTTTTTGTGTGTGTTGTTTACTAGTTGTGTGGCAGTTTGACGTGGTTGTGCAGGGGATCAGCATCGCTCCACCATTGCTAGGAGATGATGGTTATGGAACTGAAGCTGCATGTTGTTTTTTTGTTGGCTGTGTTGTGATCCTGCTAACGGAGTTACTTTGGCTGCGTTCACATTGCAGCCTGAAATAACTCAAGCCGTGACCGCTCACACTGCTAAACATATGCAACCTGCATGTGTTCTGCAGCGTGAAGGGGCAAACGACCTGAAAGTGTCCCGCATGCGCAGGAGAGGGCGCAATAACAGCGATCTCTGTGTTCTTCCAACAGCAATAAAAAGAAGTAGTGCTCAGTGTTTGTCAAAGTAAACATGGAGGTTAACGGTGAAGCATAGCGTACCTATTTCAAGTAGTTGTCCACCTGAGCTGCATGTTAACAACTTAATCCTCATTATAGTCCGTCATGGTTGCGCGTATCAGGAGGCAGAATGGTGACATTTGTCGAGTATAAGTGACGTTCCGGTGGGATGAATGCGACCTGGATACGCATCCGCATTTGAATCGGATGTGTATCGGATATGCAAGTGGCCTGGGTTGCATTCGAAAAGAATCTCACCTGTGCTGTTCAGACTGTCATGAAAAGATCACATGCAGGTCGCATTACGTCAAAAAAATCGGAATTGGGTCACTTCAGGCTGCAGTCTGATGCACAGCCGATCCGATCCGAGGTATTGTGCAGTTAGGTAACCATGTTAGTACCAGACTCAGGATGAAGCAAAAACATGTCAAATGCATCTCACAAAATTAATTTTATCCTACGTCACCATCTCTCTCTTGGTCATGTCCAACCTTGTCTCTGCTTTCCTAAAGCATTGAAGTAAGAATCAAAGACAAGGCACAAATCCTGTAACTGTGCCTTCCAATGAACTGAGAGAAGCTTTTCCTCTACAAGCTGACAGGGAATCATTACAAGATTAGGCAAGTCATGTCTTCTGAATCAACAACAAAAAACCCCCAAAAAAGAATTGTTTAAAGCCGCACGCTAAGATAACCATTCACTATGAATAATCACTACAAGCTGGTGGAACAAACAGTTCAAACGTGTAGTGATTAAGTTGACAGACTTATTAGAGGGCATCAATAGCGCTGTGTAAGGTTCCAGTTACTGGCATTTAATCAGCCAGAAAAAAAAAAAGGAAAGAAAAGCATGATAGCGTTCACATCTTGTCGTGTTGTCTCTAAACTTAAAAGATCTCGGACATCAATAGTGCCTGCAGGAGAATGAAAACATTCCCGACAGGAGCCAGTCCAGACTGCAGCGAGTCTGCTTCTGATAGATCGCTGCTTGGTGAGTTAATGTGCTTCTTCTTTGAGGATTTGGCACAGACCATCTGCAGACCAAACACAGGACTGTGAGACGTTAAAACTGACTTCATCCAAGCCTAAACAGTAAACGCTGTGCAGATAAGTATTAGATGCACCGACGATGATGAGGGAAAACGATGTAAACGCCCCTCACGGAAACATTGTCGTGACAGCGACGGCTTCAGGAGAGAATTTGAGACGTTATAAAGTTGTCCTTTTATGTTTTTGAAGGGACTGGACTGGATTAAACAGACCATGTATTAAAACAACCGATCCATTCATAAGTCTGTGGTGTAATCCCCGCAAAACCTTTCTCAGCAGTTATAATAAAAACTTGATAGGAGAAACTTTTAGCCAATGTGTTAGCAATCGCTTCTGGCTGAGATTTTGATGTGAATCTATAAATGTGGATGGAAGTGTCCCTCCTAAACAGATAGCCCAGATGCTTTGAAGTGAGGTTCAACTAAAAGACTGTTGGAGCAGTCGACAGATCTCTATTTCTCATCCTCATCAGTATTCACAGACTAGTTTCTGTGACTAGAAGCTGATTATTAGTCCAAGTGAAATGAAGATGTAAGTGGATTTCTATCGCCAAGACAAATTCTGTGACCGGTTAATTAAGCTGTTTGCATTTCAGAGTTTGGCTTTGCTGACTATGAGCAGCAAAAAAGCCTAATGTTGTGCCCTCACTTTGTGTAAAAACACATTTATTACGAGTGACTGAAGCTAAAAACCTGCCAGATTTCTACCATGAAAAGCTAAGACAAATTAAATCTCGTGTTGCATCTCTCATTTGGCTTTGTTTCTTTTCGCTCTTGCACGATGCTCAAGTTGAACAGTTTTGAGGTGAGTAACAAGCTCTGACTCCTGAGAAATGACCATATAGTTCCACTCTTATGTTACAGCAGTTTAGTCCGGGAGAAACCAGTCTTGATTTATAAAAAGTGAGGATGTTAATCGAGTCAATTATGGAAAGTGAGCGTTTAGCAACCGAATCCTTACATGAGAACTTGACTTATGGAAATCTGGGCGTTACGTACAAAAGTACTTTCACAATAACAAGTGGAGTTCAATCAGAGCTCGAAGCCAAACAGAGTCATCCCCAATGTGTTCAGAATGAAGTCATCATGCTACGAAATCACACAAAGCCACTCAATATAAACAAATTAAACTGCTTTAGTGGATCAAGCAATAAAGAAGCAAAATTAAAACCTCGCTGTGAGAGAACAGTCTGTGTTTTGTCCGAACTTGGGCTCACTTGGTCTTTTTCTTTAAAAGCAGAGCGGACCTGTTGAGTGATGGGACCCATACAGTAAATGTCACATTCAATGAGCTTTAGTTGGCCCGTTAGCTTGGCAGAACAGGGGGAGCGGAGCCAAAGAGAAGCACACAACATGCAACCAAAAAGTCCTGGAGCATCAAGATAATCGTTCAGGTACAAAAGCTTGACAATTACTTCATGTTTTTGGACCGAACAGGCTTGCTCACCAGTCTAAAGAGATATTTTCAACGAGCTTAATAAATGCCAAGCAAATTTCACTGATTTGCATGATGAACTGATCTGACTGGAGCCAAAGGAGACAAATTGGCTTCCAGCTGCACTTAAAAAAGCTTACAGAGCAAAGCTACATCAATGGAGAATCTATTTCCCTGGTTTCATACAAACAGTTGAGCGAGGAACTGTGAATGGGCTTCACTAGCGCCAGCAGTGATGCAAAATGAATGGAGGTGCTGAGAGAAAGTGACCAGCAAGACACACAAGAACCTGACTAAACTAAAAACTACATATGTAAAAGAGAGTTTAAACCACACTGGTCAAACTCCAGTCCTCGAGAGCTGGTGGCCTGCAGCTTTTTGATGTGGACCGGACTTTGACGTCTCTGGTCGAAAATAACGGCAAGAGGCAGAAATTATAAAAGACCCTGAGAATCTTTTATAAGATTCTCAGCAATAAGAATGCAAGTTCATCTTTTGCAAGTTCAAAAGATAAACTTGCAAACAAGCATCTAAAATAATCCAAAACAAAACCAACTGAGACAAAGAGCTGTGGATCGCAGCAGAAGACGTTAAACAGTCCTGAGCATCATGCAACCACCGCCATGTTTGACTGATGTTATTTCTGAAACACTATTAAAATATTTTCTCAAAAGCATTTGGGATCATTTACATGCGAGATCAGTTTGGGTTATTATTATTACCCTTTTCCTACCGATAGATGATTGTTGCAGAAAAATGTGGTTAACCGGTTAATTTAACACAAGGGTAAATAAAATCTGAATTTGAAAACTGTATTTTACTTTTTCTCAGTTTATCTTTGTCCAGTGTTAAAAGTTGCATAAAAATTCAATTGTTCCAGTGTGACAAAAATGAAACAAATTAAAATTCTGCAGTGTTTCAGGGAACCAGCAAAACAGACACCGAGTAGCATGGGAGGGGGCACACATATTAACGAAAAACACGCCAGATGTTTCCTCTAGGACTATAACTCATTTATTCTTGTCGATGGAAAGCTTTCAGACAGGTCTGGCTTCACACCGCAATTCTGAATTTCTCAGACATAAAGAGGTGTTTTCTGGCCAGGAGAGTTGAATGGGTGTTAATGAGGTTCATGTTACTCACAGATAATTTACCCTTGGACGGTGCACAGAGGCATTTTTGTCAGGTTAAAGTGCACGCACAGATGGATCTACTTTAAGCCTCACAGAAATGTTTGATAGAGATGGATTCAGTATTCGCTTGAGATCAAAGTTGTGCTCCAAAGTCAGTATTGAAATGCTTTGGCTCTTCTTTTTTTTTTTGTGCCGCATATTTAACCTGACAGCAGCTCAAAATTTCAGCTGAAACATGGAAGGCAACAGATGAATGTTGTAGAAGAGGGCGAGATAAAAGAGAGACGACGCAATCTTCCAGCTGACAGCAGGCAAATTATTCACCACATGGGCTGATTAAAAGGGGCAACTGGAGAGAGGAGAACTTTAATGTAGGTTCCCTAAATATTTATTTTGGGACAATTACAACATTTCAGGAAAAAAAAAAAGGAGTGGGGACACTGGAGGATAGGGAGAACAAACAGCTGCGACTCTTAAGCTGATAAATAAAAAGGAAGAAAGATGGAATCCACGGCAGCATTTATAGCTCGGATGATTAACATGTTTTCCATTTGGAGGTTGAATAACTTCAAGACTCTCGGCCAAAACACAGACTGAGAACCAATCAAAGCAACGCAAATAGAGGAGGGAAAACATATCTTGCGAGCTGAATGACAGTGGGAGGAAAAGGCATGCTCACAGCCTCGCTCTCTTCTTCCTCTCTGTCTAAAACAGATAAGGTGTGACTTCGAACTGCACTCGGAGCCACTTTCTCATATCTGCAACAACAGACTATCTAGTCAAAGCTTTCTCTGCGACCCTTGCGGCGAGCTGATCTGCCGAGGGTGTATTCAATCTGTGTGTGGTTTCTCTGAACAGAAAGAGAGGCCAGCTGGAAGCTTCTGGGTCTGACATTTTTTTTAAGGATGGGATCTGGGGCCAAGTGAACATGCACATACACATGCAAAGGTGTGTGTAGGAGCCAGTTCAGCTATGGGAGATACAATAAAATGCGCAAACCCATGAGAAACGAGCCTGAGTAACGAACCACCGCAATAAAATTCAGCGATAGATTGCCCAACATGACAAGAGGCGAAAGGCCAGGATTATTATCTGGTGCAGGAGTCACTTTTAGATCCAATAACAAATCTTTGGACACAGGCGTCTGGTCGGAGGAGCAGAGATCTTCACTTTTATTTTTTTCTAAAACTGCAGCAACAGATGTTTGATGCAAATGTGAAGCAAAAAATAATGACACTACTTGCATTCACTGCCTTTTTTCAGCTTGCTACTGCTGATCTGTCCTTTTCAAAAATACATTTCAAAAAGCACTTCCATCAAACTAAACTTTAACTTTTATTTCACAGGAGCATACATTAAAGTGCACTTTAACAAAAAGTAAAAATAAATAACATGAATATACATGAGTTCAAAATGAAAAGCTTTAATTTGATCACCTTAAGCTGGAAATGTTTGTTTAAAATAATGCATAAAGTGTGCCTGTGCTAAGTCTGTGACCGCTGCAGCCCAAATTCCTGCAGAGTTCACCTGTTGCACACTTACCTCCTTGAAGAGAGGACTGAATCAACCCTAGGAGGACGACTCCACAGACGAGCAAGAGACTGTTTCTGTCAGCCATCTCTCTCCAGAATGCACCACCCCTCTCCAGATCAGCTGGTTTTATTCTCTCCCAGCTAATTACCTCTTCCCCGAGGTCTCAAAGAGCGGACAAGTAGAGTGAGAAAGGTAAAAAGATACGGGGGAGACGCTGTGTCATAACAAGAGGGGAGACGACTCTGCTTTTTCCCCCCACTCTGAGTCTGGTGTTGCTGTTTTTATTCTGGTCACTGCTGCCAACTGCTGAGACGTGGCTGCCAGCGAGGAAAGAAAAAGAAGAGGGGAAAAGACACACACACACACACACACACACACACACCCACACCCACGCACCCCCCACACACACGCCCTGTCTCATGCACGGACACACACACACAACCCCTGTGCTCCCAATCCACAATAAATTGAACTGTCAGCCAAACATTTGCACACAGAAATATCTGTACTAGTCGGACTGAATATAAAAGAAGAGCAAACTGCATACCAGAATAACAATTAGTCTGTTATGGTTCTCATTACCGTCTCCTGACAAGCAGTAAGAAAACGTTTCTTACTGTTTTTTATGTTTTTTTATTTTTTACTACAAGTGACGAAAGATAAAATAAAAATTAAAAAACACTGAGAACAAGGCATTGCAGCGTGAGCAACTCCATAAATAGCTGAGAGAGGTTTAAAAAAATCCCCAAAAAGAACACATTTGGCAGCAAACAGTTGACACAAAGGAAAACAAAAAGAAACTGCATTGGAAATCTTGTAACGGCAAACGATTAAGGCAGTTTTTCCAACAGAACATTTGATGACAAAACATGTACCTAGTTATTAGGTTTTACAGTCTTAAAATTCTCCAAATCATTAAGTAGCATGATGTAAAGATGGCTTCTGATTCATTTCACAGTTTTTATGCCATCTGGACTAAAATCAGTTTCACTTCCAAAAATGAAACATTTAAACCTCCAAAATTAGACTATTTTATCCTGGGTTCTTTAAAGAAAAACCTGTGACTTGTGGTACCTTTATTCTGCAGCTTAAGCGCTTTCCTCGGCATAAAACCATGCAAATTTAAAACTCACATTTTAGTGGCCATTTAGGATAATCAATGCTCATTTTTTGAGTAGCTGAAATGCAAACAGCTGCAACATGTGTACTTATATCAGCCATGTAAACAAACATGTGGCGGGGTTTAGTGAGTTGCTAAGCAAACGCTAGCTACTTGACTCTGTTTTGATAAGACTTGTTGATAATTTTGGTCGTAACATATTTCAGTGCCCTTCCAGTAAACCGTGTAACATAGAACCTGCTTTGACAACAATTATAGAATCCATTCTTAACATTCCTTAGGTAACAGCTTACTTGGATTAAGGTGGATCATTTTAATCCAGCTGTAGTCCACTCACTAACCAAACAGCATTGACAGTAACCCAGATCCCAAGCTGAAGAGGAAAACCAACAAGAACACCTGCTTTGAGTAAATGAGGAAACACTGAGGATGATTTGTGATGTCCACAATTAAGTGATTTACTCTGGAATCACAAAGACACATCAAGGGAGGAGAAACTCTACAAAGACATCACACGCACCTCATTCTGTCTTGTGGTTTGAATTGGCAATGGGAAAACAACTGTATTATCTCAACCTATTAGGCCGGAGTCCCACGTTGACCAAATACAGTATGAATATGAGCACCAATGACTTGCACGGTGAAAACCGTAGTTGACACGCCGTCACTGACAGACCTGTCAGTGTCCGTCGGGCCGCTCTCCCTGGAGGCACATATTTAGGATTTCAACTTAGAGAAGGTTGAAGAGAGGTCCTTTTTACTGACGAGAGCCGCAGCCAAAAGTCATTACTCTCTCAGACACAGACCTGACGGACCAGACTGTTGCATGCGGCCTAATGGGTTCTGCTTTCCAAGACACACAGCATCCTTCATACCGGTGACGTTCGCCGCATTAATGTCTGCATTACCTCATGTTTGTTTCATTGAAGTTAGCTCAGGCATGTTGACAACGTCAGCTGTTAAAGGTTTGTTTAACGCGTGTTTTCACGTGAATGATGAAGCTGTGGATAGGCCAAATTTTTTCAGAAATTTGTTCCGTTTTTGTCGGCCTCTGTTGCAGAATGAGTTTGAGCTACACTTTTTCTCTATTTGTGAACCTTGAGAAAGCCTACATCTGAAAACCGAATTTAAAAAAAATAAACGACACCAAGGAAGACCTCATTGTGTATGCATTTCCTCAAACTTCATCAAACTCGGAACATAAGTTTTAATTGCTAATAAGCTGCAGATATCCTGCACCCTGGGATGCCGACTTAAACAAGTGAAATCATCTGTTTTCTGCTCTACAGTCTTCCATGACATGGAGGGAAAGGGGGAAAAAAAACACCCAATATAAGGAGAAAAACTCAAAAATTTAAAACAAAAGCAAATACCGTGTAAATATTTGAAGGCCTCTCAACTCTATGATTAAAGTAAATCATTAATTACAATCCAAACATGAGGAGGAGATTGACCTAATGCTGTATTATCCATGGTACTAGTCTTTCCATATTTGATTTAGGACCAAAAGCCCCAGCTGACCGGTCTGCTTGGGACGCAGAAGTGTATTCTGGATGGGACCAGTGTTTTCCTCAATCTATTTGCAAGCCTTACTGTCTATTTTAGCTAATGTCTGGGTTTTATCCTTTGGGCTGAGCTAACTGGTGTTTTTGCCAAAAAAGCAAAGAACATGGACTTTGGGGAAGGCTCAGAGAGAGGTCACATAGAACAAACTGTAATTAATAAAACAAATAACTACTTGCTCCGTATAACATTTAGGGTTGCAGTTTTCATATTCATGCAGTTACGTCACAGCAGTAATGTTTAAAAAAACAGAGCAAATTTTAATTATCGGTAGTTTGTTCCTGTTCTTCATTGTGCTTCTTGTATTAAATAGACAGCTACAAATATCTGTCACCAAGAGAAAGAGGGGAGTTCATGCAGCAAGAAAACATTTACTGCTACGCTGAATCAATCAGAATATTCATTCAGATGAGGTTCGAATTAGCAGCTCTTATTTTCTATTTAAATCAAAAGGAACAAAGTTGAACAGCAGATAAAAGGAAGATTAAAGGAAACTAGTTTTGAAGGAAAAGCTGCATTGACTGTGGAGATTGTGAATTTTGGGTTTTGTGCACCAATTTTGACATCTGACAAAGTCCATTTAAAGATAATTTATGTGATAAAACTGTAACTTTCTTTTAACCGTGAATGTACCCAACATTTTATTTTTAAACCAGAATATGAACAATGCGATGTTTTAGGTATTGAATTTCTTGGCTTATTGTCAGTATCATTTTTCTGTTTTTAATATTTTTACTCTAAATCCAACTTACCTTACCTTACAGCTGGATAATAACAGCTGATTGACGATGAATTGGATTTCTGTCATCGGTGAAAGGTCACTAAAAGGTCAAATATGAAGTATTGTAAATAAATCTTAAACCTTAAACTCGTAAATATGATTGATTTACAAAACAATTACTTTGGATTTTAGTTTTTGGAGAAGATAAGACGGCTTTATTCTCCAAGAGCAAACAGATTTTCCTCTCACATTTGAACTCATCCCATTGGAGTTCAATAAATTCCAGTGGTAACCGTAGTTACAGCAGTGGTTTCCCAGATAGAGGTCAGGACACCACTTTGGGTCAAGAAACATCAAATGGGGGATCTTCTGGGTGCCAAATACATGTTTAATTAATTACTCAGCAGAATTTCAACTTGACGGCTGCAGGAGAAAAAGGACATTCCGCAGATCTCAGAAATCTGGATTTATGGTGCATTTAAATCTTTTTTTAATTGGCTTATTAGCTGTCTTTTATTATTCAAGCAGTGATTTTGTGGATCAGAAGCTGAAATGTTTGAACACCACTGAACCGCTGATTTATGAGCATCTTTACCATAAAATGTTGTGCCAAGTTTCCCCAGTTAAACTGAAATCATGAGAACAATTCAGCTGCAGAGTTATGTTTACATAATATTTGCTCCAGCAACAGACTTTATATTATGAAAGATATCAAACAGTAGGAGGTGATGCAGTAAAAACTCCTGGTCGGAAGATTTTGTTTGGTTGTAGCCTAAAATTAAAATTTTGGGGACATTAAACCATATGAAAACAAGGTTCAGGACAAAACGGTTAAATTGGGTCAGACGTGGGCGGTGCAGCTTTTATCTGAATTTGTCTTTCCTGCTTGAGAAATAGTTGGCTTTGCTGCAACAGGGATTCTTTAGGTCAAAAGTCAGTCAGCCTCTAGTAGGCAGTGATGGTCTGTTTATGCATAGCATTTTTAATACCAGTTTGATTTGGTCACTAATGGCACTGAGGACAAATACAAAACGTAAGGCGAGAAACCTGGAAACCTGCAGAGGGTGAAGACACAATGAGGCACCAACCAGAACCAGACAAGGTCAGTTAAAAGCTACATCATGTTAGGAGAAAAAGATCCTACTACTGTTCTAAAACCCCCTTTTCAGGCTTCTGAGAAACCCATGTATGGTGAAAAATGTGCCTCAATGAAGAAGTTCAAAGGTAAACAGAAATCCAGGCAGCACAGGTGAGCAGAAGAACAAGGAGCTCAGACACTGGCAGCAACTGGAACCAAAACACGAGGAGACAAGACGCAGTGACACAACAAAATGACACACGACAAGGATCCAACAGGGAGCAGGTGACACAGGTGGAGTTAAATGCACAGAGGGAAATGAAGGAAACAGTCAAGAGGTAGACAGGACAACACAGGAACTAAATTTACTACAAAACAACTCAGAAACTCAAATCCTTACACTTACAAGCTGTTGAAGGATATTTAATATCCAACACTGACCTGAATGGTAG
The DNA here is from genome assembly GCA_010277075.1 of Poeciliopsis retropinna. NCBI lineage: Eukaryota > Metazoa > Chordata > Actinopteri > Cyprinodontiformes > Poeciliidae > Poeciliopsis > Poeciliopsis retropinna. The sequence continues at coordinate 11,563,210 of VMRM01000002.1, read as the reverse complement.
GGGGGTAAAAAAAAAAGCTGATTTTAAGGAACAAAAAGCAATGTCTTCAAATCTCCCACAGCCCCAAAGGGACTCCCCCTCATGTGCGACGTCCCAGTGGGGTCAAGCTGACCTCCCAGACGCTTTTACAAGGTTTTTTCTTTTTTGTGGTTTCAGGAAATAACAGGACATCACCGTCGCTTCCTTCTGTCTTCTATTGCCTGAATTGATCAAAACGTAGCTCAGGTCTGTGCTTTCAGTTCCAATGACAAGTTGCAACAAAACCGTATTCGCTAATTCTCTACTAAATAAAAAATGATCATTTTAATTGTATGTTCAGTCGGCCCTCAAACTCATCCACATTGCTGAAGCGAACCAGCCAAAGTGAAGGCAACGTTGTGTGTGAAAGTTACAAATGAGGCATTGCTACAACAACCAATTATGTTCTGAATGTATGTAAATGAAACATACCCTGGTCTGAGCTCACTCTTGTAACACTTATTCACACCATATGGACATCATGTCATATATAATAAATACGACATCTGTTCCATGCACTGAAACATGAACTGATTTGGTTCTCTAATGGCCTCGGAATTAAACAACCAGCACATTGATACAAGTGCTGGTGTTTTCTTGTATATTTCTTGCATCATGAGGAAACTCACCGTTTTAACAGCATGCATATGTGCTACTATTTGTACAAAGAACCTTTGTTCAGAGGGTAAGTGTTTACATCTCGGTGTGGGGTGCTGCATTGGATCAGCCTTGATACCATCATCATGCAATAATCACAGAGCAATTCTGGTTTGTTCCAGCGGAGGTGCCGTGCTGTGCCAAATACTCTTACTGACGCTGACACTAAACACAGCTCTGAGGTGCATTTACTCTATTAGTATTATCAAAAGACATGCGGAATATAAGCCACAATAGTCTCACCACAATTGAAGCTCCTTTGTCTTTATCTTTTTACACAGCAGAGTAAAAACCATCCTGGCCTGTGGTGTCACCATTATACACAGACATGAGCATTGGCTTGCCTCCAAAGGGTGATGCACGACCAGATCACGATCCAGATGTGGTTGCTCTGCTCGCGAGCATTGCTCCGAACATGAAGCAGGTTCCAGTGAACCTCAGATCCAAGCCCGGGAACCCGGGGAAAACTGATGAGCTCGGTGAGGGCCAGACCAGGAAGCAGGGTGACTCATGTTTGGCACAGAAATCAAACCTTAGGAGCACAGTGCAGTGGAGGCACTCAAGCAAAACATCCAAGTCCTTATAAATCATTTTTACTCAGACTTTGGTAATGATAATAAATTTCATAATGCAGGTCTGAGCTCCGCATGCAGTTTGAGCCAGGCTATGGATTTGGTTACATATAGTGTGAAATAAAGCACAGATTTGTCGGTGAGCCTCTGCACTCAATTATCTTAACAGGAGCATTGCCCTATCACAAACTCACAACATCAAATACAACATTAACATTTTAAGGTGGGGATTAAAGAAAAAATGTCTTCTTTATCTAATTACAATTAAACAAACAAAAAAAAAACATCCTGCTTTACCAATTGAACAATAGATGCCAATAGAAATAAGTATTTTAGTTTGGAAAAGGTTTGACCTCTTTACTCCCTAATGGCTAATCTGATCCCATTTGTCTGAGATGTCAGTCTGATAAAAGTTTACTCCACCCTCCACTGTACGCTGTGAGTTTTTTTCAGGGTTTCTTGCATGTTTGTCCTGGTTGAAGTCGCCCCTCAATGAGATCAACACATCTTTGACTTGTCCAACCAGTTTCCATTCCTGAGTTCGAGGCCAATACTTATTTATGTTGGGTCATTATCATATTGCAGAGTCCAGCTTCAGCTTTAAATGAGCTCACATTTTCCTTAAGCACACTCTGATTCATGGTCAAATCAACGTTGGAGTCTACGATGGGGAGCTGGCCGAGTTCTGCAGCAGCAAAGCTTCCCCAAACCATGAGACTTTCACCTCTGTTACTCACAGTAACCGTTGTTAGAAAAGGAATTACAAAAGCCTCCATGACCTCTGCCCCCACCATCAGCATCACCAAGCTCACAAACGGCATAAAACAGAAGCCGTACAATTTTGAGATATAAATCTGAATACACCAAAAAGCTTCTGGTTTCCCTCTTACTTCAGGATGCCAGGTGGATTTCATCTTCGCCAAGATTAAGTTAAAGTTGAGCCTCTCTCTCAAAATGTTTTATTTTTTCAAATAATCAAGGTTTCCAACTTGGCAAACACTTAGTGGTGGCTTAAATTAAAACCACCACTAAGGTTACAGTCAATCCTCAAAATCTGCACAAATGCTGCCTCCGAAATGCCACAAAGGAATTGTGAATATTCCCAATTCTCCCCTGGGTAATTTGATAATAGAAAGGTATTTTGTAAATGTCTCTTATTATTTTTATTCATGGGGAAATAATTATTCAAAAAGTGTCTATTATAGTGAACACAATTTCTGAATTAGCGGAAGATTTATTTTAGATTTTATTGTTCAGTTCTCATTTGGAACATTAGTTGCAATAACCAGGGGGCACTTTACTGCCAAAAGTCTGGAGGTTACATTTTCAATTTGAAAGCAGGATTTTATGTCTTTGCTCTCAAAACTTTCAAATATTCTATTTTCTCCACTCAAATGTATGCGAGTGGAAATCAAATGTGCATTCGCAAACATCTCTTCCTTGTTTACCTTATTTTTTTCTTTTTTGTTTTTTTTGCTCTCTCTCGGATAGAGGAGTGTCGTCGCCTAGCAACCATTTCAGCCAATGGTCAGTGTTCCTCTGGGTGGTGGCTGTTAATGGGTGCAGGATTTTTTTATTTTGTAAAACTAAAAAAGCGGTCAGCCAACCGACCGAATACCATTTGTGCACCCAAAAGCCACTGAACATCCAGAGCACTGAGGGTTGTGTTATTTGGCTGCAGGAAAATTCAAACTGTGATTTTCATTCAATTTATAGAAAATGGAATGTTTAGGCCATGTTTACAAAAATATCTAGAAATTTAATGGATTTTCATGCTGCACACTCACATTGTACAGCTATAACACAAACTACATATGAACTTCATATGTAGTCTTCATATGAACTTTGTCTGAATTTGACTTGGGAGGAGATTACACTGACATGAAATTAATTTCATGTCAGTGTAATCCTCCCAATTTGCTCCAAATATAATTTATACATTTGTGCTTCAACTAAATGTGTTTGGTGTAATAAAGTCCATCGGGGTAACATTTGTTGTGAATTGGCCCCACAATAAACTAATCTAAACAGAACAGAATTTCCCATTGCCTCTTTTCTGTCTGCGAAAAAGAGTAAAAAAAACACAATATATGTGCTGGCAGTAGAAGCCAGTGTTGATTGGGAAAGAACAGCGATGTCTTCATCTTTTAATAATATTTGATACCTGTCTTATCAGAGAGGTTCTCAGGCTGGCTTTGGGACTCTGGGACAGAGAAGTTCAGCAATGTGACACTGAAAGAGAAGCTGTAGACAGTGTTATTCATGGGCATTATAAACTGCTGATGAAACAACTTTTCATCAGGCCAGATGGCATCCAGCTAAGGAGAAATGCTTAAGATACCACAACGAATGAGTGAGATGCTAACAACATGCTGTGGCACAAAAGGCCACGGGAAAAATGAATTAAAAAAGGCAAAAACGTGCATCTCACTGACTTAAAAGACAGACGCAAAGTCAAAGAGTGACAACACTTCAAATACTTCCTGCATTAACAGATCAAAGTTGCATTTGTAAAAAAGCTTTCTATTGTTGCAGCTCGTCAAAGATCACTTCTCATGATTTAATTAGCTCCAGTGGCCCTCATTTCCGAAAGGTACCCTAACACACTTCCTTAACACAACTTCCTGATGTCACCATAACAAAAGTGCTGGGAATAACTTGGAGCCCAAGAGAAGGGAGTTCCCATGCGATAAGTGCTAAGTGGCATATTTTGTGTGGAAACATAAATCAATAGCTGGACTGATGAAGCGGTGAAGTCAGTGGGTTCTCACACAAAGTCAGAATGGGGCTCAGGATCGAGAAGGTACTTTACAGAAATCTGCATCTGAACTTTGTTTTTCTACTGGGTGGCAGGGCTGGGAAAATAAAATCATGTGTTCTGGATACAAGCACGTTCTTCATATTTTAAGGTAACACGCTTTAAAAAAGTTTAATACAAAAAAACTTGTTTAAACTCCAAATGGGTTGTTCGGAGATTGAAACCTCACGTTCACCATTCACCACTTAAAGATCTTATCCAAGTTTACAACCACAAGAAGACAGAGTTTACATTCATGTTTCACTTTTTATTAGCTACATACAGTTAGTTGATGATTTATTGTAAAGACCTTTGGGAGACAAACAGACCCACAACGCTGTACAGACTGTAGTGCTTTTTCACATATCCATCATTTGTTTCACCCACCTGAGGATTTTGTGGCAAAAAAGAAAAATCTTAGTTTCTTCTGACTACAGCACAGCTGCAGTTAAAGATCCATTTGGGAAACTTTGGTATTCTCTAAATTAACCTGCTCAGCTGCTGATTACCTTTATTCGGAGTGTGCCATTTCTTACTAACTGCACAGTATCTTATTTATGTTGTAAATCTGTCCTTTCTGTACAGTCTCTAAATCTTATTTCTCTATCTTTTCTTACCCTTTTGTGACTGCGCATACAAAAATTTAGGCATCACAACAACAAAAAAAAGGATAAAACCGTATATTTAAAATAAATAAAAAGATAAAAATGACCTAATAAAATAACCTTTGGGTTTCATGTGAATGCTGCAGTAAAATGTAATGCTTTCACTTCTGCCTTTCTGCACATCTCTGGGTTGTTCCAGAGCTGAGGAGCACAGAAACTAAATGTGATTAGTTCTGGTTCTGGAACAGTGAGTGAAGTGTTTGACAGCCTAAGGGACCTGCATGGTTCCTACCTGACCAGCAACTCTGAAAAGGATTCAGTTACAAGATTGTTCAGTGCATTATAGACTCATTTTAAATACATTGTTTGCCTACTTTGTGGTTTTTAACTTTATTAGTTCTGGTTGAGTTTTTATTTATTACCTCTAATTTTTTAGGACCAGAAACAATGACTTCTGTTTTTCTGTATTATACTGGAGGAAATTCTGACCCATCTAGTATTGGATGTTTTGGAGACACCCAGTGACTGAATGGCCAAGTGATGACATGCAATATTTAAGTTGTATGTCATCAGGACAATTGTTGTACTGCAAATTCCTATAGTGGCATTGAATAAATGTCGTTTTTTTTCAAAATAACTTCTGCAACATTTTAGCACAGTACCAAGCATTCCCAGATAATATTGTGATCAATAAAGTTGTTATAATCAACAAAAAAATAACAGGAAAACATTTTCTACTGCTGTCTGATGTTTATCTTCAAATTTAAAGATTCAAAGATAGACTTAAGGTACAAAGTACACAGAGGATGTTCTTACCCCTCAAAACAATTTAATCTGACCATATTTTTTTTTAAACCTCCATGGATGTAATGACTGTAGTAATAACTAATTAGAGGCATTTCTTCAAATGGCACAGACTGCTCTGCATCAATATTACAGAAAAAGATACATCAATTTAAGATTAAAAGGAGACTTAATGACACTTAATGAGAAATAGGAGCATGAATAATGATGACTAAATGATGGCTATCAACCTTAAACAAGCAGAAATAAGGACAATATAAATACTTCAGTAAGAGGTGAAAAGTATCCACTATCATAGTTTTCCTTTTATGGAAAATAATTAAATAGAAAGAGGACTGACACACTTTCCAAGACACCACACTCTTATCACATAACTTCTAAAATAGAAAACCTATTATGGGTTTGAATCCCTTCCTCTTCATCACAAATGAGAACCACTAGGATTCTGTTATGAACATAATTAAATATAAATTGACCTAAACTTTAGCAAAGTCTGGTTCTTGTGAAAGAACCAACACAGAATTGTGGATATTTGTGAAGTGGGACATAAATAGTTCTCACAAATGTTTACTACCCTCAAAGAAGTGGGACAAGGCAGTTGTTCACATTATGCTAATATTTTATTTCAGGTTAACACATAAAAAAATGTGTTTGTTGGGTTTAATTAATTCGTTCTAATAAGGATAACATGGTTTAGTCACATTTTTACCCTAACAAAATAATTTTATTTTGTGTGAACACAACAAAATTTTAAGTGAATTAGCACACCGATACCTCTTCTGACCATAAGGGGGAAGTCGTGCGACAATAAAACTGCACGAAAAGAAAAACCAGTTTAAACCAGATTAGTCTGGCTGTTCATCCAAAGGCTACGTCAGTTAGCCCGCCACTTTCCGAGCTTGAAGTCCCTTTTCACATGAGGTGAGTGCGTTTGTAATCCACTTCCTTCACTTTGTTTTACCCTGAACAAATCCAATTTAACCAATTGCCTTCAAAAGTCTTATAATTACTGAATAGAGTACAGCTGTGTGTTATTTAATCGCAGTATAAATCCAAATGGGCTGTTCTGCGGAAGCTCTCAGAGGTTTGTTAGGTAATGTTCACACAGCAGCAGGTTTTCATGCTGCAGTCTGAGGTTTTGTTTTCTAGTGAGGCTTCAACCCGGCTTACAACCCCAAAAGCCCCCTTAAGGAGAACATGAAAACAGAGATGCAGAAGGCATCCATCTTCTTGGTAATAAGCTAATTTTGACACAACTAGAAAATTAACCACTTTATTTCTCAGGACTTCTGGTTTATCCCTCAATATTGACAAATGTGAGTTTATGGCTGTTAAAAACTGTACAAAATCAGAGATATGTAATATTCCTGTAATAGAAGAGGTATGTTATCTAAAGGTTTTGCTAACAAAAGGTCAAAACCAGACGTGCAGTCATGTGCAAAACCCAAAATACATTAAATCAGAGATTTATATTTGAAAGAAAGGATTTTATTTGCTAAGGCAGAAGGTGTTTCAAGATCAACATATGCAGGTTTACCACTACACCTCACAGATGACATATTAAAAATAATTGATGAAATGCTCTAAGTTTGCATGGAAAAACAGAACACACTATCTGGAGAAAGCTGCTGTGAACGTTTATGAGAATGGCGGCCTTTACCACTTGTACTGGTAAAATCAATTAGATAAAACACATTTTCAAAAACCCAGTTTGGAACGTTATTCCTCTTCAACGTGGCATTGACCTTTTTCTCTGTCTCTATAAAAATATTGGCCTACTGCTTTATAGGTGGCATAGTGTGGGTTGACCAGTTATTCAACAGTGAAGGCCTACTGCTCACCTATAAACAATTTCTTGGAAATTATAACATTCTTGTTACTCTTAGAGCCCATGCCAAGGTCTCTGAAGCCAACCCATATGATGTATGTACGCTTTTTAAAGGAAATAAGAGGATCGATTCTCTTACCTATCCATCCCCAGCAGATACAGTTATTTGGAAAATTTGATTATCTTATACAAGTCCTGTTTCAGAAGGACATTACGACACAAACAGCTGTTGTTATGCATTGAAACAACAGGTTTAATGGGAAAGAGCCTGGCTTCCTCCGAACAGATATTTGATTTCTAACTGGATTTAAGAAAGAAAAATATCCTACAAATTTATCCATAAAATCTATCCAGTTAAGATGTATAAATCCAGATTCAAGAAAGAATTTGATATTAACTATAATTTTTGTGATACCTGGCCTGAAACGGCTCTCCACCTGTTTTGGTATTGTCCATTTGTTAATTTGTTTTGGCAGAAACCATATAACCCTTTCACGATAAAATTGAAGCACACTTTGTGCTTTGTGGAAGAATGCATTGCTTGGCTTCTATGGAAAACACATACATAATTCTGAGTACCTTATAAATCTCATACCAATATTGGCAAAATATCACATTCATTGTAGCAAATACTCTGAAAGGAAGCCAAGCTTTGCTACTTTTACAATGAGGTCAAGTTTTATATTCGGACAATTAAAGACTGATAAAAAAAAAAAAAAAGGCATTTCAAACTATTGAAACATATAAAGCACTGAATGCTTTGGTAGCACCTGAAGCCCCCTTACATTTCTCTCTGTTCAGGATTTTCTGTTTGTTTTGTTTCTGTTTACATCGTCTTGATGGGTACAATTGTTTTTTGCAAATGCTGATGTATTGTAAATGGCATAATTGCAAAGAACTTCTGGAGAAAAAAAAAGAAGAAAACATAAGAATGGATGCCACTTCTATGGACCTTTTATTTTCAGCAATGGAGCCGACAGTATTGTCGGAAGATTATTGTGATGTGATTGTGATGCACTTCAGTAACACAGATTTCTTTCATAAGTTCATAATTATATTTTTCAACCAGGTCTGGATTTACCGCGTCTGTCTTTTTCTGTTGCAGAATATGAATATTGTCATTGATATGACAATGAGCATTGATATGCACATTGTCATATCAATGACAACAGTCGGATAAAATGTGACAGTTCAAGGTACGTTTTAAATTGGATATGTATTCGATTTTGTACCAAATGCAGAAGTAACACAAATCTAACTTTTTGGGGGGGGATAAAATGATTGAATTGGTGCCATTCAGACTGCCATAAAATCTACCAAAGTTGTATACGGGTCGCATTAACCTGCTGTATGAATGTAGTTTTAGAGAATATTAGTGAACAAACAATTGATCAAGGAACTCAAGAAACAAGTCAGAGAGAAAACTGTGGAGAGTCTCAAAGCAGATTCACATTATAAATCAATAAAATTTACAAGTTTGTGTTCAATCCATAATCCAAAAGTGGAAAGAGAATGAAACTACTACAAACCAACTAAGTTGGTAAGTATGTACTGATAGACCAGGCAAAAAGAGGTCAAAGGTCACAGCGAGTGAGCAGCTGAGATCCATTGTGTATAATAAGAGAATTTTGCGATCACAAATCAGGACTTTATGCAAAAGAGGCCAAAGTTATTGAATTTTTGAAAGTAAACCAACTAAAGTCCTGTTTACCACAAGCCACAGATCTGGTGAGATAAGACCAACTTTAAGCATTTGGCTTTTGTGTAAATAAGTGTTATCAATCGAAAATTAACACTATCCTCAGTGAAACATGATGGTGGCAGCAACATGCGCTGGTGACGCTTTCTTCACCAGGGAAAGGAGAGGCGGTCACAGTTAAACAGAACATGAACAGCATCAAAACCTGGGCTGCAAAAGATTTGAGACGGGTCTGAAAATCTGTGGCAAGACTTAAAAACAGAGGTTCTCAGATGCTCTCTCGATCAAATCGTTTTGGGCTTGAATTATTCTGGGTAAAATAGATATGTCGGCAGACGTAATCCAATACACTTGGATTGTAGGGAATAATGATGGATTCAGGGGGCTGAATACAAAAAAAAGCAAAAACATAAAAAGCCAAGTATTATTTTCCTTTCGTTTTGAAATCAGAGCTTGATGTGTTGTCAATTAAAACCAAATCCATTCAAAATCCCGATAAAGCACATTTGAGTTTGTGGTTGTAGCATGAGAAAATGTAAAAAGGTTGTGCTAAGTTGAGAGAGTAATCTCAACCCTTAAAGACCCAAACACAAGAAACCATGAAATGTCCTGCCAAAGACAAGCCTCTCTGGACACCTCCAGATGTCCTTCGTTCATGTCTTGACTCGCTCAGAGATGTTTTGGCACCACGAGGGGGACAAACTCTTTGCAAGGCAGATGGTCATATCAAATGTCTTCCTGGTTGGTGTAAGCACTGTAGTATATCAAGGGAGTCAAGTTTTACACACATTGTTAAAGGATTGGAGTGTTAGCATGATATAGTGGAGAAATAAAAGCAGCACCTTGTAGGGATGGATCAGTCCAAACAGGAGAACAACGATACTCTCCTTAAAGTCAGAAACACACGTGGATAAATCAAGTCTAAAGAGGGTTTAATGTCTTAACGTTTGGCTTAATTCTCAAAATGCCATACATTTCATTCCACCCTTCCCATTCTGTGATAGTTCCAGTTTGCTGAGTTGAAGATTGTGAAACCTGCAGCCCTGTTGTTAATTATGACCCATGTTCTCCTGTTGCTTTGCAGAATTTATGCTATGTTCAAGAACTACGTTGTGTACCATCAAGCATATGAAGCTCCCCTCATAACTGAATGTTTTCCTTCCTGAAAGTTAATGTGCTTTCATATATTTGATTTAGACTTTTTATTTGTGTACCGTCACGCAGTGAAATCATCTAAATTGTTGTGTATTCCTTACAGTAAGTTGAGAAATGGCTCTGGCATGGCAAGTTTGCTTTGCACTCTAACAGCAACATTAAGCTCAACAGTAAATAAAGTGAAGCAACAACTTGCACTAGAAGAGACACACAAATATCTGGAAAAATAATGCTGCAAAATCATTCGTCTCAATGTTAATCTGTAATTTTTTATTTCAGAAAATGACCATGAAGATGTGAAAACATAAAACAGATGCATTATATGAAAAATGTTTGTAATTGGCATTAAAATAAGGACAAGAAATTAGGTAATGTACATATGAAGAACAAACTAAAGTCATTTTAATACTAGACTACTTTAAATCATTTTTGCCATTTTAAATGTGATATATTTGAAGATAAATTGTAGATCACCATATCCATAATAAAAATCCTAACAATCCGTCTTAGTGCTTCACTTATGTATTCAATTCAACAAAACAAGGTTAATTTTCTCAGATATCTGGACCTTCAAATAATAACTTATGATCTCCATGTATCTTTTGGCCTAGAATTAACGTTGTTTCAAGAAAACCCCCCAAAGGTTTCTAGCATCCAAGATTTCAAAGTTACAATGTTAAGCATGAGAAATGTTTTAGGTCAATCAGAATCTCCATTTTGTTATCAGTTGTTTCAGAAAGTTATGCAACTATTATGTCAAGTATTGGTGAAGTGGAGGATTTAAATGCAGATAGAAAGCAGGCAAATTTACATAAAAAATGTGAACTAATATAGAAAATCAAAAAGCTAGAGTCCACGGAAAACCCAAAAACAGAGGCCTGTCAGGAAGCAGCATAAACTAACAGAGACATGGAGGATCTGACATTATTACTGGGGCTTATTTACTAGAATGAGGAACAGGTTGTTTATGAGCAACAGGTGCAGATGGGAGGAAGGCAAATAAATGAAGCTAAATGGAGGAAATGACTGATGGAGTAGACAGGGAGAGGAAAATAAACAACTTTAAACAGAAAAGTGGGCAAACCATAAAAACAGCCCATCATATGAAATCATCAAGATCTAAACCTAAAGGTGACAAAAACACAGAAACCACAGGAAAACATTAAGTAAGACCTAAAGGAAGTACAGTTTTTTTTTTAAATAAAGCAGGAACTAAGAATACAGAGATTAACCTTAGCTAAAGACAGTAACTTGGAGCACAAAATATGTACATATAAAATACTAAAATACAGAACAAAAATACAATGAATACTAAAACAAAGTAATAAAATTAATATAGAAAGCAAAAGGTAAAACCAGAAAATAAAGCAAAGCATAAAACCAAAGTCCCGAAGATCATGACATTATCAATAGACTGTCGGACCCTGAAATGTTATAAATTGATATTTTATATATGTTTAGAATAAATATTTATCCTCTCTTTTCCAAAATTATATGTGAATTGAGAATGAATGCGATTGTGTCGATTGCTTATACCCTTAGTCTCAAAAACAAAAGTTTAGATTAGTCTAATTATTAACCCAACCACAAAGCAGTGAGTAACCTATGGTAAATCAAGGCTCTTTCTGTTCTGATAATTTTTTTTTTTTCTTAGACTATTCCTGCTGTTATTCTACTGTAGGTTAGACTGATGGAAAACTTACCAACTAGCTCAGCTTATGAAGAAGGATACTCTTCATTATGCATTATTTACAATTATTGCCACCAAGAACCTTGTAGTCTACTTTTGGACTGAATTGAACTGGACCATTACTACATTCAAATCTATGTAATGGTTTTTTATTGTGATGGATTGATTTGATGTGAATTTGGATCATATATAATTAATAAATCTTTTTAGTCCTGTAAACAGTCTGGCGATGACATTTTTTAACTGATGTTACATAAATTAACGTAGCAGCTTTCATGTGGATGAATGGACATCAAACATTCTTCAATGAAATGTATGATTACTATTATCTAGATTATTTGTTTTTATGGTATTGATTGTCATTAATCATATTTTTACAAATATTTCAATAATCTGTAGCTTTTTAAAATACATTTCTGTAGCATAATGAATGTCAATGCTCTGATAGACATGCTAAGTCTTTATCTTACATTTTAATAAGTCTCAGTAAACAGTATGGTGTCCTTGAAACCTTGCGTGATCTTCCTGAACAGTCTATATTTTGAAAGAGGAATGCAGAGACTTTGAGTGCATATGCACCAGGGGGTTAGTAAATCAATGAGTAGGTTGTCCCAGAGTTACTGGAGGAACACCACTGACTCACTTGCTGGCAAAGCTTTGCTGAGCAAATAAAGTCTGACAGGCAAATTGTACATAAAACAAAATCTCTGGCATGTCATGAAACTGAAAAAAAAAAAAGCCAAAACAAAAACACTCGCATCATGAAGGAAAAGAACATATCTGGATAATTGCTCAGGAAAATAATTAAATCTAAAATAATCAACGGTTTGAATTAAAAACAGCGTCTTTCAGTAAACTACATGGTTAAATTCTGAATACATTCTCCGGGATATATCTCAGCAGGAAACAAGAGTACCTGGTATTTTACTTCACTAATAAATAGCTCTTCAAGCCACATTGAGTTGACTTTTCTGTCGTCCACATGGGTGAAACTGGCAGGTAAAACAAAGTATATGCTGACCGTTTGCTTCATTTTTAACCAGTGCAAGGCGTTCTTTCCATCAGTGATTCTGGCGTCTAGGAAATCATTTTCAGCTCCTTTTTTTTGGACATTGCTGTTGATGCTTTGCAAAAGGGGTCCTGAACACTAGAGGTTCCAGTTTTTCTAAAATGAATATCCGTCCATAAAACTGAACTATCCCCATCCAGGTTTAAACATTAAACCACAGGTTATTAAAATCTTTGACCTTGGCAAACAACTACTGAGAGCTTTTCTTTCCTTTCTCCAAGAAGTCATTGCTATCCGGCTGCCAGCACAAAAACTGCTCTTCGTATAGTGTCAAATAAACTGCTGCTGTTTAATGTGCCTGGTGGCTGCCTTGGTTACAGCTGATCTTTGTGCTTTCCAAAATTGTCTGAGGTATTATCCGTCTCTGGTTTGTCTCCTACAACAGATTAAACGTTCTGTATCGACTGTGGGATTTCTTACCCTCATTTGCCTCTTCCTCATGTTGAACCATTTAATGTTGCACTACGCTACGTTATACAAGTGCTCTGTGCAAAAGCATATTTTTTCTTTTCACTTCATGTGATTCAAGTTGGCAAAACTGAGTTATGCATTCCATTCAAATCCCTTTCCCCCTTCCAAGATGTCCAGTGAACATTAAAAGTTTACACGCCCTTGTTAGGACTGCAGGTTTTCAGAACATAAAGAAATGAGACAAAGATAAGTTGTTTCTGAACTTTTTCCACCTTTAAATTCTACATAAATTCTGTAATTTTCAACTCTAAAACCGGGTATATTTTCAAACTAATAGATTATTTGAGTCAATTTTAGCACTTAGTACTCTTGGGTAGGCATCTATCAGTATTCCATATCTTGACCTTAAAATTGCAATTTCACCCATCAGAGTTGGTCAAAAAAATGCATGAAGTTTGGCAACACCTCCTGTCCACACCTCTCCTTAGCTGACCCCTGTGATTTACTGTCAGATTGAGTTCTCAATTCTGGCTCAAATGCTCTAAAAACCTCAACCTTTCACTGGTGAAGCCATTAATTTGTTGATTTTGATGTTTTGTTGGACTCACAGCAATCATAAAAATGCAATTGCACTTTACCCGTAAGTTTCTAGCACACACCTTTAAGTTCTGGGTCAAAACTGACAGGCTGTAAAATCCAGTGTTGTAACATCTCTATTTCAAATCAAGATGTCGACTTTACTTGAATTTTTTGGGGTTTTTTATCCAAAACTTAGATATTGAACCCTATTCCCATTCTTGGAATGCTTTTGGATAGAAAATTTGTATACAAGTTCAGTGACCCTAACAAGGTCACAATCTCCCACAACTTGAAAAACAGCTGAGCAAGATCTCTGTGACAAAAAGTAAAATGTCTTTTTTTGGGGTGATTATTATAATGTCAAAATCATGTGTTTATGTGTGTTTTTTTTATGTAAAACATACAAGATAGAATTTTTTTTTAGTTTTTTGCTATTTTCATGAAACCTTACAAAACAAAATCTAAAAACAGTCATCTCCAAAGAAGAGGGGAAAGCAAAAGAGAGAAACATATGGCTATAGCTAGTGCTTTTCCTCTGTCCTGTATTAGCTTAGATTGTATCAGATTGGATGGATGGAATTAAATCCTTATGAACACCAGTGGGTGGTGCTAATGCTGCCTAATGTTTTTTACCAACTGCCAATAAAAATCAAGAAGAAGGAGAGAATTATGGCACAGGGGAGCAGAAGACAACGAACTGTAACCAATAATAATTAAACAGCAAAAAACACAACAAACAAATAGTTTGGGATTCGGACAGTTACTTCACTTGATTTTTCAGTCCATACATTTTACCCTCTATGCAAATTGTCATAAATGCAACAAAATCAAGACAAGAGAAAACATGTTACATTTCTGTGTGTTCCTGCCAAACAGTTACAATACAATAGGCTGCAAATATTCAGTGCTCCCTTTGTGGAGAAGCCAAGCTTCTGCATTTGCTCTGAAGAGTTAAAGAACTGCACCGAATTCAATTCAGGCTTGCATTTTAAGATGCTTTGGGAGGGAAATTGTCATACCAGAACAAACACCTCCTTCCTCAAGGTTTTTTGACAAATTTTGGATCTTTTACTTGCCACCTTATGACTTTGCATTGCTATTGGGAGAACACAGGAAACGATTGTCTCCAAATTACTGAATGATTCGTACATTCAGTACTAATCAAATATTCCTTCAGTGTTAAATCCTGTCAGGGCAGCTGAACTTTAATAAGATTTTGTAAAATCGGTGGTGAGTACAACCCAAAATACTGAATGCTATAACTCATCTTTACTTATTTTAACTTTTAAATCTTATAATATTCTTTTATAGCAGCAATTTAGCCCCAAAAGTATTTTATAAAATACCAACCAAATAGCAAACCTACGTCATCTTTGTGGTTTGTTGATGACTCGAATGACACCAGAACTAAGGGATGTGCATGGTTACATTGTGGGTTCACGAGAAAAAAGGAAAACTTGGCAAACGCAAGGAAAACACACAGAAACCAGAAAGTGACAGAAACTGAGAGAATTAAATACTGTGGAGTGTGATTACTAGGACGCAGAAGGGTCTAATTAGCAGAATGAATGTCAGCTGTTAGGGGAACATGCTGAGGTAAATGAGGTTAAACTGTAGAAATACAAGGAAATGGCTGATGAGTCCCCAGGGAAGCAAAGACACAGGAGCCAGAAAGAGTGCAAACCAGAAACAGGGCACAACCTAACAGGAGAATTATTCTCGATTTAAACCAAAGGGTGATAAAGAAATTAAGAAACAGGAAACGTCTATTAAATATGATGTACAGCTCAAGGAAAGGGTTTTCAAAATAAACAGACACAGCAATATCCACAGAAGATAACCATAACTAAGGACTCATTAAATAGATGCATTCATTTTTCACATGTGGTTCATCCTGTTGTATGACTATTGCAGCCCCTCTGCAGCTAACAAATGAGAGGAAGGAGACCCTCTGGACAGGATGCAAGTCTTTCAAAACTCAAACATGGAAACATAATCAAGGATTCACACCGACGCACAAATACACAAAGATTTGAAAGATTTGACGAGGAAGCAATGAAGCTGACCGACTTATAATTGCTAGGGAGATGGTCAGAAGGACGAGGGTCAGATGAGACTAATCAGCCAGGAGTGTCTTCAGTGCTTCAGTGTTGTTGGGAACCCGAATGCAGTCGAGGAAGGTGAAAAAAGATGATGGTTCTTCTATCATTGTCCCTGATCAAGCCTCTCTACAATTGCTGAAAGTTCTCCTCACGTCACCTAACACAGAGCTGCCCTAAGTCGATCCTCGAGGGCCGGCATTCTCTCCCTGGTGGTAGCAACAACCTGTTCAGCTTGCCAATGTTCTTCTTAAGCCTTCTAATAAGCCATCATTGGATCCAGGTGTGTTAAACCTTGGAGAGAACTAAAACATGCAGGATGCCGACTTTGGGCACCACTGGCCCAACATTTTGTCACTTTAGTATATCTCTTAGGCATAAGGTGCTTTGTGAATAACTTATTTCCAAGATAAAATTCTAAGATTCATTCATAAAGCTCATATACACATAAAATGAGACCTGAAACTGGTGTATGTCACATTCAATACAGAGGTTGTGATCTATGAAACCTAAACTGGATGGGAAATTGTCTGGTTGCTCAAGTCAATACCATACATACCATACACTTGTTTGGTACCATACACTTGTTTAGACTTTATCTTAAGGATATACGTTCAAAAACTCAGTGAGATGTATGCTTGCGTTGAGTCGTAACTATAGAGACGTATAAGGCAGCCTCAGAATCCACTCAGTCTTTAAACCTTATCAGGATGAGTTAACTACAGATTAACTCATAAATTGTTACAAGATGCAAGGCATTCACAGTGATTGCTGCAAACATCTAAATACCGTTGAGTGTAGTGTTACGAGATGGATGAATTGGCGCTACTAGGCGACGTTGTAAATGGGAGAATCAGGATGAAACACTTATTCAGGGATCACCGAGACCTTCTGGCCCGTGATGATGACTGGTTTAGACTCCCTGTGGCAGTTGTCCTCAAGGGCTTGAAACATTTAGATGTCTCTCTGCTTCAACACTCTTGGCTCTAACATTGACTCATTAGCAGAGCTCTATGGAGTATGCCAGTGAGGCATTTCACCATGTAATTCAAGCATGTAGAACAACACACACATCTAAAAGTTGCAGGACTCTTGCCCTTGAGGGTTGAAATTTGAGACTACTACCCTATAGTATTGCTCTTGGATTTATGCTGAACTGGATCCAGTATTGGAGAGATCAACCCGCCAAAACCACGCTGGCCCTGTCCAGGTGTTAGCCACTCTGGGGATACTTTTACCAGCTCAAGTTAGCAGGCAGGTAGGCGTTTGATTTAATCAACTCTTTGTCTGAAGCTACTTTAACGAACAACATAATTCTGTGAAGTCATCCATAGGTCTGAGATATCAAACCTATGGAGAGGAGAGCGCAGTAACACCTGATGTTAACAAGTCAATTCATCAAATTGCACTACACTTTGGAAGAACAGGCCAACAATAAAAGGCAGCTTGCAGTAATGTCTGGTTTTCCAAATGTGAACGTAAAATTGACTGCACCCTTATTGCAATAAGGGCTCCATATGACAGTGAACCTATGCATATAAATAAAAAGCATGTGGATTTTATTCATGTCTAAGTTAAATATGACTCCAAGCTAAATTCCTCCTAAACCTGGTCTGATTGTGACATGTCCAACTGCCTCCAAAAATGACCATCTGGGGATGAAAGTTAATTGAATTTATTCAGTTTGAGAGATCTTGATCTTGTGCCTCAAAGAATAAAAGTTATGAAGGAATGGAAGAAATCTTCAATGGGCAAAATGCATTTTTACAGCATATTACACTATCGAGACATAATTGAGTGGAAATAATAGAGCTAAAATTGTCATTTTTGAAACGTTAATCTTTGTCAGTGCAAAATATGAAGTCATCTGGCACTGAGAGATGAGGGGAATTTTACTCTTACACCCAGCTATTGTGCAGTGGAGAATTTCGAAACATGTGAGTCACACTTGCTGAGAACAAGTGGAGTACATGCATAGTTTTGGAACTCAAGCATTTGATTTTATTCAACTAACATCTGTAACAATATTTGAAATCTATTCTTGCTGCTGGTTACAATTTCAGAAATTAAAGTAGGAGTCAAAAATGCCAAAATCTAGTCGAAACAATGGTGCAACTGTTTGTGTAGGAGTGCAGCAATGAAATCAGACTAAATTAACATTAGAACAGGCAGAACTTCATTGATTTATCAGCTTAATCACTTATAAAAAACATCTGTGCAAATTATATGTTAACATGACATAGGAGTTAGCAACTGATAAAAACACATTTGAGCTATTCTTAATAAAAAGACATGTCATACAGCCAAAGATTTAGTGGGTAGCTCTAAACGGAATTAAAATACAGAAATGAGTCTGTATTATTTGTCTCAATGTTTTGGTAAAATTCCTCAATTTATATTTGAATATAATTGACATTTAAATGTGTCCTATCACTTGAAACTCATACAGCTGTCTGAGACAGAGTGCTACTAGACAAACATCCGTCCAGATTTTCCACATTAACTGAAATACATCAACAAATAGAGAAAAAAAAAACCCAAGGCATTTGGTAGGATGGGTATAAGTTAAAAAAAACTCAACAAGTGAAGTGACAGCCAGGGGGCATGGAGACCAATAACAATGATTGAGACACATTAGCCAACAAATGAGGAAAAAAAACAACAGTTTAAAGCAGCACTGACATATTATGCTCACAAGGAGCATGAGACGGGATGACGCGTTTTGTTTTCTTTGTCATGCTTTCTTAGCAACGACTAAGCTTTTGATCTCAAAGGGAAACCTTGTGTTCCCAAATCATATTCTGCACTGAAACAATGCTTTGGATTAAGATTTATTATATGCATGCTCATGTCTGCGTGCGTTAGATAATTTCCAACTGCTTAAGTGGTTTGATATTCACAGGGAGCTCCAACATGCATCTCCAACAACCGGTACAGCAGATCAGAGAAACCATTTATCACAGTATATTATTGACTGAGATTAATCAAATCCTGTCAGGAGAGCCAATCTTTGCCTGCTTGGTTCAACAATAACATTAAATATTTACATGCGTCCGAGTTTGAAATATTTATTTTATTCCATGACTTCGACATTAAACCATTTTAAGTAACTATAGATAAATGAGGAAGAAAGTACAAAGTGGCAGGATGCAAACTGTTTCACATGACCTCTGGTTTACAAGTTAATAAATCACTTTCAGCAGAATTAAGCAGTCCCAGTGAAGCTAATCAAACTAAAACAATAAAGTGATAAGCATTTCTCTGTGCTGCAGAGCACCGTGTCTTTCATCAGGCAGGCTGTGGGACTTTGAAAGATTGTCAAGACAAAAATAATGGCCCCAGTAACTCTGAGAGTCTATAAAGTAAAAACATTTAATCCCCAAACATCTGAAATAACATACCAAAAGGTGGGATATTTATTTCATTGGTGATTGCTTGTGTGTGTAAATTGATTTCACTCTATAAGTTTCCTGGCAAATTCACATAACAGGACATGTCACGATGTGATGAGTGTTTCTCAGGCTATTGCTTTGGGATGAGATTGCTGTCATGGTCTAGAAACATCTTGATATCTGCCGTTATCTTTTTGAACGCCTAGGTATTCATAATTTATGTACAGCCTATTGTGCTTACAAACAAATGTACAGTGAATGTGAATGTTGTGCTAATGCTGTTACTCCTACTGTCCAGAGGGGGAGCTGTGTCATAATGTAACCAGAGAGGCGATCAGACAAAAGGCCTTCACATACTCAAATGTACTTTACTCCAAGTAGCTCGTTAAACTTGCTAGTGTCCATTTGGATTGTGGGAAATGAAGGAAACTGTTACGAGAAATGTAGGCAGTTGGTACGCTTGACTGTGAAATCTCAGCCGTGTCCGGACGGCGTGCAGAATTTGCCCAGTCACAGCGCACACATAGTACACCAGAGTATGTGGGAGCCTTAAGAGAGATGTAAGATATTGTTAAAGCTGTAAATAAAGCTCCTCAGCTCAGACCATTATCTCCAGTCTTCCATATAGACAGAACAAATTGGCAATGAGGATGACAACATGGGTGACTCACTTATACCTTTTGTAACATGACGAAAGTTTTCTGACAACTACACGTCAGTGATAAATGCTACTGGAGACGCATGTCCAGATGCCAATGCTCTGTTTTGATACATTGCTTGGGACCAGACGGGCAACGGCTGTTCCACACGTTGCAGAATCAAAGTACCTTTTTGCCAAAGCCATGGCCAGACTTGAAACCCGCTTTGTCCACAAAGACACATGTTCGGACAGCAAGTTCTGCATGCTGAGGAACCTATGATCCAGTATTTTGGTGTTCTCAGAGTTTTAGCTGCACCATGTGGTTTTGGAGTAATGGAGTAATGGAGAGTGATCCAGGATCAGCTAATCGCTAACGATCATCTCAGGGCTGTAAAAAATAAATTACTGCTGGTGGGGTTTCTTATTTTGGACAAAGCTGTTACTATTGAATGTCAGGTGGTGGCTGCTGTGGCCTGTGTGCTGCACCTGCAGTCTAGAGCGGTCCAGTGCAAGCTGTGGAGGTGAGAAGTGCTTGAGGAAGAAACAGTGAGCACGACCAGCTAAGGCCCATGGATCTACTGCTCAGACTTAGCATAAAAAAGCAAACAGTAAAGAGCAACATCATTGTTTCAGATGTAGATCTGACAAACACCTGGACAATGACAAAAATTGTCCTGTAGCAAAAGTGAAATGTGATAAATGCAATAATAAATGACCCTTCACCAGAGTTTGTAAATGAGCTGTTGCTGCACTGGGGGAATTAGAAGTTGTTCCTGAGTTAGCCATTTAAAGTGTTGATGATCATAAACTGTTGGCTGGAGCGTGTGATAAAATGGACTCCAGAACACCCAAGGGAAACTCTCAGATGATAGGAGTTATTATAACTGAAACCATCTACAAAGAACATGTTGCACCCTGTGCTCTTAATGAACCTGAAGTTAAGCTGGTCACTTTTACTAAAGGTGATTTGCCTGTGACTGGATGCCTACAGGCTACAGCGAGAGCTGCAAATTATGACAAAAGGGCCACGATCATAGTGAAAGATGGATCGACTTTGCTGGGGCTGGATTGATCAAACGCTGATGGAAAAGTCCCAAACAAAAAAAGAGGGTCTTGCAAAAGGATTTCCAGCTGAAAAACAAACATTCATGGTGAATAACATTGATTTTGCTTCAAAGTTATTCACTCATCTCTCTTTGAATACATGCTGGATGTGTTAAAAGGTTCACCACAACCAGTACACCAAAAGCTGCAGTATCTACCTCTCAGCATTCGTGAAGCCGTCTACTTTCAGCAGGCGTCATTGAACCAGTGGATGCATCTGAATGGGTGGCGGAAAAAGTAAAGGAGGCTCGAGACTTTGTGCGGATCTGTGTGAACAAAATAAAAGCGTGACAATGAACTATCAGCCTTTTTCCTCACATGGGATATTTGTCCACAGAACTGGCTGGCGCTATGCATTTTAGCCAAATTGAGTTAAGCTCAACTTTCCATCAACTCCTTCTTCATCCTGATGGTTGAAGCCTTTGAGCATTTACAACCCATAAGGGACTCTTTCCAGTTCACCACTTGGACTGGTGTCAGCCAGAGCCATCTGCCCTCCAGAGTATGATGCACACAGTCCTGAAAGATCTGACAGGAGTACAGAACTACTTGGGGGACATTATAGTGTGTGGACATTCCAAAAAGGAACATGATGAACGCCTGCAAGCTGTTCTCCAGCACCTGAAGGATGTTGGTCTGCAGATCAGTTCCAACAAAAGTTCATTCGGTGAGATGAAACTATCCTGTTCCTGACACACATCGTTTGCGAGGAGGACCTGCGCCCTAACCCAGACCACCTGACTGAGGTCACTAAAGCTCCTGCACCAAAGATCAAGACTGTTCTTTGTTCCTTTTTTTAGTCTTACATAAATAGATCTGGCATGAGAATGCCTTGTTGGTCAGTTAGACCGATGTGTTTCCAATAAGACATGGAGTACCGTCCAGGAAGTCAGAACATCATGGCAGTCTGCCTGTCATATGTTTCTCTGCACACCACTGACACAGCTAAAGACTGAATAGGATCTAATCGCAGAAAGCTGAACGTGAAGATTGTTCTGGCTGTTCTTCCAGGCTGGCTGAAGGTGAAGAAGACTCTACAAGATGAAGTCAGTCCTTATTTCCTCATGTGACATGACCTGGCAGCAAAGTCACCGGGCTCACAGTTCCTAAATTTATGTGAGAAAAGGTTGTGTGCCCAACAGACATCAAGCCATAGTTCCCACCAAACAACGGCTTCAAGAACTGGACTGGTGGCCACACATGCATGAGCTTTTCCATAAATTTCTGCCAGCATGCTCAACCTGCTAGTGATGAGATAAACAGCTACCGTTTCACCAGCTCCATTACAACCCATCACATTTCCAGATGGTCCATTTCATTTCAACATGTTGCTGTAAACATTGTTGGTTTTTGAACATGGAGCCTATGACTGCAGGTTTGCCAGGTTACTTACTATCAGAGTGAGTAACCTGAAGTTGCCATTGCCTATCAAATTAGACATCCTACCTCTGCTGAAGGAATGAAGTGTAGAACGACCACATCAGACCTAAAGTGATACTGACAGGAAAAAAGTGTGCCTTACACAAACAAGAAGAGTTTATACCTACCAAACCTTTCCATTTAAGCAGATACAGAGTATAGCAATCTGTTGTTGGTACTGCAGCAGTCAGGTCAGAGTTTATACATTCTCCGTGACGGAAAGAGAGAGATTCAATTACGTCTTCCAGCTATCCCAGAGAACTCAAAAGAAACACAGCAAAAAAAGTTTAAATCGGTGTATCAAAGACGTAAACTTCAATAAAACTACAGTTATCACAAAAACCAAAAAAAGTCATGACATGTAGATTTTAGATTTTATGTGATACATAAAGTAGCAGAAAGTGGTGAAGCTATTTTGATGGAAAACAAAGACAAGAGTGAGGAAAATGTGTAGTTTTCTCCAATATCACACCATCTAAAACCCTGAAGAAAAATCCAGAAATTGACTTATTTATGTACAAACATGCTAATGTTATTTGGTAAGCCACATGCTTTGTGTACTTATTCACACAGATTTCTGAAATATCAGGCACTTTTAAAAGCTATCGTAGGTCAATAAAAAGACCTGATGTATTTTGCAGGAACAACTCTAAGGTCAGTGATGAACTAGAAAGCCAAAAACATGAGATCACATTCCAATAAACAGCCAAGTTATTTGCCTCTGTCACAGGTACACAAACTTGCATCCAGATTTTTGGTTTGTTTTCCTAACCTAAGATCAGCATCCATGCTACGTTATCAGGGGCTTGAACTGGTTCTCTTTGATGCCTGCATGTTAGCGGTAAATACTTTTTCCGTAGCATAAATTGATGATCCCGCAGACAGTCTGCTGAGGGCTCCAGCTGTTGATTCAGCTGAGTTACTGCAGAGGGAAAAGGATATGTTGCTCCTGGCTAAATCCCCTGAAGTGCATTTCACTTTAACAGATCCACGTTAGTTTACTTATGCCAAAACTGCCAAAAACATGACAGAGATATTACAGCTGTTGCGCCTCAAAAGTGATCAATTGAAAAAAGAAATCGATCTAAATATTAACACTGACTGTGTTTGGATTTGTTTTGACTTCAGTCCAGCCATAAAAAGGCACACATGTTTATTAGATTCACATCAAATCATACAATGGAACACTTTATTTTGTCAATATTTACTTTCTTGGAGAGGATTTTTAGTTGAAAGCATATCCCAACAATGTCTTCATTGTCTACAGTTAGAGTTTGCTCAAAAAGTGAATGTAACAAAACTATTAATAGTTCAAAACGTTGAGATATTCCAGCTGAGTTTAGCATCTGCTACTTTTATAAAAGTAAACTTCACTGGATCGCTGGTGATGGCTAGGAAGGATCTCGTTGTCAGTGTTCAGCAGATTTGAATTATTGCAGCGTAGTAGATAGAAAAATGTAAATATGTCTTCATGTTTACTGTTGTCCTTTCATTCAAAACTGCTTGCTCCAAATGTTCTCTAAACTTGGACTAAATTATGCCCATGGATTATACTTCAATACTTTGCAAAGGACTCTTTTTCACAATTTGTCACATTTTAAACACACACCTGATTTTTATTTGTATTATTTGGAATAGTGGAACAAAAAGCAGAGCATAATAATCAAGTGGGAGAAAAATGACGGATGGTTTTTAAAACAAGTAAACATGTGAAAGAAGTGCATTAGTATTTCATCTCTCCTGAGTCAATACCTTTTTTTTTTTGAAGCACAATTTACAGCTACAGGCCTTTTGAGTTTATTTTCTTTTATTCCACCCTTACACTTACAGATAAGTCTAATTAAGAAACAAGGTCTTATTTTAAAGAGCGACTTGCTTAAAGGTTGATTTTCTTAATAGATACTTTTATTCTGACAAAAAATCTTCACCAGAACGAATATTGCAATTTTTTGAATATTACATTGATTTTAATGTTAGCTTGTTTTTGACCTACTGGAAAATGAACTAAAGTATTTCCATCTCTCCATCTTTTATAATCTGAAATGATTCCCCCTCTCCCTGCTGGTTCTCTGATGTTCTCCAGCAAACCTCTGGGTCCGTCACAGAACAACTGAATATATAAAGGAATTAAATAACACACTGAGACACTCTATGTTCTAATTAGGTGACCTAAAAGGCATAAAAGGATACAGATACATGCCACACTATTCCGATTTTTAATAAAAAATAAATAAACAAATAAAAAAAAAAAAAAAAAAGAAAAACAGCTAAATACTAAAATTCCTACTAAATACTTATATCTGGGATTTTGAAATCAGGCCTGTAAAGCTTAACATGAAAACACACTTATTAAATATTATTAAATTCCATAATCAAACAAGACATGCACATTAAAGTCTTGTGCTTTTTCATCCCAGTCCGAAGTATTTCTTTATCGCTCACATCTGGGCAACATCAAATCCCAAAAGACTAGACCAATTGTACTAATATCAATGTCATGTTGGCACGAAGTTCACTCAATAACTGCGCACGTCTGGCTTCTCAGATGCTCCACTGGCGACTTGTCAGCTGGGCTCGCAGCCTCTGGTGACTAGTACAGCACAAAGTAGATTCCAGCATCGCTAAATAATGTCATGTGTTGACAAACCAGAACATTACTTAGTGCTGAGAAGAGCAGTTGCGGGAAATGCTTGGTAAGGTTACAGACGGACACTTTAGTTGTGACAGCGCCGTGAGCTTTCACAGCTAACAAACACTAGCTGTTTGGAGACGGAGTAAGATGCAAGAGAGACTGACGGGCTCGTCAGGAGATTTCACGTTTGTTCCTGAATCGAAGCACGTCGCCACAGCACAGCTTGAGTCAGAGACTCAGTGATCAGAAAAGATCTTGGCGTTGTGAGAGTCAATTCTTTATGCCTTGGGAATGTGGAAAATCCATGAAGACAAAACAGTTCTGGTAACCACTTTCACAGGGTTTTCTCTTTTTTTGCATTTACTTAGAAAAAAAAAGAGGGCAGATCTGGAGTGATCATTTCCCTCACTCTAGCCATAAAGAACCTAAATCCCACTTCCCCAACCTTTTCCAAGTATTAGCTGTGTTGATTTATGGTGCAACCCAAATGGTGGAGCAATATCACACATGCTGAAAATCACCATCAAAGTTTTACTATTCCCCGAACGCACCAACACACAATTGTTGTTCACGATGTAAAAAGAAAACATTAAAACAGTAAAAAAAAAAAAAAAAAACGCAACCGCAAATGTAAGCCTGGAAAACAAGTCGGCTCTATAAAATTAATAAAGATAAATTGAATTCAGCTGGGACAAAAATAATAGCGGCGAAAAGGTTGACCCGCTGCCATCGACGCGTGCCAACTGTAATCTCTGCGTTTACAGTTGCAAACCGCTTCTCAAGGAATAGGCTCTTGGACGTGTCATGCACATCACATTTTATCATTTATCCTGTGGTAAGAATGAGGTAAAATGTAAGCACAGACGAGAAGCGGTCCAAACAATTCAGTCATCCAACACTGTTTTCACTTTCTCAGCTCCAGCAAAATCAGAGCATTTTATAAAGAAACCCCTGTTATGACATGAGGTTTGCTTTACATGTTTAAAATGATAACTATAATTTGACACGTATCTATCAACCCCATAGACAAAAAAACAACAAAAAAACAACAAAAAAAACATGCCTCAATATGTTTCTAGTGCATTTGAAGGGAAGCAGGTAATCACTGTCAGATGGCTGCAGCGTTTTCCTAAAACTATCTTTCCACGATATCGATCACATCGTCTCTGTGCGGAGGAGCTTCATGCCCCTTCAGAGATTCGTGCATGTGCATAATAAATACTATGAGAATATTATCAAACGTGCAAACGCTGTTGAAAAATAAACTTCTCCTTTTAAGCAAAACCATCTGCTGCTTTCGTCCACTCCGGCCGAGTCTTCGGACATTTCTGTATGTAAATCATTAATGACTCCTTAACGACAGCATTAATGGGATTTTAAAAAGAAGACACTTGGGTAAAATCAAGATTGATCTTGGACATCCTTCTAGTGAATCACGCCGTGTCTGTGTAACCCAGGGCTGCACTGACACAACGCATTTAACTTGAGAAATTGCTGTTTCTTGTTTTGTGTCAAATTGCGCTGGGCCTCACA
The DNA here is from genome assembly GCA_010277075.1 of Poeciliopsis retropinna. Lineage (NCBI taxonomy): Eukaryota > Metazoa > Chordata > Actinopteri > Cyprinodontiformes > Poeciliidae > Poeciliopsis > Poeciliopsis retropinna. Next base: position 11,536,507 of record VMRM01000002.1, on the reverse strand, counting down.
AGCAGCCATCATGCATACCGCCGCCTTTGTTTTTGTTAAAACTTCAGCTTAATAATGCTCCGCTCTGTGTCTATACATCTCAATTTCATTCATGGAAATGGTGTTTCGTGATAATGAAATTCAGATGTGTAGCCTGGCTCCATGCATTCAGACAGCATATTGCATGTGACCTAATTTTGCAAACATTTGGCTGAGTGAAAAGTAACATGGTGTGTCATAAATGTCGAGGGTGCTTGGAATGAGAACTTAAGAACAAGGCATTAGTTGCATCAACATGCAACCTCTGACGAAGGGGCACGACTGGTTATCTCTACAAGGACAACAAGCTGGCACTGATGTTTGTGCTGAATAGATGCTCTGAATGCCACTTTGGGTTTCACTTTTTACAGTAATCATTGTATGAGCTCTTTGGTTTTATGCAAATCTAAATGTGCTATTATGTGTGCAATCATTGTAGGAGAACATTTGTGAGGTCAGACGCTGATGTTGGACATTTATGGACAACCCCGACCATCCTCTTCATGAGACTTTAGTTCTTTAGTCAGAGGCTTCTTCCAATTCACTGCAACACAGATTTCTACAGGAGCTCCTTCCTGCCAACACTCATCACCATCTACCATAACGATTTGAAGATTTTCAATTAATACGAGTTACAAAAACAGTAAAGTAGTTTTGAATATAATTGAATTGATTAAGGTCTGCAGCTATGGGATTCCTGGAAGTTAATCACCAAATCCTCTTAACACCAAACTGCCAAACTCAGACTAATTTTCTTGATGGAGAGACTTACTGCTCTGGAGATCATATTTCCACTGCTCTGTATGCATCGTCCTAAAGGTCAACCTAAAGACTGCAGAAATTTTGATGGACAGTCCAAACCTTCCTGGGTTTGAACATGTTTGCACAATGAATATTAAACATTTAAACATTTAAGTATCAGCAGCTTTAGCATGCACACAGTACTATGCAGTCCTTTAAGTCTGCATATTGTTTCAAACATTCCCTCCAAGTGCTCAAATTTATGTGCAAATCTTGTTGTTTTACAGATGCAACAGGATTTGGTGTCCTACAATCTACACAACTTGTCACTTACGGTTCTAACACCACATCGTTTCTATTTAGTTGTCTTATGTATCGCTCATCTAACACTAACAAATTCCCATAAAAGCGTATCAAAGCTGACAGGCAATGTAAAATCTATTACCTTCATTTAACAATAAAGTTTGATGATGTGGGTTACATGCTTTCTCTTGCATAAAATGTTGTGTAAATTGTTCGACTTTTTCAGCAAAAAAAAAATACACTTGTAAAATCTATTTACACATTTCAAATTACACTGCATGAACTCAGTTCAGACCCTTATTCCAGCATAACGTAATTAGGATGATTAGGCTTGGTGCAAATGAGTGAAAGCTGTTGTTGCCCATGTTTATTTTACCCCCCACACTCCCTACTCACAGAATCTCCGAACCTTTTCCTGGCATTTTGACTTTCAAAGAAAAACAAGCCAGTTCAGCATTACCATCGATTCCCAGAAAAACGCACTTAATATATTTGTAGGAAAATGTTCCCATATTAAGCAAAAATGCTATGTTGGTTTTGTGAGCCATCTATTTGTTATGGAATAATAAAAAAAAAACAAGATTGCACAAGTAAATAACACAAATTATGCACATGAGTGTGGGAGTTTTGCAAACTGCAAATTCACTAAGCCAGTTGTTCTTTTTCTGCCAAGACGGAGCTTAGGGAGAGCTCTGATCTGGTCAAGGATTTTGCACAAAAATTAAACAGGACATTTGAGAAAGACATTTTCTCAACAGTTAGCCACACACCAACATAAACTCACAAATACTCTGTGTTTGTTCCTGAGAAAGATTCTTTATTTTTGTCGGTAGTGTTTTGACACAACAGCACACATTTCCTCCTTCAATACTTAGTTCACAGAGGGCAAATGCATTTTTCTTACTTGTCAAATAACAGTCTACTTAATCCTAAATGTTTTTATAATTATCAGATTTTTTCACAGCACTCTGAATGACCCAATTCCAATCCTTTCACCCTCCCCCCAATATCTGATCTGTGCCATTTAAGTCTTACGTTAGTGGTACTAATTTGGGTATGTATCAAATTATTTTCATAGCATCCGCAGTCTGAACGGTCGTGTCGCATTTTATCTGACTTTTATGTCACTGATGTCAGACATACGTCATATTCTGCATATTCAGATGTGGTAAATAAGGATGTAAACAATGGCTGCAAAGTATGTTTATGAACTTGTGAAAGAAGTCTGTCACTGAAGCGCAATTCATCACAATCCCTCCACTCCTGGCTTTAGCTGCGCATCCAAACAGACTTCTCCACAGAGGCTTTAGTCAAAGCTCCACAAAAGGTCATTGGTATTATTTCTGCTTTCTTTTTAGAAGCTTCTCCTATTGCTGATTAAACCTTAAAATTAATTTTAAAAAAGTCCAACAGGTCTGTTGACCAGCTGGTCAATCAGCAAGGGTGGCTAAGTTTTTGATGTTTTAATCATTTTTATGCACGTCTAATAGAGCTATGTAGAGGATCTATCTGTCTGTCTGTCTGTCTGTCTAACTATCTATCTATTCCATTATTTTGTGTAACCTTCCTTCCAGCACGCGTGCACCATTAGCTTAAATCAGTGTTTCTCAGGAACTGCCCTGCATGTTTTAGGTGTTTCCCCTAGAACTGGCCTCTGCAGCACTTCATTTGAATCAAGCATTCTGTATCAGAGATGCATTTAAATCATCCAGGTCGAGGGTGCTCGAGGGCCTGGTTTGGGAACCACTGACTTAAAGTGACATCTAAATTACCAAACAACATCAACTGTAGCTGTAGTTAAACCTTCACAAAAAATTACAGACTGATCTGTAAATTTCTAATATGAAGTAGGTTAGTTTGGTGAATGTATGCATGTTGCACAGCAGAGTAATATTGAAAGAGCAACAAAACTTTGACTTACAGTTTTAGTTATAGTTATTTATTTGATTCTGGGAATTTCAGGCAGACTGGACTCACAATTGAGTGGTTTCAATTCCCTCTGCATGGTGCCAGTTAGTTATACCTCTAAGATATTGCTCTCATGCATTTATCCTCACTTCCTCTTCTTCACTAAATAAATGCAGAATAAATCTTGCAACAGGAGCCTGTATTATGAGTTAATGTCCATGCTTGGTGTTCAAGACGTTTGGCCAAACACACCTCAACAACTTTCTGCTAGCTTGTGCTGGCCTATGAGCTATAAACACGAATACAAGTGAAAGGGGGATGTTGTGAAAATTACAATAAACACCTTTTAATAGCCACACAACTATGATAAAGAAACGATTAAGTAGTAATCCACCAGCAGCTCTTGTAGCCATCGAGTAAAAATAATAAATTTAGTCCTAGAAGAGCTCAGAGGAGTGTAATATCATATTCCCTGTCATAAAAAAAGACTTGCCCAAATCAACATCTAATACTTTTTCTAGTATAGCTACAGCCTAGACATTTTTACACAGCAAAATACAGAAGTTGGACATATACTGTGCATGAACAAAAAGACTAAACTTTAATTTGATGGTAGTCGTATCCAACATGAAGGGTTTATGAACCACTGAAAAGACTGAGAACATGCACACTGCTCCATTCATGCTACAGGGTACGTGTGAGCCGAAGTGAAGTGTTGACACACTCCAGATGGACGCGCGAGGAAGGAAAAAGCCAACCTCACCACCGACGGCACCTAAGAGCAAGGAAATGTCAAAAAGAAAACATGATGTCATCGTTTTATTCCTCTGGGCACACTCTGTCAAGCATAACGTGGAGAGGAGCTCCTCTTTTGCTGGGTGAAACATCGGTTTAAAAGTTGCAGGTAGTGTGACGGACTGGCATCTGATGAAACTTGTCAGAAAAGTAAGAGCTTTTCTAATTCCATAAAATGGCAGAAATAGAGCATTGGTGCAAAAGAAACAAAGGGCCTCAGGTTATTAAAGTCACAAAGTTACTACTTTAGGACTGCAGATTTATTAATCAGGTTATGTATAAGTGAATAGCAGGAAATTAGCCTTGTAATCTCAGCATCAGTAATTTGCTTGTAGCTTCAACATACTGGCTAACCTGTTAGCACCGAATCTTGTTAAATGTCCATTAAAAAAATAATCATAGTTCTGTGAAAAACTGGAAAATGACCTTGGCTCTGTCGAAACAACATTAAATCCTCAAACATTTTGAGGATTTAATGTCAAGACAAATAAAGCAGATATTTATCAAAACACCTGCAGTTAAACTTTTGGTTGTATTAGGAATATCATTCATAATGTTTGTGGTTTACAAGTTGTGACAAACTGGTGATTAAAAAAAAACTGTCAAAGCAAAAGTTTTGGCATTTGACAGACAACTGTATGTTTCTGTTGACTGATTGTGGCAATAAGAATTTTTTCGTTGAGAAAATTAGCTTTGTTTTCTCAGATTCATGAAGTTTTTGGATGTAAAGATGCATAGACGTTTTTAAATATATTGATTTATCATTAAATAGACTTAGAGAAATAAACTAAAGGACACATGATACAGGTGAAAAGAGATAGATAGATAGATAGATAGATAGATAGATAGATAGATAGATAGATAGATAGATAGATAGATAGATAGATAGATAGATAGATAGATAGATAGATAGATAGATAGATAGATAGATAGATAGATAGATAGATAGATAGATAGATAGATAGATAGATAGATAGATAGATAGATAGATAGATAGATAGATAGATAGATAGATAGATGAGCTACACATGTGGTTTCAGTCTTTCCTAAGTAGTTGCTCTGGTGGATGTAGCTTTGCTCGGACTCATGGGGATATGAGGTCATTGTGGTAATAAAAGTAAAACGGTTCAGTCACCTGTTACAGTGAAAAGAGGAAATAGATCATATGGAAAAGGAATAACACTCTGCACACCAAAGAACAAACACACCTGCAAAAATCCTGCAGCTGAGAGCGCACAACAATCAGACGTCCCTCCCAATCTATTCTCTTTTTAATATATTCTACCTGCAACAATCAGGAATACCGCAAAGGTTTGATATAGCAAACTAAAAACAATGAGGTCTGAAATGGCAGTTGATGTTTGATCATGACAAAAGAGAGGAGATACTGAGGCCCATGTTCATCCATCATGCCCCTGCAGCACATTCCCTCACATGGGTCCACTGCTGGATTTTGGGAAGCTGGCCTGGCTAAAATCAGTGGGCCGACCTTGTGAAGTGGCCTGTGATGTATGAGCAACAGCAAAGCTGTAATCTGTGGACACTTTCCTGCGCGTCTCACGATTTGATGCACAGGCCAAATTGCTTCCAGACAAACATCTCATACTGTAGGTGAAAGAAGACCACGGCTCAGGAGAGCAGTTCTTCCTCTCAGAAAACATTACATTGGCCTTGAACACATATTTGTCTATCACACCTCTCATTTGCGTCAGAGTATTGCTTTGCGAAGAAGAAGTGCAGATGAGACAGAGGCAGCAGACACGTATGAAGTATGTCCTTTGTGTCCCTAAGCCCCTTTTTGTCCTTTCTTCGAAGCCGATTTATGACAAGACCCGACACAGATCGGGGACGAAGCCCATGTCACGACCCTGCTGACATTAGCCTTTCTGCTTCGGTGTCAGTTTTTATTCATGTCGTCATAAATTCTCCCTCATTTTTTTTTCCCCAGCTGTGTTTTATAATGTGAAGAAATCCATCTTAATCTGTTTTGAAACTTTAGACCAAATAATATTTCAACTGTGGATCAAAATGCGTTTGACTGTTTATAATGCTTACATCTTTGTTTAAAATTCAATGCCAGTGGCGTTAATTACAAACCAGTAAAAGGACATGTTTACCAGTGAGGCGCATCGTGCAGAACTTTGGAAAAGTTGGGGAGCTGGGGAATGTTATGTGTCAGCACTGGGAACAGCTAGGAGATTTATCACCCAAGCCCCTTTATGACACAGCTGATGTGTTGTACAACGTGTATCATGTTTTTGGAAATGTCGTGTGCGGGGCAATCTATGACACCTTTAAACCTCTGAGTATTGTTCAGTTTCTACATTGCAAATGTCATCTGAAGGGATTTTTCTCACAAAGCTTTCAGGGTTTCTGTTCAAGGTCTACAGAAAAAACGTTCATCAAGTCGCTACCTTCGCTGTGGTTTAACCTTTATACAGCAAAAAAATCTAATTATGGGAAAGAATGTAATTTCGACATAGCCATGAATTGTTACTGACCTTCTGTTGAGCATAATGTATTGTGAAAGTCCAGCTTGTGGTGATATATTTCAGAGTATTTAGACTTTTGCTTTTCTTAGTTCATAAATCCTAAATTTGATTTTCGTTGTCTGTGCAGCAAGTTAAATTGGGTCAGAGGCCTTTTTTAGTGTCGTGGGTGTGATCTTGTTTTACGGTTTTGGTATTTTTAAGGATTTGCACCTTAATCGTTGTGTTTTCGTATTGTTGCTTTATATATATTTTTTGAATTATGCCTTTACATTTTTTGACCTCTTTCCTATAAAATATCTTAGGTTAAGGGCAAAAAAATAGCATATTTTAATTAGTTCTTTATTAAAAGTACATAAGTTGATTGTATTTATTCCTTTTTTTCTGTTGGGTTTTGTTTTCCTTTTAGTTTCAAAAAGATTTAAAGTAGGCCTCTAGTAGCACACAGCTTATCTTCAGCTTTCTCATCAACATTGCCGCGTTTTGCGTTTGGAAATAAAACTTTCAAGGTCGACGGTGGTAAGAGTTGGTCCTACCAGAGGGTTGTAGCCCCGTTCCGCCTGCCTCTGTCTTTGAGCAAGACACTTCACCCTCCTTGTCTGCTGGTGGCGCCACTGAATGGCGACCTTGCTTCCACAGGTCTGTCCCACATAACCTCGCTTACACCCCGATCTGGGCTTTCCTCCCTTGTCTTGGATTCTCTCTGGTCGATTTTCTACTGGGCCAATCAGCGAACAGAAGAAGTTGTGAACAATGACGTTGATTTTCTGGGCAGTTAGTTCATGTCAATTACAATTAGACTGAGCAGCAAGAGGAAATGGTAAATGGACTGAACTTATAAGGCACTTTTGACCACTCAAATAGCTTTACACTAGAGGCACATTCACATACATGCATTTATACACTGATACGCAGATCGGTAGGCAATTTGGGGTTAAATGCCAGGGACACATTGACATGAGGAAGCTGGAATCGAACCTACAACCTTACAATCACAAGGCAACCACACAGCCACAGTCGCCCCAGAGAAAGAATGTAAGCATGTTAAAAATGAAAACAGAGAAAACAACATATGAACAAAGAACAACTTTATCCATCCTTTGTCTTAACAGCTTATCCCTGGTGAGGTCAAAGGTGCTGGTGCCTATCTCCAGAGGTCAGTGGGCCAGAGGCGGGGTACACCCGGCAGGGCAAGAGACAAACTGCCATTCACACACACATAACTTAAGTGTTTAAAAAAAAAAGCCAAGCTCAGGAAAATCCTTTTACTTTTTTGCTACCGTCAGCCATATTTCCCAACTCCAGAGAAGTTGCGTATCGAGGCGCTCCTTCTCTTATCTGTATTAGATTATTGAAATATCAACAAAGGCTGATTCCTGGATATTAATCTACTTAATGCAAACACTATAAATGACTTAGTGCCACTTTCTGCCACAAAGCTGCACTCACTCACTGCGGAGGCCAGACAAGATAAGGTGGAAGACTGTAAACAGAACGTCCAAAGTATTTTCTCACACGTCCGGCTGCATTTCTTGGAAAGCTTTCGCCAGCATGCTCGTCTGCGATTCAGCCAAAGATAATAGGAGTACGGTGGGAGAAACTTCAGTGACAGCTAATCAGATAATGCTGCTTTGCGATGTTTAAATTACAGAAGATCCACCCTGTGTGTGTGAGAGACCGGTGGCGGGGGCAAAGCCATAATAGTTGAAGAATGCACATGTGTTTTAATTTTTCTAAACTGTCAGATGAATGGCATCCCATGTTTTCTGGCACATTAGCAGAGAAATCATGTCAGCTGTTTTTACAGCTGCTCCTCTCAAAGCCTTTGGTTTAGAGCAATTTATGCACTCGAAAACAAAATCCAAGGAATCAGGCCGAGCGCAGGCTGGTGCCTAAACAATTAAAATGAGTGAGAATGTAAGTGGATAAGGTTACAGGCGACTGGCATAGATCACACAGTAATTTCCAATTATTTTAGAATAAATAAAGCAATGCCGAAGAAATATATTCAATTTTAGCATTGGGGGGGATTTTTTTTTCTATCCAGACTTCTAGACATATTGTAATTTTGTCCAGGGATTGAGTAATAAAACGACATTAATCATAACTGTATTCCGCGAACAATGCCAGGATAAGATCATGTTTTTGTTTTTTTTCTCACAATTTCTTAGCAAATCGTAAGAAGAAAATTCATAAATCACATCTGGTAACTTTAAGCTCTGCCATGAGAAGCTTACATGACTGCATAACTACAGTAGCACAATTCACTGGACACTTTATCAGGCACACAAAGGCTGAAGTGATTGTTGAGGCTCATAGTGAACCAGCCAGTAACACAGCAGCAACTCCATTTTTTAGAAAGTCACGGTGAAGACGAGATGCCAACTGGACTGGTCTGAGTTTTTCAGAAACTCCTGATTTACTGCAGTTTTTTTCTTTTTTTTACACAAAATGAGAAAATATCCAGACAGCAGTTGTTGTGTGGACTAAAATGCCTTGAAGGCGTCAGAGGATAATGGGCAGACTGGTTCAGGATTGTCGGACGGCTACAGTAGATTAAATTACAACGCCGTCCAACCAAGTTGTGCTGCATATCATCTCTGAACTCACAACACATTGAGCCCGGAGGCAGCTGGGCTCCCCGTGGTGTCGCTCCCGCCGGTCAAGAACAGTGAAGTGCAATTTGAACAGGCTCCAGAATCAAACAATAACAGGGTTGAAAATTGTGTCTGGTCCACAGAGTCTGGATTCCAGCTGCAACATTCACAACCGGTACGGATCCATCCTGCCTTGTCTGAGTGGCTCAGGTTGGTGGTGGCGGTCTAATGGTCTGGATGAAATGTTCCCGACTCGCTTTGTTCCTTATTAGCAGTTGATCATTGACACCTTTAGGATCTGCAGCAACTATTTGATGCTATTATGTCAACATGGACCGAAATCTCTGAGGAATGTTTCTGATATGTGACTTAAGGGAGCTGTGAAGGCAAAACACGATTGAGCAACCACTCTTTTGCTTTAACAAGGGCTTTAAAATTGTTTTAAGACTCTACAAAACATATTTTTCTGTGCTGATGATGGTGTGCATCGTGTACAGCTGGAGGAGGAAAAGTGGAACTCTGTTTTAGAGCTGATCTCACTTCTTCCAATAATAAAATGTTTGTAAAACCATTCCATGTCCAGCTAAGTTTGCTAAAATAAAAAATGCAGATCCGACTGCTCTGAATAATCCTGACATTATAGCAGTTTCCACCTGCTGCTCTGTTTTACAATCCTTCTGGGTATTAAAGTGGTTTTTGGGGAGCTTTTTTTTTTTTTTTTTTTTTTTTTTTCTTTTAACAACAAAATCAAAAACCTAATTAAAACCTTTTGAATGAGCTGAACTGATTCAATATTTCAAATTTACTGATATCTCTCCACAAATGCAGCACAGATAGGTGCTTTCTTAACTCGGATAGCACCATTTGGTTGGATACGGTCATTCTTTGAATTCCCAGACATATTCACATTTTACCTGTTGTTGTTCAAAAATGTTTCACCGTCCACATACTCCTTCCTGATTTATGCATTTGAACTTAAAACAAATCCCTCCATAGTTTCTGAATTCCTCCGGTGGTAAAGTAGCCAAGCGGGCTTCAGCAATGTGGTCCCCATTAAATTCACAGTCACTCTGTCAACCAATAAGTCAATCTAAGTTGCACTGAACTCCTCTTTTTTTGCGGCAAACCCCAGTCACCTGTGGCGACCGGCTCTTCCCGAAGGCTTCAGAGAAACAACACCGCAGCTCGTCTGGATCGGATTGGAATAAATACAGTGAGGGTTCTGATTTCCCTGTCAGAGTCAGGATCTTCTCTTTGGGGCCTGAATGCTATTTTAACTTATCTTACAGTACGCTGCATGCCATCGAATGAATAAAAAATATGTACATGATATTACAAAATGAAGGTCTTAGGGAAAAACAGTTAAAATGCTCACTATTTCAAGAAACAACAGAATTATAATGTCCTTTAACTCAAGTTTCCGACTGGGATTATGTTGTTATATTCTCTTTATTCCTAATCCTTTTGTTTTTCCTAGCAATCTGATTTTGTTTGTCTTCTCACAGAAAGAAGCACTGGCTGTTTAGTAACAGTTTGACACAGTTTCTCGTCATGCAAAAGTCAAAATTTAGCAGCCTTATGTCTCACAACATGATCTCTTATAGAAGGTTTTCATGCGGGTAAGCCATCTCAGATGTGGTGATCTGAAGACAGGTTATGAACTGGATTATAGCGCCATCCCATGTTCAAAACAGGCCACATTTGCATTCAAATTTGCTCTGAATTTTATTAACAAGATGACTCAATTTTTAAAAAAAAAATCCTGAATTGTTTACACAGCACCTTTCACAGTTTTTGGCATCACTAGTAAAAAAAAGAAAAGAAAAGAAAAGAAAAAAAAGTGTCCAAAGCTAAGAAATTAATTTATGTTTAATTTAAGAATTAAATTTGGGGATTTTTTTTCCCCCCCCACAAATGATCGATGCCTCACCTCTACCATGGTCATCTTATACAGTAAACTCAGACACACAATCTTATAAAATAGCTGTGAGGTAAAGGTAAATGAAAACAGTGTTTGAGAGGAGATTTATTATCAATTTGGTACCAATAAATGCTTCCTTTACTGTGATTAAGTTGTTCTGTTTCTGGCATTAATGGTACACAGGCAAGAAAAAAAAAAGAAAAGCTAATTGAAGGAAAACCTTAAACCACCTAAACATTTTGCTGTGAGAGTTAATAGGAAGACAGGCAGTCCTGGATGAAAACCTGTCAGAGGCAGTGAAAGACTTGAGACTGGAGGAGACAACCTCCTTCCAGTGGACAGTGGACGCTTGATGCGTAATCCTGGAGACGCCGCTTCGCCTGTGCAGAGGCGGAGCTCTGTCGCCACCTCGCGGCCAGAGGCGGTCACTGTCTGTGTTTTCCAAACGGAAGATGGCGACAGGAGTCCTTCAGAGAGTCCGCGGAGGCTTCAACCCGGCTAAAAGCAGGGCTCTGTCAGCCGGAAACCTTTCGCTCTGGCTCAGGTGAGCGGTCGCAGTCCTCGGCAGCTGGCCATCGCGTTTGCAGCGTGTTATTTTGGCTGTTGTGTGAAATATTCACCCTGCTTTTCTGTGGCTACCATAAAGCTAGCGCGCCGACAGTTAGCAAGCCGGGGTTGGCCTTCAGCTGTTGGCCACTCTGAAGATTCATCCCTATTGATTTATCCCGGGAGGTGTGTGATAAAAGCTGCGTGTGTATAAGTGAAATAACACCAGTCTCTGTCATATTTCGCCTTTAACCATGTGCAGTGCTCAAGGTCAGCTTGTTACTTCTTGTTTAGCTTCATCATAAGAAATACACAGGTGTGTTTATTTCTGTCAAGCAGCATCACACTTTATGGAAATGCTCTCTATGCGCTGTATGATTTGAAGCTGCATCGCAGCAGCTCCTGATGCAGACCTTCATGGTGTCATCCTGTGTTCTTGGGTCAGAGGGTTTTCAGCGTCCAGCAGCAGAAACAGAGAGGACAGCTGGTTCAGGTCTCTGTTTGTCAGGAAGGTCGATCCCAGGAAAGATGCACACTCCACCTTGCTGACCAAAAACGAGGAAAGTAACCTCTACAAAATCCAGTGTAAGGTCCCCACATGAATATCCGGTCCTCGACTTTTAATGTGTCTAATAATAAGACCAATACTAATGACATGTCTTCCTTCGTCAGTCCATAATGTGAAGCCAGAGTGCCTGGATGACTACAATAAGCTGTGGTAAGTGTAATTATGACTAAAATGTGTGCGTATATTAGATTACTAAAATTAAGTATCATGCCCTGCAAAAATATTCACACAATTCGCTTTAGGTCTGGATTTTGAGTAAGTCATTCCAACTCAAGAAGATGTTTTGATTTTTAACCCTTCCGTTGCAGCTCTGGCTTGTTCTCCTGCTGCAAAGAGAACCTCTTCCTCAGTCGAAAATCTTTTACCGCCTCCAGTATTTATCTATATTTAGCTCAATTAAAACCTCCTATTTGTTCTTACCTGCTTGCGGTTCACTGCGAACACGTTCTTTCATCAGCACCTGTCTGGAATAAAGACCAGATTCGTTATTGTTGTCATATCAACGGGACTTGTTCCCACTGACCCGCTCGGTCAGTTTAGGAAAATGACCACATTTTGTAGGTTTGCAGCTTCAAATTTCAGGTGACTGGTTGAACAGATGTCTGCACCTTGGAAAGCAGTTCAGTAACATTCCCTTATTTATATGGCCCTAACAAACCTGAGGCCTTCATAGAAAAGCAGTCGTCTTACTGAGCTTAAAATTCACACAACTGAGCTTTACTTGACGATCACTTTTGAACACAATTGGTTGCCCTTCCTTTTGTTTGGGGTATCAGAGTGGAAGGGGCTAATTTAAAATAAACAAACCTCTTTTCAGATTTTTGATGTTGGAAAAAAAATTGAAACTGTGCACCCTTTTAATAATTATGCACTAGTGTGTTGCTCTCATACACAAAATCCAATATGATGCGCTGAAGTTTACAGTTGTAATGCGACAATGTGGAAAAAAATGACGTGGACTAAAGTACTTTTGCAAGGCTCTACATAAATTCATTCTCAACTGTCTCAACTTAATGAAGACTGGAGGATAGTACATGATCAGATTGTTGCTCAGTTACTGCTGTTCAGAAGTTAGCTTTAGCTTTTTAAAGTCACCTGTGCTGATGTCCGTCATGTCTGCTGGCCTCACGTTGTCTCTTCTGTCGCAGCGAGGATGTTCTGCCCTCAATCCATGCTGATAAGTACTACCCCTGTGAGCTGGTGGGAACCTGGAATACCTGGTATGGAGAACAAGACCAGGCTGGTAGGATTACTAATAGCAACACACAAATCTGCAGTATAAGCAGGTCTATGCTGCTGTGCATGGTTTGTAATCAGCAGGCAAGGCCTTACTGCATCAACATAAACTCCATAATTTACAGACAATAAACTGCCGATTTGTAATTTATAGTTTGTTTGTTTTTAGTTTTTTTCTTTTTCTGGTTAAAATTGTAACTGAGCTGAACTAACTGCCCACCTGATTATAGTTGAACTGCTGTTAATGAAAAGTTGTTTCTGCAGTTCATCTGTGGCGCTACAGAGGCGGCTACCCTGCTCTGACCGACGTTATGAACAAGCTCAGGCAAAATAAGGTGACCTCCGTGCTTCTTGTGCTTTCCCTCTGTTTTGCTCTCATTTTATCGCTGAAAATCTCACGGATCCGTGTCTGTCGGACGTCAGGAGTTCACGGCGTACAGAAAGGAGCGCGGGAAGATGCTGCTGTCACGCAGGAATCAGCTCCTGCTGGAGTTCAGCTTCTGGAACGAGCCCGTCCCCCGGGAAGGCCCCAACATTTACGAGCTCAGGTCTTATCAGCTCAGGGTGAGGAACGCCACCGACACGCCACCGCATCAGTGGTGCTCTGTGCTCAGAGTCGTCGCTGCACTGGATCACAGGAGGAAACTGCAGAAATGTAACTGACTGCAGGATTTGTTTACACAGATGAAATTATGCAAATCTTTAAATATCCACACTCAAACTCATCAAGAGGATTATTGCTAAACAAAAGTTTATATTAAACTTAAAAAATCTCAATATCAGTATTATTCTAGTCATTTTTCTTTATCCATTTTCTTCAGTTAAATTAAATTATTCTTATAAAACATTGTTTCATTTTGTGTTATGGATTTTATCTAATTCACATAGGGTCAAAATTATACATACAGGTTAAGATATATGCATACACTAATTCATTATCTTCAAGCCTGTATGAAGATTTTTCTACTCTTTGTGAACAGTGACCCAATTGTTGGTCCTAAAGATTTTAAAGTTGAAGGGTCCATTATTATGCCACACTGAAAAATGGAACATTCAAAGTAAGAGCCCAAAATATAATTACAATCTTTACAGATGTTAAAGTCTCTTTTTCACGCCTTACGTTTTCCAGTGAAATCAGTTTGCAACATTTTCTCCTGTGACATTTCTCACAAAACTATCTCTAGTTTTACCTGAAGCTGTGTTCATCAGACCAAATAAGGAGGAACACACCTGGTTTGTGCATTTAGCCAATTTTTTTATAAATATTTTCAGTATTTGATCAAGCCTGCTGTTGAATTCAACGTAGATCTGCTCAAAACCGAGCCCTCTCTTGCAGATTAAGTCCTCCTTTCTAATCTGAAAAGGTCAGCCTTCATCTAGCTGTGCTCCCCCTGCAACATGGGAAAAATGCCCTCCATTGCCCTTCGTCTCAGACTGAGATTTCATCTGAGAAACGGCAGGAAACGTGTTGTCTTAAACCCAGTCAGATGATTGAAGAAGCCCTCATGTATCGTTATTCTTCCATCTTAATGTATTTAATCTGGAAAGAAGTTTTGAACGCTGTGTTTTATTGCAGTAAGGAATGTTGTGTTTTCTCCCTCCTCCTGCAGCCAGGAACCATGATCGAGTGGGGTAATTACTGGTAAGGCAGCCTGAATTCATTTGACTCATTGAACTGTAGTTACAGAGCAGTTGCAGCACATGAACCCTCTCTCATCACACTGTCATTAACAAGAGATATTCCCTGGAGACGCTTCATATTTGAAGCCGCGCTGTAACTGAGATTAAATCTCAAGTGAAGCTGTTTGCTTGAAGGATTTGTACATAATAAAGGAGACGTTACTTTAAGCATCCATCTTCTTAATGACAAATGACAACATAATTGAGGCAGCTAAGGATTTTTTTCCAATAAAAATCGCTCTATCAACACATCTAGCACAGTTTTTATATATTTTAGAGCAACAAAATAAGGTGTAGCTGCTTTTCTAATGTGAGGCCTCATGTTTCATTCTGTCTCTGGGGGTGGGAGGAATATATCAACATCACTCTGAGGCTGGTTAGTATTGCCTTTTTTGTTGCTTTTATGGTTGCTTTAATTCGCCTTTATTTGAAGAACCCCCTGTAGACCTATAAATAATGTCAGTAAAGCTATTTAAAGCAATTTCGACGTAATTTGTGTAGGTGACAGCTTAAAGTTCTGCTTCAAGTTACAAAAACATGCAGAAATGAGCCTTCAGAGTTTAATAGACACAATCTGAAAAGCCATGTTTGTGTTGGGGTGAGCATAATGAGACTAAAACATTCCTTTCACAGCCGCTCACCCAACCTGGCCCGTGTTGGGGTTCACAGCAGCTCACTGATCGATCAGGCTTATGCCAGTGGAGTTAATTCAGACACGAGGAGAGTTTGTGGTCTTTGAAGAAGGATTCGGTGTGTTTTGGTGCCGGTTACGACTCGAGCTGCTTCTTGTCCTGCAGGGCCAGAGCAATCCGATACCGCCAGCGCAACAAAGAGGCCGTGGGAGGGTTTTTCTCCCAGATTGGTGACCTTTACATGGTCCATCACCTTTGGGGTACGACTGAACACAAGCATGTCCAAGTTTACATCATTTCTCTTATTACCAATTTTTCTCTTTAATATTGTAAGCTAAATTAGACCTCCAGACTTGTTAAAAAGCCTCACTTTGGTTACATAAATGTTGCATTAGGATTTCTGACAAAACAAGCAAAATATAATCCTAAAAAGTTTAGGATTATATTTAATGGCTCTATAAAATTGTTACAATTAGCTGAGATCATTTTATTGGCCCCCATGCAGAAACATAAACCATCAATGCCAGCAAACTTTTTTTGTGTCTTTAAGAAAGGCATAGAACTACGAAGGCCAAGCCAGCACAACCCTGAGATACGGTTAAGAACCATAAAACTAAAATTAATAAGACAGACACTTAGACATACAAATGTATGTATTGAAATATTGGTGTGTTGAAAATAGTAGCATCAATTCTTATTTCTGTCGCTCTTTTTGACAGAAAAATATTCTACATGGCAATAATTAACCAACCTAGCAGTTATGGCATGCTACTTATTTTGTGCAGGCTGTGCCACAGAAAACCTGCTAAGCCCAGCGGCAGTCATCTAGTTACCTGCCATTGTTTTTGAGTTGCAAAAATGTCTAATGTTGGCAGAAAATCTGAAAAAGAATTACCAGGTAATCATGTGTTGTTAGAAGGCACAACTAAAAATACTTAAAGCCCAACTGTAAAGTTTTTAAAAACGTCAAACAATAAAAACGTAAATCAGTAAACAATCAGCTTCGCTTGCACCTGGTGGGGGTGCAAGTGAAGCCTGGTGGCCCGCCAGGCTTGTAATTTACTGGGGAATTGTGTCATTAATTAAAAATGGTGTGTTTTCAAATCTTACTGTGGAGTTTAATCATTAAGCTCATACATTTTGTGGAAAGATTGCGAATCAAACTTTCTGGTCCATGAAATGTTCAAACTTTCTGTGAAGCTTGAGTTTGGATTTTCATTATTTGACAGGAATAATAAACAAACAGGAATAAACTCTTTAAGTGTTTTACTGTGTATCTTAATTAAATGAATAATCTTTTTTGACAGTATTCTAATTTATTGAGTTGTCCCTTTACTCTTTGATTTGCAGCTTACAAAGACCTTCTGTCCCGGGAAGCCACCAGGAACGCCGTGTGGCAGCAGGAGGGCTGGCATGAAGTGGTCTATTACACTGGTGAGCGAAATGAAACCCTTTGTACTCCAGCTACTGTTGTTGTCCTTAAATCAACCTGATGAACCTCTCCATATATTTCTCTCTGCAGTCCCTCTCATTCAGCACATGGATTCTAGGATCATGATCCCGACTAAAGCTTCCCCGCTGCAGTAAGGAGGGACGATCTGTTATCAAGTTGGCCCCCCTTCAAATGTTACATTTCTTCTGTGAATCGCCATCATGGGTCCAACTTTCTGTCAGTGCTACCAAAAAAAAAAGAAACAGCCCTCTTTTTGTTTTTATATTTGCTTTATTACGTCCAGAACCCACTCCTAAAAATATCTGAATTTCAATTCAAACAGACGTGGACGATAGCGTGCTCTCGCTAAGACGGCCGGAATGAGCCAAATTGAAACCTTCTGATTGTCACATGCGACGTCTCGTGCCACGTTAAAAAGAGGGCCAGAAGAAGAGCTCAACTCCAGTTTAGGAAGCAACAAAAGCTACTTGGAAAAAGTGCAAGTGTGTAAAAAGAATGGCGAGGATAGTAGTGTTGAAATTCATTGCTCAGTGTAGTAGCCATTTATTTATTTAATGTAGAGTACATGGTGTTTAAATGTGTTGACAAAGTGACTCTTTGATGTAAGCTGATCGACTTGAGACCTCTAATTTAAGAACATATATTTCAGTGACCTATCAAGGTGGTAAAGTCAGACATACTGTACAATGCAGATATCAGAGTTTTATATTCACTGTCTGTTACGAACACTCCAGGTTCTGTTCTGTGTTTCATTCTTGTTTCCTGTTAAAGCAATGTTACCTCTTCCCGGTGCTGTGTTTGTAACTTTTTTCCTGTTGAGACGGCATGCCTGGTTTTAAAAAATCTGTTTTTAATCAAACGTTTCTTAACTGTGTAGAAAAAGCGTGGGAGCCTGTTTTCCATCAGCGTTTGGATGAATCTGGAAGGAGGGATGCTGCGTTGTACTGTAATAATGGCTGATTTATCATTAAGGGATCCACATTTATCATTTTGTTTTTAAGAAGAAATACTGTCTAAATACTGT
Source organism: Poeciliopsis retropinna (assembly GCA_010277075.1). Taxonomy (NCBI): domain Eukaryota; kingdom Metazoa; phylum Chordata; class Actinopteri; order Cyprinodontiformes; family Poeciliidae; genus Poeciliopsis; species Poeciliopsis retropinna. The sequence goes on along the minus strand of VMRM01000002.1, from coordinate 11,518,596 downwards.
TAGATGGGAGAGAGTGGAAAGAAATTAAAATCATTCAGACATTCTTTACAGCACGTTCTGGTCTTTAATTGGGATTCTCCTTAAAGGACTGAGGTCGCCACAAGTTATTGACAGTCAAGTCAGGTTATAGTTCTCTTAGTATTGAACACATTTCTAGCACAGTTCTCATTGCACATGCCTTTATGTAATACCTACACGTTATCAGATTCTGATGTGAAAAGTGCAAAAACACTAAAATGTAATGTCCACTCAGTGTTTGGTTACTTTTTAGTACAAAAAAACAACAACATTAAAGTGAAGTTTGTCTATTGTAAATATGTCTGTTCATAAAAAAGTGTATTGAGTGTGTACTGGATAAAAAGCTTGACTGGCACACCTTTGGGTGCAAATATATAAAAGGTTAAATTAGAACCAGAACTCCTTTAGCATATTTAAATCTTCTCCAGCTCCTTGAGCAGCTCATCGAAGCTCATCACATACCAGGAACTTCTCTCCTTGACTTGATCTCTGACGACGTTCCCGCCAAATCCAATGAAAGCATTCTGAAGAAGAAAAGATTGGACATTTTTATGTAAAAGGCCATGTCGTCACTGAAGCTAGAGATACATCACTGGTGAGCGCAATAGGCTGATTTATACCCTGATCAACTTTAAACTCTTCCCTTTTCGATCTGTGAACAAGGTTTACACCTGATGGCGTAGGTGAGCGCCATGAGGCCATGCTAACAAAGCTAACTAGTGTGGAAGATAACTGGGTGAAGAACGCTAGAAGCCGTTTTTCAGTGTCAGTGAAGTATTTAAAGGAAATTAGGCCAGAGGAAGAAGCTATTAAATGGAAGCTTTTTTATGTTGGACATGCTTTTGAAACAGAAAAAGAGTAAACTCAGAAAATAACAAAAAAACTGCTCTACATTTTTCTCTTTATCTTTTAACCTCTTATAGACTTCAAAATGTGGCAACCTTTAGAAAGTCTCAGGTTTATGGTTTCAATAATACTAGCTGAGGTCATTGAGAATATAAAATGCTAATAATCAACTCTTAAAAAGTTTCTCCTTGTTTTAAAGTATTAAGAAAATCATATTTTAAAGCAACCATTTTATAATAGAGCACCATTTGTTCCTTACACTTGTATGAATAATGAACAGCTACACCAGGAATGAAAAACATATAATATTAAAAAATATATACAAGCCCAAAAATATTCACACCCCTAGCAGCCATAGATGTAAAGTAATGTTATAGTTTTGCCAACATTTTCTCTGACTGGAAGTAACGTTTTGTAAATTTAATAAAGAATCTGTGGAAGGTGCAAAAGATTACAGTCATTTCAAAGAGGAATTTTGAATATTTTTCCATTAATTGTTGTGAAGGATATGAATAATTTTCAACATACAATGTGTTATTAAATAGTCAGCAATACGTTGTTTTGTTGTTTAAAAGTGTTAATCCATTTAGATTCTTTTATTAATGCTGAAAATCAAATGTGGGATGAGCAACTCTAAGCATTACAAAATTCAGAAACTGGCTGTAAAATTCTAATTTCTAACATATTAAAGCAGATCTTCTCCAGTGAACACTTACCGCAGGAGGACAGGCCTCCAGATCAGTGGCTCCATCTCCGATCATCACCACCCTTTCGAAGCCGTACTGCTCCTTCAGCATGCTGATCACTTTTCCTTTGCCGCCGCTCTCAGCTGTGGGCTGAGTTTCGTCAAAACCGGCGTATTCACCTGCAAATTCGGTTGGAGGTTAGAAACGGACAGAAAACCTGAAAGAGCTGAATGGACAGAGACGAGCACTAGAACGACCCGGTTCTCACCATTAAAGTAGAACTTGAGTCGGTTGGCGTAGACGTGATGCAGGGGGATGTTCAGCTGAGAAGCCACGTGTTCGACGATACAGCGAAAGCCACCGGAAATGAGGAACACCTTTATGTTGCGCTGGTGCAGACGGTCCACGAGCTCCCTGGACAAAAGTTAGAATTGATTTAATTGAGTTGGATCTGATCGAAACAGAAAAATCAATTGATTTGCCTCAGCATGGCTTAATGTAACTTTCACACATTTTTGAAAGATGTCCACATTTACCTCAAAGAATTAATGGAACATCATTAATGTTCAAAGTATAAAATTAGTAGTTGATCACTTGTACCCGCTTTAACTTTTAAAGTACTTTTTAAGCTTTTGATTTGTTTTAATAGTGCATTTCTAAGTTGGCTCCAAAGGTTTTGAACTATATATCAACTGGTTAATAAGAGCTGAATAGATTAACGGCCCCAAAATGGTTTCTTTGGCTCCTCCATAACTTGTAGAACTACACGGTACCCAGTCCACATGGATTACTTCATCATGTTTAAGCTATAAGACACCGATTACTGCCATTACCAAAGCAGGAAGGGAAGTATGGCTTAAATTTACCTGGACTGGGTTTTGGAAAAGAACTATGTGTCACAAAAAAAATCCAAATCATATCAGAACAGCAACAACAAAATACCTGCATAGCATATATAGACATGTAATATCCAGTTTGTTCTTTACACTCGGATCCAATGCTTCTGCATGCAGTGCAAAACAAAGTCTGCTGAATTGATTTACTTTATCAGTACACTTACTTTATGCCCGGAGTCAGCTGAGGCGGGTGATCCGTTATGAGTTTGTTTACTTGTTCTCTGGAACATCGGATGATGGACAGACGCTTGGTGAGGGCCTTCTTGAACGTCATCGAGCCGCCCATGGCTTTACAAGTCCTAAAATGTCAAAGTGGATTTGGTTCATATCTACTAATGGGGTTAATTTTAGGAAGACAGAGTAAAAAATAAACATACAAATGTGTTGAGGACAGAATGTGAACAGATGTGGCACCTTGCAGAAATATCCTGTAAACTTTTGCACATTTTATTGAGAAACGTGAACAAAAAATATGTGGGAGTGTTGTTGGTACCTATATAGCACTTTTGTCAACTTCAGTTTTTTTATATACATAATAAACAAACTTGAATACATAATATTGGGATTTTAATGGAATTAATTATGAGGTTGAAGAAAAATGATCCGAGGTTTTCAAATAGTTTTACAATTACAAAATCTGGAAACTAGTGTTCCTTTGCATTCAACCTCCTTTACTTTGAGACATCTAAATAAAATCCAGAGCAGGCTGTTGCTACCGAATTATGCAATTAGGAAGAAGAAAGTCACAGCTGAAGGTCAGCCGTGACGAGAAAGGTCCTATTTGGAGTTTGCCACAAGTGATCTGATCAGACCAAACAAGTGATCTGCCTATGCAAAACTAAATGTGTCGAAAACGAACACTGCACATCACCCCAATGCTGGTGGTGGTAGCATCATGCTATGGGCACGTCTTTCTACGGTGAGGACAGGGATGCCGGTCAGAGTTTAACTTTCTTGCATCTCTGGAAGAAAACATGTTAGAGGCTGTGGAAGACTTAAAACAGGTACAAACTACAATAACGCTTCGTTTAAACAAACTCATGTTAAAATTGTCCTGTCACTATCCAGACTGAAATCCAATTTAGCAGCTGTGGCAAGACTTAAACGTTGATGCCAAGAGAAAGTCCCCATCCAATTGAGAGGTCAAAGAGTTTTGGAAAGAACATTGAATAATGGCATCGGTTTAGATGTGGAAAGCTCCTAGAAGTATACTGCAATGATTTGTGGCTGTCGTTGAGAGGTTTTGCACTGAGAGGTGCAAAATAAATAAAACGTAGTTTTTCTTCCTCACATGTGTTGTGGCATTTGTTGCAGTAGCATGGCAGAATGTGGAAAACCTAAAGGAGTAGAAGTACTTCTGCAGAGGCGTGCGTGAAAAGCGGTTTACGTACATCTCTCTGACCGCGTCCCCCACCCCGCAGAACTTGGCCAGCTCGTCGATGCCTTCTTCTTTGATGACTGTGCTGTCCACATCGAAGCAGACCGCCTCTGCTCTCCTGAAGAGCTCCTTTGTCTCCTGAACAGTCATCATCATGCTGGGGAGGGAGACAAAAAAAAATATTCAACAGGAGATGAGCAGCAGTGCCATTAAGCCTGGTCATTCAGACCGGGGATGTCAGGTGACATGAAGAGCTAACACTGGGAAGTCATCTGGGCGGCCTGTGGCTGTGTTGTTGGTTTAAGGGGACATCATCTCTTATGCCTGATTTCCTCCTGCATGCTGAGGACGCCGTTTCTCCGTTGGAGCAGAAAACGCAGCTATTCACTGAAATACCTATATGTGCAACCTGTATATCTATCTGTCGAGCCTACAATGCAACAATCTGAACTAGAAAAGACGTTAACAGTAGTTAACAATTAAAGAAGATGGGAGGACTGGTGGATGGACATCTTCTGTCCCTGTTGCATCACCCCAATGCGGCATGCAGACCACTAACGGTTCATCCCCTGAACCCGCAACAACACAGAAAACAATAACACTCGTGAATGCTGCTGCTACTATTACTCTTCTTGTGTAACATATCAAAACTTGAGTCGACGTGGAGAGCCTCTGGAATGTCTTTCCGTTTGTATAGGAGGGTTGACTCCTACCTACACCCCCAGACCTCCTATTGCAACTGTCAGCAGTAATAATAAACCACAAAACCCCGCGCCACAACACTATAGTGGTCATATATACGGAATATTTGCGTTGCTCTTTATACATACCGAGAAAGAAGAGGGTTGATGAGGCACGAGACCGCCGGCCGCTTCAACATGAACGGACTCGGACCGCTTCAATGGGCTCACCGACGAGGAAGAGACGAGCCAGACGGCTGACCAATCAGAGAAAAGCCGACAAGGTTCCCGCCCACTCGCCCGCTGGCTCGCTGCCATGGCGACCCCAACGGTCAAATTCCGGGAGTTAGCAAAGCCGGAAAAAAAACAACAACTACAAAACCGGTTAGAACAATTTTAAGGCATATTGTCAACTGACGTACACAAAAATAAACTCAAATACGTCTGGAATAAACAAATTACATTTTTTAAATATACATTTGTCGTCAGCGTTTTGTTAATAAAGCTTGATTTTAAATGAAATCCCGTGACGTGAGCCATATTGTACATTTTGTAATTCTCTTGAAGTTCTTTTTTTAAATGTATGGGTTCAACTGTTCTTTTACCCCCCAGACCCCAATTGTAACCAGGAGAATAACAGTGGAAATTTTCACTGAAAACCAGCTTAGAAAGGAAGAAAGTGAGCTGGAGGTATTCAACTCCCAGGTCTGACTTTGTTGTCTTTCAGAAACTTTGTAAATAGTTTGGTTTTGTGATAAGACATTATCCATTTTTGCATCTAACTTTCTGGCAGATGTCTTAAATATTGTGATTCAATAATTCCCCATAACATCTATTTTGTGAAGTAAGTGCACCCTTTGCTCTTGCAGCAGACGATCCATTTAAGATGATGCTACCACTCCTGAACATTTGGGATGGGGCCACGGTATCATTACTCTCTTCTGCCCAAACTTGAAAAAGGCTTAACCTGTGAAAACTTTGTCTTTCCTTCTGTGACTTCAGTCAAATTCAGGTTGGTGACCTTCAAAGACTAAAATAATACATACATTTAGTATTTAAGTCAACACAACTAATGTGTCATTAATTTCCAAATAAATCAAATTTGTTGTTTGTAAATCAACAATTCATTCTCTTTTGAGTGTAGAGAGTCACAAAAGGGTTTTGGATCTCATTAAAATATTTTAGTCTGGCAACACAAGTCTCCATTAAAGCATTTCACTGCCAAAGTTAAGAAATAGGTTTAGTAGTAGTTTCTTATTATGATGAGATTTTCTTGTATTAACAAGATACTCCTCCAAAATTTATTTCCAAGCTCTGGCAGTCAAATACTTTTTGTAATTCTCTGCTTTGTTTCTCTTCCTCCCCACCACCCCAGGTTTGTTTATTCATTTACCTTTCTGATGGACTTCAATCTGACTTGTCAATTTCTTCTTTTTCCACCAAACATAACCCTTGTTACCGTGGATAAATATTTTGATTCGATTTGATTTATGTTAGAGTGCAATAATTTCTTAATTTAAATAAAATAATCAAAAACATGTTGTCCATCGTTCTTGCATTTATCAATCTGTAATCTTAACTGACCTAAAACAAGGAACGTTTAAGCACGATTTAATGTTTTACAGGACAATATTCAACCTGCTTTACATACAAATTATTTATATGCTTTAAATTTCTGGTTGTGATCGCATTCAGCCTGCTTTGCTTTCTAGGAAACCTTTTTTTTTAAAAGTACTTGCAGTTTTGATTGTAGATTAGTGAGGGGCGCTGATGAGCTTGTTGATTAGAACAGCCTCAGAAACGTTCTGAACCAGAGAAGAAGAAGAAGAAAGCTGCAGATGGGCCACGTCGGTTAAGGTAAGTAGGAAGTACGGTTAGAGGTAAAACCTGGTGAAAATCTGGTATTCTTTAAAGAATAGAGGGAGACTTGAACAGATGAACAGATGGAACTGTCGCACCCAGTTCATTATAAGTAATTTAACTGCGTGTTACATATAAAATTCCTGATTTCTAGTGTGAATGCGGTCACCCGACGGGGCTCTTCACGGTTGTAAATGCATTATAAAAAGATGATAACGTGTCTCCTGTGAATGTATGTGTTGTTTATGATGTTTACAGGTCGGTAAATGGTCATTGCTTTGCAGGGCATCCTTTTCTCCCGTGATACAGGAGGAGAGTGAGGCCGGTGGCCTGATGCCAGCCATCAGCCAGGGTACAACAGATGCTAAAACAGATGCTACAACAGATGCTACAACACGCTGACCCGCTGGTGGCAGAGGTGAGGAGGGGGAGCAGGCATATGGTTCTGGGTTGATGATGAGAGTCGATTCAAGTCCCATCTCTAAGTGAAACCAGCTCGTAAATAGTATGCGCTAAACAGGTTTTGTTTTAAATAATCAGCTTTTCTGCTGTTAAACTTTACTAAAGTAACGAACAGGAAAAATGAAGCAGCAGTGCTGCTACATTGTCAGGATTAATGCCACAAAGAGGAGAAAACGTTTGTGGAAAAACATGGACTGTGTTGTATCCTATAATCTACTGTAGGTTTAATTTTCTCCAACAAACATAGCTGGTGTTGGTCGCGCGCCACAATTCAGGAGGCAGCACATGCGCACACGTGCTTTCCCAATACTGCCCTCATGTGGCAGCAGTGGGAAACACCACAGGGGAGCGACAACAAAAAACGCATTTTGAAGCTTTTGATTGTTTTTGCTGGCTTTTCCGCTAAGAACTTCACGTAATGCATAACTTAAAATAATTTTGTTTGTTTATGTGCTGCCACTTCACCACGGATGACATGAACTTTACAGGACAATTCATAGTGAAACATATAGAATCCATAAAGTCCAAATTCATGTCAAATCAGTCTGATTTATTTCATAATAAAACAATAATAATCAGAAAATATTGGGTGTGAGCAATATGGCATCACTATGTATTTAAGGTAGTGTAATGGTTTTCTGAACTGCTAAGATGGCTGTTCAAATAAATATTTTATTTTTTTTAAGGATATCCTAACATCCACACTTCAAGCATGCTTCGAGTGCTTTAGTCCTTTAGTCTTGTTGAATTGTCACCACAGAACATGTTACTGGCCTTCAATGTGTTTGAAACTGCATGTTTATAGCATGTCTCTGGATGCATGGCTGAATTCTGTGTTACTTTGGATGTAGTAAATACAGTCAGACACCATGCTACATTACTGCTCTCACAAACTGACGCCACAAGATCAGAGTGGTCATTGTGTCCCTCGTTCTTACGTCAGAGTGACGACACGTTGAAAACCTTTCGTTAAAATCTCTGTTTACTGATACGATCAGTGAGGCTTTCCCTATAGTCTGCTCTGCTTTTCATTCGTCAGAGTCCTGCAGCGTGTGACTGAGCTGCGCTACACCCGGCAGCTGATGTAACCGATCCGACCTTCTCGCAGGACGGTATGTTTTACTCCCGCCGTTAACGGGCATGCTTATTGAGATCAGTGGAAAGGAAAGGCGACCCGTGGCATGGCTGAATTCTGATCCAGCTGGGCTCTGTGCTGGACACAGTCAGACACCATGCAACAGCCTCGTCTCATTTCTACCAAAAACAAAATCGCCTGGGCAACTGCTTTCCTCACCTTTGTCTGGCTACACAGGAGTGAGTACAGTGATGTGCTTGACGTTCATGATGGGTTTTTAGAAATTAATTTTCCTGCCGTGTTTTCCAGCAGGGAGCCCGGTTTCCAAACGGGAAGAGACTCCACACTTTCATCTGTGGTAACTACACTTCACTGAAATGCTTTTTCTCCTCCCTTTTTTTGGCAATCCCAAAGCAATTGTCTGTGGCATTATTATTTTTATTAAATTTTTTTTTACACTATTTAAAATCTTGTTTCATGTAACACAATCACTTTTCACACCTGGACACAGCCAGACCGTACATGAAGCTAAAAACAGACACAGCAGGGCCACCCCTGGACAGGAGTGAGGAAGACCCTGTGCCAGAAACAAGCCCTCTGTGACCTGTGGTGTTTTCTGTGACCCCTCATAATAAACCTGTCACTGTGCTGAAACCAACCCTGTGAGTGCTGCATTTGTGTGGTGGGAAACAAAGCGCTCTGGGAGAGATGCATAAACCACATCCAAAATATCTTCACCTCAAAGACACAACCTTCAAAGAAATGGAAGGTTTAATAAATATGTTTATATTATGCAAATTAAAGTACACTCTTATTAGCGCAATTATCATTATATAATGTTTTTAGCCTGTACAGTTTCGAATATACAACTTCACTGAAATTTCAGACATTTTGAGGTACTTACAACAAGTCTGACAAAAGAAGACTTGACTCAGTACCTTGGAGGTTACATTCACCTAAATTAAGAACTTACTTTCCAGAACTTTCTCTGCTTGTTCAAAACAGAAATCCAAAAGCCTCTCTTGCATAGAAAGCTTTTGAAACATGTCCTCCAAACTTTTAACATTCAAAGAACACCTGAGTTGGGCTGTGTTTCAGTTTACCAGTTCAGTTTCTGGAGTCGAAGTGGTTCCCAGTCCTACGGGCACATTACCAGCCGGGTTGGCCCTGCTCATCCGCCTCGGCGGCGAGGGACAGCAGGACGATCTTCGGGGAGTTCTCGAAAAGCGCAGCTCTGTTCTGAGTTTGGCCCTTCTTGACCCAGTGGCCGTATATCTTGAAGGCGCATGCGTCGATGAGTTTGCGGATGGGCTTGACGGCGTACGGGTCGCTCTTTAACACCTCCTTGGTGACGGGTTTGGCGCGGCGGTAGTGGCAGTAGATGCGCATCGTGGCGAGCACAGTCATGCAGATGACCTGATGGAGAAACATAACCATCAACCAGATCCCAGGAAATGGGTCTTTAAGCTCAACACAGACCCAGAAGTGCCATTAATGTAATTAAGGAGCGACTGAAGACGGCTCATTAGAGACCTAGTCAGTCTCCACGTCTCTGTCGTACAAAAACTCTGGGCTGAAACTTTTAAGATGCCGAGCAACAGCCAGGAAACCCAAAGAATTTAAGAGTGTTTCTGTAAAAATAGCCACAAAAAAAGATTTTACACAAAGCAACAGGTCAAAATATTTCACAGGGGAATCTACTACTTAACTGTAATATGCAAATCAATCTTTGTACAGTATGAATTGGAAACATTGTGGGTATTTTGATCATTTTTTTCTCTACACTTCAGAATGAAAAAATTTAAGTCTGTTGATTTTATTGTTGGTGTGATTTACTCCCCTAGAGATGGGATTAAATACTATTTCCCTGCCCTGGATGCATTTATCAATAGAATCTGAGAAAAAAAAAAAGAGACTCAAATTCTGTTAATAAAGTGTATAACTGATGGGAGCAGACTAGGAGATCATTCAGATAAAAAACAAATCTCAAAAAGCTTCCATTCCACAACTTTATAAATGTTGTCAAGGAAACCATTACCTCAGCATCTGCTTCATTTTTAGCCTGTGGATGAAATCTCTTGAACCGTGCAAACTCTTCAGACTCTAGCAAACTATTTGGACTCCATTTGTCTGGAAATCTGACGTTTCCTCACCTTGAACCGCCTGTACGGACTGAACTGCCGCACCTCGTTCACCACATACTGGGAGAAGAACGTGTGGTTCAGAGCATCTGAAGCCGTGAACCGCTGCCTTGGATCCACCACCAGCATCCGGGAGATCTGAGCAAATAGCGCCACGCCACTTTTAGATTTTTTTAAAAGCTCATCGTGGGCAACGACGAGCAAAACAAACCTACCAGATCTTTGACTGTGTCAGAGCGATCCTCCCACTCTGGAGACGAGAAGTCGTAGCTCCCTGCTAAAATCAAACGCAGCATCAGCATCTGTTTCCTGTGCCAGAAAGGCGGCGAGCCGGCCAGCAGCGTGTACATGATCACACCAGCGCTCCATCTGTGAACACAAACACACACTATCTAACTGAAGCTTCAATAACAGCAGCATAAACAGAACAGGTCATGTGAGACGGACGTGGTTCAGTCCCCGGCGACTCACAGGTCAACTGCTGTACCGTATCCTTGGTGTCCTGCATCCATGGAGCACTCGATGATCTCAGGAGCCAGGTAACCAGGCGTCCCGCACACTTCTGCAATCATCACACATTCAAGAAAACTGTTAGTTTGAAAAACTGAGCACACTTTTTTCTGCTTTTTAAATACACTGCACTCTGTATCCACAAGTATGTGTACTGGTAAATAGGAATGTTAAATGTTTAATCAAATAAACATCATTGTTTCAGAGCTGGATAGAAAAGTTTTCTAAAATGAACTGAATAATACCTACTGTAGGAATTGACGTGCAGTTGAAATCAGATATATTGTATAAAAGGACATGACTGTGTTCACCCCCAAGTCGACTTAAACTTTTCCTGTTCAAGCCGTTTAGTGTTAATTTTATTTCCTAAATGTGGAAATTAGATTTGTTTAAACTTTTTCTTAAAAAGTTGCTCCTTTAAATAAATGTTTTTAAACTTAAACTGTATTTTTTGGTCCGTTGCTTCTGGTTTTATTGAATCGGTTTTGTATTTTGCTTTGCTCAAACGCACTTTCTCAGCCTTCAAACTATTTTTTTTCTGTAATGAGATCAGAGTTTTGTTATAATCGCTACTAAATAATGAGTTTATTGTCCTGAAACCATTTAGTAACTAATTTGGCAGTCTGATTAGGGTCATTGTCCAAGTCGAAAGCTCATTTGTATAATGTCATAGTAAACTTTCATACTTCAAAAAGGTTTTTCCTTCTTTATGTCTTCTATTTTGGTGAAGTGCACCAGCATGTGTAAATATCTCTTTGCAAAAATTAATTATAAAATACCTGAATTTCTTTTGCATGAAAAATCCAAACCCAGAATTTGGTTGACACATTTAATAAAAGGAAACTGTCTAATTAAACTGTCTTTAATGGATGTGGATAATTACTGAAATTTCTCTCTATTTTTCTAAATATAAATTTTTATTACAATGAGAAGACTGATATATTTCAGCACATGTATTGTGCATCAATAATCTTATAAAGCTGATATTTATGGACTCTAAATGAGGGTGCTACATGTCAGGTAAAACTTTACTTCCTGCTCTGATTGTAAATGTTAATAAACAATAAATGTGACTAATAAAAAAAAAATCCTTTCTAGGTCAATAAGTTCCCAGTTATTAGTCATTACGCTCTCGTCTCATACATTTTCATAATTGTATGATCAGTGATGACTGGTAAATAATAATACAACCTTTGAGTTATAAATACCAACATTGGTGATACATTTAGTGGGTGGTAGAGAACTTCTGCTGAGCCTCTAAATAGATTTGTTTAACACACACACACACATATAGCTTTGCGGGGACTTTCCATTGACTTCCATTCATTTCTACAGCCTAAACCTTACCCTTACCCTTATCCAGGCCTCAGTCCCCACAAGGAGCAGTGGGTCCCCACAACGTAGCATGTGTCAGGAAAATGGTCCCCACAAGGTATTAGATCAGCACACACACACAAAAGAATCTGCTTTACAAATGTATATATATATATATATAAAAAAAAACATCTATAGTTCTTTTTTTTTTTTTTTTTTTTACATTTTTGGATTTGAGAATGTGCCAGAACTCAAAGTCAGGTCTAAGTGTTGACATTTTTCAGAGCGTGTTTTAGAGAAGTCGCCACTCTGAGATGATAAGTCTCCACCCAAACCATTCATGGCCCCCAGCAGAGGAACAGTTAATCAGAAACCTCCCTTGCCAGCCCCTAATGATCTTAAGCTTTCTGAGAAGTCTATTTAGAAAGCTCAGCGTGGCGGTACAGCGTGTCCTGTGCTGTTCATAGCAGGAAGCAACGCTTTGCAACCAGATCCAGATTTACAGCAGTGAGCTGCTGCTGCGCTGACCAGCTCACTGTGCAGGCAGCAGAGACGGCAAGAGCAGGAAGTGACACTGGAGCTATTGTTGAACTTCGAGTCAAAGCTTGGAGTTGTCATTATGTCTGTTTTATAAGGATTTATGTACGGTAACTCAAAAGGTCATTTTGATGAGACGTCTGCCGTGTTTAAATCGGTCACTATGGTAACCGCTCACTCACCTTTCAGTGTCTGTCCTGGCTGGACCTGCACAGCGAAGCCAAAATCTGTGAGTTTGATGTTCATATTGTCATCCAGCAGGATGTTCTCGGGTTTAAGGTCCCGGTGAACGATGTTCTGGCCGTGAAGGAACTGGAGCACCTCCAGCAAAGCACGCATAATCTTTCTAAAAGGAGGAACACATCAAATCGTGAAATGTCTTTAAAAACATCACGATGACTAAGAAAACCTGCTTTTCCGACCTGGCTTCTTTCTCTGTCAAGGTTACTTTCTCTGTGAGGTAGTCAAAAAGTTCCCCTTTCTTCATCCTGAGGGGAAAAAAATGAGACAGTGGAGAAGCTGCGGCCCATCTTATATCTGTCAATCCTGACACTTACAGGTCAAAAACCAGGAAAAAGAAGGCTTTGGACTCATAGCAGTCTTTCAGCTGTACTGGAGATGAGAATTCAGTTCATCAGTGGATCAGCTAAATGTCATCGGACAAAGGTCAAAAAAAAAAAGAAACAAACAAACAAACAATCTTTCCAGGAATAAGAGAAAGTGCTTACTGATGTTTTCCTGCCCGCAAACTTTCCTAAGAATGTCGATCTCCTTCACCGTCGCTGCCCGGATCTCCTCGATCTCCTGCGGAGTCATTTTGTCAGACGGGGTGATATCTATGATCTTTACAGCGTATTCCCGATCCGTGCGCTTGTCCACACAGCGACGGACCACACTGCTCACTCCCCTGTCGAACGAAGACACAAAACATTGGCTCGTGTATCTGAGCAGAAACTTTACATGTCTGTTCACTTTAGCTGGAACTTCAGTTTTATACAATAATTTAGGTTTTTATCTGCCCTTTGACATTCATTTGCACACACAAAGTGCAACAGTATTCTGATGAAATTGATTTTCTTTAAAGTTTTGAGTCTCAGAGTTGAACCTGCTGAAACTTAACCCCCCTGACCGTCAGTGAACACAATGTCCTTACTTCCAGCGACCTGCTGACCTGTATGTGAGAAATGCATTGAAGTTATGTAATGACTCGGCATGACTGCCACTACCAAAACACTCTCAGAGCTGAAACCTTTGTCCATGACATGCTGAAGTTAATGAATGCTGCCTCCCGCATGCCGAGCCTTGCGTAACATCCGACAGGCGGCGGGAATGACAATGAGCAAGATCTGGGTTTTGTGGCAGTTCTCTAGAAACTCACGGGACGCACCTCACATCTAGTCAATTCACAACCGCAAACTTAAAAAGTGCGAAGGAAACGAAAAGAAAGGGATCCATGGACAAGTAAAAACGTGAAAAGCGTGACGTCCATGCAATGATCTAAAGCAATAAAACTATTCACACCCTGAGAAGTTTTCTACACATTGTGTTTTTGCTTTTTTCCTGCACCTACATGTTTTTAATGCTCAAACTAATTAGACAGTCAAATACAGATAAAGTTAAAACAAAATACAGTTTTCAAATTATGCTCTTAAGTTTTTTGATCCAAACTTTGCAAACTGGTCTTTTTCTAAAATATAATTTACCTTCTTGTTAAATTATTATAAAACTTTGATCAACAGTAATTTTGGTTCAATAATGCACTAATGCAAACCTACAAAGAGATATCTGCCCACCTAAACTCACTCTCTGGGCGAGAAGTGTGGAAAACGCTCTGTAAATATAATTGTGGAACATTAATATGACGAATGCCATTGTTGAACTGAGTCCGTTTGCAGTACAAGCCCTGTAGAGGAAACAGCACGACTCTAGTCAAATAAGACCAAAATGAAACTTTTCAGATAAACTGTAAAACAGTAAATGTTTGTTTTGCAGTCAGTGACACCCTGAACACACCTTCCTCATTATGAAACATTGTGCTGGCAGCATCATGCTGTGGTGGTACATATGTCCATAATGCACACATACTCAGTTGTATCTGAGAATGTGATTTCTGACAACTACACAGTCATTTTTATCTTGTAATCTTGCACAGTGTATTGTTATTATTATTATTATTACTATTATTATTCCAAGCCCATAGAGCAAGCAATGGCCAATGCAAGTCATGGTCCTTTTATTTGACTCCCTCCGCTCACCAGGCATCACGCTACATTTTTATTTAACAATTTTCTACATAGAATCTCAAGTTGAGATGAACCATTTATACCATTTCATGTATATAAAGTACTTCGTCCATAGTTTTATTTGGATGCATGCAGTGCTGCCTGCATGACTTATTATTATGGTTCTTTTCAGTATGTTTGTTTACAGTTTGTTTTCTGGATTTGGTTTTTTTTTCTTCTTGTGAAGTGCCTTGACATGACATGACATATTTGAACAGGTGAGAAACGTCTTCCCACAGGCCTGCCGTGTCAGGCCAGGAACCCATCATAACTGCTTGCACTTCTAGTTACTATTGGGTTTTTTTTAATACATTTTTTTTAATTTTGATTTTGTGTGAACCTGGATATCTCAATGCCACTGTGATACCTGTATTTTGGAATCTGAAGGCTTTAGATTATGGATTTCAAACTCAACGAACTGTCGTCCATCCGTTACATGCATCACTGCATGTCCTGCAGATCTGTTCAAAATTACTGAATATTCTCTACTGCTTGCACCGGAGATTGATGGAATCCAACTAATGACCTACGTTTTTGACTGGTTTGACGTGTTGAAGCAGAGACAAATAAAAGTTGTAGCCCATCAGCCTCCAAGGATCCTTGGTTTAGTTCAAAGCAGATTTACATGGACTGACATTCACAAAGTCCAGCCTCCCATCTAACTCGGTCTGTTGAGAACTTATATTTGTATCCCTGTATTTCAATTAGCTGATGCTTTCTGTTAATTTATCACATTAAATCTTAATACAGTGCATGAGGTGAAACATACTGCTCTTCTACTTTACTGAGAAGAGCAGGATAAATGGTTCCAGGCAAAAGGAACATGTCTGTGCTTGTAGAACATATCTGAACCTTCAGTGGTTCTGTGTCTCACGGTTCCTGCTCACATACCTGCCCAGAATCTCCTTGGGGTCGTACTTGTCGTAGAACTCCTTCGCTCCCACCCAGTCTGGGATCTCCTCCTCTTTGGTCATGACGGAGCAACGCTGGTTCACTTCCAAATGCGTGTACAGCTGTTTTCCTCTTATAGCTCACAGCACGCTGCAGGAAGTACACACGCTCAAAACAACACTGGCACAACGGTTCTCAAGTTGATCTGAGTGTCAAATGACTTTTGATGGGTAATTCCTAGGGCTGGACAATAAATCCTGAACAACATATATAGTGATTAGGAGGGAGGCAGAGGAAGTGCTTTATCCTCTAGGCCTTAGTAAGGTTGGTGGCATCAACTCACTCTCTGTCTGGTTACTAGGCAACAACTTGTTGAGTAACACACAGTTATGGTTTGGCTTTGCCACCTTAACTGCTGCAGACTTGCACACCTTTCCTGTGGATAAAACAGGAAAGGTCACGCCACCAGTTTAGGAATATTTCAGATATTGAAGACAAAAAAAACAAATCAATAATTATCTATAAGACTGATATTAAACGCTTGTATCGTGATGTTTTTCAATCATATCGTCCATCTCTAGCAATTCATCACTTCCTGTTTCTGTGATGGACTGACCATCTGTCCAGGGTGTTCACCACCATTCGCCCTTTAAGATTAAATAGGCATGTAGTGGGTGCGGTAGGTATTCCTATTTCCTTTGGTATAAATATGACCAGCATGGCCTGATTTTCTTTGCTGCCCTTCTAAATAGGAAAAGACTGCAAATATTTCAATCAAGCCCTGAAATTGGATGCTAAAGGGGAACTTTGGAGGAGGTCAACAAGTTTCCTTAACCACTAGATGCAAGAAGAGGATTTAATTGCCTTACTCTCACTTATAAACGTAAGGAGTTTGCTAAATGAGGAAAGGATTTGCTCTACAACTGCATGCAGTAGTTGGATGATACTCAGGGTGAGCCTTTAGGATACAAGCACTCCAAAATGGGACTGGCACAAAAACAAGGGGTAGATGAAAATGCATTTCATGTCCACTGTTAAGTATAATTGTGGTGTTGTGGGTCCTGGGAAATTTGATGGTGCATCACAAACTTTTTAGCTTTCAGGGTTATTTTAAATACAGATCTGTTTCTTCCAGAAAACTGGGAATAGGTCATCACCAGGTGTTTATTAGCAGGATACTCTGAACAAACAATTTATAGTCAAATGAAAGCAGAAATGATTCATTAAAAACATTTTTCCTCCGTGGTCATATCTGTCAGATCTAAATCCTTCAGAAAGATGGAGGGTGAGCTGATAAACACTTGGACTTCAGACAAGAGTGACTGAGACCAGGAAATAGTCAGAGATTATTCTTTGATAATTCAAACTTTTGCCCTACAAAGTAATACTTTTACCCCCGGTGAATAAAAGTACTTCAAGTAAAAAGCTGTTCTTGATTTTTCATTGCATGATTATGCTTCTATTTAAAATCAGATCCTTTTAGTATCTTCATTTATCCATCTCCAGTAAAGCCAAGCTTTGTTTACTCACCGCGCCTTTCAGCTGCTCCAGAGGGACTCTGTGCTCCAACTGGACGTCCTTCCCAAAAGCGTAAAATCAGCCACAAACAAATCCAGTCAGACCACCGTGCTATGGAATAGCTGTAGGATTGCTGGTCCCATGTTATAAAGGTTGAGCTTTAATGTCAAATGCCAAAAATAAATGGGCTCTTCCGCAGCAGCAGCTCAGCACGTGCACACAGTGGAGATCCCCAAACTCACACGCAGCAGCTTCTTCTCCCACAGCTGAGGACACTTTGAATCACTTCCCATGTCCAATTTGTGGTCTGCACTGAGTTTAGAGTGACACGACAGGTGCTGCAGCCCTGAGGTATCCCTGCTTTGAAGCTCTAAATCTAATTGAAGAGTGCAACAGATAAGAATAGAAACTTTTCAGCGTAGTGTAATGCAGTCTGACTGAGGAGGCAGTGAAATAAAACACAGCCACATCATCATCCAAGTGCTTTATTCGTTTTCTTCTTGTTACAACCGAACCATAAGATGAGAACTAGGAGCTTGATTCTGCATTTCTGGTGTTATTTGAGATTTTATAATGAAAGCACTGCTAATGAAAAGCACTGTTAAAATTACACTCAACTCAAAACATGACACCAAAATATATAAACAGTATTTATAAGACTATCATTACAAACTCTGCAGCAGTGTTCTCACAACAAAATAATGTTGCCCAAAGTCAATTATTTAAATAAAGCATGTTTATTGATTGATTGATTGATCCCTTGTAGATTACAACCCACTAGAGTCCGATGAGTTGGCGTGCGATTTCAAATCTGCAGGACTTTGTCTCCATCTCAAGAAAAAGCTAAAGAGAAAAAGAAAAGTTCAATGAGAGGTGTGTAACAGGAAATATCCTTCTATACATTATAGGAAATACGATAAGCATTTAGGAACCACTAAGAAACCCGGGAACGAGGATAAAAAAAAGTCACGGTACTCCCCCTACTGGTTATTTCGAGTAATGCAGTCAATATTGCAAAGTCATCCCCAGTCTTATTTTACTTTCTCAAACTTCTCTTCTCATTTTCTTATCCTCATCATAAAAAATAAAAGATGGATTTTTTTATTTAATAAAAAAATAAAATAAAAGAGGAAAATGTAACTGAGATTTTATTTTAAAAATTAACTGTGACACAGCTTACCATTTCTTAATTACTGCACAATCAGAGTAAACTTCTAATATGACAATTGTGCAACAAACTTTGCAGGTGTTCAGTGTTGTATTCAATCATTTTAATGAAAAGTTGAGTGGAAGCTAAAGGTTTGATTAAAAGTGGTATTTCTGTGTAAAAGCACCAGAAACACCAGCAGCAGAGGTTTTTTGAAACAAAGTAGTTTAAAGAGTTTGGTGGTGATTCTTAAGATGTGGACTGTGGCTGGACTCTGAGCTTCAAGAGCCACCAGACACATACGTAACATACAACTGTCACATTCCTTATTTTAAAGTCACTTCTGAACTTCAGCCAATATCAGAAGTGCCTTAATTAGACTAAGGAGATAAAGGATTGAGCCTCCAGAGACAGAAATAGGATATCTAGAAGGAAATAATAGAGCACCTCATGCTTCCCTCTGTCAAGCTTTGTAGAGATGCTGATTTCTTTTTTCAAGAGGTCTTGAGATGTCTTCAAACTACTACACGTATCTGGTTTTTGATTGGTCAACAATGTTGGGGTGACCTTAAACAGTCTTTGGAAAATTGTCAAGAGGAAGATGAATGACAACTAAAAGTTAATGCAGAAGAGCTGAAGGTCACATAAAAGCAACCTGGACTTCCTCAGCAGAACTGCAGGCTGATGTCCTCCATGTCACGCTGCATTGGTGCAGTAATTCATGCAAAAGGAGCCTAAACCAGTTTCAGCCCGTACATCCAGTACACAATGTATTAAAATTAGATTTCCAAATCACATGCATAAGAAAAAGGAAAAGCAAGAGGCTTGGATTTTATTGAAGAATCTAATTTTATTTTAAGTACATTCTACAAAAGCATTTAGCATTGAGATTATGCACAGGTAAGGAAATATAACCTGAAATTGACAGTTTGTTTTTTAAATAGAATTTTTAAAATGATAAAGCTACATGGCAAGATTCAGAAATAACCAGAATATGTTTATTTATTGTATTTTTTGCATATGTACACTTACCATTAGCAGACCTGCACTGTTTGAGAACCTCGCTGAATCCCTCACAGAGCTTCAGGTCACTCTGGTTCTGAGCACATTCCAGGAACTGCTTGAGTTCGTAGGAGCAGACCTCCTGCTGCTGCTGCTGCTGCTGGCCTGCTTGCTGCTGGTACGGCTCCTATGGACAGAAAAAACATGAAGATGTGCTGACAGATCCACTGACTGTGCAGAAAGCAACTTTTTGTATCTGCAGTTTCTTCCACATATATAATTCTTACAGTACAAAGTATAAAACACGAGCCGGGCTTCCATGTGTTCCACTTAAGATGTTTATGTCATTACAAGCAATACTTCCAGGCTGCATTTCATATATTTTCCCGTTTCTGTTGTCAAATGTGCTTCTTTTTCTTTTCATTTTGTTCCTGCATTCATCTTTACAGTCCAAGTATTGTTATTTGAACTTACATATTTTAGCTTTTAAACATTTCTATACATAGAAATGCAAAGAAGTTTAATTCTGGTGTATGAACTTGACTTCTCGATTTGAACCGACTCCACTGTTTTCAGGTTGGACTCTTCAAAGAGGTTATTCTTGCTTACAGTACTGAATCTTTATCATCTCTTCACCGATCCAAACAAGAGCTTTAGCTGTCATGAGCACTTTATCACCACTCTTTACTGGATCTGTGATTAAAGTCCTGCCTGCTGTCTGGTAAACAAAATAATCTGCTCTAACACGATCCCGGTCTACCAGCAGGCTGCTCGTCGGTTTACCTGGTACGTGACGTCAGGACTGGCAGCCTCAGAGCGTCCACCGCCAAAGGCTCCGGTCATGGCGTGGCCGATGGTGTGTCCCACGGCAGAGCCCACCGCCACACCGGCGGCTGTCGTCGCCATCTGTGCAAACAAACCTGGCTGTCTGGGCGCTGCGGCCGGAGCGCCCACTGCAGACGGAGCGGCCTGCATGGGGACCGGGGCGTGAGATGGTGCACTGGCCATTGGTGGAGGTGATGGTGGTGCCCGGCTGTGGAAAGCAAAGTTCAGTTTAAAAGGTCAATTAACAAGAGGCAAAACTTAACAGTACAAAACTTATTTTTTCTAGGCAAGATAATGTTAAAAATTAAATCTGCGTCACTGTGGACTAATAAACTAAAATTAAATATGGGGCTTAATAATACAGGGGTTTGTTCAGAAAGTTTTTCCCATTTGGAAAAAAAATAAATGTACAAACTACACAACAGTGCAGCCTGGGGTTATGTAAGGTCACAGACTTGAAGGTTTCTTCAGGTTGTGTTACACAGCAGAGCTGGTCAGTCTAAACATCAGACTAAACATGACTGTTCATTATGTTGATGTGAACTTCTACACTTAAAACAATCAGCTGTTAGACTATTAAACCACCAGATTTTCAATTACCTAAATAAAAACTGTTTATATCCAAAACAATGTTACGTCAGACCCAGACTCAGCCAGTATCTTGGGTGAAATATCCGTGTAGATTTAATGTCTGTATTCTTTATAAATATGGAATACAAACTGGTGTAGAGGACAGCTGCTTTGCTGGTTTAAATGGAAATGTTCGCTGCTGTAAGACATTTTAGCTCAGTGTGACCTTCAGTCGATGACGTCTGAAAAAAACGTCATCGACTCTCTGGTTAAAACATATAAATCCCCAAATGTCGTTTTATATCACGGACAGCAATAAATCTCATCAGGTTTCCAGGCTCATTCTCTGCCTGACACTTGACACTGTTACCGTTACCGCAATGTTAGCATGCAGGCTAACTGCTAACTCGCGCCTCACATTTATGCGGTTTCAACAACTTTCTGACAACAACACGTATATATTATCACCTGGCGGGAGGGCTCATCCTGGCGGGCCGGCTTCTGCTTCCCCGTGGCATTTTCAGTAGCTGGGTTTGGTACACTGGCGATGCGAGAAAAGACCGACGCAACTCTGAGCCGCAGCGACACACGCTCGCAGTTTTATCTCGACCTTTAGTTAATCCGGAACTTTCCGCGTGTTACATCAGCTATCCTCCGGGTGACTTCCGGTGCCCCAAAAACAATTGTGTAACTCACAAATGAAAAAAGTTAATGGTTTGGAAGGACTATTTGTGTCTCATGTTATTCGTTTTATAAGAATCCTTTGACAAATGCGCAAATTTTAAAACATTTTTTATCTATAACATGTGGGAACTTTTGTGATTGGTCAGAACATTTGACAAAATAGGGCAAAGAGAATTTAAGGTCAGGAGTAAAGGTGGACTTATAAGGGTTGTTTAAGGATGAAGCTGGTGCCAATATTTCATAGCAGCTAATCCCCAATACTCCAGGTTGGATATTATTAAATAATCCTGTAAAATGGGAGCAATAATCACCATAGTTCCAATATTTTGAAAAAACAGAAGTAGAAACAGTTTCAAGACAGGTTAAAAATACTTGATATGATGGAAACATGAGAACAAAGAGTCACAGAAACAAAAAAAAAAATCTGTTTTCAAGTTTATTCTTAAACTCATCTGCAAATATGGAAAGCCAACAGATAAAGAAAACATGGCTTATTTATCTCTCAAATGAAATAAATCTTACAGAAATATCTGTTCATAAATCAGAACATGTACACTTATACACTTTACAGTACTTCAGAAATGTACTCAATGATGTATGTACAAAATTATGACTAATTTGAAAATTATATTACAAGCACCATCCTCTGACCCGTTTATAGCCAACAAAAAAAGAAAAACATACTGTCAAATAACAACCTAGAAAGAGAGCTACTCCTTTTTCCCTTTCTTTTTCCGGTACTTATGTTGGTGTCCACCTCCTTTTCCTCCTCTATTTCCTTGTGTTCTTCGTTCTCCCCAAGTTGGCATAGGAGGCTCAATCTCCCCAGGCCGGCCTCCTCTGTCTGGGACGCTGCCCATTAACATCTAGAGAGAATAACATCAGACGTTAAAAAAAAATAAATAAAGATGGCTTCACCTATGAAAATATGTCCATAGCTCCACCTTGTAGACGGCGGTGCTCTTCCCAGCTTTTATTGGTTCAATGAAGGACTGATCTTCTCTGGCAGCCAGCAGGAGTGATGGAGACACTTGGGACGATCCGGTGAGGGACACCAGAGATGGCACCGAGTCCAGAGCAGCTCTGCGCTCCTGCAAACAAATAGCTATTAAACCAGGGAAGTTTATGTCTACGCAGCTCTAGTGAGGTCATTAATTAAAGCTAACATGTACTAGACGTGTTCAGAGTAATCCAATAGTTTGTGGGAAATTTGACTGGCATTTTTTATGTAAAAAATATGAACAAACTTACAATTCAAACTAAAATGTTCTTTAATTTGTTGTCTAATAAGCTCCCACGGAAAATCTAAACTCTTAACCAAAAACTGAAGGATCCACTTTCCTTTCAGCTTAGTTGAGTTGGAGTTCATTGAAAAAAAGGATTTGCCACAATACCTTTTGTTTCTCTCCCCATGCAAATGACTCGAGTGTGACCTGAAAGCGTTTAATCATCATCTGTCGCCGACAATGATAATCCACAGACAGAGTCTGATTGATCTTCTGCAGCTGCGTCTGAAAGGAACAAAAGAAAAATGCTTAAAATATTACTGACGCAAAGTTTCACATGACAGGCAAACATTCATGTGAACTTACCCACTGCTCTGAGCTGAGGCTGGTTTTCAGAAGAGGGTTTGTCATATCTCCACCTGCCAGACGGTCAAGCCTTGACTTCACCTGAATTTAAAAAACAATCCTTATGCTCTCAGGACTTTTCAGTGTAAAGTTTATTAATGTTCTGCTGTTGGGCTCACCTCATTCTCCACATCTTCAAATTGAGAAGAGGCATCTAAACCGAGCGCATGCAGCAGTAGAATGTACTCCGCCTGCATCTCTGCCTTCATTCTCTCCGCGTCTGCAGCATCTCCGTCTTTGCGTTCTTCACACAAATCATTGTAGCTGTAGTGTTCAACTCGCTGCTCTTTCACAAGTTCTTCTTCTCTGGTCAAATTCTCTTTGGGACACAGCTCCTTCTCCTTGATTACATGAGCTGCAAGCAACTCTGAGACAAGGAAGTCTGCAGATTCACAGAATAAAAGGAGTGATTTCCAAAATGTTTAGAGGATATTTCATCGTCCATAAGATAACGCAGTTCCTCACCAGTGATCCTGTGGAGGGCAGATGGGTCCAGCACATCGGTCATATCAGCGAGGGGAGAGAACATGTTTGACATCAAATTTCTCAACTCTTCCACCAACAAGACGTCACCTGCTCCCCTCAGGTCTAAAAGCAACAAACAAACCAAGGACAGTTTAGCAAAGCGGTTGATTCTCCTGCTTCTTCAAACAAAAACACTCTATTCTTTCTCATTCACTTTGGGTACACTCCTCGTTTACCCAGTTTTAAACCAACCATAGGAAATGTTATGTTCGTAATTATGAATTAACTGTGAGCTGAACACCAAGTGACCGCACGGAGGAGCTGTGGCCTCACCTGTCAGCTCCGGACACAGAGTCCTGAGCTCCGCGGAGAGCCAGTTGAGCAGCGGACAGGGGAGCTCATCACACCCGCACCGCCGCAGGCAGCGGCCGCCTCTCGGGTACCTGCACAGGAACAGGTGACAGGTGAAGTCAGGCCAGACAGTTTCACCACGCGTCCTAAAGTCCCGAGTCAGTCAACTTTAAGGTTAACTTGAGAAATATGAAGCCATAAATCACAGCTAGCTCTAAAGCTAACTCGAAGCTATTACTACCTTTTAAACGAGTTGCCATATTAATCGGATTAAGCAGCGCAAGAAAAGTTCAAGTAATTATTTCTCACCCCAGAGATAAAACAGCAGAAACTGTCTGCACGCTCCTCTCCATTCCCAGCGTGAAAAGTAAACGATAAATTTACATTAGTTTCTATCAGTTTTCTCAACTCGCAGGTGAAAGTTCAGGCGTGTTTACACAGCCTGGCTTCCGTTTAATGTCCTGCTGCCTCTGTATCGCCCTCTACTGGCCAGGGAGGCATAGACAGAACACAACATCTGAACAGGAAAAAGACCCAATTAATTTGATATTTCTTCAGAAAACACAAGGGGGAAATTGTTGGAAATTAATATACACGTAATTTTTAAATTAATTGTAATAATTTTTTTTTTGAGAGTCTTGCACTGTTATAAACATTTTTCCTACAGACTCACAAAACTTTCTGAAGCAATCCAGAATAAACTTTCCTCCTAAATCATTATTCAGTTTTCTGTTGCTCTCTTAATAATCCTGTGATTTCACATAAACATAGGATTACCACAGTTTCCACCAAAACAATCTTGTTCATGTTTGGGATGTGTTTCTAATATATTTTGACTTCTGTTGTTGTTTTTGTTTGTTTTGTTTTGTTTTTCTTTCATTTTTTGTACTGACAGGACTGCACAACACTGCATACAAAAAGGTTTTATCATTTAATTTTTAAAATTCAAACTTTTTAAGTAGGTTCATTAATAAAACCTTCCCTCAAAACAAAGTAATATAAAGGGTTGTGAATTTTAACTTTTATTTCTTTTTGTTAGATGTGACTTAAGTTCTGTAATAAGAAGGCCATTAAACTCTCTGTTATGCTTTTGTTTCCTGTCTTAATAGATGGGTATTTATTTGGTGCATACTCTTCTCCAGCAAAGTTTCAAACCAGTTCGGTGTAATGACAGTTGCTATTTTGTTCAACAAAATATTTAAATTTTTCTCATTTTTGTTATATCTATTAACTAACTTATTGCACATTAAGAAGATCCAATGTCTTTTATAGAATTTAAAATAATTCTCTAATCTTTTCCTTCCTGGAAGAAACGAGCTGTTTAAGGAAATGGACTAATTCCCATGTAAGGAAGGGGAATCCTTAACTAGTCAGTTTGTTTCATCTATTTAATCTGTTAATTGGTAGTGAGATGTCTGTAAAACAATATTAGATCCAAAGAGTGTATATTAACTTCTGAATGCTTTGTGTATGAATCCCCATGAATCCCCTAAACCTGATCGTGTAGACTAAGGTTGGACTTTGATTTTTAAAAGCAGACGCTACTGCATATGTGACCTGGTGCCAAAAACTAGTGAGACCTGCTGAAAATCTGTTTCAAAAGTTAAAAAAATAAAAAGCAATCAGAGCCCTGAAAAATTGTGCAGCCTGTTCTTGTCTTGTTTTCATCATCTTTATGATGGTGTGTTTGAGGGTTTTAAACAATAACAAACTGAAAGGAAAGTATTACTATTGATTATTAGTTCTTTTACTACCTGCTCCCTTTAGTTGATTCATTCCTTAAATGAATGAATCATTCTTTTAAGGAAGGAGAGCTAAATATAACTTTCTTTACAACTTATGTCATTTAGGAAAGATGACCTCATACAGTAAAGTGTGACTTAGCTAAAATTATGATCCCAAGTCAAATAGTTTTTCCTGACTTAGTAAATGATGGCATAAATCCACCCAAAATCAGTTTAATAGGTTCTGTAAATGTTCTCTTGGCTTTAATTAGTCTCTATGACCCAGTGCTCTCTCACCGCTGCGTCATTTGTTGCTGATAACGTAGAGCTGGCCGAGTGCCTGGTGTCGCAGCGCGATTGGATGAGGGTGCCATTATCACCTCCCTCTGAGGATTTTACGGTTGTCAGATTTGCTTCAAGGCCAGCTCTCCTGCCTCCTTCTGCACTTTCTTACCGCAGATAATCTGGAACATACGTAGGACTGGCCTTATCGGTCTGACCTGAAAGAAGGTGGTGTCCGTGCTGCAACGCTTTGTACAAGTAGTTCACGTTTATTAGCTCCTTCTCCTTCTTATGTCTGGCTGTATGCACACATGTATGAACCCAAGGGCTTTATTAGCTTTGCCTGCATGTATTGTTAAGCCCTGCAGGATTTCACAGCAGGCGTTCTGTTAAACAGCCCGTCACAGTGGTGGCACATCAAGAGGAACAATGGAGACAATAGTGAGCGCTGACGTACAGTCCCTCTATGTTTGCTGATACCATATGTACAGAAGCTGTGGCTTCGCTGACTGCGAGGCTCTGCCATGCGTCAGGATGCTTTGTCTCTTATTCCCCAGACGCCGGTTCCTGCTCCAGGAAAGCTTACGGATGACGACCTTTAACCTCTGAAGAGCGTCTAGACAAAGAGGGGGACACGCTCCCCCTCTGAGGCAGTCAGAAATCTCCCCAAACAGGCTCTTTATAGCAAGGACTATGACAAAACACCTGTTTATTGGTTTAATTTAAGAAAAAAAATATAATCTGTAGAAATTTCTTCAGAGGAAGCACAACATGCAGTTTACAAATGATTATTTAACTTATTAAGGGCAATGCAGTTTATAGAGTAGGTTCTGATTCAGCAATATTATAAAGTTTTAAGCACAAACAGCCTGTTTTAAGACATTCAGCATCTGTTTGACTTCAGATCTAGACTTTGACTAGGTCATTTTTAAAATCTTCATTTTGTTTTTAGTAAATGTCCTGAATTTCAGGGGCTCCTGAAGGTCAGGAGTAAGTGAGAAGTTATAATCACTCCAGGCTGCATGTCTAAAAAATGACAACCATATAGTTTTTTTTAAAAAAACGTATTTATATTTCACATTTTCAGCAACACTGCAATTCAAAGGGCTTTACCCGATTAAAAGGAAAATACAACAACAAACAAGCATGAAAAATATTACACATTGCAAAGTAAAGAAAAACAATCACAGGTTGAAAGACAAAGCCACAGTTTATTTCGAGCAGGTCTCTTATTAATCAAAGGCATAAACACATAATACAAGAACACTAGGTAGAATGTGAACGAATATCTTTAGTTTTACATTGTTTTGTATTGGTGCACTGCAGAAAAAGTCACATCGGTGGTGAGGCTGAACCATTTGTGGCAAAAACAGACTTATATTTCTCCTCCGCAGTCGTTTGAATCAACACCATGGAGTCATTGCTGTAGTTTGAATCGGAGCTTTAATGAAACTCACAAGAGTCTCAGTCAGGAGTTGTGACGTTTCCATGATGAGGAGAGATGACACAGGAGGACAGGTGTCTGTGGGCGGGGCGCAGGCAGCCGCTCAGGTGAGAGGAGTCACGCCCCCTGGAGACCAAACAGTCGCTGCTGCTGGCAGTCGGATCACTTTCCCCACTGTGATCTAGACAGAGACAGGAGCTGCTCTAAGGGACCGTCGATGAATGGCAGCAGCTCTGCGCTTTTATCCTTTGCGTTTTTAGAACAAGAACCAGAATCAGTGTTTCATTTGTAGCAAGAAAAAATAAAAGAAAACACAGCGATCGCGTTAATCATGGAGCCTCTGCACGAGTGGAGCTTCAAGAAACTGGAGCTGGAGGAGGACTTCTACTTTGACTATGGAGCGGAGGAAATAACAGATTACCAGGACCCCTCTGAACTCCTGGCTGCTCTGAAACAAAAGGAGGAAGAGGTTATTTTGGCAGCGCAGCTGGGAAACGCGCTGCTCCTGGAAAACCGTCAGCTGAAGGAGAAGAGCGACAAGCTTCATGAGCAGTTCACTGACAAGCTGGAGGTAAGAGGGGGGAAAATAACTACTTTATCTTTTTTTTTTGTAAAAAAAACCCAAAACAAAAACAAACAAAAAACAACGTTTTAAACAGGATTTAATTAACCAAATTGGTGGAATGTATAAGTGGAGACATGTGCTGCGTAAAAAGTTTGCGTTTTGGGTGAAGGGGAACTGGGATAATGAGTGTTCACAGGAAAATGTCTTCTGTTTTAAAGAGAAGAGATCATCAACAGATTTGGAAGTAAATGGTTATTTTAATATCATCTACCAAATTTATTAAAAAACAAAATCCATTCACTTCTGAAAAGTGCTCCGAGTTTTTTTCCCCATCTTTATGAAAATGCACAATAAAGGCGGTAACTTATTTTTTTCTCCAATCAGTTGTTTTACTTGTGTGTAAAATCCGTTCTCTCTAAAAACAAAACAATCACTCTTTCAGTTTCGGTGGCTGGACAAACATTCCTGCCTGACTGAAATGTTTCCCATGCCACATGCTGCAAAGTGAGGAGGGAAAAAAAGCTGCCATTCTGGACGTCTCTCTTATGATAACCATTTCTTGTGCAGCAGCTGCCCGGTGTTATAATCAGACCATGAGGAGGGGCGCTGTTCCCATGTGCCAGGCGTTTTGTTGCATACAATCCTCACGCTTGAACGATTAAACACGTCATCTTTTTGTCCAGTGTGAAGTCCTGCTCAGATATGATGTAACTCTAGCCCCTGTTGGATACAAAGAGCAACAGCAAAAATAACTGTAAGGGATTGGAGTCGGTCTGGCGTGAAAACTCACAGACTGATCGGTTTAACTGGCCCTGCAGGTGATGGTGAGGGGAGCTGGAGCATCTCTACCCTCTGATCTGTGTCTGCTTCAGAGCCACTGCAGGATCAGGGCTCCTCACACACTCTGGGACTTTATAAGTTGATTAAAATGCTGAAAAGCTGTTGAGATTGTGTTTAATCTGTGGCACAATTATCAAGTTTTTTTTTTTTTCCAGTCTGGAAAAGTGTTGAATTTTATGCAACACTTTCTGTAGACTTAAATTGTCGCCACTGGAAAGCCACGCACCTTCAAACCAAAATAAATACTGCTTTGGGGAGAGATGAAAGTGGTGATAGGAAAATTTGATTTTGGACTCTGAAGCTGTTTTTGTCTGGGCTCCTAACCTGCCAGACACAACTATACAGAACAAACAGATTCACCCAGATATAGAGCTACTGACAGTACATGACTATAGTGGAACAAGTCCCATAAATCAATGGATGCTACAAATTACATCCACTCTTCCACCAGACAGGATGACTTGTGTATTGAAGAGCAATATAGAACAATTTGAAACAATTTGGAGGCTCTTCATTTATCAAAAAGATGGAGAAAGAAGAACATTAGTTATATATAAAGACTATAAAACAGCACTTGTTTGTTTTTACAGTTGCTTTTTGTTTGTGCTGTATATTCTAACAGGTATTTCATGCTTTCTGGGATGATTTAATTGTAAATGATCAACTATAAAATGTATTCACACACGCTGGATGAAGGGCATGAATGACTCGATGATTTTGGAGCTGATGATGTTCATCTTCCGCCTCATTTCCACCTGCGTCCACAGGAGCTGGAGCAGGGGCGTCATGACCTGCGACTGAAGCTGGCGGGCTGCCAGTCCCAGTGGGAGAGCCAGGTGGGAGAGCTGGAGCGGGACGCGAGGGAGCTGAGCGCCCAGGTGGAGCAGCTGACCCTGGCGCTCAGCGAGGCCAAGAGGGACAAGGGTCGACTGCAGCTGGAGCACGGCGAGCAGACGCAGCGTCTCAGGGAGGAGCTCAGAACTGTGAGTCCAACACAAAGGTCTAGTTTGGAAAAAAAAAAAAACCTAAAAAATCTCCCATCCTTGAAGCTGCAACGGCTACAACGGATTCGCTTCTTCAGGCCGTCTGGGCCGAACCGGATAACTGGAGTGTAATCTGATCCGATTATACGAAACTGAGCTGCTTGTGTATCAGTCTGAACTGTCTTAGCGTTAAGCTGAGGCTCTCAGGCGGTTGATGCACTCAGAGCGAAACAAATTCTTGCTGTGCAGAAGTAGACGAGTCAGACGTTTACATACGCTGATGTTCCAAGCGTTTCAGAACTTTAGAGTTCTGGATCCAAACTGTAGCTGCCCAACTGATTATTTTGAAGTGAAATTTAGTCATTTTGGTGTAGGTTTCCTCTGTCAGTATTTGTTTTAGTGCCATCACTATAGAACTGACCCTCAACATGATGCTACCACCACAAAGCTCACAGGTTGTTTAATCTGAGGGATTTGTCTTGTAATCATTATCACCTGCAATAAAAAGAAAAAGGTCCAATGCATCATTAAAATACTACAATTAAAATAAAAATGGAAGCATATTTAAACTTCTAACAAGAACCGTATATGCAGGAGAGACAGTCAGTCAGTAGCTGGGTGTTTTTTCTTTTTTTTTTTTTTTTTTTTTTTTTTTGGCATGCTGTGGAAGATCTGTTCTGGTGTTGAGCAGGATGGAAATAATATGTAAACAAGAAGGGGAGTGAAAGTTAATGCCGTGACTTTATTTCAGATCTGGGATATGGGGAGAGGAGATTAGATCGTATCTGACTGCTGCTGGTGTCCAGTTTCAGTGACTTTTGTAGCTATTTCAGAGATTCCAGCTCTTGAAATGTGTTTTTCGGTGTGTGTGTGTGTGTGTTTAAGATTCTAAAACTAACTAAAACCTTCCTTTAAGTTCATCAGGCTCAGGCAAAGGTTTCAGGTTCCCCAAGGTTGTCCCTAACTATTAACTCTTCAGTCTGCTTAGTGTTTCAGATCAGTTAATGCAGTTACACAAAGTTAAGTTTTAACTCCAAAACTTGCTTGACATCACAAGCAGGTTCAATGACGGCATCCAGCTGACTCAAGTCTCGCATGCGTTCAAGTAGAACATTTATCATCCTCGGTTCCTGATCCCACAGAAAAGCCCCTCCCAGAGCTGAAAATAAGGTCTGACATATTTTACGGCTCCTTATCAGTGAACAAGGAGGAGCCGATCGCATCCCCCAGCTGGACAACCTTGAGTAACTTTCCAGCTTCAGAAAACATGTCGTGTTTGTGAAAATGTCGCGTTCCACTCGACCGGTCGCTTAACCGCTCGACCCGCTCCTTTGCGTTGTTGTGAAATCTGCCTCAAAAGTTAAAAATGAATCCAAACGGGAGGTAAACCCTCCCAGAAGTCAAGGTCCAAATAACTAAGGAACTCCTCCACTGCTGGGAATCAACAGACTCCCTTAAAGTTCAGGAAAAAGTCAATTTAGATAAAAAAAAAAAAAAAAAAAAAAAAAGCTCAACTTTCTGAGCTGCTTTAGGAGAGAGAGAGAGAGAAAGAGAAAAGTGAAGGAAGTGTCTAATTTGGCAGGAGTCATTCATAGTGTTTGGCTCAGTGCGGCTGGTAAAATGTCAGAAACTAAAGCGGACAAGTCAGTGGCACTGCTTTGGAGAGGATCTTTGTGTTGAATGTTTGGTGGTCAGACGTGGTGAAGTGGACCGCTGCTGCCCGCTTGGGTGAGTTGTGACTATTTGTCGTGTTTTTGTGCTTTTGAATTGCAGCTTGCAGATGGGTTGCCTGGTCCAGAAAGGTTAACTTTATTTTCATCAAACCCAAAGGCAAGACAACTTTCTTCTTTCCTCGTTTCCCAGGCATTAAAATGTATGAAGCCAAGAAATTCACAAGATGGTAGATTGATCAGTTTTTTCTATTTTCTTTACTAGTAATCATTTATTTTCAGTCTGAACTGAGCGCTGAGAGGATTTAATCACATTAATGGTCCTGCAGTCTGCCTGATGCATCCGTTTGTTTTTAATTGCACGATTTCGCATTAGTGGGAATTTTCCTGTCAGTCTTTTTCAAGCTAAAACATGAAAAGTAATTCAGAAGATAAAGGAGGTTTTGACATTTTCTTCTCGGGATGAAAAAGGAGGAACTTTATTGGAAACGTGAACATAGCTACAGTTGATTAGAAATACCAGCCTGTAACAGCTTATGTTGACAGGCTGAATATTCAGTTGCTGTTGCAGGAAAAAGGATAATTGAGGTCATTATCAGCTCAGCTTCACTCAAACTCAGTGACACCGGTCCAGTTTTTCTCCAGTCCTCCTTACTGCCCCACCATCTTTATTGACTTTCCATTGTTCTAATTATTTAAACAAAGACTCATGTTGAAAACTGTAGCAATGATAAATGAATAAGTAGATGACATGCCATGTAAACACAAAATAAAGCTTAAAAAAAAAAAAAATTCAAATGAGACGGAATAAAAGATATAACCGTGCACGGATAACTAACATGAAATAACATGTTTTCATACATGATGTCTCTATCAGTTTAACATTATTCCCTTTATTTATTTGTTTGCCACACCAGTCTTTGATCATTATCTGCACTGTTTTAAATTGTGACAAGAAGTTACGATTTTATTCTGCAGAACCCTAAAAATGTTTTTATTTGTGAGCGAAATAATCCAAGAAACATTTGTAGTAGATCAATGAAGGAAATGCTCAGTTTTTTGTAATTTTTCTGCACTTTTATTTAGTTTTAAATAAAAATGTCATGATGTGTTACCACTTACATTTATTTAAAAGCTACTTTAAATAAAAATTTAAACACTATTCTCTAAGTAAGGATCAGGTTTTGTTCCAGAGACCAAAAAGAAGATTTTATTTTATAGATATTGTCAAAGAGGCTTTCCTAATAGATAAAAAATAATGATCCATAAAAGTCAATCACAGATTTTTCTTTTAAGATGAAAAAGCAATGATGATTTAAGTAAAAAAATATGTATTTTATCCCTTTTATTCCTGCATTTAGATGTTATAAAAGTAATTATTTGTTGTAAGATCTTGATGTCACCCCAACAAGTTTTAAACTTGATTAAACCTAATTTATAAAACTTATAATATTGATAAGTGTTCATTGTTAAAAGTATTATTTTTGGGCGGTGTAGAAGTTCCTCATTTCTTTATTTAAACTCTTAAAGCAACAACACAGATGTTTTTTTATTATTATTATTTTTCTCACTATGGGAAAGGTCAGGTTTTGTTGCAGATAAACTTTATTTTTATTTCCCCAAAGGCATTTCTACCATTTGGGCCAACAGTGCTTCATTCTGCAAGCTTTACATTGACCCACAGTTCACCTTTCCACCTCTCGTTTCCCACTCACTGCAGCGCGATCACAAGCTCTGACTGTGGATCGCTGTTTATGAGACAGCTGTGATAAATCCCTCTCTGTGGATTTCTATTATTGGAAAAGGAGGCTGCCTGAATTACAAAAGCCTCCGTGACCTCTGGCCCCACTGACGGCATCACCAAGCTCACAAATGGCATAAAACAGAAGCCGTTCTACTTTTAAGATATAAATCTGTCTTTTCTTTTAACCGTGTTGATTCTGCCTCTCACACCCAAACATCCTTGCGTCCCAGAGGGAGAGCCGACCTTTTCTGCAGGGTGGCGTCGGCTGTGGCTGGGGTTGTCAGCTGCTTGATACCTCTGGAAACCTGAGGCCTTATACTTCTTCCAGAGGAGGGTTCTCCTGTCTCTGGTGTTTTGTTGATGGTTAGTGGGTCGGGGTCTCCATTGTGGAGGAGGCCCTTGTTTGTGAAACGACAGAGAGACGAGACGTTCATTATTAGCTCCTCCCCAGACTACAACTTTGCTTCTGTGGGCCGGGTTTTGTTTTTGTCCATCAGTGTCTCCTCTGCTCTCATCACACGTCCTCTTCTATTTAAGCCTGACTTCCTCTTTACACTCACTCTGAAGCCCATTTGCCCCCGTTGTGTCCAAGTTTACCCCCCTGCTCCACGGCTGTCCAATGTGGCATGAAGATGTCACAAAGCGGACCAAGAAGCCTCTGCGCTCAGCCTGCCGCCGAGGCCAGCCTTTCGTCTGGTATTATGTGGGGGTGATGGGACCTGACAGGCTCCTGCCGAACTGCTGAGTAAGGAGAATCGAGGGTCCGGGTTCGTGACACGGGAGGCTGCAGGCGGGGAGCAGGGTGGGTATTTGGTCGCCATGGAGATACTGTGCAACTTTCAGAGCCGGTACTCTGAGCTCAATCTTGTTGATGTTGGATGTTACAATGTTAAGGAGCTTTCAGGGATTGCAGTTTGTTTCTTTTCCTGAGCTCAAGGCCAGATTCTGCAGTCCAATCAGATTTTCAACAGGGAAAAACATCTGGATTGTAAAACAGCTTTTATTTGTCTCTTAAATCTATCTAAACTGTCCAAAAATTATTTAAAAATAACGTACATAGATCATGCAAACTTATAAAAAAAACAACTATTTTTTTCATGACCTGACATGCAACTTCTTGTTGAGGCTTAAAGTATTTCTTTAAAGTATTTCTTTAAAGGGGCAGTATTGCGTAAAATCAACTTTTTTGAGCTTTATGTCATTAAGTTGTTCCCCCATCAAAAACATACCTGGAGTATGGCCTTGAAACTTTTATGCATATTTGAGAAATCCTTAACCTTTGCCCCCATAAAGCGCCAACTACTTCCACCATTTCCTCCTGGGAGCAGCAGAGCTCCTTCAGACTAGCAGCAGCAGCCATCAGCAAACACCAGGTGGAGCTACTCATTGGCTGAGCTCATCATGCAAACTACTTCTCAGTTCAACACCCCTAGAAACGGCTAGAAACGGGAAAATGGAGAGGCGTTGTTGTGATTGCATGCTGAAGACGTGCGAAAGAGCAGGAGCTTCTTAAAGAGACAGAGACCAATTTCAAGGCTTTAAACAGTAAAGTCACCGTTCTTTCCATGTTTGAAGGTAACATAGTCACTTGATTGTGCTACAAAATGCCACCAGGAGCCTGGAAAATGCGTAACGCCTCCCCCTTTAAAGAGCTGGAGCTGTTTTTTAATGATCTATTATTACATGGTTACAAGTGATACTCGTGCTCGATTTGCGTCTGAATGCTGTAATGCTCAAAGGCCACAAGCTTCAGCTCCTCTGTAAGCCTGTGTTGTTTTTCTCTTGCAAGGCGATGGAGGTGGAGAGAGCCATGTCCAGCGAGCTGCAGGCTCTGAAAGAGGAGCTCCAGCAGAAAGGAGGCCACAACCGGCAGCAGGACGAGGAGCTGATCAGCGCCATGAAGGAGCAGGTAAATGCAGACACACACAGAATGGTAAAAGCAGGTTCAGTGTTGCACTCCTGCCAGTTGCACGGTCTAATTATTTTCTACTCACACTGACAGAGTGTTCAGAACAACCTGCCCTACCTTTTAGCGGTTTGTTCCATGTTTTCGGTCAGCAATGTGTTTTCATTTCATGTAGCATGAGCAGCAAACAGCAGCTCAGGCAGAACTGCTCATAAACACAGAGAATAACAAGATGAAATAAAAATAATGAGAGTTAAAAGGATGAAGCAAATTAAAATAAAGAAAATCTGTACAAGACAACTTGCCTGATATCCTGTTTTATCTCCAGCATAAATGTGAAACAATTAGTTCAAACTGTCATGTTGGGTTCTTTATGAAACATTTTTGAATTTACCGTGGGTTTATTGTAATCCTTAGACTTACAGAATTAAATATGTGCGCATATTAAGATTTGGATCAATGTCTCTAAGCAAGTTGACGTTCACAGCGACAAGCTTCTGGAATAATTCAATACGTAATGCTCAAGTGGCAACTGTATTTATAATTCATTATAACCATTCTCAAAATGTATTCATAAGCCTTTTTTAAGCCTCCAAATTCTTCTTTTTGTTTTTAACTTTTCTCTTTAATCCTCTCTGCCTTCATACCGTCTCACTGTTTCCTGAACAAATTCATGTTTCCATTTTGCAGCAGATTCAGACGTACAGTTGTTGTAGGAGCATCAGGTGGTTAGATAAAAATCTGTTTTGCCGTTTTTGTGCAGGTGTTGAGACTCACACAGAAGGAGCAGGAGATGGAGCGACGCTTGGAGAGTGTCAGCCAAGAAAACGCTGAGCTCAGAGCGAGTTTGGCCTCTTTACAAACACGTTTGGCCCAGCAAGACCAACTCGACCAGCAGCACAGCCAGCAGGTAAACACACACAGACACACACACACACGCTGGTACATTAACCACTTAGACACAGCAAGTGCGCCTGTCCTTCTTCAGGGCTATAAAACCCCTCCTGATTGAGTCAATTAGATAAGTAAACAACATTAAACCTCACTGGTGAATGAATAAAAGCCTCAGAGATAATGGGACGCTCCGCTCTCTGCCCGGCTGCCTGGGTTTCGATGGGATTGTAGAAAGAATTGCCAAACAATCACCTCATCCCTGCTATTGTGACTTCCACCCACAAGTCCGGATTCCTGACCTGTTCGCTTGGTTTCACATTTGCGGAGAGCCGGAATCCGGCCCTTCAGGATTTCTCTTCAGATGAATGTTTGCAAAGGTCACATGACAACCATGAACAGCTGTAATAAACAGAATCAGACTCTTTTCCATATTGCAGCTCTATACTCCTATTATAATTGTACATTTCCCCCCCAAAAAAAGATAGAAACTTTTTTTTGTTGTTGTTATTAAGCTTCGTGAAGCTTGGCAGGAGGTGGAGGTGGCACGGGACCGTTCGCAGCGGCTTCAGGCTCAGGTGGAGGAGCTGCAGGAGGAAGTGTCTCTGCAGGACAGCAGCACCCACTTGGATGCCTCCCTGCAGTCAGAGCTGGAGGCGGCAGACTGGGGCATCAGCAAAGAACAGGTACAAGAGTTCAACTTTGGTAACCCTCCTTATGTAGCAGAACGACTGGCTAAAGCCTCTCAGGCGTCTGATTTATGGTGGTGCAGTAAATCAGTGCTTCAATACCTAATCAAGAGTGATTGTTCTAATTGGGGACAATCCTTTGAGATGACTCCTCTTTTTAATTAAAAGTCTTTCTACTTTATTGTTTTGCTTGCTTTAGAAAGTGGTAATAATGCTAGAAGAGAATGAGTTAAAGGCCAAATCAGGCAGAGACCTACTGCTGCATTATTCTCCATCTGTTGACTAATCACTTACATTATTTTGTGTGCAGTAAAACAGTCTAAATGAGGAAAATTACATGCATTAGTGTTTATACAGACTTAACTCTCTGAGTTAACTGACTCTGTGTCACTGCTGTCGATGTCACGATTAGAACCGTTTGTCTTAGTACAAACGTTTATTAAAGTTAATAAAATTAGTAGAATGTATGCGCTTAATAGCTGAGGTTTTTAAAGTGATGCGTAAAAAAGCAGAATTTCACAAGCGTTAATGAACATTATTATTTTGATTTCGTAGCACTTGACTCCTTCAACAATGACGTCCAACATGTTTTTGTATCTGTTTCTGGTTGACAGCAAGTGACATTTTGTTCCATCTGAGGTTTTGACTCAAAGCTGTTTCCAAAACAAATTCATGTTTACATTTTGCAGTAGATTCAGACGTACAGTTGTTGTAGCAAAGCTATTACAATGTTCTGACAATGCATCACCTTGCTATATTAATTGTTTATCATTTGTTTCCAAACTTACACAGTTTCAGTCTCTAATGAGGTCACATGTTGCTTCTGCTGCTATTTTTATTTAGAACTGTTTGCTAACGTGTTATGCTAACATTAGCTTCTGTTCCCACTGTTTTGATTTGACTTGTTGATCATTTACTGAGCAGGAACAGAAGAAGGTGTAGCAGTCTGTGTGGTCTCACTTTAACCCACAGTTTCAATATGACAAGTTAAATTTAAAATGAAAACCAAAAATGTGTTGAGCCTGTAGCAGTTTAGCACACACACAATTAGGGAGAGTCTTTTTGAAAATTGCATTACAATTCAAGACGAGGACCCAGTTAGAGTAGTTTCATTTTTTTGGGGGGGGGGGGGTTTGTGTACTTTTATTCATTTAATAACTTTGTAATTCATGTTTGTCTTTCATTGATTCATGGATGACTTTGGTCAACTTCTGTTGTTTTCAATGCCAATTGACTCAAAACAAAAATGCTAAATGAGAAACTTTGAATGACTGGAAATATGAAAAGATTAAGAATAAATACATTTTCAGTCATTACACCAGTTTGCAACTTTGGTCATCAACCTAAGAAAATTGGGTTTATGTTGGCCACACATTTTATTTCTGGAACAAAATGTGAGTATTTTTATTTAATTTTTATTAAAACTTCATTAAAAATAGAAGTTTCTCTTTAAATAATTAAAGAAACGATATCAGTGGTTGTAATTTAGATCTATTTTGGGTATTTGTTTAATGGTGTTAAAAAAAATCCCTTTACAAGGATTTTTTTTGTAAGGCTCTTTGAAAAAAAAAAAAAAAATCTAAACCAAGCACAGCTAAAAAGCTCACATGCAAAACAGAAATAGACTCTCCTTCTGATAAAAATCTCAGATTGTTTTAAAGTTATTCATGCTATTTGTTAAGCAACCAATAAGAGCCTTGAAACACATTTTACTTTCCCAGTGAAACAGATATTTGGAGCAAAAACCAAAGCCATTTTCTTAGAAGTCATAAAGCTTCTCTTTAAAACTTACAGCAAACACAATCGTGCTCAACAGTAAGACGATAAATTTAGGCAAATATTGACTGACAGAGATGCCAGCATTTTGTTTGGGCTGAACACGCTGCATCTGCATTATTTGTTTCTATAGTATTCCTGCCCGCAGTGCTTCGCTGATGATGTGTTTGGAGCAAAAACTTTGCAAACGTAATGCCCGGAATATTAACGTCTTTCCTGAAAGTCGATATGGGAGATTTCAGGAAATGAGCCCACAGTGAAAAACACAGTTACTCTCTTCCTGCAGAAAGGAGTAAGATGACAAGTTCTACATGACAGTGTGACTGTCAAAATGTCTTTGTAAGGAGAGATTGAAAATAAAAGGGAATGAGGTCGACGAGTCTTCACACTGAGGATGTTAAAACATCATCACCACGGGAAGATCTAATACATTCTTGGGTTCGTGCGTCATTCGCTCTGCTTCTCGTCTGTCCTGGCTGCATTGTGGGAATATTTCCATGATTATAATTTTTTTTTCTTCAGCTTTCATATCCCAAACATTTTAAAGAATCAGTCCATTCTTTAAAAGGACTGATTCTTTCTTATGAGCTGAAGTGGTAGATGAAACATTTTGTCGTTTTAGTTTTTATAAAATGTTACCTGATATTCGAATTATAAAATTCATCCCAGTCATGTGACGTCAGTTCAGGTAAAAATAGAAATGGGCTAATCCCACTCAACTTCCTTTTTGTAAATACCAGCTGTCACTCATTTACTCAAGTCATGAGATCACGCTGTTGCAGACGGAAAGGAAACAGAACAAAGGAGATTTTTTTTGTTGACCCGCTTTGACTTCCATTAAGCCATCCTTGATATGTTTCATTTTGAAAACCACAAATATGTTAGCCTTCCTAGAACCTGGGTTGTTTTTTTTTAACTGGTTTTAATTATGCTAACTCTTTTTAGTGGGGACAGATTAACGTATTTCTGTCCCTGCCTCCTTTTATTAGATAACTGAAGAAATGGGCGCCGTCCTCCGGCTCCTCCTCCCTCTGACCCGGGATCTCGGCAGCTCAGACGCCACGGATCAGCAGGACGACCTGCAGGCCTTGATGCACCGACTGAAGGGAGCGGCCCAATCTCTGTCACACGCATCCAGCTCCCAGGTGAGGTCCAGGACAGGGAAATGGGAACAAAAGGCTGCATTGTTGGTTCAAATCTGAAAAGGATGAAATTAGTTCACTTTAAAAAAAAAAAAAAAAAAAGTTGTCTCAACTTTCATTAGTAAAGAGTTACTGTTCCCGGATAAATATCAGAGAAATAATGACCTAGTAAATCATGTGAGCTGCACTTAATGGGTAAGCATGCTTTACCTGAAAGTCAGGTTTGTATTTTTATATCCTTTGTGCAGTTCCAGAGAAGCATAAACAATACCTCATTATGATAATAGGTGAAATGTTTACCTTCCCTCTTTTATTAGAGGTAAGAGATGCATGCAGAACAAAGAAAAGTAAAAAGTGTGTCTTTAGCCTTCCTGTTTATTTAGTCTTTCTTATTTTCACGCGGCTATTTAAGCTGCTCTTCTGCGTCAAAAAGAAAATCATGGCGGAACAGTTCATGTTTTCTGGAGAAGAATAAAATTACGTCAGTTTCCATCAATGTCTTTGTCCAGAAAATAGTTCAAGTTTTCTCTTTAGATTTATTTTGTGAAAAGTGATATGTAAATAAACTTCTCTTCTTTATTGGTTATTAAAAACACCTGAACAAGTATAAGCGCCATTCACCTCTGATTTGTCCCAGTTGATAATTTAGTTTCTTGTTGCTGCTATTATGCAAATACAGTCGTCAATCTGTATCTCACTGCATCTGTAATGTAATTAAATAACCAGCCACACCTCCTCCACCTTTAGAGTGCCGTTCCACGAAGGGCGAAGCCACAGAAACTCCTTCTGTTGCACATGAGTGGCTGAAACCTAATCTCTGCTACTGTCTGTTTCTGTCTAGGAGGTGAATCTGGCCTTTGTCGACAGGACGGCCGATCACTGTGGGAATCTGAGCACAGCGCAGGAGCTGAGGGATCAGGTAACCAGTGATGAAGAGAACTCGGGTTGTTGCCTGTGGCATCCAATTGTATCCAAACTGGGCTGCAGCACAGACTTTAAATCTTCTTTCTTACCATCAGCCCAAAGTAGCTGACTAAACTCATACAAACTTAATATATCAGTATGAATACAGGCGTACTCATCTTTTGGCTACTTTGTTTAATGCTGCCTTTAAAATCTTCATTTTATTTACAAGTGAAAACAGTCTTTCAAAGCACAATGTGGTTTTGTTTATTTTTTTATTATTTTGTCTTCTCGTTGCAGAACATCCAGCTGCAGCAGGAGAATGCTGAGTTGCTGCAGAAGCTGCAGAGCATACAGGATCAAAAGGACTTTGTCCATCAGGCCATCAGGGACCGGGATGAAGCTATCGCCAAGTACATAACTCACAATTGTTAAAGTATTCAAATAGTTTGCAGTTTACATAAAGTGCTTTGCAAAAATATCCGTAGCTGCTAAACCTTTTCTCAATTTGCCACATTACAACCACAAATTGGAATATCATTTATTGGGATTTTGCATTGTGGCGTACTTAGAAAAGGGCACGAGCTTATTTGCAAATAAAACCTAAAACACATTGAGATTCACTTCCCACTTTGCTTAGAGTCCCATAAATAAAATCTGATGCAATTGACTGCATTAATAAGTTGCCTAATTGGTAATAAAGTCCACAAATGTGCACAAATCTCTTCTCAGTATGAATCCAGGTGTTTGGCAAAGGTTTACAGGTTTGTTGGAGAACATTAGCT
Organism: Poeciliopsis retropinna; assembly: GCA_010277075.1. NCBI lineage: Eukaryota > Metazoa > Chordata > Actinopteri > Cyprinodontiformes > Poeciliidae > Poeciliopsis > Poeciliopsis retropinna. Next base: position 11,477,483 of record VMRM01000002.1, on the reverse strand, counting down.
TACAAACATTAGCATCGGGAAGACTAAGTTTGTCTGTTAAATAAAATCTAAATCCAATACATTGAAGTTTGTAATGTGACAATGTGGAAAAAGGGGATGAATACACTGACAAGGCAAAGATAAATGATGGATGCAGTTTACGTTTGTTGCAACTATTCTTACAGCTGTTACGGTGTTGCAAACCTGATCCTCATTTATTAGAAGCATTTTGTTTTATCTCTCAACAGGAAAACCCTGATGGAGGCAGAATTGGTGCAAAGCAAAAACGACATGATGTGTTTGAACAACCAGTTATTAGACGCTATCCAACGTAAGCTGGAGCTGTCCCAGGAGCTGGAGGCCTGGCAGGTCAGCTTATTTTCTTAGTTTTAACTCTTTCCAATGTCAGCTGCTCAGCTCCAAAAAATATGTTTTAATATCTGCTGTAGTGTCAAGCAACAACTTGCATTTGGAAGTCTCTGCAATATTTGACAACCAGGGATGTCCACGTGTCCTCACTGGGTACAAGGGACAGACAATTGTGTCCCAACAGTTTTGGGGGATACGAGCCTCAGGAGCCCATGAGTCGCCACGCCGAGCTGCTGTCCCGTCTGAGCGTCTTGATAACATCGATACTAAAACGCTGATTTTATTTTCTGTGATTTAGATTCTTTATTCGGACTAAAAGATTAATTTATAGTCATTAATATTTTTATATCGGTTACAAACGCAAACATGAAAGTAACTTTTGAAATGGTGACTTTCTGCATGTTAAAGCTCATTGGTTCAAACCTAAAATGTTTTTTTGGGATCAAAACTGTTCACAAAATGATCAAAAACCTTTAAAATTGATTTCCAATTTTCACGTGTGAGGAAATTAGTAAGGGAAATTGAAAGTGTATGTGTAGGTCATTTAATAACTTGATTTTTTTATTATTATTAAAACTTCCACAAAAGACATTAATAAACCCTCTGTTTAATAACATGGGGGTGTACATTTACCTTTTACCATTGAAACCAGGTTTATTGCTCATAGGGTCCTTTCACTAGAACAAAATGGCCGACTCCTAAAAAACTAGGTTCCTTTCTGTCATCAAACTTTACTCTGGACAAAGTGCAGTCAGGGAAGCAGCACTCCACAACATTAGTTGCTCCTATCTGACACTGCAAACAGTCTTTAAGATGCTAAAAAAGTGCAGAGATCCTTTTAATGGCAGATAAGAAAATTAAATGAGAGAGTCTCATTTAATTCTCATTAAATGAGAAAATTTATCGCAGTTGGTGACGAGCTCTTTCCTTCCTTTGCCTCAGGACGACATCCAGATCGTCATCAACCAGCAGCTGAAGTCGCAGCAGCAGACGGAGCAGCTGCAGAAGAAGCCCACCTCCAACGGCCTGCCGTTCTTCCGACGCCCCAGCAGGACGGCCTCCGCCTGGACGCGCCAGCTCTCCCCTTCCTCCTCGTGGAGTTCAGACAGTAATACGGACAAAGTGCAGGCCCCCTGGAGAGAATGGCTAAGACTGGGGAAAGGGGCACAGTATGGAAAATAATGTCCTGCACAGGCCGACGGACCTCTGGTTGAGGGAACATGAAGCAACTAGATCAGAGATTGTCACAACGGAGCCATGAAGTCACGTCTGAGAGATGAAGGACACAAACAAAGACTTTATCGATGGACATTTGTAACACAACACATTTCAGTGAAGGCCCAGCCTTCTTCAGATCTAAGCTGTGACAGCGCAGAAACACCTGCATAATCATAAAACTGGCTAACAAGTTGTGGACATGGTCTCTTTATTTTGTTTATTATATAAAACTATTATAATTACACAACGCTTGTAATTCAGTGGAAAGTTTTTGTTTAGGTTTATTTAACTTGATGATCAAACATTTAATTTTCATATAAACTGAATTTATTTCCACCAAGTTGGATGTGAAAGTTTATGTTCTTTGAAGGTTGTGTTAAAAAGTTACTCAGATGTAGATTACTGTACATCTGAGATGTACAGTAATGTATTTTTTTTTTAATTTAATTTTCACTTTGTCTTTTATGAAAAAAGTACATTTTTTTTACGTTTATTTGATATGTGTTATGCTGCAGACATGTCTGACGGTTCAGTGTTGAAGTCACTCAGCCATAAACTGTGTTGTTTCCCTAAACTTTCTGACTTTGTTTTTGGCACATTTTACATTTCAGAGTTTCACAGTATATTAAGAAAAATACATTATTTTTGTTTAATTCTAACATTTACAATTGGTCAGCTGACCTTCCATTCAAACAAAATAGATCAAAGGTGACATTATTCTGGTTGGGAATTGTTCTGGTGTGTAAGGCTGGAGTCTTGGTGAACAGTTTGGTTGAAACGGAAATGGAACGAAGATCCCAAACATACATTAAAACTGGTTTTGTAATGGCTAAAGCAGGCAATGTTTTGAATGGGAGTGAATTGAGAAAAAAACTGATAGCAGTATTCATCCAGAAGAAGAGATGACACCCCCTTTTACTGAAGTTTACTGTAAACTTCAGTAAAAGTAAAGTAAAAAAAGTAAAGTAAAAGTTCATAATGTGTCATGACACATTATGTCATGACACATGACATAATGTGTTATGTGATCACATGATCTTTGGCTTGCACCACCTATCTTGTTCAGGATCATATAATCAGGTCAAGACAATCAGTTCCCTCCCGAACTACAAATTGGTTGGCGTCAGCTAATCCGTTTCTGTGTTTCTGCTGATAGGGTAACTAGCCTAAGCAAACACAATGATTCTCCATCTTGGATTTCTAGTGTTTTATTTGTCTCTCTGAGGCAGAGTGATTAATTTATTGTAGCTGTCGTCATCAGAACTCTTCACCACCGGGTTGTAAATGTCCCAACTAAAACAGAGACCAAAGGTGGACAAATGGATCTACGCACCTCTGCTAAACTGTTAATATGCTAAGACTTTGATCCAGGTACTAAAAGGTTTGAATAAAGCTCTTCCCTTGAATCTATAATAATCACAAATCCCTGGTGAATGAAATGTTGCTTACCAAATGATAAAGAAACAATTTTAAAATGAAAATGCTGCAGCACATCAGTGACGATGCTTAGGGCAGATGTGTGGTGTGCCACAGATTGCTACACAATTGGAGTATTTCTACATTTTGGTAATTCAGTAACAGGATAAATAATGTATTTATTTGATTGATACTTCCAACTGGTAAAAACGCTCAAGAACAAAACATCTTTTTCATAGTTTCCCTTTGTAATTTGATGCATACGCTTGAATATGGTAGTGCTCTGATGGAGTCCACAACTTTCTTAAATTGTATTATAAAACCCGCCCTTAGTACACAGTCATAAGTTTATCCCTGAAGAGAGTCCCTTGGTTTCCACAGACTCTGTGTCAGATGAAGTATTACGTTGAATGCAAGCAGATTAGTTTAACTGAACTAATGATGCCACAAGAGAGCATTAATACCAGATGAAAATGTTTTCAGGATATTGTAATCACCCTGTGGGTTAATTAGCATCCAATAATCCACTACTTTGTTCAAAGAACAAGTCGGCTACTTGCCATGAAAAGCCAATATGAACAAAGCTCTAAATCTATATCCCATTTGAGAGATACAGTGTGTTGCCACCCTCTACTGAAGGTCTAAACTCACTGCAGGTTTTAAATAAGTCTAATTGGACACCCTGGTTTTCTGAGAGCAGACATGTCACCAGAACCTACCAAAATTAATGTGTTTACATCCCCACTGGCCTTTGCACAGTTACTCTGTTTTACTCATAAATAACTCATAATTGCGCTGATATATTGTATTGTAAATAGTGTGTAATTTATAATATATTTATAATAATATTTCTATTTCTAATAATTGCATTGTGTTACATCATAATCTTGAACAGTATATTGCTATTACTGTTCTTGTTTTATATATTTTCTCAACACTTTTTGTGACGTTGGCATTGCTGTTACACCTGAAATTTCCCTCTGGGATTTCATTTTCAACTGTTCGTTGTCACAACAAACTTCAATGTTTTATTTATTTATTTGTGAAAGAGACCAACACAAAGTAGTGCAAGGTTGTGAAATGAGAAAACAATAAAACAGCTTTCAAAAATGTTCACACAAAATGTGACATTGCATTTGTGATCAACCACCTGAGTTAATACTTTGTGAAACAACCATTTGCAGCTGTGACATTCTGCAAAACTTCTAGGTTATGTTTCTGCCATTTTGGCAAACTTATTTTTTAACCCATTTTGTTTTGCAAAAGACTTCCCCTCAGGCAGTGCTTCTCAATTCCTCCCTGCTCTGCATGTTTTAGATGTGTCCCTATTTCAGAACAGCTGATCCAAAAGATTGCATTACCTGTTCTGCAGGCATCAAGTACTGCAGAAGCCTGTTAATTATTCATAGATTCAATCCAGGTGTGTGGCAGCAGGGAAACACCTAAAACATGCAGGGCAAAGGGAGCCTGAGGACCGGAATTGAGAAGTGTAACTTCTTTAAATTGTGATTGTTAAGAATCAGTTCTGCATTGTGTGAATAAGGGGCCAGGAGACAGGATGAAATAAAAGGTGGTTTATCAGTACGAAACAGTATATGGACCAATCAGGAACCAGGTTCATCACATGGGGTACGGCACCTGGCGTCCGTCTCTCATGAACTGGCAACGAGATGTCTGTTTCACTATATTTAACACTGCCAACCACCAGGAGGGGGTGCTGTTTCACCCATTACACATGGACCCAAACTTCTATACAACATTAGCTATGTTACAGAAGCACTGCCCTAAGGTCACTGTATTGTTTGCCCCTGCTTTTTAAGTATCTCTAGCGAGGAATTACTCCATGCCTCACCGGAAGTGCCTGAAGAATGGGATTTTAATTGGTTCCCAGATTGAAATACAACGAAATTAGCTCTGATTTGTCCATTATTACCATGGTAATTATAATAACTAACTTTATTAAGTCGTGGCCACGATTTTTATTTTGTTCCGTGTCACCAAATGAGCTCTGTAAATTACACTGCTGCACTACTGTGTGCTATGTAAAACAGCCGCCTTAACGTTGTCTCACATGGATGACGTTTCTGTATACTAAGGAAATGCCCCCCCTCCCCCGGCTTCGTTGTAGCATTTTTTTCCTAACCAAATAATCCAACATCTGCTTACCAGACAGGTACGGCAGCTCTCTTTATTGTTCATACACATCACTTAGACTGAAAACACGCTACGTCATTGTGCTGAGCGTTTAAACAAACGCTGAACTCGATCCGTGGAGACTGCATGACAGTTTAGCTTGTTGCTCCACGTAAGAGCTAACTAGCCACCTGCTAACCAGTTAGCTAAGCAGCGTCAACCGTCGAAACCTGCTTCTGCCTTTAAAACTGCTTAATGGTTGTTATTCCGTCTCTAGAAAAACATGGAATAAACCTAAAAGGCAAAAGAAACGCGGGAGTTTTTGTTTAAAGTGACTAATGTCGTGAGGCGACGGTTAATCTGTTGACAGGTGAGCAGCATGTCGGATAGCAGCAATGAACGTTCAGTTCATTCCGTTACATTTGGTAGATTCACACGGCCTCTCTATGTTTCACGTCGAAAGCATTAAAATGTATTCAATAACGGGTTCATCTAAGCAGTATTTTCTGATGATGGTCGTTTTTGTTTGCTTCCAACAAATGCTTTATTAGTTAATGTTGGTAAACTTGGTGCTAACGGCAGCATTCTTATAGTAATAGCTCAGAACTTGGAAGTATAAAGTAAATCACTGTCACCAACTCAAATTGAGTTACGATCATTTCCCTTTTTTAAATAAGGGAAGTCCAGACTTTTTGAGCATAATATGAATAATAATATGAAAACACATTTGTCAAACATGTCACCAACTTGCAAGATATTCATAACCTTGAAAATGTGTTCAATTGCAGCCACAAACTTGACTGTTTTGTTTTATTTTATGTGCTCAACCAACAGAAGATGGCGTGTCATTGTGAAGTGGAAGGTTCTACAAAATAATTGTAGTGTGGCATTTTACATGTTAATTATTAATATGTATTGTGTCACTGCAGACACAAATAACTTTGTTCAAAATGCTTAAAATTAACAGTGATTAAATCAGAGATGAGAAAGAGGACAGAAAAGAATGTTGCAACTGAGATTCATGTTACAGGATTTAAATATTACTACCTTGATACAACCAAAATGTAGCTTCGTGGCCTCCATGCAAAACATGTTTATTGGAGGCTGTGATAACATTAACATGACATCTGGAGCACAGTCATTACTTATGTGCTCATTTTTTTCAGGGTTGTGAAACTCATTTTTGTTTTGGGTCAAATCATCCATTCATCCATCCATTTTCTATTCACCCTTGTCCCTAACAGGGTCGGGATGGGCCAAATCTAGATCATGAATTCTCTTAAAGGGCCGGTTGTGCCAGAATGTATTGATAAAACTTGTTCACAAACTTTAAAATATCAGTGAATTCTAAAATATTATTGAACAGCTTTTCAGTCCCTCCAGGAGTTTGTGATTCTTTCTGTGATTTTGTTTTCTTGCAATAAAAATCAAAGTGTTTGTGGTACTAATTTGGAAACATTTGCAACAGTTCTGCTTATTTATGACAGTAAATGTGACTTTTTTTAGTACTCGCTGAATAGATCATGGACTATAATCTGACATCAATTAAGACTGAGGCAGCTGTTTTGATACAAGTAAGAACGTTTTTCTCCATCTTATATGGAGTGAATTTGAGAAAAATCTGCAATAAACTCCCAATTATTAGCACAAAGAATTGCAGGGATTTGTTGATTTTACATGAATTTTCACAAAAATTCTCAAGAAACTGGAGGGACTGATTGATATAATTTGGCAGTAAACAGATAAAAACTGCATTGAATTGGTAACATATTTAAGCTCACTTAGTGTTTAGTCTAGAATCTAGAGGGCCACATAAAAAGCTACGGCGGGCCGGATTTGGCCCACGGGCCATGAGTTTGTCATGTGTGATTTATTTGATCAATATTTGCTCTTTCTGCATTGCTCCTAAAGGCTGGGATCTTAAATGGAGTGAATGTTGAGCCCCCAGTGAGATGACTGACCAGGGCAACAACAATCACAACATCTCCTGCAACCCCTTCGCTGCCCTCTTCTCCTCACTGGCTGATGCCAGGCAGTTTGCATCAAGCCAAAACCCACAACAGCAACCTTCTAAACCACCATGTGAGTAGAGTTAAATGTCAGTCCATTACAAAATCCACACACTGAATGTATAGTTCAGAACTGCTTGTTGCGATGTGCCTTTCTGATGTGTTATTTCTGTAGAGAAGTTGGATAAAGGTAATAAACATGTTTTTATGTATTTTGAAGGATCAAAGACATTATTTCGTCCTTGTTGTTTCAGTGACAGTTTTAGCTGAACCTCTGTGGAGCTTCAGTGCATCGAGGTTTTGTTCAGTATTCCTCTACTTTTAAGAGATGTTAGTTGTTTTGACCTAGCTGGGTTCCTCAGTTCATCTCTGCTGTTTCTTCATAATAAAAAAAAGTCACAGCAGGTTTTAGCAAAACATCTGCAGCAGATGCTGTTTATGCTAGTTGTTCAGTGGTAATAACAATCCAAACTAATCAAATAAAGTCCCAGATTTTATAATGTAATTTAATTAGCAGTTTAACTGTAGAATTACCTGACTGGAGGAATATTTGGGTTTTATTACTTTTTTAAAACTATTTTTTTTAATTTAATGACCTACTTCCTTTACATACACACTAACAATTTGCATAAATTGATTTGAAGCTTTTAATGATTTATTTTGAACTGTTTTTTTCCCGGTGTGAAAGTATTGTAGAAAGTGCAATTTCAGTGAATTTTATAAACAGGAGTCGTACGCACAAGTTTCAATCTATTGTGCATTTTCTCTTATCTACATAGGAACAGGCTAAAATATATACATGCTTACCAATATTTGCTTAAATTGTCTTTCACCAAGTCTCAGAGAAACTGATTTTTTCAGACATCAATAAGGTTCTGGCCAGGTAGTGAGTTAGTGAGTATCTAATTAGTGAGTATCGAGCTCGATACTCCCAGGGAGTATCTAGCGGTTGGTTTTCCACTACGAACTCAATGGGTTTGAGCTTGAGGCCATGTCACCCTTCTTTATCCATTTCCAAACAACATTTAATTTGTGTTTGGTTAATAATGTCAATGATTCAATCATCATATTGACTGATATTAGTGTTTTGAAGCTGATTTAAGTCTGTGGAAGAAACGAAATATTAGGGTGATGGCAAGGAGGCCTTCCAACCTCAAAGAATTGGAGATACCAGCAGAAACATCAAAAAAGTTGGTCAATAAAGATTTTTTCTTTTGTGAATGGTATAATTAATTTTTCACATGCCATTTCTTATTGAATGCAAGTTTAAGTGTAAGTTTATTTATTTTTTTATTTAAATTGACACTGATTTTACACAGTTTTATTAGCTTTTGGGAGATCTTGTGTTGTTTTCTCAGAGAAAACAACACAAACAACACTTTTATTCAACTTCTTGGTTGAATATAAGTATCTTTTACTGTAATTCAGCCTGAGGTGTGAATAATTTTGCCACTCCACACTATTACACTGCCTCCACCAAAAGCTGTTTTGGCATTAGTTTAGAGGATTTGACATGTTTTTTCATTGGCACAACCCACATAATCAACTGTGCTGCTTAATCCCACAAACGTATTTTCCATACTAATAAACAGGTTTTCGAAAGATATCAAATTTCTTGCCATTGTCACAACAAATAATAACCAGCCCAACAGAAATGTAAGACTTTTTACAGAGATTGTGATGCTCTTAAAGTATAAAGTCACATATCATAAACACTTGATGATTAAGAGGTTAATTAGTAATAATTTAAGCTTCCAAAGTCAATACAATCTTTTCATATGACCTTGCTCTGTGTGCTGTCGCAGCGGAGGAGTCGGGAGGAAGCTACTCAGAGTCGGAGGCCTCCGTCACTGACAGTGTCGATGACAACGACTCCATAGCAGAAATCAGTCGCTCCTTCCGGTCCCGGCAGGAGCTTTGTGAACAGCTCAATGTCAACCACATGATCCAGAGAATATTTCTAATCACACTTGACAACAGTGAGTACAAGCTGATTATTTTGAGCTAAAATTTGCTGAGTTAAAACACTCGCAGCCTGGAGTTCTGATATTGTGATGAATATGCCATGTTTTCAGAGGGTCGATGCTATCTGTTAGCTTTTAAAATGCATTTGGCTTTAAGGTGACACTAGTTGGTAAAATCTTCTAGTATTTGGAAGATATGTTTTCCCAAAAACCAAGGGGGATTTAGTAATTTGTGTGTCTTATTTGGTATTAACTCTCGCAGTATCTCAGGGAACTCCTGAGATCACGGTTGCTGAGGTAAATTCTTCTCAGTCGGACGATTTTCCGAGACCAGTCTGTCAAATGCAGTTAAAAAGTAAATCAATTGAATATTACCAGTAAGAGATGTTTTCCCTGGAGGTATTTCTTTCACATGAAAAGCACAGTTGAAAGCTAGAGGCTTTGCTGATGACAAGACTGATCATAAATAGTTGCGGGGTCTGTTTTGCTCTGGGGACGTTCTTGGATGCAGCTCATTATCTTTTAAAAGCCAAACTTACCAGGCAGAAATGAGTCACCGCACTTACAGATGACACAAAGACCTCCACTGCTGCATGGCCTTGCTGTGAGCTGGCTGGGCCTCTCATCACACAGACTGTTCAAAAATGAGTCATGATGTTCAGAAAATGTATTATAGAACCTCCAACCCTCCCTCCCTGAATGCCGCCTGCACTCCACACACATTTCCTGCATGAGTGAGTCTTCACCGCTGTGTTGTAAATAGATGTTGTGCTTTTGGTTTCTTTGTGTTTTATATCAGGAGTCCCTTTCACCACAACCCAAAGATGCTGGACCAGAGGGAGATATGACAACGAAAGCATGGATGGACCCATGATTTGTTACTAGACAAAATTGACTTTTTTGAGTTTTATATCATGTTAGGATGTTATTCCTTCATCAAAAACATACCTGAAGTGTTGCATTGAGGAGTCCTTGAATCTCCCATGGCAACCATTCGGGGGCGCCTAATGCTGCGTTCACACCAAACGCGTTTTGAGCGTCAGGTGCATTTGGTTTACATTCAAAGTCTATGTGGAGGCGTGTCGAGGACCCGTCGTGGCACGTTTTTGCGCGTCGAGCATGGCACGATTTGAAGCATTTGACACATCAAGCGTGTCCGACAAATAGGCCAGCAATGGAAGACAACAGGTAGAATAATTCTGATGCGTCTGACGCTCCCTTGATGTTCCTCCACTTAGACTTTGAACGTAAACCAAACGCACCAGACGCCAGGTGTAGAGCAAAAATGTCAAGCATCTGCGTTGAACGCACGTAATGTGTTTGGTGTGAGCGCACCAGAAGTGGTTGCTCATATGATGTGGAGCCTCCAGCTGAATTCCCCCCCATACAGAGATCCCCTCTTCTGCTCCTCCTCCATCAGCTCCTTCAGACTAGCAGCAGTTACCAAGCAATTTGTAGAAGTGGTAGTCTGCTGAGCTTATTATACAAACTTCTTCTCACACTCCTAAAAGCGGTTGTAAGCGGCATAACGGAGAAGCATTGGTGTGATGATGTGTACAAGGGGAGTGTCGGAAAGGGTTGGAGCTTCTTAAAGAGGGAGAGGCCCAATTTCAAGGGGTCAGATACAGCTATACAGATACAGGGGTCAGATACAGCAAAGTAAAATTTCTTTTAACTTATGTTTGATACAGCATTTCCATAACAGCTAAAGGCAACACAATTACTTGACTCTGTTATAGAATCGAACTATGTGCCTGGAAAATACATAACACCGCCTCATTCTGACCCTATTATTTGATTATTTGAGTCTTATGTTTTTTCCAATCTGGTAATGTTTTGTTAGCATGTGTGAGTTATAGCCTCATTTCCTGTTCTTGGCAGACAGGAGTAGCATTGGCTGTAGGCTTCTGCTGCTGCCGGAGCAACTTCTCCTCCAGGTTCATGTCTTGTAAACGGTCGTTCTTCGAGCTAGTGAAACCTTTCTATCACCTCAAACCAGTTTGTCTGTCTCTGACATCTGATATCAACAAGGATTTTTTTTTACCACAAAACTGCAGACTTTTGTGGATCATTCTCTGTAAGCCAGAGAGATGTTCAAGGCCCCTTGAATCCCACAACTCGATGTCTGAATGAGTTGATCTGCTGCCATGATATGTAGCTTATTATTGGGAGGGAGGTAGATTTGATTTACTTCAGGAATAAAGTTGTATTTGTCTTGTTTTATTCTTTACTTTATGTCAAGTTTAAAATATATCAAATATTTTCATTTTGGGATTTCTTTTTTTCACATCAGGCGACCCCAATCTGAAAGGAGGCAATGGGATCCCTCCTCGATGTGTTTACCTGGAAGATATGGCTGCAGATCTGGACGGCCAAGATTGGCTGGACAGGGACAACGTAGAGCAGGTTAAAAATGATAGATAACACAATTTGTAAAGATATGTTTTTATTCCAGCATGACTGCAGCTGTTTTAATTGAAAGGTCTGGTTTATTCCTTGCTTTTCTTTTTAACTATTATTTTATATACAGTGTGTGCTTTTATTTGTCACCTGTTTGCTGCTGTAGACCAGGAACTACCGTACTGAGGGACAAAAAACTATATTCTATTCTAGTCTAGTCATTATTATGTATCCTTTTGGTAGTTTTCTTGAATTATTGACAAAAGTCACAGAAAATATCATATGATCTAAGAAGAGCCTGCTGAGTTATCGGCTCCGATTTCCTTAATTTTGGGAGATCATGATCGGCCGATACTTACATGTGGAGCCAATTTTATCCACCGATTTACCTCTGCAAAGGTCCAAAAATCAGCGACTTTCCTCTTCTGCTGTGCCATGAGAGAGGCTTGACTGATAGGCCAGCACACCAGGTCATGTCTGCATGTTTGTAGTCAGTAACAGTCACCCCACTGTTGCTAATTGACAACTTTCTTGCTGTTTAGCAACATTTCAGGCATAAAATTTAGTGTTGGGCAGAATTTAAATCGCCAGGTCAGCATTTTGAAAGATCTGTAATTGATGATCAGCCAGAGAACTGCAGTTGGTGCACCCCTAAATCATATATTATTTTGTAAAAAAGTTTAAGCAGCACTCTACCTCCATTGATTTTGATTCAGTTTAGAGAGCATTTTGTTTTGTAAGAATGTCTTTCGCATTAGAAACATCAATGAAATGAGCTCAGAGGTGTTTTTACTTCCCCTTTAGGCTCTGTTTAACCGCCTGCTGCTCCTGGAGCCAGGAAACCATCTCATATACATGACCTCCTGCAGTACAGTGAACCTGTCGGCTGACCGGGACGCTGGAGAGAAATGTGCCATCCCTTACCTCTTTGCTTCTTACCAGAGGGCAAAGGAGGAGGTGCTCTTTTCTTTTCTTTATAGAATCCTCAAATTCTTTACAGCAACTGGAGCGTAAGCATCACCCATCTTCCAAAGTAATTTGATGAATTCCTCTTTGTCTTTGCACCAGTTGACAAAAGTCCCAGAAAAATTACATTCATTTGCCATACGCTGCAAGAACCTGACGGTGTCCAACGCACGCACCGCTCTGCTCACCCCAGAGATTTACGTCAACCAGAACATCTATGAGCAGCTTCTTGACCTGTGGCTTGACGGTTTCAGAGCAGCACGTAGGTCATCTTTGGAGTTAAGACTCCTGACTGTATCAGTTTTACTTTCATCTTCGTCTGCGCTCAGTAAAATATTCTTTCCACACACTCCCGGTGTTTCAGAGCCTGGGGAGGTGATTGAGTTTGTGGAGGAGGTCTTTGCTGGCCTACTCGCTGACCAAGAGGTGCGTACCTTTGAGGAGGTGGTCGTTCCGGTCTTTGATATTTTCCAGGGGCGCATCAAAGACTTAGACCTTTGCCAGCCTCTGCTCTACACCTACCTGGATGTTCTCCTCTATTTTTGTCACAATAGCGATATCGCCAAGGTCAGAAAACAAAACCAGACATGTAATCTTAGCCACATTTTCATGAGGCCGTCTTTTAGTATCATCCCGTCTGTTCCTGTTTGGTGTTTGCAGGTGTTGATGGAGCACATTCAGCCCAAAGACCCAGCTAATGGTCTGCAGTACCAGAACAGCCTGCTAGGGATGATTTTGAGTATATCCTGCTTGCTGAAAACCCCGGGGGTTGTAGAGGGTCATGGCTACTTCCTGAATCCTTCTCGCGCCAGTACCCAGCAAACAAAGGGCCAAGAAGCCAGCATTCACCAGGTATATGGCCATAATCACTTTGTTTTGTTGGAATTTTTACGAGAAGGAAACTAAGCTTTGCTTTCTTGTTGTTGCAGTTTATGGGTCAGCTTCATGAAAAACTGTACCAGGTCCTGAAGAGTTTGTTGCAGCGGTCCAGCGAGACACGCCACTTGCTGCTGACCTGGCTGGGCGGCTGTCTGCAGGCGAACGCAGGTCGTGCTAAGATATGGGCCAACCAGGTGCCAGAGCTCTTCTTCCAAATGTTCGCCTCCGATGCGTTTTTCCTCAACCTGGGGGCCGTTCTGCTGAAGCTGTGTCAGCCGTTCTGCAAGCCCCATTCACCCAAGCTGCTAGACTTCGACCCAACATACTGCGCTCTCAAAGACCTGAGTGAAGAAGACCGGCGTAATCGCAACATCCACGCAAGAGGTTATTATATGAGATGTCAAGGTTTTCATACTCTGCCTCTGGAGCGTTTTCACATTCATGTCACGTTACAACAACAAACTTTAATGGATTTAGTTGGAATGTTATGTGACAGATCTACACAAACAAGCACATAATTGTGCCACATAATTTACACCAAAGCACACAGCAGGCAAATGTGACCCAAATCCACTCTTTTTGCTCATATGTCACCTATATCTGACATTTCATGGCAGTCTGAACAGCCCAATTCTGATCTTTTCATCCCACATCTGTGCCACTTGCATATGTGGTTCTAATTCGAATACTTAATCGATTGTTCTCAAAGCATATGCAGTGTAAACGGTCATGTCGCATTTTATCTGACCTAATTCTGCACCAGAAGGAGCCAGACTTTCATGGTAAACTTACAGAAGGAGTTTGTATCAGTGAAGCATTTCACAATCCCACAACCTCTGGCCCTGGCTATGTATTCAAACAGGTCACTTTGGGTCGTAAACCATTCACACACACAAGTGTAGTTGACATCTCATTTAATTAGTAGTCTGAACAACCACACAAAGAAAACAATATGTATTGTTGGAAGTGAGCATCAAAACCTGCTGCGTGAAAGCAGCCAAAGACACTCGCATTCAGTTGGGTCATTTGGCTGGGGTAAAAATATTGAGAAAGTCACATGTGTTTTTGCTGGTCCATTTATTACATATAATCTTCTCTCATAAAATACATAAAGGTTTGTGGTTGTAAAGTTACAAAGTATAAAAAAGTTCTAAGGGACTGAATATTTTGTAAAGCACTTTATGAATTTGTTTTAGTGCAGCCGATGCCTGCAGTATTTGAAGGAACAATTGTTAGCATTGATACTAATTACAAAGTAAATATTCCTTTACCAGGTCTTGAGAAGGAGACCTGCTTGATCCCATTGCCCCCTCAGCAGCAGGTGGAGTCTGCACTAACCTACACCCTGCTGACTGAAAACCTCGTCTTCACACAGCTCACCCTGCATCTTGGCTTTCACCGGTATGAATCACTTAACGGTATCTTACAACAGCAATTTCCCAATTTTAGAGAAAACACTTTCATTTTTTTCTCTTTCTGCATTAAATCCTGTACTTGTGTGGCATGTGTGTGTGTGTCTGCCCAGACTCCATGAGCAGATGGTCAAGATGAACCAGTCACTCCATCGGCTCCAGGTGACCTGGCAGGATGCCCAGCGCACGGAGAGCCCGCTGTCCGATCAGGTCCTGGAGCAGTTTGAGCGTCTGATGATCGTGTATCTGTCAACCAAAGCTGCCACGACGCAGCCCGTCATGCTGCAATGTTGCCTTAACCTGCAAGCTTCCACTGCTGCTCTGCTTGTTCAGCTGAGCATGGGAAACAAGGGACCCGAACATGTAGCACTCAGCTTTCCCCTGGCATCCCTGAACAACACCAGGCTCTGCTACGTACCGGGTATGTCACAGACAGAGGCTTGGCTGAGGAATAATATCAGAAAGGCCAGCTCTGTGAGGAATTTTAAAATGGCTGCAGCTGTTCGTGTAATGTGGCTGTGGTTAGATACTCATAACACGCTCATTGAGCAAAGCTGAAAGTCTCTGAACACAACAGCCGTGAGTAAACCTGGACTGTTTTTGTCAGAGTTTTTTGCAGAAAACATTGGAGACTTCTTCATCTTCCTGCACCGCTTTGCAGACGAGATCTTGGAGACCTCAGCGGAAAGTCTGGAGCAGATCCTTAACTTCATAACTGTCTTCATGGGAAATGTGGAGAAGTACGTGACGATTATTTTATTGATCGATTATCCTGACGATTAATTGGTGAATCACATTTGAAGAAATTGCAGATGTTTCATGTAACCACTTAAACTTATTTTACATAAAAATACAAATGATTAAAAACAGTCATTCCTTTTCGAATAAGAAAACCAACATTTTCTTGCATAAAATGCAAAAAGATTCCTAGGTGAAGGTAAAACTGCCATTAGAGCAGTTCTGAGTAGAACAGGTTTAAAGAAAAAAATATATACTGCATCTTGAAAAATCGTTTCAGCCCTATATTTAGCTTTCAACTTGTTTCTGTGATCCCCATGTTTGAAATGTGAACCAGGATGAAGAATCCCCATTTAAGAGCAAAGCTTGCAGAAGTGTTGGAAGCCGTGATGCCTCACATGGAGCCGCTGGCTCCTGGTGCTGCTCAGCCCATCGTTTTCCAGAGGGAGAGAGTTTTCTGCTCCTACGCCCATGCACCTCAGCTGGCTGAGGCCCTCATCACTGTGTTTGTCGACATTGAATTTACAGGTAGGTCAAAGTTCATTTCCTAGGGTTAAATTTGTCCACGTCTTATCTAGCGGAACCATCTTTTGATATTGTATTTTCGTCATTATTACTGATTTTAAACAATTGTTTAAGACTACTGTACAATTAAATTAGCCTAGTCTAAAAAGACAGGTCAGAGCTGAAAACAAGATCTGGATCAAAGTTGGATGTTTCACATAATCTGTGAGTTTGGATTAGTTGTGAAGGTTTACCTGTGGGTTTTACTGAAAATATGAGAACCCTCTTGGTGTAAAACGAGTAGAGTTTAGCTTGTTATTAACTTTTCTTTTCATTTTTACTCCCCAGGTGACCCTCATCAGTTTGAACAGAAATTCAACTACAGGAGACCGATGTATCCGATTCTGAAGTACATGTGGAGCAAAGTCAGCTATAGAGAGAGCATCAAGGTGAAGAAACAAATGATGTCTGAACCTTACCTAACTCAATGCCTTGCATTTTTATGTAGAAGGATTGGTATTACTTTATTTTATTAGCATTGTTTAAGTGAACTCAATTTTGTTCATAACTCTTCAGCTATGTTTAATTTCAGTTCAGCTCAGTTAAATTCCTCTGAACATTTGTCTTCTCACAGCAATAATTAAAAAATGATAAATTGCAAGTTGGTCCAAACATAGCAAGCTAAATTCGGTCTCATTCACTTCCGTAATTAAAGACAGCAGGAGAGGCGAACGTCATGGTTGGGATAACAGCATGAAAATAAGCTTTAACTGTCTTGCTGATGTTCATAACAGATATTGGTGTAAAGCTTTCAGAGATAATGCAGAGTTGATGATCTGACCGGCTTTTGATTTGAAAATGTAGATGTTTGGTCACAGAGCAGATGAACTCTGATAATCTATTTTATAATTTTAAGGTTAATTCCAGAGGAATAAAAACCTTAACCAAGAATAAACAAAGGGGAGCAAAAACATCTTCTTCTAGTTCAGTGATGCTTTCTTAAATTTTTCAAAGTTCTAAACACACTAAAAAGTAAGAAACATGTTGGTTAAATGGAAATATGAATTAAAATGTTTCTAATTTTAAAAAGCATAAGATTATATGCATTTTTTCATGCTTGTTCCAGCATTTGGCAAACTATGCATCCGAGAACCTGGAGGCCATGAACCCCCCTCTGTTCCTCAGGTTCCTCAACCTGCTCATGAATGATGCCATCTTCTTATTGGATGAGGCTATTCAGGTGGGACTGATGAAAGTTAATTCTCAATAAACAGCACATGAGAGCACATTTATTCCTCGTTTTAAATATGTACTGGGAGCCCCAATCATTAATTGTGATGTCAAAATGACTAAACTCATTTAGTCTGATCTCATTCTGCACCAGAAACTCATTCTCATTTTTGTTTTTCTGTAGTACTTGAGTAAAATTAAGATTCTGCAGCTTGAGCGAGACAGAGGGGAGTGGGAAAGCTTGACCCCTGATGCCCGAAGAGAAAAAGAGTCAAGCCTGCAGATGTTTGGACAACTGGGACGCTTCCACAACATCATGTCCAACGAGACTATCGGCACACTGGCCTTCCTTACCTCAGGTCAGGCAGGACAAAAAACACATTTAGCCCTTATTAAATATAATCTCTCCAAATATTCAAATTATAACATTTTACCTGAAAATGTCAAGAGACATCCACCAAACAACTACGGTGTTGTTTTATAATTCAATTATCCTTGAATAGTTTAGGTAAATTTAGTTTATTAGTTTACGTAACTGGAATAATGTTCAATAAACTTTAATAAAAGATACTTTGCACCAGATTTAGCTTATGCTAGTTTCCGTCTGTAATCTTAGAGCAAGAGAGAATGTTGTCTTAGAATGACTTTTAAGTATTACACCTCGTATCAAATATTAGATGTTTTTTAAAGAATAACGTGTAAAGAAAGAACATAAAAGAAAGAGGGCACAGTCAAGTTAAGTTTATACTTCTGGCTACCTCCTTTTTAAATAAATAGTTATCTAAATATATATCATGGTATTTTAAATCTTTACAATAAATAAATAAGCCAAACTAAATTAAACATTTACCTTAATTGTCCTTCCGAGAGAAAGTTTTGACATTTTCTTTCAAAATAAAATGTTACTGCCATTGGCAGTATTCTGGGTTATTAACACTTTCTCCTTTTTTGAGTTGGAAAAGAAAACATTTCTCTTTTTTTTAAAAGCTTAAACAAATTGTATGGTCATTGGCACCCCTAAACCCTAATTGGACAGAATCTTGTCCCCAGATAAAATACCAACACCAACTGGGAAGAGAGTATTTGTATTGGGGACGTCCCATAGTCACACAGGAATCTGTAGCAGCCATTACAGCCATACTCATGGCTACAGCCATTGCAGACTGTGAACATCAATGTCAAGGGTGGAAACCACTTATATTTAGATTAGTTAGAATAGCTAAATGGTGTTTTTGGTCTGTAACACAGCTTTGGAGGACATGGATGCAAAATCAGGCTGAGAGTTTTAAAAATTGATTGTGATACTTACTAAACTCTTCTTTTCCTGTTTCAATCATTTTCCTCCAAATCTCATTTATTAGGGTATTTCTGATCTTACATGTTTTTCAAAAGGTTAACTAAACTATATGTGTCCTTAATAATTTATTCTTTGCTTTTGTTGTTTCCATCTCTCGCTCAGAGATCAAGGGCATCTTTGTGCACCCATTTCTGGCTGAGAGGATCATCTCGATGTTGAACTACTTTTTGCAGCACCTGGTTGGTCCAAAGATGGGTGCACTTAAAGTCAAGGACTTCAGTGAGTTTGACTTTAAGCCACAGCAGCTCGTTTCTGACATCTGCACAATCTACCTAAACCTGGGGTAAGTTAGAAAGATTTGTCTGTTATAAATTGATCAGATAAAGCAAAGAGTCTCTTACAGATTATATTTTTGTTGTTTTTATTGACACTTTGTTGAGCATTAAAATTTTGTGTTTTTTCCATGTGGGAGAGATGGATTTTGAACTTTGGAGTAAAATTTTAACATTTGTCTTTTGCAGTGATGAGGAAAATTTCTGTGCCACAGTCCCGAAGGATGGACGATCGTATTCGCCGACACTTTTCTCCCAGACTCTCCGTGTGCTAAAGAAGATCAACAAGCCTGGTGACATGATTGTGGCGTTTGGACTCCTTGCAGATAAAATTAAGGTATCTTTTTCTCCTGTAGCATGACAGAAATAATTTTGTTTCAGTGGTGAATAAAAAAAAAGCAGTAATTATTATTCATTTATTTATTTCATGGGTCACTTGTTTTTAGTCACATGCAGACCGGCAGCAGCAAGAAGAGGAAACGTATGCAGATGCTCCAGATGAATTCTTGGACCCCATCATGTCCACCCTCATGTTGGATCCTGTTCTTCTTCCCTCTTCTAATGTGACTGTAGATCGTTCCACTATAGCAAGACATCTCCTCAGGTTCGTAACTTCTGGGCGGGGGGAAAAAAACACCATGTCACTCATTTGTTTAAATGCCATTTTTACAGTCTTTCCTTTTGTAGATTAGTGATGGGACGGCAGTTCATTTGAGTGCACTGAATCTCTAGAATCAGTTCACTCAAATGATCTGTTCACCGGATCACACAGTTCATTTCTGAAGAGTGAAACAGTTCCTCTTCCAGCATGATCTCCCTGCCGCCCTGAGACACAGCACCAATCCAGCACATTGCGTCGCTCGCTTGGTTTCTCCAAGCTAACTCCTAATGTTGTGTCTTGACTCAGGGATTACAGTCTGAAAATATCCTGATTCATGCTGTGTATTAATCTACAGTGCTGATTTTGACAAGAATTCTAAATTTCTGGTAGAACTGAGGTTAAATGTTTTAACTTTTGCTACAACATTGACCAACATTGTTACCCTGATTCAAATCAGCATCGGCACAATGCATCACCAGAAGAACCTAATTTATACAAATGAGCCATTTAGTGGTTGTTGTTTTAGCCCCAAAAGGCTCACTACTGTTACACGTTTCCTAAGGAAATCAGAATGCTAATGTACAAGCTGCTATTTATTTTGCTGAGACTGAGGGAAAATTGAGTTGCTGCTGCAGCTACTTATTGTGGTTCTACAATGAGTTATTGATTTATTTAGTAACATGATCCACAGACTGGCAGATATTCTTTCAGACAGTGCTCAAATACAAGTTAAAAACAAAAAGAAACTTTATGCTCACTAACAGCATGTGTGGTTGACTCAATGGTCTGCATTTCTGCTCACTGCTCAAGCAATGTGGCTTCATCATGGCATGAACCGTGTTGTGCCACAGACAATTCATTCCCTTGAAGTAACTACTGAAGGTTGTTGTTTCCCTTGGAGCCAGTATTTCATCCTGGGGCAAAAGATAAATAAATACATATAGAATAGAGACTTTTCTCTTTAGTTGAGGAGAAATCCACTGTGCCATCAACCCAAAAGTTGAAGTGAGAGTTAAAGAGAAAAACACTTAGTTTTTCTATAAAAAAAGAGTCACAAATTGTAATTTATGTTTCATATTTACATTTATTTTTTAGATGAAGATAAAGTATAACATTTGCCCTTCACTGTCCTATAAACCATTTTTCTGACATTTAATCAACTCTTAAAACTGCGAATGCAGAAATTGAAAATTAAATTGCTAAAATTGTGACTTCTTGTTATTTATAATGTCCTCTGTGCAGCGACCAAACCGACCCTTTCAACCGCAGTCCTCTCACCATGGACCAGATCAAGCCAAACACGGAGCTCAAAGAGCAGATCTCACAGTGGTTGGAGCAGCACAGGCAGGACAAGCAGCAGCAGCAGGGACCCAGTGGCTAGTCCCACAGTGGAAAAACAGTGACTTCCCCCTTTGTTGTTTTGCTCCCTTGCTTCAGTGGCAACTCCACAGTATGCTTTCCTCTGTGGATTTCTTCTTACTTCTTTGCTGTAGCCGCTTATTGCATAAGCCCACTCATGCTTAATGGACCCTCTCTGTGACAACAGTCCATGCAAACTTCACTTTAAAATCAATAAACTGTAGCTGTGCTCCTCGCGTGGTGCCCTGTCGGGTTAACATTTGCAGGATGAGGCTGCTTCTGCAGTTCTCGCAGTGGGATTTAGAGCCAGAAGCAGCAGTTCAGTGTGAACCTCCTAACTGACCTTTTTACAATGCAAGGTAAGTATTTTAGACAAGTCATGGGTTAATAACATAGAAGAACGAGGTGTTTAACATTTCAAACTGAATTTATCCTTGTGAAGAATACCATACACTGCCTTTAAAGTTCACCAATACTCCCTACATTTGCACCTGTTAAATGTCAATTGGCGGGCTCTTTGTAAATAAAATTGGCAACGTAACATAAAACTAAACATTCATAGATTTTAATTGATTAACAATAAAGTTCTACATTTAGGCATTAAAAACCTTAAACATTATATTTGTGTTTTAACACAGATTATAAGGACATTTTTTAAGTGGGGTTTTATGAAGTGTATTGATCAGTGTGATTTCCTGAATGTGGCATGAGGGACTTTCATTGTCCCTCATACCACATTCTCTTAGAGTTGTTTTAGTCAAACTAAGAACAACTCAGAATGTGGCCTAACCAAGACTAAATTTCGCTACAGAAAAAATTGAAAACATAATTTTGAGTTAATTCACCAGGGTTTTTTTCAGATTCTTCATGCTGGGTTTGTGTTCTGTTCATCAACTGCAAGTTATACACTTTCCTCTCATGAGTACTCCACACAACCACTAAAAAAAATAAATCAAAGTTTTTCTTTAAATATTTTTCTGCTTAAAAAGAAATCTTCCTTGTTGGGAGGAAGGGCTTTTTGTAGAATAATAGAGAGTTGGTCTAAAATTAAAATTTTCAGAGCATTTGGCAGCTTTTCAAGACAATCTGGCTGATTAGCTTCATGTGTGAAATTATGGATCACCTCTGTCAGACACCTAGCAGTGGTAACGGAGGACTCCTTAGGTGGTCTTGGCCCAGACAGACAGGAAAATCCAATCCAGATTTTATTTTATCATCACTGTAACAGAATCCACTTGCCTGTGTTGATACAGATTCAGGTTATTTCCATTTACAACCACACTTACATGAACTAAGAAGCAAAAAAAAGAGCTGCTGTTACCCCTTTTCATCCTGTAAAGCAAAACTTACCAGATCATAACCGGTGAACCCTTTGAGCACTTTTCCTTTTGGTTTAAATGTAGTGCATTAACATTTGAGCAAACAGTCGATCAGTAGAATTGGTGCCTAAAAGCCAGAGCTTTGCTGTAAATCTCAGTAAATGAGTTTCATACCTTTAACATGCACATGCTAATTTGTTTCTGTGAATATAAGTGGCTTTGCAGAAGATTGTAGTAAAAGAAAAGGAGATTACATCTTGTTTGAGTGTATTTGAGTTAAAGAGCTTTAACTCCAGCAGGAGGTGATAAAATGTCAGGAGTGGCTTTGTTGGCATGCTCTGATTCTGTTTTAAATATTTACCATCCTAATGGTCTCATGGTTTAAATTACAATGCAATACTTTTGTTTTAAATGTGATTTTAAAAAAAATATTTTGGATGTACAGTATGAATAAGAAATAAACTTATGTAAATTATAAGAGATGTTTAGTGATTCTGTGAATATACCAACTTATTGATATGTGCATGTATAAATTGAGGTTCTATTTTTTCAAATATTTTAGCATGTAAGGAAATGGAGAAAAAACATATTCTAGAAATAAGTTTAACATAAACCTTCTGTTTGTATTTATAAAAATCCTGCACCTCAAAAATCAAGATGTTTAAAGATTTGGGATTAATCCCACTTTGACACACTGACCATTTCCCAACTAGACTTTTTAAATATTAAATATTTTTACATTTATTATTCATACAGTTTTTGGAGTGTAAACTTCAAAATAAACCTGAAAATCTGTTTTGGTTACTCACTCATAAATGTAAATATTTTATATCATAGTTGCCTGTTTTTTAGCTAAAGATAGGAGTTTTA
This sequence comes from Poeciliopsis retropinna, assembly GCA_010277075.1. Lineage (NCBI taxonomy): Eukaryota > Metazoa > Chordata > Actinopteri > Cyprinodontiformes > Poeciliidae > Poeciliopsis > Poeciliopsis retropinna. The sequence continues at coordinate 11,454,488 of VMRM01000002.1, read as the reverse complement.
TTCTGGTCAAAAAGGAAAACGGTTTCTCTGTCTTAAACATAATCTTGACCATGGTAATCGTCAGCAAAGGTGCAGAGTAGGTTTTGGCTGCATGTGGTAATAAATAAATAAAAAACAAAAAAGGTGGAGGCTGCAGAGAATCTAACCAGGCCTGTCTTGACCTGTCTGGGCCTTTTAACATGTTCAATACTGACTTCGCCTGGTGTAATTGGCAGAAGCTATGAAAACACAACAGATATCCTGTATTTCTAGATATCTCAAAAGATTAACAGCTTAAAATGCAGAAACTGGCAAGAAACCATTCTTCTAATGAAAGTGGTGTAGAATGATTCATCTCAGAAAAATAAATATCTGGAAGGTTAATTGGAGATGAAGTTACAAAAACTCACACGCTTCACAGGAATTGAGCAAATAACAGCACAGCACATAAAGCAAAAAAAAATCTAAAACATAAAACAGGACATTAGTCATAAAAGTTGTTCTGAAAATGTGTGCTTTGAAAGAGTTGAATGTGGGTCTGTACGGTTGTGGAAGTGTTTGGGGAGAGAGTCACAGGAGGGAGTAGCTACACAGTGCTGGAGACAGGAGGCTGGCTGCAGAAAGAATGTGACGGACGGTAGAGCGGGATGGGGACACTTGGTTATGGAGACCTTTGAAATGAGTATGTTGAAGGACAGGGAGGTTCTGAGGCGGCCACTGGTGTAGGTGAGCAGCAGAACTCTCTATGTGTTGGAGTTTGTTGAGGACTGGACCATGAGTGATAAAGAATGCTGTTACAGTAATCGAGTCTGGAGGTATTGAAGGCATGGATGGAAAATGTTAACAGCTGAGACGGGGAGTGATGGGCGGAGACGAGCAATATTTTTTTAGATAGAAAAAAGGCAGTTCTTGTGATATGGTTGACGTGGTGTTCAGAGGAGATGAGCGTGGAGGGAGACTGAAGTTGTTGGAAGTTTTGGCAAAGGATTTGGGACCAATCAAAATTATATCTGACTTGTCACAGATGATTTTGAGGAAGTTTGAGTGCATCCATGATTTGATCTCACTTTGGATCTCAAGTGTCTCTTCATAATCTGAAACCATGATTTACAAATATAAGCTTTCATCTGGAAAAAAAGACTGAAACCAGCCATTTTCTTCCTTAACTCCGGTAAGATGCTTCTGTTTTTTTTTTCTTTCTGATTCAGGTGTAGACTTGTGTTGGATTATTTTGTATACACAGGGAACATAACAAGTGCATATTATGTCTCTGTGTTGTGCTCTTTAAGCTTTCCAATTAACATGCTTAAAGTACCCTGAAGGGAGTGGAAAACGTAGGTAGAAAACATCCAAAAAGTTAGTGCGGGACTCAGCCAAATTAACAAAAATCTATTTTTTTTTTCATGGTGGAGGGTCCAAGGTGCAGGACAAGCTGCAGAACAGCAGGTTAACATGCATGTGTGTTTTTTTTTATGTATTTAGGGCACAGGGAACATTAAAGGCAGCTTATCAGCAGTGTTATACCATAAATATATATGCCACAAAGGTGCATAAATGATTAATTTGCTTGATCAATTAAAATCCATACATACAGGCTGACCAGAAAAAGGCTGACATTTCTTTATTGCAAGAACATTTTAGGAGAAAGTGTGTATTATGCAGACAACACATCAAGTTGTCTTGTTCTGCTTTTCATTAATGTATAACTTTTTTCTCTCTTTTTTAACCTATTTAAGACAAATAGAAGTTGTAAAGAGGAACAGGATAATAACATTTTGGATAACGAGATGAATGTGAAAGGACAGTTTAAAAAAAAAAAGTTCCAGATGCAGGATGACTTGGTTGGCATTAAATGTTTCCTTAGCATTATAGGACCTTTAAAGAACAAAGTATTGTAGTTTAGCCTGGCCACGGCTTTCTGATCATTTTCACTCGATTCTAATCTTCACAGCTCAGTCTGGCCTTTCTCCCACTGACTTGGATTCCTCCAGTTGAATTTCAGCCGGGCCAATCAGCTAACAGAAGACACTGTGAACGATGACATCACTTTTCCTGCGCTGGTGCAGGCTCATAGCCTGCCTGTAGTTTTAGCAATGGCAGCGGAGGAAGTGAAGGAAGCCATTCAGCTACATGTTGGCCACACCTCTAAATACTGACATCAACAGACATCTTGATAACTTTGCACAAAAAGCTTAATTTCAAAAGGTCTATAAAATGTCTAACTAGCTATGAATGTTGTTGTTTTTATTGCTTTGGTTTTTATAAGCTGCTTTCTAAATAAACATTGGTTAAATAAGTTTTATTATAAATGTTGTCATTAAAAACAAACACAGTAATTTATTTTGTTATAAAAAGCATTTCCATAAAAACTGAAGGTAGCATTGGATGACTTCCCATTTTAAATGTGCTATTAGATAATTTAATTTTATAAATATTTTTGATGTTATTGGAGGCTTTCATAAAAGTAGATTAATGTAAACAATGAACAAAAAATATACAAAAATAAACAAAAAAATAACAAAGAAGAAAAATATTTGTCCATCCTTTGAACTTACCAGTCAGGATTCCAGCTTCAGAAAACTGTTTTTTGTGGGGAATTTCCGATTGGCACCTTGGCAAATCCAACATCCGAGCACAAAAGGAGCACACCGTTTGAAGCCCTGCCAAGTTTAGTAGTTTTGACACAACCTGCCTTTTACACTCCCAATGATTGTTTTGCATTTCTGGTTACTTATTAAACACGAGTGTCGTTTTTAAACACATTCTCTGAACATGGTGCGCCACTCGGGTTTTTTTTTTTGGAAACACATTTTACGCCTTTATTTAACAACCTGTCCCAGATCAGTGGTTTAAAATTGGAGTTATTTCCCGGGCAAAACCCCTGAACCTGGTTAGGACTCGGCCATGCAGACCCTGAATAGGACCAGTGAGGAAATGCATTGTCCGGGTTCTTTCGGCGTCGCCCCGCAACATGCATGACGACGAGCTCGTCAGTGTGAACGGAGCGCTGTGGTAGAGGTTGTTTATGTGGAGCGCTTGGTTAGGGTTCCGCCCACCGAGGTATCTGATCATAGGGGCAGACAGGCAGAGAGGTAAAATGGCGCACAGCTGTCGGTGGCGGTTCCCTGCTCGGCCCGGAGGGAGCAGCAACTCCGGTACCGGGAGGAGAGCGGGCCGTGTCAGGGTTACTGCCTTTTTGCGGAGCGTGTCGGGAGCCCAGCCAAACGCCGCCGGACTCGGACCCGGGTTTGATGCTGCACTACAGGTTTCTTCGGTTATCAGGAGCAACCTGCAGAAATTTCGGGATGTTTTGGGGGAATCGAGCGACTCCAGCAGCGCGGAGGTAAGCCCGGGACTCAGCCGGGAAGCGCTGGGTTCGACAGCTCCGAGACAGCCGGGCCGGTCGGCTCGGTCCCTCCGCGGAGAGGAGCTAACGGTCACAGCCCCCAAAACTTGTCATTGGAAGGATGCTCGGTTAACTTTGACTGAGCTGTGTGGCCTTTAACTAGACTGTAACGGACTGCATCTGCAAGTTTAGCCAGAAAAAGCACAAGTAGTAAGTTTTTTATGTGTAGCTGAAGCATTTAAGGTGAAGGAAAGTTTGTTCTCGGAGGAGGAGAGATGCTACATCCACACAGTTTAGATGGAGCTAACATTACTCTGTTAGCCAAACCACAGCAGAGAAACCCCCGGTGTTACACTGTTACATCCTACAGTCCCGTTAACATACGAGACAAATACAAGCCAGTAGACACCTTACACCTATTTCCTTACTTATGGTTTACTAGTTGGGTAACTTAAATTGATATAGAGCCGCAGTAGCTCTATATGTTCTCCTGAAAACATATTCTCACTCACAATGTAAAAGTTGACGTCCTGTGTAAGCACTGGTGTTACTGGCCTACTGTTAACTAGCATTTAAACACCCAAATTTAGCGAGTCTGTCGTTGTAGCACGCAGATAAATGCGTAGGAAAAATAAGGCAACTTAAAGGAAGCGAGAGAGTACAGTTGTGGTTTGTGATGAGCTAACGTGAAGTTAGCTGTGTGCAGCGTATTTCTGCATTGGTTGTTGTTCGCTTCTCGCTTAACCCGTGTTTAGCTTTCCAGGAGTGAATCATTGGCAGCTAAATAGCCCCGTACTATCAAAATAAGCTAAAAGGGCTAACTCATTGTATCGAGGTGGTAACCTTTTAGCGACGTTCGCCTGGTTAGCTCGCATGCTAGCTGTTTGTATACCTTAGCCCAAAGTAACCCATTATTCCTCTGCCTGAAACGCTGGTAAAGTTGAGTTTTGTACTCCGGAGGTTGCTGTGTTTACCTCCCAACGGTTCATCGCTACGCAATGGAGTGGAAGCATAGGGGCTAAAAGTTAGCAGGGCTCACACACGAATGTAAACGGTTTCTGTTAGGTGATAAGCTAAGACAGCTACCATGCTACGCTGTACGCCACGCTAGCCATCGGGGCTATTGCTGATGCATAGGAAAATGGGAGGTGGACATGTTTTCGCCCCTCTCCTTACAGTCAGTACGTAGCTAACACAAACATAATATCTGGCTTATTACACGAGGCGAGGACGCCCGATTTCACGCTGCACAGCGACTACAGCGCTGCCCGGCGTGTAACGGGAGCATTGGGCAGGTTTAGCGGGCAGGTTTATCAGCGGAAAGAGGCTTGCTGGTGACAGTGCGCATGTAGGGCTGGCTACAATAACAACGAGCCCCTTCCAGACGGACCGTGTGATGTGGGGGTGTGTTCGCCTTAGCGAACTACCATCTTCCTCCTTCATGATGTGCAGCATGCGTTCATTGCAGTGGGAGTACACTGAGTGGGGATGTTTACCAGCAGGTTGGGAGCTAATGTTTGAACACCTTTCTGACCAAAACACGTCAGTATTTATATATATACTGAGTTAGTGGTGGTGAGGGGCGGCTTTGAGACAGAAATTGTGAATTTATTTTCACATGTTTGATACATGTTGTCAAAAATGTACCAGCCACTACATTACATTTATTTATTTATTTGTTTGTGTTTTTATATTATTATATATAAACTTGAGTAAAATACATAACTTAATGCTAAATCTAGCGTGTGCATTTTAAATGCTTATTAGGCAAAATGTTATTCAATCCTGCAAGTTGTTTTAATCTAAGGATGATTTTTGCAGCGCAGCTGGTTAGATGCAATATTGGGTTGGCTGGTAGTTTGAGTGGTCATGCATTGCCTCTCTTCATAGTGTGACACAGGTCCGGTTAGCAGGTTAAGTAGTTGTGCAGTTTGCTCCAGCAGCCAGCCTGCTGCATAACAGATACATACTGCTTGTAGCTTGCACACTGCATTAATTAAACTGTGGTTCCTTAATAAGAGTGATGGGTGACATGTGTCCTTGTTTTTCCTCACTGTAACTATTTTGTTTTTTCTTTTGTAGCAGGCGAGGGAAAAGTATAGAAACCTTAATTTAGCCAGGTGATCAGCAGTGCAGATTGGGGCAGATCTGGACTACTCTCTACCTGAGAGACCTCTCATCATTCTGCTAAATAGCAATTTAAACTGCAGAAACTTTAGTAAACTGAAACCATAACTTTTTAAAATGCTTTGTTTTTAATACCAGTAACCAGTCCGTGTATTCAATGAACTATGTTGAAGTGAGAGAGTTTGCAGGTATTATCAGTAATAATTAATTATCTGTAAAGGAAAGATATTATGGTAAGCTTGTACAGAAATCGGTACGTCCTCAGAGTGGTAAAAACGTCACAGTTTGACAAATGTTTCAGCAATTTAAAACGGCCTAACCTGTAAACATTCTTACACTTGCCTGTATCTTGTTTTGCAACAGCTAATATAGCTTTGTATTCAGCAGATGTGAAAGTTTTTATAGCGAGCAGCTAAAATCAGTGAAGGCTGTGCTCTGTCCATGGTACCACTCTGGTGATTTCCTCACTGTGCTACATTTTCACTACTGTGTGTCAACTTTCTACTGCTGGTAAAAGGAGCTGTTACAGATAATACCTTCACAGAACGTTAGCTCAATGAAATCCAAACTTTGACACTGAAAATGGTGGATTATAGAATGGATGAACCATTGAGTTTTTATTGAGCCTAAAGTGTGCAATATCAGAGTTTATTGGTTTCCATTTTTAAGTTTTGGTCAGCTAGAAGAAAAATCTTTGTGCCATGCTACTTCAGTGTTTGGCGAATCTTTAAGAGATAATCAGATCTTCTGAGAACTACTGCAAAACCCTATCAATGGAAGATTATAAATAATTTGGAGCAATCTAGAGTATGAGGTCACACATTGAACTGTTTAGAGATTCTGGAGTATTAGTGCATTTCTTTCACCCTTCTACTGTTTCACTCACACATTAAACGGCATCATATTATTGGCTTATTTGCTTAGATTCTTATACAGTACTACATAAAACCCTTATTATAATACGAGCCACTCTCGCATTTAACACAATTTTAATGTGTGGGCACAGATTAGTCTATTAAATCCTCATCAAGTTTGGGTAACGTAGCATGGTGACTTCATCAGTAATAAAAAGAAGCCGTGTGAAGCGCTTGTCTGGCCAGACCGAGGCACGGTTGTCCAGGCTCGCTGCAAGATACCGAGCTCATGGGGCAGCCCCGAACAGAGCGCCAGCCGGACACTCAGTCACCCCTCCTGCCTCCTTACAGGCAGAAAAAAAAGAAATCTAAATCCACTTCAGACACACACATCCCCGTCTGAGAGGCAGAGCAACTTTTCTTCTGACAGCTGCCACTTTGGAATGGATTACTAAGCCTATTTAAGTGTCTCTAAAGGGTGCCCTTTGGTTGCTGCTGTCCAAATGACGGCATTTATTTGCTTTTCTATGCATGGAGGGATTTTATGGCATTAAAGTGAGCTAATTGTAAATAGTTTTTCTTTGTTTTTTGTTTTTTTGCAAGGGCTGGGCATGTACATGTTTTTGTAAATGAGATCATCCCCAGTTTTTTCTGTCTCTCCAAGCAAAGTTCGCCTCGGTTCTTCTTTGTGCGGGTCCTTTGTCATCTCACCTTCTGCTGCATCTTTTCTCCTCACACGTTATTATTAAAGTTTAATCATTCATACAGAAAGGCAGTTGAATGAATGTATCCACCTAAATATCTCTTTGCCTCAGCGGTTTAAGAGAAATGGTGTGGCTGAGCGGAGGGGCTTCAGTCCGGCAGGTGTTTGGCCTATTTAAATGGAAGCCCCCCACACCCGATTACCCATTCCCAAGACAGCGTGTGGATTGGAGCAGGAAGCCTTGTGTCTGCTTTTATTCTAGCTCTCACAAAGTGCGGCGGCTGAAAGAGTGCAGGCAGGGATATCAAAGGGTGCTGGGCGACCCCCACCCTCCCCATCCCAACGGGACAACGCTGGGTGGGGAATTAGTCCCAGACCCTCCCATCCACGGCTTTATTCTGCTACAGCAGGCGGGCAAGGGGCTTTCACCTCTGCTTTCGGAGTTGCCTGACTGGGAGAAAGGCGGCAATTGTGTCGTCTTTCCCTCCCTTTGTGTTGCCGGTGGTTGGGGCAGGGGTGTCCCTCGGACTTTGTCCCCGTCTCTGATTGCAATCAGGGGTGGGCGTGTTGTCTTTGTCTATATTCTGATTAAAACTTGAGTTTATGCTGCCTGCTTGTTTTAGGAGGAGTGGATACGCAGATCTGTGTCTGCCAGCCTTTGTGAACGTTGCTGTGTCGGGAAACAGTTTGACACACCGCCTGTCTTTGTCCACCAACTGTCCTCCTCTTCCTACAGCTCACACACATAAGGAGATGAAGTGTCCCACCACAGGGTGTGCTGAAGGGCAAATGTGAAGCAGTTGTATTTGGTGTTTGAACACTTGCAAAAAGCAAATGTTCACCTTTTGCTTGGGTCTGATAGGGCACTCATCCTGGTGTGTGAGTCACTTCTGTGGCCTTTTTCCTAGTAGATGTGTCATCAAAAAGACATAGAAAAACAATGAGATAATCAGCCATTTACCCTATAAAACAAGATGACTAATACTGATTTTATGCTACTTCCTAGAGGGAAACTTCCTGGAATTTGTTATAACTGGACACTGCACCAGTCAGAAATTTTTGTGGACAAATTCTGGGCTTGTCTTGCTGATTTGAAACAAATGTATTTTTAAGAACAAGCGTTTTATTCTTTTTTAGTTTGAGGAGGAGTGAAAAGCTGACAAACAAAATGTGCATACTAAGGAGAAACCCTAACATTTCCTGATAAATAACCCACAGTTACAGATCTGTCTTTTTTTGTGTCACTCAGCATGAACAGATACAGTAACAGTCTCAAGATTACGCGACAGAAGTTTTTACATATGTGTAAAGCACTCAATAACAACTAGATCTGTACTGTGAAAAGGCAGAAAGTGATGTACTGTGATGTGCAACAGGACCAGAAGCTGCATTGTGGGAGCAGGCAACATTACTCAACCTTGAGTCACAATACTGTGCCATCACTTTATTAGCATAAAACCGTAAACAATATAACATGATCCTTTTATATGACTGAAAACAACAATTGTTCTCAAAATAACGCAATTTATTGACTGCTACTGGTCAAGGTTTTAATTTTTTAAGTCTTGTTTCTGAAATACTAGTAATTTCCTGTTGATCTATAAGCTATTTAGCAGCATCAAGGTAAACCAAGATTTTAAAGAGTTATAACCTAAGATGAATGAATCAAAAGGAAGTCATTTTATTTTGAAGAACTGGAAGAATCTTAAAATTACCAACTGAGTTTAATTTACATTTATTTTGTTCTGACAATGACTAAAAGTCAATAACGCAAACCTCAGACAGAGACACATCAGTGAGGCTGTTTTTTATGATACAGCAAACAAAAGCAAATTGGTCTGAACTATTCGTTTCTCAAAGTACACAAATTCCCCCGACTAATAAATTAAGCACATAGTTCAACAGATCGGTGGCTGACTTCCTGTAAACACTTGCTCCATGGTGCCAATAAATATCAACACTGTGTGTCTTCTTTAACTCATTTTACTGCCATGCTCTGTTGAGAAACATTAAATCATTCATACTATGCATAACATTACAGTGACAAAAAGTAATTTACATACACTACAGTAACTCAAAGGGGACAAAAATGATTTACTCTCACTGGTTTACTTTCAACCCAGATTGCACCAGACATAGATCATGCATGAGATTTCAGTTCCAGGCTTCGAGTCTAGGTAAAGTCTGAAATTGCAGATTTTGTGGCTTCAGGGTTCAACGTCAAAGACCTGAGTCCTCATTTTTGACTCAAACAGTGCAACTTCCCAAATGTATCTGCAGCTTTATGTGTGTTGTACAAACTGTGTCTCTCAATATGATATAATTTGTAGTGCAACTGTTTTAATTCTCCGTCGTTTTGGCAACGGATGCCTTTTTTGGATTTAAACCAATTTTTCACCAAACAGTTAATAAAAACTAAACTAACAGGTGAAAACCTGTTGTGAAACTGTCACAACTGTGTTTGTTGGCTGCATAAGATGTGGTTTGTGCTTCCGAACAGAAATCTGTGCTGTGGTTGTTTTATCAACTGCACAATAAGGCAGATGGTAGTCGCTGGTGTACTCTAAAGAGACTGCACAAAGTTTGCGCATTGCATGGACCAGTTTCTGGATTTCTACTAAAGGGTGCTACATGTGTGGGATGGTAGAGCCTAACAAGTTCAGATCTGCATATGGACTTTATCTGCATCAGTTTGATTTCTCAAAAGGCTATAAAAGTCCAGCCTGCCTCTCAGCATGTAAAAGCGGCATCAAAACGATACAGAGAAGCGTACCTCAAACCGAATTCCCATCCGCCTCACATGTGTCTGGGGCAGTCCCAAACATCCCCTGAAAGCAACAGTTTCACTCCAACTATGAATCAGCTTGGTGTTCTTTTCTCCACCTATTAGTGATTTCTGTCAAGTAATGTACGCAGCAAATCAGGCAGATGAGATGTGGCAGATCAGCAGGAAGTAAAACTACTGAAGGCTTCAAGGCCAGAGCATGCAACAATGTAAACCGCTTTTCATTTCAAGAGACTAAGTGGAGAGAAGGGAAGTTCTGTCTCTGCCGTTACCCAGTTACCCCGTTGCGGCGTTGCACATTGCGAGGCATAAGCGGCACATGAACGTGACCTCACTAATCTACTACCGTATTTGTTTACTTCTTGAAGTTGCCCGCCGTGCTGTCAAGCTCAAGGCGAGCCTTGTGTTTCGCATGCCGCCGCTTCTCTGTGCTGGGCAGTCAGTAGGCGCAAAGCGAGAGTTCGGTGGAATATGTGTTTTGGGAGGAGACGGGGAGCCTTGTTGTACGTGGGAGGCCTGTTTGGTTTGGGATCTGTCGAGCTTCTGCACGGGCATGCTGAAAACCTGAAGCCTTTTCATCTAGTGGTCCCAGGGGAGTGCTGCGTTTCCACTGTTGCTGGTGGTCAAGATGCTGTTTCCTCGTCTCTTCCTTTTTTTATCCCCCCTCCGCTTTCTCTCTCTCTCTGCATCCTCCTACATCCATTCTCTGGTCCTCACTCTGGTGTGCATGCACTCCCCTCCCCCGCATCCTCACTCATATTGTGCTTGTTTACATCTCGATGTGCAGTTTATGCACAGGATGCTAAATGTACTTCTTTTTTAAATCATTATTTTTTTTAAATTTACTCGTGTAAATGTTAATTTGATAACCAATAGAATCACGAGATACACATGGAGAATTCACATGCGCTCGCAATGCATTGGAGCGTTCAGCTTTAACATCTTGCCACCCGAATAAGGATGTTGTGATGTCAGCTACTCACTGCATCTCAGCGAGTCAAAGCCTTGCTTTGGTACCCCGCCCCCCTTCGGCTCTGCAAAATCACCAGCAAGGAGCAGCAGCTTGCTCGGAGAGAGGAGAGGATGCTGGCATTAAAGCAAGATGGGAGATAAAGAGAGAGAAGTGTAAATAGAAGAAGATGAAGATGCTTGAATACGTTATGAGGAGCGTCAGATGCTCAGATTAACGTTCCTTGCCAGGGTAAACAGCAGTATTTACTGTCCGTTATGACAGTTTACATGTCGAACAGACGAAAGACAGTTTTGCAGCTCACATTATAGCTTTCTATATGTTGTATCAGATGCTGCGAAGTGCATCAGTTTTTTTTTTTTTTTTTAATGGTATCTGCTTTTTTGGCAAGGTGATGTAACTCCTAGGTGGTGCAGAGTCAGTCTAAATGTCTGCACACACTTGGAGAGCAGCTGCTCTCCAAACTGGGCCAACAAGACCTCAACTGCATCTCCACACGCCTCTATAAATAAACATGATAAAATGACACACTCACCTCCACTCCTGAGCATATCCAGTGTGAGGATCCTAGAGATGCTGATTGTCCCTGATGATTTCACAAACCCACATCTCAAGGCTCTATTGAAGCAGGAGAGAAAGAATGAATGTTCATTCCATTCATTTTTCATTTCTAATGATGTATGACAGATCTTGAGCCCAAAGGGGGGGGGGGAAATAGTGAAAAAATATACATATTAATATTAAGTATATCTTTGCACATCTTTGCAGAAAATGATGCTTACATGTACATTTTTTTACTCTTGCAGGATGAAGCATTTGCAGGATTTGGAGCGACCGATGAACAAACAGAAATACGAAGCTCTTCATCAGCTTCTTCAGGTACTAATTAGTAAAAATTAAAACAGGGTCCCTCCAGAATTTGGTTCAGGCGTTTTCCAGTTCTCGATAATTAATGAAAAAGAAAAATAAGAATAGATTTTATTTCTATTGTCATAAGGCTTCAAACATCTGTCTACACCAGTTTTAATGACGTTTACTAAATGCCCGCTGTGTTTTCTGATTTGTTCAGAAGGAGTACCCCTGCAGGAGAAGAAGCCCAGAGGCCGCCCACCACGGACCCTGACTGCTCAAAAAGCTGCTGCCAGTCTACCATCCTCCTTGTCATATCCTTCTCCGACGCAAGCGAAACCTGACGGCCCTGAAAGGCCAGCAGAGAAAGTGAAAAGGCTACCCGGGAAGCCACCTGGCACTGGTGAGAAGCGAAGGGGCCGTCCGCCTTCTTCAAGCAGTAAGAAAACTTGGAGTACAGGCAACCATGCAGCTGCTGAGGACAGTAGGCAGGCTGGATTTGAGCTGGGTGCAGATACAGAGGATGAGAAGGACAGAAAGGGCAACAAGAGGTTGCCAGGGGGCTCTGCACAGCCTCATGACACTGAGGCAAAGCTTTCTAAAGGAGGCCGGAGTGAATCCAAAGCAACCAACCTGAAGAGGCTGACAGAGACTAAAACCACCCCACTCAAATCACGCCTCAAGACTTTGCCTGGTGCACCCCGACGCAGACGTGGGCGACCACCGTCAGCTGAGCGACTCAAAGCTGAAGCAGCAGCTGCGGCCCAGCTGTCTGCTTCAATGGAAGGTGGAGAAGGAAAACATAAGGCCTTTAGAGTCAGAGGTGGAGACAGAGGCACAGAACCACACAGTACAGAGGAGCCCAATGTAAGGAACATGGATGACGCTCATGACCAGGACTCTTCTAGTTTACCCACCTCCCCAACTGCATCTAAACCAGGAAGGCCAGTAGGCCTCAGGAAGAGCCCCCGGCACAGGAAACCCGTTCGAATTGTCCCTCCTTCCAAACGTACCGATGCAACAATCGCCAAACAGCTGCTGCAGCGTGCTAAGAAAGGAGCACAGAAGCGACTGGAGAAAGAAGCTGTTGGCATTGGGGGGAGAGGGTCAGGAGTCAGTGAGGCTGGCATCAGAAAAACCCAACTCAAAAACATCCGGCAGTTCATCATGCCAGTTGTCAGCACTGTTTCCCTTCGCATCATCAAAACTCCCAAGCGCTTCATTCAAGACGAGGGCAGTTTTGGAACTCCGGCGTCCCATGCAAAGATAGCACGGTTAGAAACACCACCTTCCACTGTCGCCGTATCTGCCCAACCTACACCCACCACTTCCTCATCCCCTTCTCCTGCACTTGTCTCCGTTACCTCCGCTGCTACTTGTAGTGGGACAGCTGTGCCTGTGGAATCGCTCCCTCCTCCGTCTTCTCCTGCCCCCGTCCCCACTGCCCTGCCGACAGCTTCCGGTCTGCTTAACAGCAATGCAAACGCTGCAGCCAATGGGAGATTTAGCCATAGTGCACAATCTTGTGGTTCAAGTGCTGTATCGCAGCATTCCTCGCAGGTCTCTTCTGCTGAGTCTTCCAGGTCCAGCAGCCCGAGCTTGGATGACTCCTCATCTGACTCTCAGGCTTCTGAAGGCACACAGGCTCTTTCTGAGCCAGAGGATCACTCTCCCTCTTCACAGGGAGAAAGGGAGGCCAACCTCTTAAACGACTCTAGGCCTGCCTCACCTCCTTCTGAGCCAGAGCATGTGCTGGCAGAGGGAAGTCGGCGGGGTCAGAGAGCACAGGGGACTGGGCGGGGAAGTCAAAAACAGAGGGTGAGAGAGAGTGGCACCACAGGGGTTAAAAAGCCCATCATCAGCCCACCAACAGGAGTGCTGATGCCCTCTTCTTCACTTGGAAATTCCCAGCAGGTTTCATCCACAGCTTCTTCCCCTTCCTCACCTCCACCACCCCCTCTCCTCACTGCTCCGCAACCTCCTCTGTCTGGTTCCTCCAACACGGCTGCTATCAGTGACCACCACTCTCAGACATCCTGGGTGCCCATCCAGACATTTATGCCTCCAGGGCTGTCCAACTTGTCAGACAAAAGGAATCGCTCAATTCTGAGGGAGCCCACCTTCCGCTGGACATCCCTGTCCCATCCCAGGCAGCAGTACTTTTCCTCTGCTAAATACGCCAAGGAGGGCCTCATTCGAAAGCCTATATTTGACAATTTTCGTCCTCCGCCTCTCACGCTTGAAGATGTGGGATTGCTGCCCCAAGGTGTCGCAGGAGCAGGGGGAGCTGCTTCAGTTGCGTATTCAGCACCAGGCACTGGATCAGCTACAGGGAGCCGCCTATTTGCTCCCCTTCACTCCCATACTCACCACCAACACCCCCCGTCGTCCCGCTTTGATTCACCTCTCCAGAAGCGCTCGTTGCTCCGTGCGCCACGCTTCACACCCAGCGAGGCCCACTCTCGAATCTTTGAGTCTGTTACCTTGCAGTCTTCTTCAGGGAGCAGCCCCGGCTCTCTCTCCCCTCACCAGACGCCTCCCAGTTCCAGTAGAACCCTGCGACGCAGGAGACGACTGGTCCCGGGAGCGCATCGTGGCCACCCACGGTCTTCTTCGCACCCTATGACGAGACGCAGCGTCCAAATCAAAGGTGCCTCTGAGGTGTCTGTATTGACAGGCTCTGCCTCCGGCAGTAACCCCGGCTCTTTGCCGGGGGTCTCTGGAAGCCCTCTAGCCACGAGTGCCTTAACATCTACTTCCTTCAGCTCCTTCCCCGCTGTCCCTCGGGCTCTGCACTCGCAAGGAACACCTGAAACCAGAAGAGGGGCACAAGGAAACCCATCTCCTCTGTCAAACACATCATCATCTGCTTCCTCCCCTCTTTTCCCTCTCTTTCCTTCGAGTGCTCAGGACACGGGGCGAGGAGGTGGGACAACTGGAAAGGAAAAAAGTTTGTCAACTCCCCAAGAACCACCTCCAAAGGAAAAGGAGAGAGAGTGTGAGAAAAATCGTGAAAAAGAGAAGGAGAATAAGAGAGAGGGACGGAAAGATTTGGAGAAACGAAGTAAGGTGTCCACTCCTGATGGCTCCCCAAATGCACCTTCCGGCTTGTTTACCATCGATGGGAGGGACTCAGAAGGCGCTATTGCACCAAAAAAGACTCCTGGAAGAAAGAAATCCACATCAGTTGATACGGTTTCTGACACTGCTTCCTTGGAGGCCAGAGGGCTCCATCCCCTGTCCATCGCTAAAGGCCGCCACCTCAAGAAAGGAAGACCGTCTGAGAAAGGGACAGAGACCGAAGAAGGGGAGAAGGAGAAAGAGAAACGAAGTGCATCTAATCAGCCGACAGCGAGCCTTCCAGGGCAGCAAGGCAGACATCAGCTTCCTGTCTCCTTGGTGTCGACAGAAGGAGGACAGCATTCACTGACTGACAAGCGGCTGGTTGGACTACTCAAGAAGGCCAAAGACCAGCTCATTGCAATAAAGAAGAATAAGCTGAAGCCTGCCGAAGAGACTAAGGTTCAGGTCAGTTTTGGACTTTCTGATTTGTTTTCACAGAACTTAAATCTCACTTTTCTGTTTCTGGTTTTTCTGTTTTTTACCCACAAGTAATGATGAGTAATAGTGGAGTGATGCTTTGTCTGTTTTCCATAAATAGAAACTGAGATTGAAATTAGATCGGAGGAAAGTCCCACAGAGGCTATTACTTGAGGGGAATTCTTATTATGCATTATACAAAAAAAGAGAACTCAATGTGAGTTTTTTGTTCATTGACAGGCAGTGCCTCCTTAGTCACTCTCATGTCACTCTAACAATATCTTCATCGTTGCTGCTGCAAATGGCCCAGTCAGAATTGTGATCTTAGGTTTGTGTGAGTTATTAGAAGCAGAAGCTACATCATCACTCCCGGTTTGTGAAGGCTTGGATCTCGGAAATTTAAAACAAATACAAAGTATTTTGAAGTTGACATTTTAACAGCTTTTAGCGTCTTGTATTTGTGATTGATACCATTAGTGTGGCTAGCTTAACTAAATCAACACTCTGTGTGTTTGCTAAAGAATCTACTGAAAGTTCTCCAGTGCTCCTTTTCTCTTCCCGACAACCCCTTTCCACACTAAAGAGTGGTGCTGTCAGTATATGTACACTGAAATCACTAATTAAACAATTAAAGATTTGTTATATGTTCTTCAGATATGCAACCAATCAACGCAGATCAACTTGAAAATAGACGTACTCCAGTTAACAGCAGAATTCTCACATAATCTGTAACTTATTATTTTACTGAAAAATCATAATCACTAAGTCATGTAAACAATGTCCCTTCTGCAGTGAACCTTTGTCTACATACGCCTGTGCCTTTGCTGTTTTGTATTTCTTTTCCACATACTTCATGTTTTGCGTTTGTGTGCAGGGTCAGGAGAGCGACTCGTCAGAGGCCTCGGTCCGCGGTCCACGCATCAAGCACGTGTGTCGCCGTGCAGCTGTGGCTCTCGGCCGTAATCGGGCCGTGTTCCCTGATGATATGCCCACACTTAGTGCCTTGCCCTGGGAGGAGAGAGAGAAGATCCTATCTTCCATGGGGAATGATGGTGAGGCATCTTTAACTTAGCTCTCTGTTGACTTGCTATCTTCTAAGCTTTCTGTTCAAACATGTAATGTGAAAAAAAATTTTGTGTTAATGAGATAATGCTTAAAAATGAGAGGGCGCACCTAAGAAATTCTAAACCTTCCTTCATTCCTTCATTTTTTTCTTCCTTTGCTGTTGTATTTACAGTTTCAAACAAACTTAAAGGGACTAAGGAATTTGGAAATGTGTATTTCTGACATGAAAATGTATGATTCAAGCCTGTAAATAAAACTTAGATGAGTCCATCATAACCTCATAACCACCTTACATCAGGAGACTTTGTGAGCACAAGTTTTATTTTTTATAACATAATCTGTGCACGTACTGAAAATTGATTTGCAAAGAGCAGAGAAATCCAGTCAGCCATGGGAGCACAAGTACACAGTGAAGTGCTGGAGGAGTGAGAGGAGTTGGGCTGCTCTGTTCCTGTTATTTTTGACTAGTTTTTATGTCATGTTAGGACATGTGAGTTTATGTGAGGTTATTTCCCCTGATTGTGGCATGTAATCAGTTTGAAGGATGACTGAAAATGATACAGTTTCTGTTCCGTCTGTATTTCATTTGAAAAGCTATCGGCTTTGTTCACAGAATTGTTTTTAATTTGCCTGATTAACCTTTTTGTTCTAAACAGGCTTAAAAGCAACAAAGTGTAACATCTTACTCTTAATGCTAACATGTATGTGCTGGATTTCATTTAACAGACAAGTCATCAGTAGCAGGCTCAGAGGAGGCAGAGCCCCAGTCTCCTCCCATAAAGCCAAGAGAGACGCGACAGAAGGCCGTTCAAGAAGCTCCTCCCAAAAAGGGCCGCCGGTCCCGCCGCTGCGGCCAGTGCTCAGGCTGCCAGGTTCCAGAAGACTGTGGCGAATGCACCAACTGTCTAGACAAGCCCAAGTTTGGTGGGCGAAACATTAAGAAGCAATGCTGCAAGTAAGTTTATGGACTTAAAGGAGTTGTCTGTGGTTTATTCAGCCAGGCAGAAAATGAGAGAGATCAAGACTTTGAGCAAATAACAGGAAGGCTAATTTTTTAGGACTGCTAACCACACTAACCAGTACTATAAGACACTAGTGACAAAAATTTCTGATCTGTGCATCATAAATTTGTAACCAACTGTAAAAAAAATAATTTTATGATGCACATAAATAAATACCTTTCAACCTTTAATAACAGACTTCACATCCATAGTTGCAATAAAAAAACAAACCATACAAGGAAGATAAAAAAAAATCCTTTCTTTATATTTTTACAAAATTTTATATTTCTTTTGTTTCTTTTAAGAAAAGTAAAGTTTACGCTGTCTATGTTCAACTTTCAGGATGAGAAAGTGTCAGAATTTGCAATGGATGCCCTCAAAGATGTTTCTCCAAAAGCAAGGCAAAGGCAAGAAGGACAAGAAAAAGAAGTTTTCTGAGAGAAAAGAGGGTCTCAATCCGTTAAAAGCCCCCAGTTCGGAGTCTGCCCCCAAACCGCCTGCCGCTCCTTTAAAGGAGGACCCTGCTCGGAAAAATAGCGAGACTCCCCCTTTAAAGCTGATGGAGGAGAAGTCCAAACAGCAGCCGCTGTCCAAGCAGTCATCACCAGCCATCGCCTCGTCCCCTGCCCCGGCTGAGCAAGCCCAGAGCCCGGACACGTCTCAGCCTCAGTCCCCGCCTCCGACGCCGGACGCCAAACAAATTCCAGTCACAAGCGGCACCTCCAGTAAAAAGGGACACAAGCCACACCAGTCTGTTCAAGCTTCTTCCCCCGCGTCTTCGTCTTCATCTAGTTCCTCATCCTCGTCCTCTTCATCGTCCTCTTCTTCCTCCTCGTCATCGTCAGCCCAGAGCTCTCCCTCACAGTCGACTCAGTGTCAGCAACCCTCACAGTGGACACCTGCGAGTCAGGTGTCCACAAAAAAAGACGCTTCACCCAAGATTTCTCTGAGCGAACCCAAGAAAAAATCCCAACAGCACTCAACACAACCACAGAGCTCAGCCACAATGGGTAAACAATTGTTTTCTTCCTGTAAGAATATCTAAATGATACCAAAAACTGAGTGCTTTGTAATTGCTCAATGCAACTATATTTCCTCGGTGCTGCAAGTGGTGTAGCAGTAGAGTTGGCTGTGGCCCAGTATTTGTTTTCTTACCTTGAGTCTGATAGCTATCAACAAATCGGCCAAATTAAAAAATAAAAAACAGGACAATTTTCTTAAATCTGATGTGGTTGTTGTTGGGTGATTGTGTCAAGTCTTGTATCATTTCCCTTTTCCATAGTTGACTCAAAAACATCAAAGAAGCCAACTTCCCGCACTATTCCTCCATCTCCAAAACAGAGAACAAAAGACAAGGTAAGTGCACAAAATCTTACCAAGTATTTTTGGTCTAGTACAAACAATTTTGTATATTTGAAATAAGAGAAAGCTAAAAAATAAATGAAAAAGTAAATAATTTCTCAATATAAATGAAAGAGTCGTAGGTATAAGTTGTTCCACTGGCAGATTATTTCACTTTAACTTGTACTTTTTCATCGATATTATTGTTGACTTAGAATAAGTTACTGTATCGTGCTGAAAACTTACTTGTGTTTTTAGTTTCGTTTCAATTGTACTAAGATATTTGCACTAGAAACTAGACCAAAACTGTCGCAGTGTTTTATTAAATGTGTTTTAACACATGCTTCTCTACTCTTTTGCTTAATCAAAATAGCCGCTAGCAACTAAACCGACCAGCAGCAGTACTTTAAACTTGCTGAGCACTCCCTCGACTAGGGACCAGGTGAAGTCCCGAGCTCCCTGCGACGGAGTGCATCGAATCAGAGTGGATTTCAAGAGGGACCATGATGTGGAGAAGGTGTGGGAAGCTGGTGGACTCAGCCTGCTCACCTCTGTGCCCATCACACCCAGGGTACTCTGCTTCCTTTGTGCAAGCAGTGGAAATGTCGAGGTAAGAAAAATGACCACGTTGTGAAAATATTTATACCTGTCAAACCTTTTTTTTTTGCCAAAATATTTTTATCGGTCAAACCTTTTTACAACAAAAAAAATATAAACTTGATCATTTTAGGCCACTTGTAAATAAGGTTTGTGTTGCAAAACACACCATTCCTACTGTGAAACACGGTAGTTGGCAGCATTAGACTTAAACATTGATGTTCACAGAGCATCCAGTTTGACTGAGCTGAAGCTACAAACCAAAGAAAATTTCTAAATTTCTGTCTAAAATGGGAACAATTAATGTTTAACCCAAAAGGAGTGCTGCTGTAATTGCATCTAAAGGTGATTTGAAAAAAAAGAAAAGAAAAAAATTGATGAAATCATGAACTACTTTCCATAAAATCCCATACAAAGCTTGTGGTTGTCCTGTGATAAAACATGAAAAGGTTCAAGAGGTTTTATTACTTTCTCGCGGATTAAAAAAAGAACCGACTAGTTAAGTCTTAAAAAGATTTGTTTTCAGCTTCTTGATTAAATTCCCTGCGCCCTCATTTTTGTTTCTGCCCCCTCTAAACTTTTGTTCTCCCTCCAGTTTGTGTTCTGCCAGGTGTGCTGCGAACCATTCCACCTCTTTTGCTTGGGGGAGTCAGAGCGCCCCCTCCAGGAGCAGTTTGAGAACTGGTGCTGTCGACGCTGCCGGTTCTGCCAGGCCTGTGGGCGCCAGCACCAGAAAGCTAAAGTAAGCCTTTTAGTACAGTCTACAGCTGGAGACAAAAGCAGCTCAGTGATGACTGACAGGGAGGAGAATCTCCTGAAAGGAAAGATGCTCGCTCGCCCTGCCAGCACGCATCATTTAATCAGCTTCCTGGCTTCCTGCCATGCTTTTATTATTGAACTCACACCCTGTGCAAAATCTGCACAGCGGGAGCCTTGTATGGCTGCCATTTAAGAATTATGTGTGAACATATTTAATCTAAGCAACCCATTGAAGCCTCTGTATGCATTAATTTTGATCAATGGCTCGGCTTGTTGTTTGTAAATCTTTATAAAAGATGAAGGATGTGTGCTGGATGACTGAGTTCAGCCATTTGTTTCAGAAGATATCTGCTCGTAAAAACAGAGCGTCGCTCGCAGAAGTCTGCACTCCCAGCTGCAATTGAAATCAGATATTTACATACCTGCTGTAAAAAGGCAAAGAAAAACCCACTGCTCTACCAGACTAAACTTTTCATGTTTCATTTGTTTGCAGAATGCCAGAAAAATATTCAAATAAAAATGCATTAGTACTTTCCTTTAAATACAGAATTTTTCATACACTAATTGGTTAAGCCTGGATAATAATGGGGTGGCAACATTTCTAAACATTAAAGTGAAATGGAGACATGCATGTGGATGTCTTTTTGTCACAACTCTACAAACATTCTCCTTCAGGAAAATTATTTTGGACCTCCACAAATCTGGTTTATTGTTAGATATGATTGTCAGATGGCTGACGGTGCTCTGTTCAGACGTTTAAGCTGCTACATGCAACATGTCAACGGCACCAGAATGGTCATCCATCGTACTCCTCAGCAAGGAGTTACTTCTCCCATGTTCTGATCTGAGAGTCATTATCCATGGTGAAAGGTTTGTAGGCAAACCTTTCACCATGGATAATGACCAGTTCCAGCAGTTCTGTCTGGAGCCAAGCGCCAACCCTCCAGCAAACTATCGTTAGAAGCTTGTGGAGAGAAACCCAAATGTTTCTGAAGGCAGTTTTATAAAATACTAAGGAAATGCATGTAAACATTTGAATATGAGGCTAGCAAAAAAAAAAAAAAAAACCTGTCAAAAATTATCTCTTATTCTGATATTTAACACATGCATGATTTAACACATGCATGATTTTGATAATCATGTCTCCCCTCAAACAGGAAACGATGAGGGAAAAAATGCAAAAAATCTGGTTTCAGCTGTACATGTCAACTTAAACTCCTGTCAGATTGTATTGTGAAATAGTCAACATTTTAACATCAAATACTGACCTAAAATGCAGTGATTGTTGTTGTCCATTTTTAAATGAACAACAAAAAAAAACCCCCACACAATTGCACCAGTTTTAAAAAAGTGTGTGTGTAGAACTTTAAAAAGAGTTATCAGTGCCTCATTTGTTATTTAAATTTTTTCCTCATCTTCCTTATGGCCTTTTGAAAATGTAGCAGCAGCTGCTGGAGTGTGATAAGTGCCGTAACAGCTATCACCCCGAGTGCCTGGGTCCCAACTACCCCAGCAGACCTACAAAGAAGAAGAGAGTCTGGGTATGCATCAACGTCTCTGTACTCCCACCCACTTCTAAGCAAATTTCACACTCTTTTTCTTCCCCTTGTGGGTTCACTGCTTATCTTCTCAATTCACTTGACCCTACGTAGCTTGTGTCTATCAAAATGTTTTTCCCTCATCGTGGCTCCACTTTCATAATTGTTACATATTTTGTTCTTTATGCTCATGTGGGTTTTTTTTTTTCCCCACCTCAGATTTGTACCAAGTGTGTGCGCTGTAAAAGTTGTGGAGCCACCAAACCGGGGAAGTCCTGGGATGCCCAGTGGTCACATGATTTCTCCATGTGTCACGACTGTGCCAAGCTGTTTTCTAAAGGTGAGGGAGGTCAAAGTGCCGGTCACTAGTTAAGCACTTCTGCTTTTTCTTACACTAACGGTGTAGATTTGAAAGAAGCCAATAACTTCAATCGATGTAAAGTTTGAGATTACACCTTCTGGTAAAGATGGGTCAAAGTCCTTAAAGTAATTTTCTCTTTTACTGAGAAATGGCAAAATGAAATCCTGTGGACTGAAGACAAGAGTCAATCCAATCTAAAGAGAGATCTGTCTCTGTACTGCAACCTTGAGGAAAGTTGCAAGAAAATGCCAAAATGACTAAAAAAATCAGGTTGTGCAAAAATACTAGCAGCTTAAGAGCTAATTCTCGTGGCACACATAATTTACGTTTCCTAAAAACACTTTTTATCCCCCTTGTCTCTCAAATTTAAGGAATGTTTATTCTACTGCAATTAAAAAAATACATGTCTTGAAGGCTTTACCACTTCTAGTTGGTGTAGGAAATGCTGTAGATGGCATCAAAAATGTTGCTAAAACCCAGGTTCTAATCTTTTCCTGTAGGGAACCTCTGCCCACTGTGTGATAAGTGCTTTGAAGATGACGACTGTGACAGCAAGAAGATGGAGTGCAGTCGCTGCAAGAAATGGGTTCATGGCAAGTGTGAGAACCTTACAGGTAACTGCGACGCCACGTAGATGCCGTAATGCTAATAAAGCACGCTCAGTGTCTGAGGCCTGACAGGCAACCCTGATCGGATGCCGACAGGCAGTAAACCGAGTAGCAGGGGCCTTAACGGCCAGTCGTATCTCTGTCCGTCAGATGAAACATTCGAGCTGCTGTCGAAGCTGCCACAGAGCGTGGCCTACACGTGCACCAAATGCACGGAGCGCCACCCGGCCGAGTGGAGGACGGCGCTGGAGAGGGAGTTTCAGGGCTGCATCCGCAACGTTCTCAACGCTCTGCTCAACTCGCGCACATCCACGCACCTGCTACGCTACAGACAGGTGAGAAACACAAACCGGCGGCTTAGACGGGGCTGCCACACGAGAGTGAATGAGGATGAATTTAAAGTTTGTAATGAAGCCTCATGGATGTATGGATGTGTTGCGTTTATCATGCGACAGGCGGTGAAACCTCCAGAGCTGAATCCAGAAACAGAGGAGAGTCTTCCATCCCGACGGTCCCCAGAGGGCCCGGATCCCCCAGTCCTTACGGAAGTCCCGTCGACCCCTCCCAGCGACTCCCCTCCGGATCTCGAGTCTGTTGAGAAAAAGATGGATCAGGGCCGTTACAATTCATTGGTGGGTAACTAACCTCAGTCTTTATAGCAAAGCTACAACAGGGCCTCGAGAAACTTTCAAATTTGGAGCCTGTAGTTCTTTAATTAGAGGTAGTTGATGTACGTTTATATTTAATGAAGGCAGGGAAAGTGGGATCCCATCTACTGTAAACACAGTTTTGAACAACTGCTGCATTTTTAATGCCGAGATGACACAGATGATTTGAAATGTTCAGGAATGAGGAGCTTCCTGGTTGATTGACTCTTCTCTTGGGTTTGCTGCTCTGAAGTGGTTTGATTTTCTGTGTTGACAACAATCACCAAATCAATACTACGACTTGCTCACTCCATCACAGTTGGATTTCACTTTATGATCTGACACAGCGATAAAAAAGTATATTTTATGAAGTTTTTATTCGTCCTCGACAAATTTGGCTGCAAGTTTTAATGATTAATTTTTTAACTATTTGATTGTTTGGCTGAAAAACCAAAGCCATTTATTTCCTTAGAAAGACTTTTCACTAAATTGAGATATGAACAAAAACAGATAACATAAATGTGTGACATATATAAGTAAAAGGAAAAGCCTTATTACTTATGTACTTAAACATGAAATGCCTGGACATTCAGCATGTTGTGAATGTCAAATCTTCCTTATCAAAGCTGACTTTTTGGTTTTATGCCACAGAAATAAGACCTAAAATTATTTAAACAATATTGAACATAAATTGAAACATTTAATTGAAAGGAAAATTGCTAAGTTGCAACTATACAGTATATTTGTTTAAAAAAAAAAAAAAAAAGATTGAAAGATGATCACCTGGATCTGGGTGGGTTTTGTTTTCTGTGTTAGTCATGCTGTGCTTGTGTTTTTACGCTTCGCCTCAAAGGTGGAGTTCAGCGACGACGTCGTGCGAATCATTCAGACGGCCTTCAACAGCGACGGAGGCCAGCCTGAGAGCAGGAAAGCAAACAGCATGGTGAAGTCTTTCTTCATTCGGGTAAGAATCCTAAAATAACTTTGGCTTGGCATCGTCGCTGCAAAATTATAGCTGAAACAAAGAAAAATAGTTCACACATACTCAGACAGTTTGAATAGTAGTTTCCTCATGTTTGGGCAGAACCCAGCCTTACAATGTCAAGTGTTAGTGTTGTGATCTACGGAGACCGGCGTCGTCAAACGCCGTTTTGCCCTCAAAGACGGGTCTGCGCTGACATGTGAACTCCACTGAATTTTTTTTTTATGTTTCAGCAAATGGACCGAATCTTCCCCTGGTTCAAAGTGAAGGAATCCAGGTTCTGGGAAAGGCAAAAAGTCAATGCCAAGTGAGTTTCTATCCCATTGTAGCAAAAGCAATAGTGATTAAGTAATGTTTGGTATTTTCCCTGTCTCGGTAATGGGCTGTATAAACTGTCATTTGGCTTTTGAGGTTATTTGATATCGGAACATCTCGTACTAAGCTGAAACGGGAAGCACAGAGATCAAATTGGTGAAAGCATTCTTTTATAACGAGTGAAATAAAAGCTTCCCCTAATACGAATAAAGTCTGGAAGTCAGTATTTTAAGCGAAAGTCCCTGGTAGTCGGTGGAATTAACGAATGTGATTTGCTATCATTTCTCAAACGCTGTTCTGAGCTATGTTTGTAATTACAGAGAAGCAGAAGCTTTGACCAGTAATACCGCTGTAATCGGAGATTTTCCAAAAACATTTGTGATGTTTGCAAGAAGCGCAGCTCTGTAATTATTGAAAGAAGGAATAAGATGTGGGCTTATATATATCTTTAAATATATATATATATATATGTATATGAGCTGAATCATCCTCTTGATATTGGAGGGATGTTTTTCTGCATGCTGAGATTGTTCCTGAAAACTTCATTCACCCAGTCCCTGTTGCTCACTCGTTCACTTACCAGGCCAGTCAGTCAGATTTAGTTGTCAGCTTTCTCACGCCATTTATTCCGCCTGCCTCCTGGCTCTGAGGGAGGCAAACCGCAACTGTGTGGGTTTTCTCTCAGAGGGCCTTCGATACGTGTTTGTGGTTTACTTGTTAGCTTGGACTGTTGTGTTCTGGATCGCTTCAGCTGTCGCATTAAATCCAGCGTTGCAACGCGTGGATCATGAGGCTGTCACCGGGAGGATTGGTTCCTAGATTCCTTCTCTGCTGATTTCTGAGGCTTGAAGCTTCAGATCATCAGCATTGCTCAACTTGACAAAAACTCCTTGGATGAGCTTCAGTGCAAGTGTTTTCCCCCAGATCTGTGTTTGAATGCTGGATTTTTGTTTACACACTCTTCACAGCTTCATCACCACTGACTGTAAGATTCATTTAAGTTGTGTTTATTTAAACAAACAAATATATCCATATGTCCAATTATATACATACGGATTCAATAATTATCTCAATAACATTTTTGAAAAGTTTTCACTAAGTGAAACATATTAATACACGCAGATGGATATTTAAAAGCCTTTATTTCTGTTAGTATTCCATTTACAGACCAATTAAATTCTGTATATTAGTGTTAATACCATTTCAACTCATTTCAACTCATCTCTGGGATTTGCTTGAGAATATGTTCTTACACATGAACCCCACCTTTGATTTTATTGAGTCTTTGGTGGATGGTACTTGCATCAACATTCCTGGTCTCATCAATCTACCCAAGTGAAAACCCAATAAGGGGCATTTTTATGACAACAGCCTCGGCTTAACACAATAAGTGATATTTGTCCCACTAAGCTGTTTCCGTACGGTGTTGTTCACCAGCAGTGGGCTTCTCCCCAACGCCGTCCTTCCTCCATCCCTGGACCACAACTACGCCCAGTGGCAGGAGAGGCAGGAGCTTTGCCGGGCCGTTCACCCCCACTTCATGAAAAAGATCATCCCAGCTCCGCAGCCCAAGAATCCTGCCAAGCTAGACTCACCAGCTTCACCTCCTCCGTTACCTCCTTCACTGCCACCGCTACCTGACCTCCTGGCAGGTAAGCCAAAAAAAAAAATAAATAAATGACTCCAAATGCATGGATTCTGGTTTTCTTCTTGTTTTTTAAAAATGTATTTTATTTTCCCTTAAGATCACGAGGACAGTCCTGAACCCCCTCTTCCTCCTCCCGGCATCACTGATATCAGGCAGTGTGTGCTCTGCCTCCATTATGGAGACGAGTACACTAATGTAAGTCCCTAACAATCCCAACTCGCTTCACAACATCAAAAAAATCAGGTCTTTACCACCAGGAACCATTTCTTTGTGTTTCCAGGACTGCGGCAGGCTGCTATACATCGGTCAGAATGAATGGGCTCACGTGAACTGCGCTCTCTGGTCTGCGGAGGTGTTTGAAGATGACGACGGAGCTTTGAAAAACGTTCACACCGCTGTTCTCAGGGGAAGGCAAACGGTGAGACGCTTGGTGCACATAATCTCTCTTTCAGTGTGCATTTATTTCGCAGATGTTCTCAACCGGCCACGCTTTTTGTGCAGAACTGTGAAAGGTGTGAGAAGACGGGGGCCACTGTGGGCTGCTGCCTCGCCTCCTGCACCAGCAGCTACCACTTCATGTGTGCCCGCAACTGCCACTGTGTGTTCCTGGAAGACAGGAAAGTCTACTGTCCAAAGCACAGGGACCTCATCAAGGGAGAGGTAAGGACAGCAACCTACACAGTTACTGATATTCTTGGAACATTTCTTCCCATTACAGCCATAAAACAATGCATTTCACTTTTTTTCATGTGGTAGTGTAACAGAAAAAATGTCATATGGGTTCAATTTATTTTTTTTACTAATAAAAGTCTGAAAAATATTGGATGCATTTATAGTTTTAGCCCATTTTACATAAAATCCAGGGAAGCCAACTGCATATCTCGTCAGGAGAGTCCACTCGTGTGTAAGTTTCTGTCAAGACTAAGAGTGTTTTTTACTGTCCAATCATCCCAGCTCGGTTTGGTCCACTTTAAAACCTAAAAACCCAGGTCTCTGTTTGATTAAATTGAACTCCAAAAGCAGTAAGCAGACCATAGAGCAGGGCATTCTGGGTAAATACGACCCAAAACAAATCCACTAGTCTATCGCCAGCCAGAGAAATGGCTTATGATTCTTGTTTACCAAAGACAAAAGAGAATCCTACAACAAAACCTCATGCCACTTTATTTTTCTTTATGTTTTGTGAAGAAGGAAGTTGTGCTCAATTCTTCTTCATAAGTTTTATTTTTGTTTCCTTCAGTGGTTCTTGGTGCAGTGCCACCACAGATCTTTTAAAAAGTTTGGTTTGTTTGAAAATGATACATGGTGAAACTGAAAATGTTATAATGCATTTATAAACAAACTTTTTTTTACAGCTATAAGCTACATTATACTAGGCTGAAGTTTTAAATTATGTGGCAAAGTGGTAAAATGTCATAAAGGGATATAAATTATTATGACATTATAGAGAGCAGAAGCAGTTCATGTGCATTCATGCTGTGAGGAGGTTTCCCCCTCATCTCTTCTGCTTGCGTATTTTCCTACAAGGTGGTGACAGGGTTTGAGGTAACCCGCAGGATCCTGGTGGACCTGGAAGGCATCAGTCTCAGGAGGAAGTGGCTGGCAGGGCTGGAGCCTGAAAATGTCCACATGATAATAGGTGAGAAATGCTTTTGCTAAACATTTTAAAGCCTGTCATTTCTTTTTCTTAACTTTATTTCATCTGTGTACTGAACATTGACTCACACACTGTCACTGCAGGCTCCATGGCAATTGATTGTTTGGGAGTACTGACTGAACTCTCAGACTGCAAACACAAGCTCTTCCCTGTTGGATACCAGTAAGTGGAGTTTTTAATCTAGACGTTGTCATTATTATCAGTGATTGACAGAAATAAACTGTATTAACCGCAGAGGAAATTGATATTGCTCATCAAACATCAAACATTTTTTTTATTTTCCTCAGATGTTCAAGGGTATACTGGAGCACTTTAGACGCTCGAAAGCGTTGCGTGTACACCTGCAGGATATTAGTCTGTCATCCTCCAGTGGCAGAGTCTGACATGAAGAGTGTGATGGGTCCTGAGGAGAATCGCATAATTGCACACAGCCCACCTCCCATCACAGGTACTGACTTACTGACTTTTCTGTTTTCAATTCCTGTTTGTAAGCTGCATTAAAGCATAAAAAGTATATATACTGCGATAGACACATTATCAGTATCAATAGATGATACGTCCAATAGTATTTTCAATCATTTCACTGAACTTCAGTCCAGAACAGCACAGCATTCTGGGGAATGTTGGCAGAGGAAAGGTTTTAGCCACCCAACTTCTCACAGTCAGCTCAGCAAAGTTGATGGCCTCAGTTAATCAAAACTAATAGATAATTATCAGTACCAACTGATATAAAATCGTTGTAGTGTTATATATATCAGCTACATTGGATTCTGAAGTGTAATTTTGAACATCCTGTGTTTTCAAAAATATAAGAAGAATCACACAGTGTGCGTAATCAAGACAATTACTAATTTGAGTTTTTTTCTTTGCCATAGAATTTCTCTGCGGTTCTGTATTAATAACAGTATTTGTAGTTTTAAATGTTTTTGTGCTCATTTTTCTGACAGACTTTCCTGATCCATTTGAGTCACCAAGACGCTCTGAAAACCTCTCTCCTGCAAATACCCAGAAGCTCAGGGTCTACACCAGAAACAGACATCCCAGCTACCCCCCCTGCCAGCGCGCTGCAGACTCCAAACAAATGTCTTCTCCAGGTACCAACGTGCACCTCCTGTTGTATTTAGAACATAACAGTAAATGTTTTCATATAGCTTTGGAGAGCTTTGCACATTTAAACCAGTTTTTGTTTCTTTCATCGTAGAGGGAATCCCGCTGCCCCAAAGCCAAGCTGTGGCAGACTCACCGGGGAATCCGAGTATTCGCAACATTGACTCCAGACGTCACAGCTCCCCTTCCCTGTCCTCTCCTCCCCACCAGCTGAACAGGCAGAGAGGCATGACCTCCACACCTCAGAGTTTGTCACGACCCCTCACCTCACCTCCTCCTCTCATCCCCTCCCCGGCCAGAGACCCTGAAAAATCCAAACACCTCATCAAAGACTCAAAGAAGAATCCAGTCCAAAGAGATGGGGACAGAGGCAGATCCTTTTCCACAGATGGAAACAGGCTGCAACCAGCAAGGGAACAAGGCCTGAGAGATTCAGATAAGGGAAGGACGTCAAGTCGAGACCAAGCATCCAAGGAGTCAGAAAAAAGTAAATCACCCAGAGAGCGTGTGCAAAAAGACTTTGACAAGGGTGACATATCAGCCAAAGAGCCAGAAAAGACAAGAGTTACAGGTACAGACGCCTGTCTGAAAGAATCTGAGAGTGGAAAACTGCTGAGTAGAGACTCCTCAAGAGATTCTGAAAAGGGTAGGCTTGCAAGTAGAGACTCGAGTAATAGAGAAACTGATAAGAGTAAGACATCTTTCAAAAATCCGAACTACAAGGGTATAGACAAATCTAGGTCTCTCAGCAGAGATGTGGGTCAAAGGGACTCTGAGAAACACAGACAATACAGCAGGGAAGCAGGAAAAGACTTGCTTTACAGCCAAGGTAAAGATAGACCATCAAGCAGGGATTCTGACAGGGGTAGACCTTCCTCTAGAGACTCCAGCTATAGAAGCTCAGAGCGAAACAGAGACTCTGGCTCTGCTAAAGATAGCAATGCCGGCAGTCAATCGAAGCGGACTGGAAGTGAGAGCAAGAGTCCAAGATCGGCACCTGTGGGCCCGGGACAGTCTTCTCCTCCAGTGGGCACCGCTGCTCTCTCAAGTCAGCAGAGGAGTGGCGGCACCAAACAAGTTGACAAGCAGGGAAAACATGGAAACAAAGACCATGATGGTCTAAGCTTGTTGCCTCGTCACCGATCCAATCCACCCTCCAACATCCCCCCATCAAAGGACAAGCCCAGCTCAGGGAAGGAGAGTAGCAGCGCCACTGGAAATGCCACGCCGTCTCCACTCCATAAGGAATCCGTGGTTGGAAAATCTGGCTCCCCACAGAAGTCCAGTACACCGAAATCTAATGATTATTCTTCAGGTCCAGCTGGGAAGTCTCTCTTTTCGTCACGGACGTCAGTGGAGGACGATGTCGGTAAACGGAGCTCCATGCACCTGACCTCCCCGGTTGCAGGCTCAGCTGCCAAAGACAAACACCCCAAAGTCAGATCAGCCGGCAGCAGAGATGTGTCCAAAGACCGAGACAGAGAGAAGACCCATCAGAATAGCAGCAGCAACAAAGCTCCTCTTCTCAACAACAATGCAAAAACCACATGCAGCTCGAGCACACATTCTCCAAACTCCAGCTCCTACAACAGCAAAGCTCCAGTGCTCGGAAACAGCACCAAATCCCAAGGGAAGCCTCAGGGGGAGAAGCAGCAGAACCAGGGAGAGGACAGGTTGTCCACAAAGAGCAGAGAAAATTTCCCCTGTCCAGAGAGGAAGTACAGCAGCAATCCAGAAAGCTTCCAGCAGATGCAGACCAGTTTGGCTGCAGAGAAAGGCGTAGGGAGCGCGACTCACACCAAACAGATAACTAACCAGTTGTCGATTTCCTCCAGAGAGAAGAAGCGGCCAGTTAAACCCGCTTCTCACACTCCGCTCAAGACCAGCATGAAGTCTGACCCCAATGGGACGCAGTCTTCCTGTCCCACAAGCACTTCTTCCACCGTCTCCCCTGCTGGACAGGGGACCCATCGCTCCGCCCCATCCCCTCTGTTCTCCTCGCCCTCCGCCAGCAGCAGCGACAGCTCCGAGTCTGACACCCCGGCTCAGATGGAGGAAGACGAACTCTGCAAAAACCGTCCACGCCACAGGCTCAGAGACCACCACAGCCTCCTCTCTCAGTGTGCAGAGGAGGACGACGGCGACGGCCCGGAGGACGACCACGACAGAGGCATGGAGGACAAGCATCATGAAGACGACAGCGACGGCTCGGGTTCAGCCAAGAGGCGATACCCGCGCCGCAGCGCCCGCGCACGTTCCAACATGTTCTTCGGGCTCACTCCGTTTTATGGCGTTCGCTCGTACGGCGAGGAGGACATTGCCTTTTACGGCAGCGGTGATGGAGCGGGGGCTGTGGTTAAGAGGAGGACTGGCGGACGGAAGAAGTCGGCGGAGGGGCAGGTGGACGGAGCGGATGATATGAGCACCTCATCTTCATCTGCGGACAGTGGCGAGGATGAAGATGGCGGAATGAACAACAGGGGTAAAGACTCCTACTACTACAACTTCACTCGGACAATAATCAACCCTGGCGAAGGCCTCCCGTCAATAGAGGGGCTGGACGATTGTTTAGGAAGGGGATCCCAGCTTCAGCGCTTTCTGAAAGACGAGGAACAGCAGCAGCAAAGGGCTCAAGGAAAAACTGAAGAGGACATGCTGAGTACTTTGTTAGTACACAAATCTTTTTTATACATTTACTCAAATGTTTTAGAGATGGATCAATGAAAAATTCTGTTGCTTGTTTTACTCATGATTTTGTAACGCCTGTACCAAATATAGCTGGTTCTGATTTCACTTAAAAAAAACTATCCATAACAGCAACACCTTTTTAAGATTGAAAAGTTTACTTGCATTTGGATTTTTTAATTCCTAAGTAGAATAAAATGACTTCTCAAAAACAGTAACAGAGCTTCCTGTCTCTGCATCAGTGAAGGTCTTCAAATCCAGTAAAACTGTCCAGGTTATGAAGCAGAGCCACTTAGATAAAACCCAATGAAAGCATATATCTACTTTGCTCCTTTATTAGACAGATGGTGGCTCATTCATTTTTATTTTTTGTGTCCTGCAAAACATTACAAAATATTCTAGTTAACAATTGAGTGCAGTTTAATATTTAAGAGAAAAAAGCTTCCATTTGGTGTTTTCTTTGAAACGAAAGCAATTTCATCTACTTAAGTCAGTTTAGCATGTTTAGCCACGTTAGCACAACTATCCTTTTCGTGTAGTTTATAGTCACTGCCTTCACTGTTAAATTTCAGAAATACCTGCTGCCACAGAGTTTAGCTGATTCAATTTTCTCCATCAGAGTACAAATTTTTTTTATTACAGCATTTCTGGAGTGAGAAGTCATTAGATATTAATGTTAGACTCAGATGTTTTAATGTCTCATTTATTAGAAAGAGCTTGCAGCACAGCCAGGTTTTCCTGTTTTCTTTACTTCCTGTCATTTCCTTACATATTATATTTGTTTAACAGATCCTTGGGCAAACAGCAAATCGGCCAGGTTGACGGCGTCGACGACGGCTCCGAGAGCGACACCAGCGTCTGCACCACCAGCACCACGACCACCACGGCCACCTCCTCCTCCGCCCCGCAGAAGAGCGCGCCCAAGAGGAGAGGCAGAGAAAGGCACGCGGACAAAGGCGACTCCCACGATTCGAGCAAGGAGGCAGACAACGGTGGTGGAACCGGCGGTGGCAGCACACGAGAAAGCAGAAAGAACCACAAGGAAAACTGTCTTCCTCTCGGTGGAGGCGTCAAATCGCAGCCACAGAGTCAGGGTCAGGATCCTCTGGAGGCCCAGCTCTCCCTCAGCACCGATCTGCTGAAGTCAGACTCCGACAACAACAACAGCGATGAATGCGGGAATATTCTGCCGTCGGACATCATGGAGTTTGTGCTGAACACTCCTTCCATGTCGCTGCCGACTCTGGGTCAGCAGTCCGAGCCATCGTCCTCTGAGCTGCTGCTGGACGAGACCTACGACCTGAACAGGCGCAAAGACATTCTGTTTGACGGCTTCTCGCAGCCACTGCCCAGCGCTGAGAGCGGAGGGGTGGTGGAGGCCAGCGTCAACAGCTCCATATCGGTTGAAGAACCATATCTTCCTCTTGAGCTGCCTTCGGACCTCTCGGTTCTGACGACACGCAGCCCGGCCGTCAGCACGAACCAGAACCACTCGGCCAGCGGCCTCATCTCAAATACCTCAGACGGCACTATCCTGGGTTTGAACTCCGACCCGGACAACATCAGCGGGGAAAAGAGCAGCGATAAGAAATCGGCGGGTCCTGGCGTCTCGCCGTCCGAGAATCAGCACGACGGCACAGCTTTGGGAAGCAGGGACGCTCAGACTGCAGAGGGTCACATGACTCCAGAGCAGTTCATTTCCAGCCCCGCTATTGGTCAGGGGGTTGAAACGCCAGGAAACCAGGAGGTAAACAGGAGTTCTGGCTCGTCTGGTTTGCCAAATTCTCCTTCCATACCTCTTCCGAGTCAGAAATACCTCCCAGCTGCAGCAGCAGCAGCCGCTGCTGCAGGCAGTCCCAGTCCAGTTCCTGGTCCAGGACCTTCCCAGGCTCAGGTCTCGAGCCCGGCAGTCATCAAACCGGGTCCTGATAAACTCATCGTGGTCAACCAGCAGTTCCAGCCTCTCTATCTGGTTCAGACGGTGCCAAACGGCGTTACCCAGAAGATCAGCGCAACAGGAGTGATGGAAGCCACGTCTTCTGCTGTGCTGAGCCCCCTGACCATCACCAGAGGCTTAAACACGGGCTTATCTCCAGGCCAGCCCATTTTCCCCGCTGGTGGCAAAGTCCTCGGCACCATACCTCACCCCTCTCAGCTTCACACGTTCACCGGAACCACCCAGGCGGGCTTCCAAACAGGAATACCCAGCACCACCTCGGGCCTGCTCATCGGTCTGCCCTCCCAGCCTTCCGACCAGTCCCAGATTCTGGTCTCGGAGGCGGGTCGACATCACGAGCTCGGCCACAACGTCGCCATAGTCTCTAGTCCTTCCTCCCTGATCTCTTCCCCAGCCGTGATCGCCTCCTCTCATGGCAAGAAGAGGCCCATCTCTCGTCTGCCAAGGAAAAACAAGAAACCGGCTCGCACCCGCGGCCAGCCCGCCCTGGCGCCGTCTGAAGTGGGCCCTCCCAACATGACTCTGATCAACCTGTCTTCCCAGCAGATCACAGCAAGCATCCCGGGACAACCCGGCAGCCTGGTTGAGCTGAGCGCAATCTCCACCCCCCAGCGCAAAGTCCCAAATATCATCAAGAGGCCCAAGTCGGGCGGGGTCATGTACCTGGACCCCACCGCTCTCATACAGCAGAGAATTCCCAATCCTCAGACCGGCATCCTGAGTCACGATTCCTCAACGCACATCTTGCCTTGCTCCGTCTCCGGTCTCAGCAGCAGCCAGTCGGTGTTAAACGTGGTCTCTGTCGGGTCTAGTGGTTCCGCCGGGCTTCTGGCGCCTGGATCGGTGTCTCTCTCCACCCCCGTGCTGAGTTCTGCAGAAATCACAGGCCCAATCAGTAACCTCCTCTTCAAAGCGAATCCACATGGTCTGGGACTGTCGGATCAGCCTGTGGTCCTCCAGCCTGCGGGGGGCGCTCCCCTCATGTCACAGCTCACCTCCCCAGTTCAAACATCCATCGCCAGCAGCATCTGCGTCCTGCCGACCCATCAGACCATCAGCATGGCCGTCAACCAGCACGGCGAGGCAGAAAGCGGGAACATTCACCTGCAGCATCAGTCTCAGCCCGTCAGCAGAGTGCAGACGATGGAGTCCAAACCAAACCGTAACGCAGCGTTATCTCCCAGCCCTTCTGCCCATCTGAGCCCCGCCAAGGGACGCGTAGTTGGAGTCTTCACCCAAAAACCGTCCACCTTGCTTTCCCAGAGTAACAGAACGAACCCTGTCCTCAAATCGTCAGATCAGAAGCCGACTAACTCAGCAACAGCAGCGTCAGGCGCAGCTTTAGCTACTGACAAAAGCAAGAAAAAAGTAAAGAGGGGCAGACAGAGTGTAGAGATCACTGGCGGGAAGAAGCTCAAGGCCTCCCAGGCAAATGAATATTACAGCAATCCTGGAAAGCAGCTGCCATCTTCAAACCCAAGGTGAGAAATTCCTGGTTTTTGTTGCTGGTCATGTTTTGACATCCAAGGTGAAAGAAAAATGCTGAGCAATATATTCAGCATTTTGTACAAATAAATACCCCTGATGATAAAGTCACCTAAGTAGTAAATGGTGTCCTTTTTGTGTATAATTTAATCTCAGTATAAAGAGGCTCATAGTAGCTCTGGAGGAGAATCTGTTGACAACTATTAGTTATACAGATCCACAAATCTGGCCTTTGTGGGAGATTTGAAGTAAGAAGCCTTTTGTTGGAAGAAAGAATGGAGCTCAAATACTTTTCCATTCTGATTTTCTTGACAAATAATAACAATAAAAACATTCATCATTTGTCCATGCAGCTCCAGAGAACTGAACTCTCCAGAACCGATGGACACCGGCAAGCCCCCAGACAAGACAAGCAACAAGAAGTAAGAACATCATCTAATAGTATTAGTAAAGCTAATCCTAAAATATTGATATAATGTTTGATTTTTATCTCTGCAGCTTGTTTGGTAAAAAGAAGACATCTGAAGGTCATGCCATACCAGGAAAGATAGTGGAAAAGGACAAACCCCCTGCAGCTGGAGAAGCAGGGTCTTTTCCAGCAACTTCACCGCCCAATGAGGATGGCAGCAGTGCAGACTCTGGCTTGGACGGCAAACCCAAAAAGGGCATAATCTTTGAAATCTACAGCGAAGACGGCTTCCACATTCGCTGTGAGAGCATCGAAGGTTAGCCAACAGAACATACTGTGCATGTGAATTAGCTTTGATTGACTTAGTAGTTAAGAGCAAACACAAACAACACCGTGTATGATAATTACAAATAGTTTTATATATATGTAGGTTTTTATATCTAAAAAACGGCTACAACTGTAGTAAAATTTCCTTTAAAAATGATGCGGGAAATGTTGCTTTTCCAGTTGCCATGTATTAATACTTTGTTCTGCAGAGGCCTGGAAGTCCCTGACTGATAAGGTGAAGGAAGCTCGCTCCAATGCACAACTCAGAGAGCTTTCCTTCGAAGGTAACAGACGTTCCTGACAACTCAGAAATAACCAGACAGTTCCAGAAATTCACTACATGTCAAGAGTGAAAGGCTGTTGTCTCACTCGGAGCTCCTTCCCGGCGTCGTCCGCAGGTGTGAACGGACTCAGGATGCTGGGGGTCGTCCACGAAGCGGTGGTCTTCTTGCTGGAGCAGCTGTACGGATCCAGGCACTGTCGGAGCTACCGGTTCCGCTTCCACAAGCCAGAGGACACGGACGAGCCCCCGCTGAACCCCCACGGCTCGGCGCGTGCGGAAATCCATCACAGGTTAGAGCCAGGACTTTGAACCGCTTGGGTATGAATTAAGGTTAAAACGACTCATGGTAATGAATCGATTATTGTAATAATTAGCATTATCTAATTTACTTCTCGATTAATTGTGAACTAGAGTGTGCAGATTCTATGAAAAGCAATTTGCTGAAAGAACAACGTATTCAGAGCAGAACTAAACGTGTCATTTTTTTATCCGAATAAAGAATTGTTAGTTGCAGCGTCAGTCTGAAATGTATTGAGCGTTCAGAAACCCCCTTTCTGCAGAGATTCTAGCTGTTTAAAGTGGAGATTTTAATCCTGTGGTTGCGAGGCATTGTGAACTTTTGCTCAGGTGTGTAAATATCAAAGGAGCCTAAAGTAAATCAGAAACTGTCCAACTCCAACCTTTGTTTCAACACTTTTCCACAGTTGACTCATCATACTCTTTATACTCTGCTGCACGCCGTTTGTCTCACTAATGCTTCGATCCTGCGTTGCTCTTTTCCCACCAGGAGGTCCGTATTTGACATGTTTAATTTCTTGGCCTCAAAACATCGACAGCCCCCCGAGTATCGGCCGCAGGAGGAAGATGAAGAGGAAGGGCAGCTCAGGACTGCAAGGTAAGTCACCGAAGTAATTTAGGTCTCGGCTTCACGGGTGTGGAATTGGTAATAAAGCTGCTTTTTACTTCGTCCTCATGCTGCCACTTCAGACGGGCCTCCATGGAGCTGCCGCTTGCTGCGAGGTTCAAACAGCTCAAAGGGACCTCTAAGGAAACAGTCGGCGTCTACAGGTTAGATAAATGCCATTAGCTGTTCATATTTAAACAAGGCTGAGGGAAGTCTGCAGGAGAGCTAAATAGTGGCACCTAAGTTGTTTGCAGCTTTCGTACAAATCATTGCTTTAATGCTGTTGAGTCACAGTTCACATATTTATAAGTCTTAATGTTAAAGGTTAAAAAAAAGGATTGTTTTTAAAAAGATGATGCACAAAACATGAGTTATATCCCTCGATTGCTTTCACAAACTTAACGTGAAAAAAATGGGACTGTAGGTGTAAGTCCAACACAAAGTAGGTCTTAGTTGTAAAACCAGGAATCTCTGCTGCTCCTCCAGAGTGTTGTCAGTGTTGGCTTACACGAACATGCTGACTAACATTCATGTAATCCATTCAGCAAGATAACTTTGAGTCCAAATTAGCAATAAAGCTAATGTTAGCTTAAATGCTACCATTGTCATGTTGGTTTACACTAGCATGTTAGCATCTTGGCTGCTTCTCCTTGCCTGGCCTTTCTGTTTAGGCTGACTGGGCTTGGAGTTGCTCTGTAATTTTGCCATTTTTAGATGATGAAATGAACAGTGCTAATCCAGATGTCCAGTAATTTGGACAAAAACCCAGTAAAATACATTTAAGTTTGTGTTTACAACATGACATAATGCGAAGAGGCCCAAAAGGTAAAAGAACTTGAAGTCTCTGCTGCAAAACTTGAATCCTCTTGTTTCCCGCTGCAGGTCGCCTATTCACGGTCGCGGTCTGTTCTGCAAGAAAACCATCGAGGCCGGGGAAATGGTGATCGAATACTCTGGAAACGTCATTCGGTCCGTGCTCACTGACAAGCGGGAGAAATACTACGATGGGAAGGTGAGGCGTCTGACAGTCTTCCATTATTTGTGGGCGAACCGAGCGTGCTAAACCGCGTCTTCTCTGCCCTCTGAAGGGAATTGGCTGCTACATGTTTCGCATCGACGAGTACGAGGTGGTGGACGCCACCGTGCACGGCAACGCCGCCCGCTTCATCAACCACTCCTGCGAGCCCAACTGCTACTCCCGGGTCATCGCCGTGGACGGCCAGAAGCACATCGTCATCTTCGCCTCGCGTCGCATCTGCTGCGGCGAGGAGCTCACCTACGACTACAAGTTTCCCATCGAGGACGCCAACAACAAGCTGCCCTGCAACTGCGGCGCCAAGAGGTGCCGCAAGTTCCTCAACTGACGGCTCCCATCTGAACGACTCGGAGGAGGATTCCGCTTCCTGCCGGTTTACAGTTTTAAGCTACAAAAATGACACCAGCTGCTGCCAGCGGCGGCTCGAAGCAGCAGCAACTGCTGCTGTGGGCCGCGGCACGTCTGCAGGAAGGGCCATATGTAGAAACCCAAACATATTGTGCCTCCTTTAGTTTAATTTATATTCGGCATTGAAAGTTTCACCTGGAAAGGTGAGTAACGAGACGTGACATTGCAATATATTACCTTTTATTTATATTTGGATGATAGTTATCCCTTCGTATTTTTTTATGTTCTACATCGGCCATTCCTTTTTTAGAAACATATTGTGATCTACTAATGTGAACTTTAAAGGAAAGGATACATAAAAAAAAAAAAATCAAAGAACTTGGATCCATTTTACACCAAAGTGCAATTTGTTGAAGGGACTTGAAACAGTGATATTTTATTTTATTGGAGGTTAAATTAGGACTCTGTTTTGTTTTTTTCAGTGTTGTCAATGCATATCTCCTTGTCTCAGTGTGCCCTGATGCCTTCAGAGCTGAAACCTTCCCCTATAGAGTGTTTATTTGACCCTGTAAATAGGCGCAGCCTGGTGGGAGCTGTACAGCTGGAAACACTATGGGAGCAGGAAGAGGAAGAGTAGCAGGAACAGGAAAAACAAAAATAAAGACATCAGGGAGGGGAGAAAAGTTTAGTTCGTACGAGAACCGTTTACTTTTTACCGTTGCTGTAAAAGGTGTGCTCAGATTCGACCTCAGCTGATTGGTTAGAAGTGAATCTGAGATGATTGGATCAAGCCTCTGGCCCGAAGGAGCGAGGCAGCTAGAGATTCTGGTGGACTGACGGCCAAGGGGACCAGGGAAACCTACTGATGTGCTTGAATAGACGTACTTAAAATGCTTTTCTTTGTTACTTTTGGAGCTTCGTCCGAATGACGCCGGCGCGCGGAGTCGGACGCGTCTCGGGTCTGCGAACGCTGTTGTTGCTGTTGTTGTTGATCTTTGGTAATTGTGTGATCTGGGACAGCAGCAAGAGAACCAAACGCCATCCTGTTAAATTGAATTTTCATGCAGCTCTCCCCCCCTTTCTTCTCGGGCCTGTTGTGACAACCATTATTATGGGAAAAAAAAAGATGCTTTGTTTTTTTTGTTGTTGTTGTTGTTTGTTATCTGTCTTTTTACTACAGACAGGGAAATACCATGCTTGCTTTAGGAAAGAAAACAAAACAATGTAAATAATGTATATTTTTTTACAAAAAAAGAAAAAAAAGATGAAAAGCACTCACTAGTGAATAGCACTTAATGATGGTATTTATATTTTTAAAAATTCATATTTATTTTATTGCCATTTTTGTAGGAAATAGAGGTTTACAAACACTAATGCTCAGTCGATATGTTTTGTATTCCACTGCTTTTTCAAAGTTTATGTTTTTTTTTTTGTTTTGTTTTATTCTAAATTTGGAGCCTGAATGTTTTTCTTTGATTCCAAAGACTGACACTGGTCTGTGGCTTGGTTCCTGTTTAGTTCAGTCCACCAGTAGCTCTTTATCTACGCCTGGCCATTTGGCCGCAGCTAATGTTTATTTCATTTTTGTTTTTTGTTTTTTTTGTTTGTTTTTTTTTTCTTTCTTAAATGTCCCAGTTGTAGCTACTGGTCTGGCCGTCATGCGAACTATAATTATGCACTTGAGAGAGTTTAGATTGTAGATCTATAGCAGATATCTCCTCTCTCCAGCCTTATCGTCTCCACACCGCGTCGATCCGAGAGTCGAGTCCGCTCACAGGCTGCTGCTGCTGCTATCGAATCCGTTCTGTGATCAGCCAGGACGTCGACTGGCTTACCGCTAATTGGAAACAAACAAACAAACAAATAAGCTACCCATGTTTGTAAAATAAAAATTAAAAACAGTGCTTTGCAAAAGTTTTCATACATATTTTCAGATTTTATCAACCAAACGGTTTGTATTTTGGGGGGGATTTTATGTGATTGACCAGCAGAAAGCAGTAGGTAAAAGTGAAGTAAACAGTTTGCCGAATTACTTTCAGCTTTCCGGCTGTCGTTTGGTGTCTGTCTGCCAGCTTTGCACAAGAGACGGACATTTTTACCCATTCTTCCCAGCAGAATAACTCACGATGCAGCCACTGCCATGTCTCTTGGTGGAGATGGTGTGTTTAAGGTTTTTCTGACGTTTTGTCAGTTTTACTCTGCTGCATAATTTTTGATTAATTGCAAACAGGACTTGTTCAGGCTTTCTGTCAACATGGACTTCTTCTTGCCCGCTCTATTAAAAATGAATTAGTGAAGTGCAGGACTTCCAGCTGTCCTGCTGATGGATTACTTCCTCCAGAGTTACTTTGAGTGTCTTGGCTGCTTCTCCCATTCAGGCTCTCTATGCAAGGTGTTGGTAGGTTTATAGTTGTGTCCTATTTACTGACCTGGTTACGTCTGGAGGTACTTGGTTACTCTAGATTAGTAAAAAGTTTATTTCCGCTTTCGTTATGAATTACTTTTTGTTGGCCTGTTGCATAAAATCCCAATGAAATGCAATGCAATTTGTGGTTGTTGTTGTTTGATAAAATATGAAAAAGTGAAGACTTGAGCACAACACTGTAAGTCCCTCTGCAGACTTGGTCTATGATGAAGAGGTGCCTTTACTTTAACTCTTATCAGCAGCATTCGTCATATCTCCATTGAGCCAATTAAAGAAAAACAAAGAAGCATTCATAGCTCACCAGCATTCAGGAACAGTGTTTATCATTTGGTTTCCGCCCCCCTTTCTCCTCTTTTGATTCCACAAACCTTCATGTCCCAGAGCAAATATTTAAAAGGCAGGATCAACTATGTTTTGTATCCCTTCGTGTCATCTGTTCGCCGTTCGCGCTGACTTTGTTGCGACCTGTTGCAGCTACTGCCCCGTTATCCTGGTGAACTGAAATTAAAATACGAACCACGGACGGTTTGCACTTGAGCTGTGAAACGGGCACTGAATACTCATAGGAAGAAGAAGAATAATAATAAATAAAACAAACTCAGCTCTTTCTCCAGACAGAATGCAACTCAAAAGTGCTGAAACCACAAGCACAGAACATGAAGCCAGAGTCTGCGTGAAACCAGTTCTCTGGTCGGGCGTTTCTTGTTTTGAAGCTCCAGCGAAGTGCACTTGATTCTTTCTGCTCAACAGAAAAAAAAAAAAAGAAAAAAAAAAAAGGAAAGTTTAGGGACCGCATCGGCGGCCCTCTCCTTCCCGATAAGTCTCCCGTGGCGCCACCGCTGGGCTCGCTGGGTTCTGCTGCTAAGGTCAACAATGAATGTATGTTCTTCCTCCACATCACCAGACCCGTGATGGTGTTGATACTTGGTCAGCTGCGTTTTTTTTTTTTTTCTTCTTGTTTTTGTTTTGTTTTCTCTCTCTTGTAGAGACGGAAGACCTTAAATGGCATCAGCGGTTTTGGTTCTCACTGGTTTAGCTCAAACTGTTTTTCCCGCCAGCACCGGCGATGAAGAAACACGGTTACCGATGCTAAGGGCTTTCTCTTCAAACAAGGATCAGAGTGTTTCATAAAACGATGAGTTGAGGTTCTTTTGACGTTATCAGCAGCATACATACAATAAGGAAACATCTTCTGTCGTCTCCTTGGACATTTTACCACGCCACACCAGTGGCCCTTCTCCACCATTATCTGTAATTATAGTATAAATACTCAACAGTATATGGAAACATGCATAGTACTTTCTTGTTCTTGTATCTATACAAATATATGGAATGGACAGACAAACTTAGTTACAGTAGCAAAACAGCGGATTTATAACGGTTAATAGCAACGTTTCCGTGTACTCTATAATGGTTTTGTGTTACAGTACTATCAGATAAAACTAACGTGCATCATTCTTTTTTGTATATTGATATCCAGTACCAGTTTTGCTGTGCCTGTGAGCGAATCCTTCGCCTGCAAGGAGCGCTGCAGTTTTCTTTCTTTTTG
Organism: Poeciliopsis retropinna; assembly: GCA_010277075.1. Taxonomy (NCBI): domain Eukaryota; kingdom Metazoa; phylum Chordata; class Actinopteri; order Cyprinodontiformes; family Poeciliidae; genus Poeciliopsis; species Poeciliopsis retropinna. The sequence goes on along the minus strand of VMRM01000002.1, from coordinate 11,412,301 downwards.
TCGTTTTTGTTTCTTTCTTTGTTTTGTTTTCTGGAACGAAATGGCTTTCATGTGATGAGAAATGTAACTGTGTTAAAGTGGTTGTGAACTTCTTGAGGTCAGACGTTTGGGTTTATTTTTCTGGTTGTTGTAGCGAATGGGTTTTTTTTTTTATTTTCTTCTTCTTTTTCTCAGATCAATTAGTTTAACAGGGACGTTTCGGACGACTTACTTGTTGTGGTAAAATTCAGAGTTTAGTTTGTGGAAACCAGCGGTTTAAAGAAACCACCATAATGGCTTCTTTTTTAAAATTTTTCACTTTAGACTGCTTTCATGTCTCCCTCTCATCTCTTTCTGTCCTCCAAAGCGTTTTTGGTTGTTCTGATGATGTACTGTTTTATAGAAAGTGAAAATGCTGACATTGAGAACCTTTAATTTATTTATTTACCGCAGCATCCGTGTGGAACCGCTCTTTTACAATTCAAAGTTCTGGAGAGGTCGTAGGAGTACTTAACCTGTACGTGTAATTTTGTTGTGTATAGACAGCTTAAGATGGGATGTAGTGTCAAAAAATAAAAAGGCGGGGTGGGGTTACAGTAGGATGTGGACAAAGAGGGATCATGAATGGGCCAGTTTTCTTTTGCCTTGAAAATACCTTTGTCTTATACCAACATCCTCCTGCTTTCTGTAAAAAAACAAAACAAACAAAAACAAAACAAAAAAAAACTTCTTCTGGCTTTCATTTGTTCTCCCATTCAACAGTGTTCTACACATCAGTGAAATGAAGGAAAACCACCACCGTGAAAAATAAACCACAAACTACTTGGTTGAATGTATAATTAGGTAACAAAGTTGTACATAATGTAAAAAAAAGTTTCTAATCATGTTTATTTTCTATGCACTTTTTTTATTTAAGTGATAGTTTAAATAATAAACATGTCGCCTTTACTCTTTTCTGTCTCTTGTTATTTGTCTTTGGGTTTCTGTCTGGACTTTAAGCTTCCGACGAAGTTTCAGAATCTAGAAAACAGGATTTCTACACGGCCATGAAAAGTAAACAGCAGTCTCCAAACATGTAGAAATATACGCTGTTTACTATAAAGTGGAAATCAGGATGTTAGTGTTACAAAGTCAACAGGGTTTTAAAGCAAACTGGGTGTTTACGCTAATTTAACAACGCATGGGAAAAGAGTTTCCATGCAGCGTGTAAAACATAAAACTTTAGGTCTTTACGGTCTTTAAAAGTTGTTTCTGATTGTTTTGATCCGACACGGTTTTGAAAAGTGTCGGCTGTCGTCAAGCAGAACCAACTCTCCGTCTGAAGGGTCCGGGCCTCCCGAGCCTGTTCCAGGAAGGTCAACAAGGGGTCACGCCCTCAGCCACACCCGTCAGCTGCAGTTTCTCCTTTTATGCAACTTGCACTTGGAATTAATTAGTTTTAGAAACCTGAACTATTAGACTTCATTCTTTATTAAAACAACCAATAAAAAACTTGTTCATTTTGAGCAGAATACCTCCTCACTGTTTGCACTGAAATATTATCTTTTAATTAGAACTAACTGTTGGATTCTCAGTTAATTAGAACAGTCAGTTTTGTTTCTAGTTATTTCTGGAAAGCAAAGTCCATTCACTGTCTAGAAAAATGTATGAACTGGGTTTTATACTTTCTTGAAAAGTCTATAAACTGGGTTTCTATTGAGTTTTGAACAGGGGGAAATATAGCTCATTAAGAAACAAAATTCCTGAAGTCTTGAAAAATCTTGAACAGGTTTCATACCCATTTTTGAAAAGTGAATGACAGTAGCTCCTATTCTGTTTTAACAAAAATTGGAGAACAGAGTCTCTACGCTTATTTAAAAGATAGATTTCCTGGAAAACCATTTTTGTTTGTTTCCATAAGTCTCCCAGAGAATGGAAGAAAGGTTCTGCGTTAAGCCTTTATCATTTTTTCTTAAATAATTTAAGCGATATATTTATTTAGAGGTAAAATACTCAACAGCGCGACCAAGAAATGTGTTTGGAAAAGAGTGGGACTTTTAAATGAACAATAAAATGGAGCTGATGTGTCACTGCCCACTGAAAGCGACTTTATGCTGTCTCGTTTGGCTAAATTGTTCGAATTAGCTGAAAACCTTCTGGTCAGCAGGTTTGTACACACTTCCAGGAAAATGACTGTGACAGAGCCTGAAAGTGCTGAATCTGGTGGCTCTAATTAAATCCATGTCCCAACTTCAGCTCCACCTCAGAGCCTCCACAGGAGCCTGCAGTAGGGCCGGAGCTGCAGCCTGGTGACGGGAACTCAAACCGGTTTCTGCTGGTGTAAACAGAGCTGTTAGCCCATTAAACCAGTTTCACTGTTAAGCAAACCCATGTGTTTCACCTCTCTGCTCTCAGGCAATAAGCGTTTTATTTAGGATAGTTTCTAATATAATGTAATTTAAATGTACCTGACCAGCCAGTTAAACGCTGTCTTCTCCTGAACGGATTTGGTGCAACAGGTCTTGACGTTGCAGACACGCGACCCGGATGACGCGTGAAATTCAGCTGGAGGACCGGAAGTGGATTTCTCCTGTTCAAAACAAAGCGAAATGGATCACAGGGGGAGGCTAATGCCCTAAATGGGCTGAGACATTTAGCCCATTTTTTGAGGCATCTCGAAAAAAATATGCGTCTATTTAGGATATGATCTATATTATCTCTGTGAAAAGATTTAGTTTATAATTTTGAGGATTTACCAGGTGTGGAGGCGATAGCGTGCAAATACTGGGTAAATACTGGAACAGCTGGGATTGTAAGAGTAATGGCTCCCATTGACAGAGAAAATATGTTACACAAGTAACTGTGGCCATTTAATAAACCATTTAATAAATCTGGATTAAGAAATGGATAAGTACCACACCTTTAACTTTCTTTGTAAAACGTTTTAAAGTAGTGACAGCTGAACAAAGAGCTGCACATAGAAACTATAAAGATACAAAATAACAGTCATGCATAAACAAGGCATGTGAACAATGAATGATTAAAACACAATATTTCCCAGACAATAGCCTCCTATGAAACCACTTTAACTACTTACATGGCAGTTTGGCTTTTTGACAGTAAAGTATGCAGAAATTAAAAATGGCTTGAAAATCCAAAACAAACTGCATTGTGTCGTTTGGTTTTTCAAATAAATTGACCACAGATAAGAGTTTTGTTATTGAAAGCCACCAAAACATCAGACTTCTGTGACTAAAAACAAAAATGTTCAGTTCTGAAAGTGGAAAAAAAAAAAAAAAAAAAAAAAAAATCAGTTTTCTTCCACACAAACTTAAACAAACAAACCTAACTGCTGCCTCCCCTCTGTTTTCTTTATCTCGGTATTTGTAATCTTATGCTCCGCAGCGTCTCCAGATTTGGCTCAAGTCTGGTGCTTTCTGGAGTTGGAGCTGGATGATAGGAGCAAAGCGATGTTTTTATTGGCCTGCGAACCGAAACCAGTTAAAAAGTTCAGCTTCATCCACAGGAAGATATTAGAAACTCTCCCTTTATCAACATAACGCTACCTCCGAAGGATTACAGGGAGAAAAGAGGATTACGGTCCGAGTGCTGCAAGAGGGGAAGATGGATTTTAGTTGGGGAGATGCTATCTGCCTCAAACAAATTGCTTAGGAGAGAGAGGAGAGTCTGTATGTCTCTTTCACTCGTTCTCTGCGAAAGGCCTGTTTTTTAGTATGAAACTCTGACGACATCTGCAGCAAAGCATTGTGGGAACATTTGCTTAGACCACAACAAAGTATCTGTGGTGAAGATCTGGAGAGTTTCTCCATCGCCCATCATGCAGCAGCTCAAAAGTTTCTCTACTTATTGCCCTCTATCCTAACTCCTCCCTTTGTATAAACTTTATCTGCTTTTCAGGTTTTTGTTTATAGATGTGAAAGTTTCTCCCATATTATCACAGCCACAAACTTTAATGTTGTATTAGAAAGATTTTATTTGACAGATTAACAGATCTTTGAAAAACCACGATTTTCATCCAAAAACGTCTGACAACTGATTGTGTCCAAGCCACGTGTGGCAGAGAAATACGACTCCTTGAACGCTCCGTCGCCATGGTGAAGCACGGCAGTGGCGGTGGCATGATGGTGGAAGTTCACCAGGGTTCATGGGAGGATCAATGGATGGAGCCAAGTTTAGGGAAATCCTGGAAGAACTGGGGGTTAAAGTTCACCTCCCAGCAACATACAAGCAGAGCGACAAGGAAGCAAATTAGACCAGATGGGAATCTGCCTCAGACAATTTGAATCCAATATGACACAGCTTGAGCCTTTTTAAATAAAAGAATAGGTAAAAGTTTATTTTTGAGACATCTAAGGCAGTTTAGAGAGAAAACAATATGCGACTCTACAACGTATTCACTCCGTGTTTACAAAGAAATACGGTCTGTCACATAAATTTTACCAAAGCCTGTGTCTGCATTGTGTCGACATGTGAAGAGGAATGAATACTTTTGCAAGGCGCTGCATTTCTCATGTGTTTGTGTTGGACAGACATCACATATTTTCCTCCTTCTCCTCCCAGCCGAGGCTCCTCCTCTCCCACTGACTCCAGTTTTTTTAATTGGATATCATCACCATTTCCCTTCGGTTTTTCCCAGCCACACTCTCAGGTCTGGAGAAGGACATCTCAGCGTTTTTTATCACACACACACCATCTGAAACAGCTGCCCCAAAGACTGCACTGCATCCTGGTAAGGTCATGTTTCTTTCTTAAGCAGAGCTCTAGAAACAAATAAAAAGTTGCATCTTATGGTCGCTCAGCAGAGAGGACGTGTCTCAATGTGCTTTGGGAAAAGGCGTCTGAACTTCTGTAAACTGAATCAGAAGATATGTTGCACGTTTGTGCACAGCGGCAATTGACATGTGGAAAACATCATTATGCTGCTCTGCCAAACTTTCTCTAATGGCTGTGGCTCTGTGGTTTCTGTTTTGCAATCAGATGTGCTTATTTGCTGATCCAAGACACAAATAACCCTAATTATGAGCCGGTGGGCCTCTGGTCACCCACTCATAAGAGCCCACTCATGTCCAAACAAGAAGGAAGACAACCAGACACAGACTAGAAATTAAGAGATGATCTAAACATGGCTGTAATTTACAAATGATTCTTGCAGGTATAGATTTTAAATTTCCAGTAGCATAGAATCAATTAGTTATCCTGGGTTACATCGACTTTGTTAGTATTTTGGTTAATTCTCAGAAAATGTTGCTGTTAAAATTTTCTTTCTGTATTTCGGGTCACTTCATGTCAATTTGCCTCTATTTCCCTGTTTTGCACCAATGAGCTTCCATTTCATCCCTTCTATTTTGTGCCAGTAAACAAACCATTTTATACTCATCCCCAACATCAGTGTATTTTTCTAAAGACTTAAATATTTAGATGACTTCTGGATATAAATCTTGTATAATTAAATCTAATTGTATAGTATTTGAAACATGACAGATCATGGCCCCTGAACAAACCAAACTAACGATGAGTGACGTCCTGCTGCTGGTTTCTCTGTATGCAAGTCATCTAAACACATTTTCTCAGAGTAACCTGTCATTAGATTACAGGTAAATAAGTTGTCAAAGTGGCTACGAAGGTCCACTGAGCAGGTATGATGCACAGTCAGAGCAAAACTTCCTCAGGTAGTCGAGTACAAGACAGTCAAACTAAAGAGATTAAATTAGCGAGAAGTGACAGACGCATACGTCTGGGTCAGTTAGGAGTTTTTATTCACTTTAAAATAAGAATCCTTTTTTATTGTTTTTTGAGTTTATTGGTAAATATGCCACAGTCATTTTACATGTTTTAATTTGACATATAATTACCCCACAAATGCACAAAAACCGCCGTCACAGAGCTCTGGACAAGATAGTTTATGTACAGAAATATGCCATCAACTGAGTCCAGTCATTCAGGCAGATTCAACCTTCATTCTTTTTGTAAAACAATGACGGTCAGTTCATGGATGGTTGATTGCTTCCAGTCTTACCTCTGCAGCAATCCCTCATACTGAACATGCATATGGCGACAGTAGAAATCAAACATCTTAAACAAACAGGCCTGTATGTTTGTCGTTTTAGCCTCCTCCATTTTCCACAAAACGTTTTGCAACATGCTTCTCCTCACTCAGCTCTTTGTAAACAAACACACTGTTTGTTATTCTCCGCTCGGTTTACACACACTGCATATGTTTCCATCCCACATGCACCGATCTATTCGTGGACAGCGAGTATTTAAATTCCCTTTTCTATTATTTTACTAATAAATAAGACAGCTGCTTCGGCTCTGCAGTGTTTTGACTTCTCGTCTGAGCTCCACTTGTTGCCAGGAATGCTGACATGCAGTTCTTCGTCCCACCCTCATTTTTTCCCACTGTTTCTCTCCTGTTGTTTTTCTCCCTCTGCTTCTTTGTGTGCAGCTGTTTCTGGATGTAATACTCAACCCTCAGCCGGTAAACACGGTGATTAAACAATCATTTGGACTTTTCTTATAATATGGTCAGTGTCACAGAAGCTTGCAGATCCTTTGATATTTTTCACATTGCATCACAGCCACAAACTTTGATTCCCTTTGTGTGGACAGATCCACACAAAGCGGCGTGTAATTGTGAAGAGATTGGAAGATGATGCATCATAGAAATGTGAAAAGATCGATGTGAAGATGTATTGTGTCACATTTTCTCTGATGGTCCCAAATAAAACCCACCGAGTTGACGGGATAATGGTTTTGAGCAAAAGCACAGATGAATTCAGGAAAAAACCTAAAATGTTTGGAAGCAATAAAAGACTTAAAATGGGAGGACAGGTTCTCCTTCCAGCAGGATAACAACTTTAAACCTGCAGTCAAAGCTGCAGCATATGGTTTTAAATGAAACTATATTCATCTAGTAGAACAGCACAGTCAAAATCCAGAACTAGATCCAATCAAGCTATCAAAACTTAAAAAAAAAAAACAATGTTCACAGATTCAACTTGACGTAGCTTGAGTTATTTTACATAGAAACCTTTGCTTTTCTATTTTACATAGAAACCTTTTCAGCCAGTGGAGACATACCCCAAAAGATTTGCATCTGCAGTCGCAATGAAATGCGATTCTAAAAGGTATTGCGACTGAAAACTGATGCACCACGCGCTTTCCAGAGTTTCATTTGCAATAAATGTTGAAAACAAGTTTCAATTCACCTCACAATTATTCACTCGTTTGCTTTGGTCAGCCACACAAAACCCCAGGAAAATACATCAAATCTTGTGGCTGTAATGTGACAAAATATAAGGCGCTGTAGAGCAAATGTTGTCTTTAAGGGATTATTAAGAGATCACAACCCCAGAGGAGAAACATAAAAAGTCACTAACACAACTCTACACAGGATGTTTTATGGAGCAGGAGGGCCGACTCTGACGTCTCCCTGGCAGACGTTTCCTTTGAGGCTCTGCTATTTAGTGTTGAACATCCCAGAGAACATTCATTAGAAATACGTCTAGGGGGGAAAAGTTGTTAGTAATTTTTATCTTCTACATTTTTTCTCGATCGTGTTTTAATGGTCACTTAATGAATACTTATGTCTTCCTGTGCGGTGGTTGAGGAAATGAGAGCCAATAAAGACTTTTGATTTAAGGTCAAAGTGCCTGAAATGTTGACTGTTTTATTGGGAGATCCAATTATCTTGTAAAATGTACTCTCTCTCTCTCTCCCCCCCTGCTGTCATGAGGTTTAATCTACAATCAAACGTTTACTGTGGCCTTGGGTTATTTTGTCTGTGGTCTTAACAACTGTACATCTGAGTTACTCGCCATCACATGTGTGATTAAAGCCAAAATGCTTTTCCCTTTCACTCCAGCATCTACGGTGCAATGACCTCACTCAGCCTGCTCCCCTTTTTATGCTCCATCATCATCCTACAAGTCTGCTTTTCCAGCCAGCTGGAAGACAACAAGATCCCTCCCAGTCTGTGCACTGGTCACCCTGGCATCCCAGGCTCTCCTGGGAATCATGGAAATCCCGGTCAGCCAGGGAGAGACGGAAGAGATGGGAGGGATGCCGCTCCGGGAGAGAAAGGCGAGAAGGGAGACAGGGGCTATCCAGGTACTCCTTTACATTTATTACAGGGCTTTTCCCCGTTTCTTCATCTTAATATCGCAAACCGCAGTGTATTTCATCGGGACTTTATGAGATGAACCAGCATAAAAAAATTATTTTCATCTTTAAAGTAAAAATTACATTTATTTTAAAAGTCAAAATACAAATCTACAGCACACTTTTCATTATTTGTGAAAAATGTTCACTAACCTGATCAGACACTGTTTTTGACAGGAATTATAAATAATTTGCAATCAGCTGTTGAAAAGTAGCAGAAAACCAAACGACCCAGCTGTGATGAAAAATATTTTGCTGATTCTGTGTAACTGAATCATTAATCAAAGGGCGGTGTCCAACATCACAGTGAGATCATTTACTCTATTAAATATGCGTCAGCGAGGCGGTACCTGCTGTTTATGGATGAAGGTTGTAGTTCATTCCTCTCTGAAAATCTCAGTATCATGGGTTTGTTCAAGAAGTCTTAAATGTACTTTGACTTTGCAGTTAAAACAACAAATATGTTTAAATGGAAACTAAAACCAGAAGAACAAGAGAAAAAAATTAATTCTAATGTGGACACAGTCAAAATAGTTTTCTATGAGCAACTAGATAGATAGATAGGCTAGCAGGCTAGCTAGCAACGTATTTGCTGGATAGACAGGCTAGCTAGCTAGCAACATGTGTGCTCGATAGACAGGCTAGCTAACAACGTATTTGCTGGATAGACAGGCTAGCTAGCAACATGTGTGCTAGCTAGACAGGCTAGCTAGCAACGTGTTTGCTAGATAGACAGGATGGCTAGCTAGCAACATGTGTGCTCGATAAACAGGCTAGCTAACAACGTGTTTGCTAGCTAGCTAGTTAATAATTTATTGGATTACTTGGTGCAGTGTTCCCCTGTGCATTTCTGTGTATGGAAATGCATTTAGTTATAATGGTATTTAGCTGAATATATTATTTTTAGACACACTGTCAAAATTTAAAAATCCTATAAAAAGTGTTAAAAGTTTTTGGTTGTAACAAGACAAAATGTGAAACAATTAAAGTGGTCTGAATGCTTTCTTAAAGCACTGTGTAGTGCCGATCATTTCTGTTAGCGTTCATTGTTCACATTTGTTCTTGTCTTCCTCGTCAGGTGAGACAGGAGTGCGAGGCCTGACTGGAGACAAAGGCTACCAAGGAGAAAAAGGGGAGAGGGGCCAGCCAGGAGAGTGCGCAGTGGCCCCTAAATCGGCTTTCAGTGCTAAACTGTCTCAGAGCCACACTTTACCCCTAAATGTTGGGGATGCAGTCCTCTTTGACTCGATAGTCTTCAACGAACAGGGGGACTACAACACAGAGACCGGACGCTTCACCTGCAAAGTCCCTGGTGTTTACTACTTTGCGGTCCACGCCACTGTTTACCGCGCCAGCCTGCAGTTTGACCTGATGAAGAATGGACACGCCGTGGCATCCTACTTCCAGTTTTATGGTAACTGGCCCAAACCGGCGTCTCTGTCAGGCGGCTCCCTGCTGCACCTCATCCCCGGCGACCAGGTGTGGGTCCAAATGGCCCTTTCAGAGTACAACGGGTTTTACTGCAGCACTAAGACTGACAGCACCTTCACTGGCTTCCTGGTCTACTCAGACTGGAAAAACTCAGCAGTTTTTGCATGAGACATGTGTAAAACACAAGCCACTCCCACAGTGGCAAACGAAAAATAACTTTATTTTTACTTTTTCACTTTTTGCTTTTTGTGGATGAGAAGCTCTGCTTGAAGAAAAATGAATTGGCAGTGAGGCGTCCTGTCTTATACGCCATATTTTACTTGAACTGTAAATAACGTACAAATGATGACATTTAATTTCACATATGTTCCCACACTGGCTTCTGGAAAGACCCTGGCCTTAAATTCAAATAGCTTCTATGCCATCACTGCACTGCATATAATGAAACACTAATAAATCTGTAAACCACATAAAAGTCTCTTGACTGTCATAATTTTGCACAAATTTTAGCAGCAAATGTTACAGAGGAGGCCAAATTATTTCCTGAGCCAATTGAATGCAACATGTGAGTACAGCAGGTCGTTTTTATTTTAGGATTTCTACATATTTCTATGTCCAAATTTAAACCTTTCCAACACAAATCATGTTAAACCAAAGTCCAGATGGTTGGATGAATGTTAACTTTCCCACCTCCAATTTTCCTTCATCTGTCTAATCACACATATAAACTTGAGAGACGTCTCATCGCTATTCTTTAGAGTTTATTATGATGTCGATCTAATATTTGTGAAGACTTTCCTCAAAACGCAGACAGAACATTTCTGACAAATGTTTCAAAAGCACATTTATGAGGTCAGACACTAATGTTGGACAAGTTGCTCTATTTAATTTCTCCTCTAATCCCAAGTGCAATAAATCTGTTTTCTTCTCAGCTGTTGGGACACACTGCATCAAGTCAGACATTTTTTCCTCAGACTCCAATGATCTGTGGGGTCCATGAGGGTCATTGTCATTTTCTTTTCACATTCTTGAATTGCCATTATTGTCTTTTTCTGACAAATTTTATCACATCTGTTCAGATGACTTCCAAATGTTTTTTTTTCTAACTGAACCAGCTGGACAGGCTTTCTGCCCTTATCCAATGACTATCTCTCCATCAATCTTCTGGTCTTAAACACCAATAAGACGAAGACCTTGATAATAGGCGCTGGTGTTTTATCACAGCAACCAAATCCAATATGAAAAAGAAATAGGAGTTACAATAGATTCCTCATTATTCTTTGACTCACACATCAGATCTGATCTTCGTTGCTGTTTCTCTCATTCCAGAAACATTTCTAGAACACCAGACATGGTGTCCTGAGCAGATCTACAGAACAGTATTCTTATTGCATTGTGCCGTTGTGTTTAGACTTCTGTGCTGCCAGTCTGCACAGATCATCAGTTTCACATCTGCAAGCTATTCAGAACGAGGTAGTCAGACTTCTCGCTAAATCTCGTAAACACACTCATGTCATACCAGCCTTACACTTTCCACACTGTCTCCCAGTGGATTTTAACATGCCGTTCTTGTTCTCACCTACAGGAATCCAATTGACCAGACCCCTCATCATTTGTGCCAACTTTAAACCAAACACTCTTGTACTTTTCTACCCCAACTCCAGAACCCCCCGGTTGTTCCTCGTACTGGAAACCAGGAGGGTACTGGGTTTTTGACCCATTAGCTTTGTTTTGTAAAGGCTGTCTGAAAATGGTTTTGTTCTACCCGGCTTTGATGTCAGGATTGAGCTTTTATTGAGTTTTCCTCAAATTCTTGAGGTCAGGGCTCTCTAAAGGTCAATCAAGTTCTTCCACAACAAACTCACTCATCTGTGGTTTTATGGACCTTCATTTTTGCTCTGCAGAGTCATGTTGGGAAAAGGAAGAAACCGACTTCGAGCAATTTCTCCAGCGTTTGGAGCATAAAACTGTAAAACTGGCCAACAGCAGAGAGAAAATGATCCGATGTATTGCACAGATGGCACACTGGATTTCACTGAGCTCTCAAAATCGACCCATTTCTTTACGAGCGTTTGTAGAAACGTCAGGTATAGTTCAGGTGTAGTCCTTTAAATTAAAAGACTTAAACATCTTCACAATACTCCTGGTAACATGTAGCTCTACATACTGCATATGTAAAAGTAAAATGGTGGATTATGGCTTAATCAACATCAGGAAATCAATGTTTCTGTTTCCTGGAAGGATTATCTAAATTCGAGGCAATTCGGCGGTGATGCATTAGTTCATCTCATATTCAGACAGTCTAATTTCACCAGATAAATCCAAAACTGAATAAATACTTAAATTGCACAAAACTAAAGATGAATGCTGTTTGTGTAATTTTGGTTTAATGAATATAAGATCCTAATTTCAGACAAATTCAGTAGGTAAAAATTTTACTATTTTCCCACGTTGTGAAGTAAAAAATGTCATTCAGTAAAATTAAGCTTAATAAAATGTTTGTAAATGCTTTAGGAGTACAAAATGTTCTTGAAAGCATTTTGCTGCATCAGTTTATTACTGGTCAATTTTTCATTTCACCAACAAGGTCTAATATTTCTTTCTGATTTTTATTAATAAGGGCAGACGACTACCAAAGCAAATACCAAAAGAGAAAAACAGGCTGGAAAAATATTCATTTTCTTCAGGATTTACTGAGTTTTCCACTGTTTTTAATGATTCCACCATTTCACTGTCACTTCTTGGCCTCAAGTTACATTTAAAAAGCTGTCATCTGGTTCGTATAAATCATTTCTTTTCCCTTTTTAATACCTGCAGCAATTAACTTTCTCATTGATAAATAATTGTTAATGTTGAAACTTAAACTCAGTCATGCTGCGTGACACAACTCAAATGTTATCCTGCTCTCTCTCCCCAAACACTCCCGCCCATAAATGAGGCAGAAATATGTGCTTATAATCATTCCCTCCTGAACTAGAGGAAGTTAATCAATCTTTCTTTGGCATCAGTCACTTTTTCCATTGGTCACAGCCTTCAAATTGCTCTGGAAATGCCACATCGTTGCCTGAATTACAGGGGTGTCTGGCTGAACGTAAGTTTAGACTTTGACTCAGGGATTAAGGGGATAAATGATGAAAAAACAGGGTGTTGAAAATAACTAGAAACACACTCACAGATACTGGGATCAGGTGAATAACTGCTCTAAATTTCAAGTGGCATACCATAGCTGCATGGTGCTAAATTATGTTAAACTTTGCACTTGTGGAAAATACAGGTTTCCTCTTATAAACATCTTCATCAGCTTCACCCTTTAAATGTATCACAGCTGTTTTGATTTATTTGAAAACTTAATTTCATTATGATAATGGAAAATCCTGAGTTTTATATCTTGTTTTATATCTTGTTTTGTTTTGTCTCAGACATAGCAGCAGGCTAATTCTTTTACCAATTAGATATTAAGGCAGTCGTTTGAGGACAGCACCAAATAAATACCCTTTTAAAGCTTAAAGCAGTTCATGATTACAGCTTTAGACACAGCCATCTTATCAACAGATACACAGAAATATATGGTAATATCAGCCCAGTCATTTACGGCATAAAGGCCGAATCCAAGTCAATAATAAGCAATTTAATTTGATCTTTGATATGAAACACCTGAAATGCTCAAATGTTTTCTATCTTAAGGCAGGGGTGTCAAACTCATTTTCGTTTGACAAATCGAGGTCCTGGATGTTCTTAAAGGGCCGGTCGTGCCAGAATGTTTTGGTGAAACTCATTAACAAACTGCTTAAAAATATCAACTGTCTTTGCAGTTTAAGTAGTTCCTAAAATTAAACATCTTTCCACATTGTTCAGTCCCTCCAGGATTAAAATCACAATATTTGTGGAGCTAATTTGGAAATGTTTTCAAGGAATTTTGCCATATTTACGTTTGTGTGACGTTAACTGTGGCTTTGTTAATCGTTACATCGATAACTTGACATTGAATAATAAAAGTGGTCAGTTAAACTCAATGTTTTTGACCATTTTGTCTGCTGATTTTGACGTGAATTTCCACAATCACAAGACACTGGGAGGACTGGTTGATATAAATTGGCTCCTGGAGTCTTGAGGGCAACAAAGGAAACCCAGAAACTCGCAGTGAACCATTAAGTTTGTAGCAATTCCACATAATGAGCATAAAAAAATGAATCTATTCTGCTGGGTGTCTCTCCTGGGGTTTTAGAAAACAAAGCAGACACACACATTACACAGGCCCAGGAGTACTTTCTATGTTTAATGGTAAATTATCTGATGAACTACATTCACCCACTGATGGTGGTAAAGTTAGACCAATGAAGAACATTTTAAATACAACGATCTAATAAGAGATATGTTCAATGTCTTCTTAAAAGATACTTTTAATCTGACAAACGAGCCTCATTCTAACATCACAATAATGATATTAGCTGTTCCAGATTTCTTCAGCAGGGGGCAGTGTTGTGCCACTGCTCATCAACTAGACCACAGAATGAAAAAAGAGCCAGTCATCATGACTTCTGCTTTTACTGATTAGATCTCCTAACTTGTGTTTAACATAAAGTCCCTCAGACTTTGTTAGTTAAATGCATATTAATGTGGTTGTTTTAAGTTCTGCTAATGAATTTAACATCAAAATGTCAGTTTTCAAGAAGAGACATGAGGGGGTTTCTTATTATAATAATAACATTTGCAATCACATAGTTATTGGAAAAACATTTTTGAATAGATTATTGATAAGCAATAAGGTTAAATGTCAAATAGTTGCAATTGTGTACATATTATTGACTAAATTAGGTTTTTAGTAGTAAAGTTGTCTGGTATCTTTAAGAGAGTAAAATGACCTCCTTGACCTTCTCTACTTATTATAAATGTATGAACACATCACAGAGTCTCTGGAGCTTTAAAATGTCTGCACATCAGCAGCAGCAGCAGACGTGAACAAGTTGCTGCAGCTGCTGGGCTCAGGTTGATTTCCTCCATCAATAACGGCTCATTGTTTATAAATCAGGATGTTTATTGTCACGCTTCTCTCATGTGACTGAATACTTAAACCTCGTTTAACCTCAAGAATAGTTTACCCAGAAGCACCAAAAGAGTTTGGAAAGAAGAACTGAAACATCCTTAAGTGTTTTATACTGAAATGTTGTTCAGCACCACCAGCTTTAACTGCACTTGGGTTTGAACGCTGGTGATCCAGGAGTTTTGAGCCTCTCTGGCTGCTCCTTGAAAATGTGTCTCAATAAAAAACATATATAAGTAGTTTTGGAATGTGCAAACAGGATGACATTAAGTTTCTTGAAAGGCATTGCGATTAACCATATTGTAATCTGGAATATGTTTAAAAACTGTGATTTTTTTAAAATCTGGAAACAAATCAATTTAAGTTTTAAATAATATCTGCCAAGTCTAAAGAGAAGAGAGGAGTTTTTTTGGGGGTTTTTCCCAGAAGGTTGTTGATGTCAGCAAAAAATGTTTCCTGTCAATGCAGCTTATTAGGGAACATTTAACTAAATGTTATTGCACATTGTGGGCAATAATGTGTTTGACTGAGGCTTCATTGTGAATGAAAATGCACAATGAAGTGAAACCTACATTTTAAAAACAACTTATTGTTGTTAAAAAAAACTTATTGTTGTTTTTAAAATGTAGAATTCATGTATTGAATTCAAATACATTTAAATTTACTACAGTAATTCAAATGTAGTGAATTAATGGCCACTATGGCCATAATGAATGGTTTTACATAATTCACAGGAATATTATCTCCAAATTCAGATATATCCCTCATGGGATATTATAGATGAACTGGAAGTCAGCATAAACTCTGAGTTAAACTGATTTTGATGAAGGTAACTCAGGATGCAAATCCAGTCAAGTTTTTTCATATGTTTCAGCAACAAGGATCTTCAAAATGTTTTGTGCCATAAAAAGGCAGAAACAAATAATGCAACAGGCAATAAAAATGACATTTTGTCAAATGCCATCATCGTCATCCAAATGCACATCAAATAAGTCGATCAAAGTTCCAGCTGCTGCTAACCAAAGGCAGCTCCAAACAGTGCTGATTTAAACAAACTCAGTTTTTCAGCATCTTTGCAGTTTTCTGGCAGTTTGTTTCAGATTAACGGAAAGTATGTAAGGGACAAACATTAAGAAGAAAAAAATCACACGCACACACACATACACATCCTGATGAATGCGAGAAAGATTTCCCACACAGTTCCCAGCCAGAAGCCCTGAGGTCAAAGGGCAGAGGTTGAATCCCTGAAGCATAAAGATCTCTTTAGTTGTTTGCAGCTTCCTGCTGTTCTAACACTAAACTTCCTCCCTCTTAACGCTGCTGAGGCCGGACTAAAGCCAGTCTGCTGCTTTTGATCAATGACAGAGTGTTTGCTGAGAGAGAGAGAAAGAGAAACTACTAAAACGACTGATAAATGATTGGGCAGCAGTAAAAATAATCACATCACTTGGATTTACATACAAACATCCCAATCTGCTAAATCTCCTCCGTCAATAATTGGATTCTTCAGCAGCCTCAGTCGTCTTTTGTGATGTTAAGGACGCGTCTGAAGGGAACCAGAATGCATAAAACCACAAAGCTGATGATGATGAATTGTCATGTCTATAAAAAAATTACCATCAGTGCCTCCCCTCTTCCCCCGACTGTCTTCCTGCGGTTCCATGTTCACATTCTTGCACGGATTCCCATTATCTCTGCAGACGGGAGACATGAAAGCGGAGCTATCTATGGACTCAAGTGTTTCTCTGTCCTCAGTATCAGATGTGCTCACAAGTAGAAGGATTCTGTGATCTCATTTGTCGTGACTCTTGTCACATGTACTTTTGTTTTTATTATTTATATTCTTTGACAATACTTTTTGGACATTTCATTTTTAAATTTAAGTGGTCAGTGGTAAGCAACCCTGGCCAAAAATGTAGCAAAAAAACTAAATTTTGTAAGACCTTCACTGTTTTTTCTTCCTGTTTGATCTTCTACAAATTTCTTGCATGGAAGGTTTTGCTGGAAGGTTTTACCAGAAAGTCCTTATTATTCTGCAACTTTAAGAGCGGTGTGAGATGCTTTAGACCTTTTTTTTTGGCTTTTTAATTAACAAAAAGACCTTTTTTTTAATTGGATCAAATTAACACTGTTTCTTTTTGATGAAGTGGGCTCAGAGCAACATCAGTACATGAAAATACGAATTATTCTTTAATTTACTGCACCGTTGACCTGCAGCATCGTTTTTGCATGTTCGGTTGTGATCTGAGTCTTTCAGCTGCTGTAACTGCATTACTAATTAACTGGTAAGTTTCTGCACAGTCAGTGTTAATGACCCAAAATCAGCCACTGAATAGATTGAAATGCTGCTCGGGTGTCGGCCACATTAAAGCTCATCTTTTATTACGCTCACATTGGCCTCTTAGCCGCAGCATGAGAAGGAATAAACAAACCTCTGAGGTGTTGTGGGCATCCGATCAGGACCACACAAATAAACTTGAATGGTTAATTTGCTTATGTTCGACAGTCCTGATAAGGACCGATAGTGCAAAAGCAGCAAAGGTTAATCATTTGTTGAAATCCCATAGAGCTGTAAGCATTTCTATCAGGCTCATAAAAAAGATCAAATACAGTTCATTCACCGATTCTTGTTTTATTATCAAGTTGCCAATTACATGGCAGCCATCACGTTATTAAAAAAAATCCCACATTACATTCACATTTTCCAATCACATCATCTCACACGGTTCATACAGCTAAATACTTTGGGTGAAGCGACAGATAACAGTCGAGTGAGCTGTTTTCAGTTCACTTTAACAAGGAATGCTATCGGTGTTTCGGAAATACCTGAGGAGCAGCTTAGGATGACAACAGTTTCATTAAATGCAAACGTTCAGGCCTTTTAAAAAGAAGAAGAAGGGAGAAATCAGGCCGATGCGTTATGCAGCTACTACTGCGAAGTCAAATGTTCTCTTTGCAAAGCAAGACCAAGAGGAAAAAAAGCTTTGAAAAAGGCAAACTGGCCATGTTTCAGGCCTGATCCCACCACGTTCCATAACACTGCAACATCTGGAGTCAAAAATAACCTCCTGTAAACTTCAAACAGATCAATATGAACATTTCAGGATTATTCACCATTTTAGAGCACCAAAAGCAAGTTAAACAGTGAAGCCTTATTGGTTTACGGTCCTTTTTTTTTTTAACATCACAAATCTGCTTTATCACATTATTAGGAGAAAGCAGAAACCACTTATGGATTATTTGGTGACTGCAATAATACACCTCAAAAGGAAGACTGGGGAAAAGCCCCAAAAATAGACAGAACAACAGGGGATAAAGTCTGAGGATAAACAGAGGGTAGAAAAATGCAACTCAAATAAAAACGTGGAAGGCTGCAGTTGCAGGCTGTGCGCAGTAAAGCACAGTGTTCCTCTAGTTTCTCACAGCTTGGCATGTCGATGGCCTGACATTTTAAGACATAAACAGTTTTTAACTTCAATCGAGTACAATCCCTACAAACACCTGAGACACAGCGACGCAAGAGTGAATGAGTTTGCTAAAAAGAGGTCTTGGTAACAACAAAAAAAAAAAGGGAAAACAAATATCCAGTGATGTGTTGGGAATATTGATTGCATGAAATTTCCATAGATATAATAGCCAGTCAGCATATATCCCCTATTTCCCACAATGCCAAGCTGTCTTAATGCACATACAAAAACTCGAGGGAGCTTCATTTTATTTTGAATGGTGTAATTTAGTGAGGAAGCTTCTGTCAATCAGCAGATGGAGCTGCATCTCAAACCTTTTACAGAGCGTTGATTGCTTGTGCATGTAATAGATCATATGTAAATATCTCATTTATAGCACTTTAGCTGAAGTAAAATGAACAAAGCTCATCAGACTGAAAGCACTTATCCCAGGGTAGGGTGAAAAAAAAAAAGAAAAGAAAAAGCCTCTCCTTGACGGTGAAGCAAACGGTTGTAGTTTTGGAAGAAGAGCCTGAAAGAACGATTGAATTAGTGTGAGAACTCCATAAACAGTCCTATGTAAAGAGAAGTATATATTAAGACAACATGTACAGTTTTTGTAGCATATAGTTTATGAATTATTTTGGGGAAAATTTGAACACCTTTCACAAACTTCAACTGAAGCAAAACTTACAATGAACGTGTGTTTTATTAAGTTTTGTTCAAAAAGATTTGCGGGGCATCTTTACAAATAAAGCTTATTTATAACTTCACTGGCTGAAGAAAACAGCTAGAGTGGTGTTATTGTTGGGCTTCAAGGAAAAAGAACATTTTTAAACTGCTCTGTGAGTACTTTAAGGCAGTTGGGGCTCATTGCTGCATGGATTCCCTTTTTTCCCCCTCAAAGATAAACGTCCATGGTGTTGAGGATCATCTGACGGCACAGAGGACAGTTCTGCTGGTAAATGGGCTGCCTCAGAAGGATGTTGGTGCAGTCCCTACACAAGCAGAGGTGTCTGCACGGCAGCAGCACCACCGTCTTGGTGCAGTCCTGACAAATAACACACTTTTTCCTCTCCTCCTGCTCTTTTAACAGAGTCAGCAGACTTTCGGTAGGCATATGTTTGCCGTCTTTGCCTAAAGATGACGATGGCGATGTCCTTCGTGATCCATTGGAACTCGATGAAAGCGAATCCTGCAGTTCCTGATGGGCTCCGTCTCCCGCTCTTCCGTCTGGTGGGACCCGCTGCTCCTGCCCGGTGTCGCCGTCTCCTCTCCCTCTGTTGGCGTTGTCGATATGGCGCAATGTCCGCAGCACCAGGTGCAGAACAGACAGCTGCTGCCAAAACATCCTCTCCCGCAGGTAGAGATGCCGAAACCTCCTCTGTAGGTGCTGCATGTTGCTGTGCAGAGACCGTGGAGCGTTCCACAGGACCGTGAAGCGCAGCCACAGAGTCCCATAAAGTCTCCGCAGAGCGTGGAAGGAGTTCACGTACACCAAAATGTGCACAGCAGCTTGTCGGCTCAGTCTGGGGTTCAGATAGGCGGTGGTCAGCAGAGCAATGGTGATGGTAAGCAGGAGGCCGTAGATGTTCAGGATGAAGATGGAGACGAACATGTGGACAAGGGAGGCAACAAAATCCAGAAGCAGTTTACAGGGAGACCAGAGAAATGCCGACGTTCCGACCAGGCTGCTGTACAGGAAGGTGAAGAAGGTCAGGGTGAGCTCCAGCGCCTTCTGCAGTGGACTGGACACCGTCTGCCACACGCCCACAAATGCCACGTAGATGTTCTGGGTGGCGATGAGGGCAAAGTTCACCACCGTGTTTGTGAAGTAAACCACCAGGCTGAAGGCGATGCCACAGGCCTCCAAGACTGACACCAAACCCCTGCACAGGTGCTCCTTCCCCCGCAGCAGGACGTGCATGGACAGGTAGCCCACCATCTTCAGACTCTCCAGGAGCCCCTCCAGGGCCAAGAGGGCGCTGCCCAACAGGGTGACTGCCCCGTGGGCCAGGCTCGACGTCGTTTCTGCCACGTGCATGGCGAACAACAGGAGCAGGTTCCCCGTCTGCAGCAGGAGGTTGACGATCAGGGAGGGCAGGTTGTTGATGAAGGCGACGATCGCCAGGAGAGTCTTCACCACGGTGTGTACAATCACAAAGTTCAGGTCCAACAGAATCCCGGCGACATCCAGGCATCTCCCCACAGTGGAGATCACAACGTTCACCAGCCCCATGGTGGATCTAACCGGTTACCTCTCCGTGTTCAGAGGCGGTCATTCCGGCTGGATCTCAGTAGCATCAACGTTACATCTTGAACGGTCCTTCACTTCTGTCGTCCGGCCCGGTTCTACAGTGCACCATTTCACTTCATGACACAAAAAAACACGTATTTTTTTGCGTGTTATCAAATTCTTCTGCTGGCTGGAAGGACGCGATATCGTTACAAACACACGCGTTCACAGAAGCGGATGTTTGGTTTCAAACCGTTCGCACTTCCGTTTGTTTTCCTGGTTTCGGTTTAGCTCTGTGGTCCTAATGGGATCCAGAAAGGCTTCCTCGGTTGAACGGTGAGGTCCCAGAGTATGTAGAACCTGGAAGCAGGTCGAATAAAGCCAGGTAAAATTAGAAAAGAAACCCTACAGCAATATTTAAGGCGTTTATCGTCGTTATCTGCACCGCCATACTTGTTTTGGTCACGTCAGCTGACCTCGCTGCTGGGCATGGGGATTTCGACCCTCTTCCGGGATCTACACCGTTTGGCTGAGCACAGTAAAAGGAATCGATTCTTCCTTATTTTACTGGGTTTGAAACTGGGTTGACAACAACAAAGAATAATAACAATAATAATAATAATAATAATAATAATAAACAATCCCTTAACCTTTCATTCAGATTATCCTGATGAATTGTTTTCACTTTAGTAGTTGTAAGGATGAGACGAAACCACCAGCGACTAGATGGTAGAACTAATATGAAACAGAAGTTAAGAGAAACACAATAGTATTAGGGCCATTTTAAGCTGTTGGTGTTATTGCATTTTGTCACCACAAGAGGGAGTAAAATGCTGCCTGTCACTGCTTCCACACCTTTTTAATTTTAATTAATCCAGGTGTAAAGGTGTTCAGGTACAGACTGAGAACAGTTGCTATACTTTTTGCAATCACTGAGTAACAGATTTTGATTGGACAAAGCAACTTTTTATATTATAAATGTACATCTATCTGTTAGTCAAGGACATTTAAAGCTAAAACTAAATTCTTCACAACCTGCATCTGAATGGAAACAGCCTGAAGGACGACTGCAAAATCTTGTCAGAAATACAACATATTACACAGTTAGTAGAATTAGTAGTATATATTAAGTTTTAATAAAAAATATATTGTGACAATATTATAGGTGAGTATAACATGCATGCAGACATGCAGATGTTTAAGATTCAAATTGATATAAAATACAGAAGGCTTTCAATGACAGGAAAAATGGAACAATGTGTGAATTCAATTTGTTACAAACTGACTAAGTTTACGTTGACAAAGTTTACATTTTGTCATTGTAAACTTTACACGATGCAAAGGGAATTGTGACTCAGTATGTAAAGTTTACATAAAGTAGGAGATACACTTTACATTTTGTAAAGCTTACCTTTACATAAAACGCTTCAGAAAAACCATTGTGGAAAACAATAACCATAGACAATGCAACTTTATGATATATTTAATTATAAAACTGTCATTCATATCCCATTACCTACTTAGGTAAATGACAATTAATTTCATCTAACAACATAATTCTACCACTGACATTTTTATTGATCAAACTTGCTAAAGAACTGCAGATGAATAAACCTGTGGAGCTTTGTGAGAATAAGCTAATGAGTTGAGCTCACATTGATACTATGACTAAGAAGAACATTAACTTATTGTCCCATTACATCAGCAACTCCTGCAACAATGCAACAGAAAAAGCTTTACAAACCAGAACAATTTAAACTGTACTTCCTTCCTTGTCCAAGCCTCAGCATCGAGCTTCTTTCTTACAGCGGGAAGCCGATACCATCATGGGAAATTCCGTTCTGGACCTTTGCATAGATGACAAACAGCAATTGTTTTAAATTCTTAATAGTGCCAATGGGGATGCAAAGGAGGGGTGCATAAAGCTATAAAAGGTGTGGGTACATTTTTTTTTTTTTTTTTTTTTTTTTTTGTCTCTCGTTAAGAGTTTTAAGACCTGCTCCTTTTATGGTGTCTGTCGTTATGGTCAGCCAGCAGGCCAGCAGTCAGCTTCCTCTGTTTGTTTTCTGCTCAACCAAACCCTTCCTCTCTAAAACGACAAGGAGTTCAAAGGTATGTTGTCTTAAACCAAATTTGTGGTGTTAAACTTTCAGTTCTGGATGATGCCTGACATTAAAAGACAGTTCGATCAATTGAAGAAAAAACGTTTCCTATTTTGGCTCACATTTTGTGTTGAAAATTTTTAAAAAAAACACGGCGTGAAAACCAGCCAAGGATGAAGAGGAGACAGTTGGACAAAGCCAATGATATTTGGATGAGTAATTTACTCCATTTGGACTTTGATATCCTCTGAGACACCTCCACTCACTGAGGAGAGCATCCTCCTCTTTGTCTGCTCCTCAGCTTCCTGCAAGTGACTCAAAGCCGCACTGTATCAGTTATAGCGACAGTCCAGCTGGCAGTAAGTCAAGCAACGTTTATTTGTGCAGCCCGTCTCAGCAGCAACAGCTCAAAGTGCTTCACGTGTTAAAAATGTAACCAATTATGTTGACGACAGCGAACAAACAACAGACATTAGACTTGATCCAGAAGACCTGAGTGGTCTGGGAGGTTGATGCAATAAAAACAAGTCTTTCAGTCGTTCAGTAATTTATAAGCTAGCAGAAGTATTTTAAAGTCTGTTCTCTGAGATACAGGGAGTCAGAGGAAAAACTGGTGTTATGTGCTACATCTGCATAGTTTTAGGGAGAATGTGAGCAGCAGCTTTCTGGATCAGCTGCAGCTGGAAGGTTGACTTTTCATGCAGACCTGTGAAGAGACTAATGAAATCAACGTGACTAAAGATAACAGCAAATATATGGGCATATAAGCACTGATGTTTTTCACATTTGGTCATGTTACAACTATAAACTTCCAATATATTTTATTAGGATATTCAGTAATATAGATCATCACATACTAATGCATAATGGTGAAGTAAAAAAACAAAACAAAAAACATAATGCATGTGCAGGTGTGTGTTTGTGTCGCCCCCGAGCAAAATAATAATAATGCATGGTTTTAAAGTGTATTTACAATCTGAAAAGTGTGGTGTGTGTTTGAATCCTGAAAGAGCAAAATGTAGAAATGCTCTTTGGAAGATCACACAAGTCTCAAGTTTTCTTTTTCCTGCATTTAATTTACATCAATTTCCTCATCAACTCTGCAACACTTCTCTACCCCTGTTAAGGAAAAGTATCACCACATCATGATGCTGCCACCACTTTGTTTCACCCTTGGGAAATTAAGCTCAGGGAGATGTGCACATAAAATCCAAGTAGAATACAATGAGCGAAGGGCTGTAACATAAACCTTTATAACGTAGTGATATCAATATTTTTGTAATGCACTGCATATTTCTGCAGACTGAGGTCAAACCAATACATACATGTAATGAGAACAAGCTTCTTTACTGGTTACATAGTTTTATGAAGCACTTCTTGCACAGGCTGCTTTCTCCATCGAATCAGGCTGCTCTTCTGTTCCCAGATGTTGCAGTTTATTTTGGGATGTGATGATGTTTTTGGCTGCTGATCAGTACACCAGTTTCACATAAACTTACATCTAGAATATGTTCAGAGTCAGCAACTCTGGGAAAAAAGACACAAACTCCACTCAGTGTAAATCAGTGGAGTGCAGACCGGTCCAGACCCAGATTGCGACCCTGAATTCCTCTCAAATGTCTCCAATTCTGCTGCTCACTCAGAAGCAGTGACTGAAAGAAGACAGAGAGTAAAAGGGGAAGTTAAGGAAGCATTGATGGCTTCCTAAACTTCAGAGGGGAGGACTAAGAATGTCGGGGGTCCCACAGTGTGACATTCCTGCCTTCTCGGGTCTTTGTTTGTGCATCTGCAGGATGTTCAACAGATTGCAGGCAGCGGCATCAGCTTCCTGCTCCGTGACGCATAAAGCAGCACCAAATGATTTTATTAAAAACATTTGTTTGAAGTGTCTTGTTGTCACTCACAAAAATCTAATATGTTTCTTATTCTTGAGACAAAAGCCACCATGGCTTCTAATTAGAACCAATGACAATGTAAACAGATTTCAGTTTTTCTGAACTGAAACATGATGATTAGGTACATTTCAGATGCTTTAGAAGTTGTAAAAAATAATTTCCTTTTTATTGTGCTATTTGTAATGTTATGTTTCTGTCATATTCATAAAGCTGCAGCATGTAATTTTATGAAAAAAATGAGTTAATGTGTGAAAGGATTGGTCTCCTTCACCTCCTTCCTGAGGTATTACTGGCATCTGAAGAAATACACCGCTCTTGACCAGAAACAGGAAGGTCTTAGCGCTGTCAATCATCCCCGTGTATTCCCAGGTCAGTGTGCTAATGCTGGAGAAAGAACTTACTGTTATTGGAAAACTGTTTATCAGCTGTGGCCATGGTAACCAGCCTGGGAGAAGACAGAGGAGCTTGATTTTTTTCAGAGATGATCTGTCTCATACCAAACTGTCACGACAGTTTGGTATGAGACAGATATGTGACAGTTTTGACACATATGTAAAAAAGAAAACCGTTTTCAAAAAGCGACATACTGCAGCTTTAATGTAGACATAGGTGTTCCACAGGGCTCGGTTCTGGAGTTGCTCTCATTTTATTTATTTACATCTGAACTATTTGAAGAAATAAAACTTAATCCATGGAAAGTGTTTGACTCGTCATGTTGTGTTTTTCCAAGCTAAAGTATTTAATCTTGCATGTTGTCATTTTATGTTCTGTTTAATACCAAACTATACTCAGAATGACACATGGGAGAAACATATCAGTGGGTTAATTTATTGTGATTAATGCCATTACAACATGTAATCACCATGGAGAGGCAATGTGAAATTCTCTGCCACTGCGGTCATCACAGTGTCTCTTTGTCCCAAGTGCTGCTGTGACGGAGTTTAGCAGAAATTCAGATTTCTCTCCCACTCCTCCCTCAATCAACTGGTGCCCTCTCAAAGCCCCCACGTCTACTGCAGCGACTCGTACAATGGCCGTCTCTCATCCTCGGCAGGCGGAGGACCCCCAAAACAAGCTGCTCTTGGGTCTGGGCTGAGCGGCTCGGAAAGAATGACTTCTTATCCTGCCTTTCCTTCCTTTAGTCTTTCCTTAGCCTATGAGCACAGCGTTGTGACCTCCAATGAGATAAACAAGACAATTTATCGTCGTTCTCCGAGGAGTGGTACGGACACTGAAATCAGGAGCTGAAGCTTCAGGAGGACGAGGGTCAGGAGTAGGGACAAGTGTTAATTTTATTGTTGACATAAGCCCTGTAACAGCACTAACACGCCACCATTTTAAACAATGATCCAGACTCCTGTGCTAAGGCAAAACGTTGAAGTTTAATGTCAGCTGGTTTGATCATGTTCCTTCAAATGAATGGCACTCTGTTTATGAAAGCACAAATAATTCTTCTAGCTACTTTAATGGAGTAGCAATTGGCTCTGGGACCACAACTGTTTCATTTTCCAACAAATATAACATGCAAAATATCAGTTTTATACTCACAAAGCTGTGAGTATAAAACTATTAGGTTCTTCACCAGACTCAGAGTGTAATTGTACCTTATAGACACATTTTAATACAACAGTAACACAGCTATTGGTATTCTCTAAAACAAAATAAAAATGCTTAAATATGCAGGGTTGTGTGATTAGGTTAATGTTCTAAAACAAATATTGTACCACCCCGGTACCACCTGGTACCACCTGATACCACCTGCTGACTGTTCGCTCTGCTTCTCCTTAACGTTACTACCAGGCGGGTTAAAGCCGCTGCTGACGGGATCAGGGCTGGAGGTTAGTGGCTGTAAACAGAAGTTACTGCAGAACCTCAAGTGTTAAAGGAAGATTCGGCCCATTTAGAGTTCACACAATAAACATAAGAGAAAATACTGTAGCAGTAATTAGAACCGCAGCATAAAGCCAAACATGCCACAATTAAATGAATCAAAATGTCCCCAAAGCATCGGGGGACTGACATAGGGGCCACCGTGGGATTCCAGGTGATTCCAGGTAGATTCCAGGTGATTCCAGGTTGATTCCAGATGGATTCCAGGTAGATTCCAGAGATGCACATCACAGCAGCTGTTCATGCAGGGCCGGCCCAAGGCAATATGGGGCCTTAGACAGAACCCCCCCACTAAGAAACTCTTCCTACTAAGAACCTCAGCATCACTAACATATTAAATATAGATAAGGTGAATCTGTGAGAGGGAGACCAGGTTTATTGGCTGAGTTTAAAATCAATCACTGATTATTGGTGATTTGCTGTGATGTATTTGTGAACAAACCCAACTCAAACACAAATATTACACCATATTGTAGCCATGGTAACACAACAATCAAACTATCAAGATGATTCTTTAAACTTGTGCAAAGTAAACTTCCTAATTAAATCCTAAATTTATTTAGTTTTTTCTCTGCTGAATGCATTAAATAAAATTTAATAATATTCTCTATAAATGATCCTACAGCTGTAGATCTCTGGTCTGTGTTACAATTAAACCATTTCTAGGGGCCCCTGAATGTCTGGAGGTATATGGAGGTGTATTAATCAACAATTGAATTGTTGATTAATATGGGTTGTTGCTATGTTGTTGTACGGTGTTTTAAGACCTTCTTCAATGTGTCCTTTTTAACTTTGAGCCCCCGCCCCTCCAAAGGTCTCTGCACGGCCCTGCTTTGAATTGGTTTTTGATGAATACCAGAAAAAATATTTACCAAATACCAGAAAAGATATTTGTCTGGAGAGCATATTAATGTTTTCCCTCTTGTGAGTGCGTAGGTTTATGAATGCCGCTGTAAATGGTTCACAACTCTGCAGTGGTTGGGAACTTAGTGGGGGAGTGGACAGTGCTTGTTTCCTCCGCCTCATTCCCAAACCTAGCGGTCCTTGGGTATTCCCAAAGGTCCGGTCCAGGATGTCATATTTAAAAAGGTTGAAAAGGGAACATTCTTGAAATTTGCTCATGTGGAATTCTGAGTGGAAAAAAAAAATCCCCCCTTATGTCTGATTATTTACTCTGAGTCTCCTTCAGCCACACCCAGCTGCTTTTTTAAAGACTCGATCTTCATTTACAGATTCGGTGGCAGAACTATGTGGCTGTTTCAGGAACTGGGAGTTTTCCTCAGTGAACTTTATAACTTTCCATCCCACGGAGGAAATGTAGTTTACACCCCTTTGTATTTTAACGTATGGTTCTTTGAGTAGCAAGAAACAATTTTTGTTGGAAAGAAATTTCTGTTCTCTGGAAATATATTTTCCTTTTTGACTTAATAATGCAACCTTTTTTCTTTTTTTTTTTAGCGTAAGTTGTAAAATCGTTTTTATTGATTTTATGTAATAATCAAATTTTCTAACAATGAATTTTGCATTTTACATTACATGAATCTGTAAGCCATACTGACTAAAACGAATAGAAACAAGCTGTACTGACATTTATCAGTTTATTGAAAATATGAGTTTTACTTTTGTTTTAGCTGAAATACTGAGATTTCATTGTATGGCAGTACGTCACAATAGATGAGAATATTTTGTAAAAATGCTGCGTTTCTTGCCACTTCACATCTCGGAAAGTGAACTGGTCATTTCATTACATTTAAATATTTCAAGCTTTTATTTATTTCTCATTTTTATTGATCAGAAAAACTAAAATTCAGTGTCCCAGAAAACTAAAATATCATCAAAATCATCAAGAATATCAAGAAACAAAAGCTTGTAGCATTTCACTGTATGTGTAACGATTCTACAGGAGTTTCACTTTTTAATAAGAATGGAAAAAAAACATTAAATTTTTACACATTATTCAGATTTTTGAGATGTACCAGATCACATGGACTCTATTTAATATTCAAACTGATTCAAAAAGCAAGCAAGGAACCCGCCCTGCATTCTGGACGGGTCACCAGTCCAAACCAGGACCATACAGGACAAAAAGCTACGGATTCACCAACCTAATCATGTTTTTGGACAGTAGAGGAAACTGGAGTGGAGAGAACATGAAGACTCCAGGCTGGGATTCAAACTACCAACTGTGACACCGTGCAGACAGTTTTTGCTCTCATTCTTCATCACAAATCAATACAATCACAGCAAATTGCCTTGAAGGTAATGGTTAAATTAAAAAATAAGGACTGTGAAAACATTTTGGTGACTTTTATGTCAGTAAGATGACTTCAAGTCCAAAATATCTGAGAGTCGAGGCGACGGGTGTCAAACTCATTTTCATTTTGAACCACATGAAAAATCTAGATGTTCTTAAAGGGCCGGTTGTGCCAAGACATATTGGTAAAACCAATTAAAATATCAATAAATTGCTGTTCACCCAGGATTTTGTTTTTGGAATCAAAACTACAGATTTTGTGGTGCCAATTTAGAGATGTTTGTCATGAATCGTTGCAATATTTGCGCTAATGCATGATGTTAAAAGTGATTTTTTATCACAGACTGTAAGTTGACATCATAAGGACGAGGCAGCTGTCACTTAAACTCAACGCTTTTGACCAATTTTTGACCGAAAGTTGCAGTAAAATCTGAAACAAATGTGGAGATTTGTAGATTTTGTGTGAATTTTGCAGATTTGTGAAAAAATGGATGGACTCATTGATGTAATTTAGAGTCTGGAGGGCCACAGAAAAAGCTGCGGCGGGCCAGATTTGGCCCATGGGCCTTGAGTTTGACACATTTGGTCTAGATGGACAATAAGTGGAGAAAGTTCAATAACACAGCTTCCATATTTAGAATCAAACCAATTATATAAAGTAAATAAATAAATAAAAGTTTGAAGAGGGGCTGAGAAGACAGGAAAACTAATAATTTTTGACAAAAATAATGATCCTACAGAAAATCTTGACATGATGTTCTGATCAAGCCTCAAAATCATCCCCTCAGGCTGTTTGTGCAGCCATGGTTATATTTAATTAATATTAGTCTGAGAGCAGCTTTTTCCAAATCAATGTGTAACAACAAACACAACCTGGGGAGAAGGTTTGGAATTAGGATTTTTGGAGTTTTTGTTTTTTGATTGGGGAACTTCAGAGGGATTTAATAAAATTTGTAAAAGATGAAATAAACAGAAGTATGAGAAGGTTTTAAAGTTTGAATGACATTTGGAATTGTGTAGAAGTAGTCAGCTGTGAAAGAGCGCAAAGTTTTCAGAAATTACGGGATGTTTCATTGATTTCAATGGGGCCCAAGATGATCACAAACAGCTGAATATTTCATAAACCACAACATACCAAAAGAGGCAGCTGTGATGTCACGGATGAGCAGAACGTGGTAAAAGTTTGACACAGCACAAAGTATGCAGAAGTAGTTCAGTGGAGAGAAGAAGAGCAATTAGAAGTAAAATATAAAAAGTGATACAGATAACGTACTATTATCTTTATCTCAAAAAAGTATTATTTTGGGTTTTCAAACAAAAATGTGTGTTTTAGTTACAATTTTATTTTAGAAGACGAAATATGTTTGCATTAATCGGAAAGTTCATGATAAAAGTAAAATGTCCTTAAACTTGATTCTGCAATTGGATATGAACTCTAAGTTACACTTTCTTGATTTAGTACAAAAAAACACATCGTAAAACAAAAACACCTCTAATTTATGGTAAAATACCAGCAGCTGTGTTTGCCAGAACTTTGCAAAATAAATACGGTAAAATTCATGGAGCAACTGATGTCAATGAGCTTACCGGCTGTGTGAGAATGAAAACTTCAAAATTCAAAAATATTTTATTCATCCTAAAAGGGAAATGAAATGTTGTTGTAACTCATTACAAGATGTGGAAATCTGAGTTTTCAGAGAATAAATATTCCAGATTTGGAATAAAGAAAGAGGAAAATGTCAAAAAGCTCAGTGTGGAACCATGATGCTCTGGAGGAACGTGCAGCGTTTGGTGAGACAAAATAACAATATGTAACATATAACATATGTAATATATAACATGTCATGTAGAAATCTGATGGCCACAACCGATAAACTGAAAAGTGGATCATCGGCCGTTGAAACCAGATATTTACATGCACAGTAATAAAAGGATGGGTTTGTCAGGTGGCCTACAAACCTTATTTGGTTACATCAACATTAGATGTAGACTTTGACTAGGCCTTAATGCACTTTGATTTAAACTATTGTTTATAGTTGTTTTCCTCCTGGAAGGTGAACCACACTTCAAGTCTTCACATGCTCTGATAGGTTTTTACCTCGTATTTCTTTTCTCTTTGAAGATAATTTACGTAGGATCTTATTTTAATCTTTCTATTGTGTAAACTGATGGGCGCACCTTCACCAAGAACTTCCTCGCCAGCAGGCGATGCAATAAAACCAAGCTCAGCCAGTCAGTGACTACCACTCAAGATCTGGTCCTGAGTGGTTTTAGGATTGACCACCACACCCACACATCAAGACCCCCAGAGGCTTTCCCCCTCTCTGCAGGGCTGAGGTTTCCTGTTGGTGAAAGTAAAGAAAGATGACAGAGATTTAGCACTTTCATGAAGGAAACCTCTGTGTTTCAGAAGCAACAAAGGTGTGGCAGCAACTTGCTCGCATCATTTGTGTTTCCTCTCCGGCGCCCGCCCTCCTCTCTGCTGGTCTTGCCCTCTCTCTCCCCCGGTTGTTCCTCCTTCTTCTTATCCGCTGCAAAAGATATCTAACTTGCCTGCTCAACAAGCTTTGGGATGAAATCATGAGTCGGTTTGATTATCTCTAGAAAGTAGACACAGTGCAGCTGCAGGAGAGTTATAAAAGAACATCAGAGGCGGTGCAGCAGCAGATGAGCCTGCCAGAGTGTCTGAGTGCCTTCATCCCTCTCTTTTTGCAGTGGAGGAACTATGTTCCTGTCTCCCTCCCTCTCTCTGCATCATCTGCCTCCTCACACTGCTCCTCTCTCTCTCTCTCTTTCTCTGCTCTGTGTATCGAAGCGGTCCGCCAAGTGAGGAGCAGACTTCCTCTAAATACACCTCGGCACACACATCTCTGCCTCCGATCGTCCACCATGGCTGTACGGGACGCTGCCTCTGCCCTGCTGCTGGGCCTGCTGTGCCTCCTTCACACCTGGGGAGGTGAGTGAGTCTCTGCTGCTGCTGGGCTTCAGGAAGGACTGGGCTGCTTTAGGAGGAACGTCAGTCAGGACTGCCCTGCAGGATTTCTACACAGACACGCCGCTAAGTGAAAAGCAAGAAGAACTCTGAAAGCATTTGTCACATTCGAACATGGCTTGTAATGAAGTTAAGACTAACTCTGTTACTATTATCTTAGCCACTGAAGGAAGCTGTTTATCTACAAGAACAGCTTTTCTGTTCTGCTCCTGTTCTCATTTAACTTTAATTATTTTATCCACAATCTCAGGAATCCTTTACGCTCTTTTATTCCAGGCAGAAAACAAACTGAAGTGAACAATTTTGACAATTTTTTTCCTGTTAATTTCAATGCATTCCCTTTGCACAGAAGTAATGTTGATACAATTCTGCCGCTTACATCAACAGAGGACCAAGTGGTCCAATGGATGACACGAACAAGAGTCAGACTTGTTCACTTGTTGCACATGAAGTTGGGAAGCTGCTCTGCAATAGTGATCAAGTTTCCATCCTATCTGTTGCACGCTATCTGAAGTTGTGCTGGGCTGCGTGTATTTTTAGCCGGCAGCAGCAGCAGCAGCTCCCACAGAGGTGCAGAATGAGGGAGATCTCTGTCTGCTCTCTGTCACTGTCCCGGCAGTGATCAAGTGGCTCCAGGCTTCCCGGGCAGCACAGAATAGCTGCACTATGTTCCTCTCACTCTGAAACGCACGTCTGAACTTTATGTGTTGCTGTTCAGGCTCGGAGAGAGAGAGAGAGAGGAGGAGGGGGGGTTTGACACGCTGTGAAATCCGCTGTCATGTGTAGGAGTGCAGTGCCTTTTCTTTTAATAGAAAGTCCTGAGATGTTTATAATTTCATGCATTCTTAAGCACAAGATTTACTCTCGGTTCTTTCTTCAAACAGTGCAGGCCTTCCAGTCTTCATGGCTTCCCCTTTGACTCTCCTCACACCGTTACCTTTTCCTTATCCCAGTTTGTCACCGACCCCACAGACCTTCCTCCTCCTCCTCCTCCTCCTCCTCTTCGCCCTTGATGTATTGTGCTGAACCTGTGTTTGAGTTCAGGCTATTGTCTGTGATCTCTTCGTGTTCTCGCTCCCGTTTCCCGTTTCTGGCATCCTGAAGTCATTCATCACAAATACACAAATCCACACAGCCATTCATTCTGTCGTCCTAATCAGTTTTCTGATCTCATGCGACTGCAGATAAAGAGCGAGAAGCTGTAAGCACATTTTGAAAGTTATTCTTTTTTTTGCTGCGTTTTACATATAGAAAGAGAAAAAAAATCACTAAATGTTTTGCCCGGTGTTTCCTTAAACAACAACAAATGGAAGTGCCAAACATGCAGAGTTCATACACGCCACCAGCACAAAGTAGTGCATAATTCTGAGGATGAAGAATATATTTTTGGGCAAATCTTAAAAAACGTTTCACAATTAAAATCTAAATGCCCTGAATCAGTCCTGGTTAAAACCGCCGCAGTGCACAGCGACAAAGCTGGCAGCGCCGTTGCTTTGCAGCGAGAAGGTCCTGGCCTTCAGGAGTCTTTCTGGATGGAGTTTGCATGTTTTTCAGTTTACGTGTGAGTTCTCCACAGGGACTCTGGTTCCTCCCCAAAACATGACTGTTAGGTTAATTGTTCGCTCTAATTGCCCTGAGGCTCGCGTGCATGGTTGCTTGTCCTGTGGTAAACAGGCCTCACCTATTTCAGGTTGTTCCCTGCCTCTTGCCAAATGCCTGCCAGGCACCAGAGCTGAGCAACTCCGCAGCTCCTCCAAAGTTACTGCAGGCTAACTGGGAACTCTTCGACTGAATTGCTCTGTTTCTGCAGCGATTCGAAGGACATTTGAAGTTCTTGTTCTGCGTTTGTTGATCTTTAAGATGCTGTTTGCTCAGTGACATAAGAAACTGCTGAGGCTTTCACAGAAAAGATGGATCTGTGCTGAGAACAAACGATGGATGGATTCGGTTTCATCCAGTGAAAGCACTTTCAGAGAAAGGTGTCAGTGACAAGGTTAGTAGAAATGTTTGCCAGAAAATAAGTAGAATATAAGCTATGTCTTATTTTCCTTCAACTTCAGAATAATGTGCTAATTTATGTTGGTTTATTGCATCAAATCCCACCTAAAAATGCATTAAAGTTTTCAGTTGTATTGTATAAAATTGTAAAAAGAAAAAAAAAAAAGTGCAGTAATCTGCTACCTTTTAAAAAGATAAATCCAGACTAATAAATCTCAAAAGGATGTAAGTAGAGACTTGGTCAGATAAAAAAAACACACACACTCCTCCTGATACTGCGGTCTTAAAACGAGTGTGTCCCTGCCATAAAATGCAACCTTTCATCAGAGCACGAGCGGCTAAACTTCAGCTCCGATCGCCGATAAGTAATGAGTTAACTTCCTGTGACATCAGCTCATCAAGTCGGCCCAAAGAGCGTCCACATTAGACCCGGACGGTTTAAAGGTCATCGCTCTGAGCTGGAAAAAAAAAAAAAAAAAAAAAAGAAAAGTGTGTGCCTCAGTTTCATGAGCTCAGAAGAAGAGAGCTGATCAGGCATAATAAATGCCCTTGTTGCATCACGATCGCAGCACAGAAACATTGCGGCTCAGTGATCTGGGCCAGGATCAGCAGATCCTTTGAAATGAAAGTCCCTAAATTCAGACTTCTCTTCTGGCACACGTCTGCAGTCACATTGGGCCGTTTCTTGCCTCTCTGGAGGATTTGTGAACATAGTTTGAGTTGTGTTTATAGAAACTACGATGTGGCACATAACTTTGGGAACGCCACGTAAATCTAACACATGAATTCCTCAAGCCCTTTTCAACCAACACATTTAAAAACTACCATAAAATCAAAGCCCATCGTGTGGGGAAAGTGTGTCCTGCTTCTGAAGTAAAAGTCTGGAGCATTTCATGCTGTGTTTGTGTCCCCGTGCAAACGCAGCGAAAAGGAGCCACCCTCCACCGTTTGTTTGATGTGAGTCGTTACTTTATGTTATCAATCTGGAGTTGTCCAGAGCTGTTTTTGTGAGTTTACGCTTGTTGGGATTAGTGAAACATTATCCAGATCTCTGGTGACTCCTGGAAAGGAAGTGAGCTTGAGAGTCATATGGAAACAGCGGAAGGCGGTTTTTGTTTGGAAAATGTTTGGGATTTCTGAGTTGGCTTCTTCTGCAGCTCCCTGAATTCACCCTGGTTGCAAATGCACCTGCATCGATTCTTCAATCTTACTTAA
This sequence comes from Poeciliopsis retropinna, assembly GCA_010277075.1. Lineage (NCBI taxonomy): Eukaryota > Metazoa > Chordata > Actinopteri > Cyprinodontiformes > Poeciliidae > Poeciliopsis > Poeciliopsis retropinna. Next base: position 11,377,662 of record VMRM01000002.1, on the reverse strand, counting down.
CACTTGATTACTTTCTTGCTAGTTCTCTAAAATTGTAATGAAGCTTAAATGCTGTTTCTCACTTCCATTACAAGATGCACCAATCAAGCTTCTCCTTGTTAATTTAGATTTGTTTTCTTTGAGATCTGATCAGCCAGATCCAATTATGACAAAATGATTTCATGTTTTAAATGACTTCATCACACAACAGAGAAAAAAATGTTCTAGGATTGAGAAACTAACAAATTACTCAGTTTATGCATCAGGGAAACACTTCGAAAGTGTTTCTTTAAAATGTTTGCTTAGATTTATTACTTGAGCACAAAGGTGTCTTTTAAACCCTGTTTGATTTATTAGTTTGACCTCAGACGTTTAATCAACGAACAACTGCAAACGATCAGATCATGAATAGAAAATTCCTGAAAATTGAAGCTAAAGTGACCAAAGTTAAAAGAAAACACTAAAGTCTGGCTGCTTAACGACAAAAATAATAATAACAACAGATCGTGCAAAAAAAACGTTTTGCATAGTTGCGTCTTCAAACGGACCTTTAACTAAAAGCTCATTCTGTCTTACGTTTATTGAAAACCAGATAAATGTTGTGTGATTTAAACTGTTGTCATAACTGTCAACCAATCGACTCTTCCTACTTTTTTCTTTAGGTAAAGCTAAATAAAAGGAATCTTCTGATGTGAGTGACTTTCAGACTTCTCCGCAACTCCCAGTGAGTTTCAGTTTGTCCCATAAATAATTTGGATACTTAAAGCTGAACTTACAGACAATGTTGCTCGACGCCATTGTCTCGTTTGACCTGCTGGGAGCGTTTGTCTTTGGAAAAGGTCCCAGGTAATCCGGGGCGCCACATGGTCATGTGGGCTCAGCTGTTGCTCCTCGGCTAAGTTTGCATCAAATGTTGGCTCCAAAGCGTCACAGTGAGATCATGCTTTTAATTCTGCAGTGCTCCTCCTCCCAGTGCCACGCAGAGACAGAGAGAGTCACAAACAATTTTAAGTGATATCTGTGCAGCTGGTGTTTGGGTGCAGCGCATCATTTCCCTGCTAAACCAGAATAATGGCTGTGCACTTGGGACCAGGAATTGTTGAAACAAAGGGTTTCCTTTCCCTATTTGATCTTTCTCTCGATGCGAAAAACATCCATTACCTCCATTACCTGGGTCAATAGAGCAGTGCAGAGGATCGAGAGGGCTTGTTGCAGCTTGCGAAAGCTCTCAGGGCTCCGTGTTTGCTGGCGTAGAGGCCATTTTGTGCGCGCGCTAAGTAGCGGCCGGTGATTGTTTGTATGTTGTTGCTGCAGTAAAAGAATCAGCCTGCAGACACGTCCTCACATCAACAGCTTTTGTTGCAGCAGTGAGAGACTTAACTTGTGTTCACAGTGAAAAACGACAAGAGGAAGGAAACAGGAAGTAAATTTGTAATTTACGTCACTCTCCCTTATCAGAGAGTTAACGTTTTAGTTTTTCAGCTTTAATATTTTTTCATAATGATCATTTTATAATTGACAAAGGTTAATGGTGTGGAAACTACCATCTGTCCTCTCATCTCATCACGTTTTAAAGTTTGAAGGCTGCATGTGAGCAGCACACAAATGCCACTGAAACAATTATTATTATTATTATCATATAATTTAGTTTAGCCAACACATCAAACTGAACGACTAAATTAAATTAAATGAACAAATCTCAAAAGGGTTTAAATAGAGTAATATTCGCCTCTGGGGAAATAGTTTATTAATCCCTATAGGGGAAATTCACATTTTGGTACAACCTGTCAAAATAACAAAAATCAAACAAACACATTGGACGTGGGTGGACAGGCTGAGGCTGCAGCTCTGCTTTTTCTATTTGGATCCTTCAGGTCCTGACTGCGAGTTTTTCTGGAAGGACAATAACAAAAAAAAAAATAATAACTTTTTATTAAGAAGCACCTCTTTGTCATTGCTCATTTATTTCAGCTTCTGGAGAGTCTTTAATCCCAAACGGCTTTGTCTGCACCGAGACGTTTCATCTCAGAGCGATTGTTTGCCAAATCCATTTTCGTGGATCAGGTCCTCGTTCTCCTCGGCCAGCAGAGAATCCGAGGAGCCAAACTTTCCTGTGACTCCCCAGGTGACATCCTCTCATCAGACACGCAGCTGGGCCTACCTGCTGCTTCCCCTCCCCACGCTCAAACACAAACAAAACACACAAAGCCAACACGTCCGCCTCGCTCTGCCACCAGGTAGCTGCATGTTGCCATTTGTTTGTCCAACGGCGGCTGAATTTGAGCAGATTCTTTGTCGTTGCTCATTGTGATTATTAATGACTCCGTCTTTCAGAGTAAACATTTCTCTGTCTGAGCTGAAAGAACCAATAAATATGGCAGAGAGAAAAATATCTCCCCTTGACGAGGCGTTCAGAGCCTGTTGTTGGCAATAAAATTTAATTAGCTGCTATAAAAAGAAATAGTGTCTTTAGATTAAGGGGAATCACCCTTCTGACGGTAACTAGGTGCTAGCAACAATTGTAAGCTTTTTTTTTTTATCCCATTCAAAATGTGAGTAAGAACCATCTGGATTTCATTCAGGTTCTACTGGACATCAACATAATTCTGACTTATCGACAGTCTGACGTTTCCATTCTGTCGGTTTTGTGTCTCGGGACAGAACAACGCCGACAGGGTGTTCTGCAAATCTTGCATAATTTGCTGTTTCACTGGACCAGCTGGCCGCTAATTTGGAAAATTGTGCCTTTAAGAAGGAAACCAGGCAATTTTGGCCAACATAAACACAATCAAATGTGCAGTAATTTGTGCAAGGAAATCACGCAGACATACAGTAATTATTCCAAATATTCACACTGTATATACATGGTACAAAGGATTGTGACAGAATGGCAGTGTTTTAATGGGAAGAACAATCTTTCAATCATAATCTGAAGGTTTGAACCAGCTGACAAAACACTGAACCCCACCATCAGTCTCCTATTTGCTTTTACTTTTAAAATCTTAATTCGAGGCCTTCACTGGTATACTCTGTAATTTAGTTTTAAACTGATATTTTTGTCTGAGTTTGAAAGGAAAATGTCCGTCCAGATGAGAACTTTGACGTATCATTTCATGGTAGGTGATGAAAGATGCTGAGGAAATGAGAGTCTGATGCTTGATAACCTTTAGTTCAAAAAATTACATAGTTAGCATGAAGATTTCACAATATTTGTATTTGAAGTAGTTTTCAAGTTATTTTGTGCTAAATCTTTTAGCCCACATTGAAATTTGGCATCAATCTGCGTGCTTTGAAAACTGCACTAGAGATTTATAACGTCACATTTACATATTCTGAAACCATGCTGCCAAATTCAACCAAAGCTTCCTGCTTTCTTCTAAGTTGTTTACCATTTCTTCTGAGTAAATAATCACTAAATTTAAATTTCTGTTATCAAAGAATGAGAGTCTGTTCCAATATCTAGAGAAAGATGTTCGATATCACTTTTTTTTCTAAAGTTTTCAAAGTAATTAAAAACCACAGAGTTTCTGAAAGCTTTTACATGTGAAAATCACTAAGGATGCTATTTAAGAAGAAAGAAAAAGTTCATATTCAAAATATTAGGGAATGTGGATATGATCCATGTGCAACCTGCAACATAATTTCTTTAAAAAATAACTTTTATTTGACTATAATCCTTTTCTGCAGCATGGGAGGAAAGACTGGATCATAGCTGCCATGTTCAGGTTTCCTTTCTCTGAAAATATTTTCTACACTCTGAAACAGTCTTGTTGGAAATCAGCGCTGATTCTGGTTATGTCGCTCATTTATAATGCGTCCCCACTGCAGGACCTGAGCTGGTCTGATGAAGCTGTGATTTGTGTCATGTCTGTTCCCTGTCACTTTGTTTTGCTAATTGTTTCGTGATAGTAAGAGTCTTCTGGGGAGCAGAGAGGGTAGTGAAATGAATGTAATTGTCCTCTGTGGGATTGCTTGCTCACAGTCGGCTGGAAAAACAAACCAAAATAGCCGTAATCTGTTGGATAATCCCTGAAATAAATTATAAAACAACAGCTGAGCAAAGATCAGAGAAATAATTTCTTGTTTTAATCACTCCGACTTATTTTGACTCTGTTTGATCAAGAACAAAACATAAAGGTTGCTAAGTGGAACATAAAGCTGCTCCTTTAAATGTTCTGCATGGGTTGGAGATTAAAACCATTTGTTGAGTTCATGAATGTGCCAAAGCAAAAAAAGCTCATAACTTAAATCTTTAGTATAGATTAAAGATCCACCTGTCAGGGTTTTGTGGCCAATTTTGAGTGGCTGATAGACGCTGAACACGATAACATGAGCTAATTCGTAATGTCAGTCCGTCGATGAGCTTATGATTTCATATGCAAAAGCTTTTAAAACTTTATGCAAAACATAAAAATATTTTACTGAGTAACGTCTCCACAAATAAAATCCCAGTGCATATGCTCTAAATAATGTAGATCTTTACCTTGACTCCAACATTTCATAACATTTCCAAACGGCTGCCTTTGCTGTAATCTATTTAGCCTTCCTGTTATCTGCTGAAAGTCTAGCTTTCTCTTACATCCACAACATATAAACAGTGAACATGTCACTTTTAAATTGCGTTTCATTTCTGTGCTTCCTTCGACCGTCTTTTTTATTTGAAACGATCCATTCTGGGTCTCCTTCCTGGAATACCGACAAACACCTCGAAGAACATTCCCTTGTTCCCATCATCAACTCTGTTGCCCTTTCTGGCTTCTGATCAACCCTTTTCCAGGAAAAAGGAGGATGAACGGTGATTGCTGGATATCTATTAACTATCAGAGGAGTTCCTATGTTAGCTTAGGGAAAGAAAGCAGCTTCATAAACCATGCAAACATGTAGAAACATTGACAGACTGGGGCTTTTTGACTCGCTCTTGAGTTGGGTTTTGTGGGAGAGCTCATCCTCATCCACCGCCTTGATTTATACACCCTCACTTGTCTTCTCGTCACATTAAGTGCACCTCATCTCATCGGTTCTCACAGATGTTGAGGTGCTGGGACAGTTTTTGCCTGTGCGTATTTAAATATAAGACAAGCATGTGCCAGTCATTTTTTTCTCTCGTTTTGCTTTGGAAGGGCTCCAGAAGTCTGTCTTTTTCCCACTTTGGGTCAAAGGTGGTTTAATGGCTTTCAGACGAGCCATCTGCTCCTCCTCGTCAGTCACAGCGACTCCAATGTCAGAATGATGGCTTTATGGGGCACTGCGGCTCTAAGTGATAATCAACAGCCGGGGCGTCGGGCGGGTTGTACAAGAATGTTGAAATCAAGCCTGTTTAAACTGTCAGACAGGATATGAGACGCGTGATATATAGAACATGTGTGTGAGAAGATTTATTGACTTCGGTGTCATTGCAAAACTAAACTCTTATCTTAATTTGTAAGAATCTAAAATAATTTATTCCTAACCCAACCCCAAGACTTTTGAATTCAGCAGTTTTGTTGCTGTAACACTAACATGTCTTCAGTGATGCTGTTGCTTTATATGGTGGCTTTATTTTATTGCTTTCTGCTTCATGCCTTAAATATCTACTTCCCCATGCAACCTCAGAGTCCTTCATGAGTAGCTGTTTGGGGAAATGTAGGAAAACGTTTGAAGAAACAATCAGTAGAATCAGTTCCTCACTTTTGGGCATGCATCCAAAGCACGCTAGCAGGTCCTAAAATGAGTTTTCCTGTCAAAGTCTGAATTTAAATCAGAGTGAGATGCTGTTGTAAAACCTTAAACATGTTCTTCATGCTCACAAACCCAAAATGGCCGAATCATTGTGTCTCTCACTCAGTTATAACAAATTTACTCCTGTCAGTGTGAGACTAGCAGCTGTTGGGCTCAGTGGATGATTACTGTTTTAATCGGACCGGGTTTGTTTGGACAACCAGGTCAAAGTTGTTTGAAGCATTTCAGCAGAAACTGAGGGAATATTTTTTCACACAATCCAACTTCTTCCTCATTTGTGTTTGTTAAAACGTTTAACAGTTTAACATCAAAATATTAGAATGTGTAAAACGTGAAACATCTGTATTTTTACTTTATTTTACAAGATCTTCATCGTTGACATTTTGTTACTAGAAGCAGAGTTTTTGAAAACAAAGCTGCGTCTCGATGATTGGCCTTTGAGTTTAGTTTGGACTCATCCTGCAGCGCTGAAGCACCAGACCTATTTACTGGAATAGTTTATCTGCTTTCAGTCTAAAGTAAGAATACAAGCAGAGACTGACTGAAAAGCAGAGAGGACTTCTCTTCCAGTGTAATGATCGCTAAGACTGTGAATCCACATTTAAGGCAGTAATTTGTGCTCCATCTCAGGCTGCTGGGAAAGTTTCTGATCTTCCTGTTCATGTGCTTCTCCTCCTTTGGGGTCAGCATCTCACAGACTCTCTCAGTTGCTGTTTGAAATGTTGCCATTGTGTAAAACCCCGCTCCTGGCTGGGTTGAAAGGCATCGCCGCTTTCAGCTGGTCCTTCTTGTTCTCTAACGTGATCGAGATCAGACGTCAGCGGCTTGCTTGTTTACCAGGGTAGTTATGGCTAATAATTACAGCCGCTGGGACGTTGAGTCATTAATAATCTCAGCATGGTGGGAGAGGAGAGGAGGTGATGCAGGAAGATCAGTCTGGGGTGGGCTGCTGTCACTTAGATACGAGTCTGAAAGTCTCTGGGTTAGTATCACAGCTGCCTCTGGGTGTTTTATTAACCGAGGCACATCAGAGCAGATGCTAAGAGTGAGTAGCTTTATGGAAACATCTTTAAACTCAGCAGAAAGACGGGTGTTCAAAGTGATGTTAGTAGTTTTCACTGATGAGACAGAAACACTCTTCTACTTTCTTCCTTCTAGCTGCTGAAAGACTTAAACAAATTTTTTCACCAACAACGTCGCAGCGCATCGTTCATGAACACAAAGAACTGAAATTAGAAAGAGAAGAGATGGTTTGAGGGAAATCTGAGTATGATTTTGTTTGACCGTTTCTGCTTCAAACGGTGATTTCTATCAAATCACAAGAAAAAGGGCTAGCATGAAAATCACATGGCACACATTGGTAAACCACTGATTTTTTTTTTCCATCTCATTTTTCATGTTTATATCAAGGATGCGTGTATATCAAGCATGTTTGCTAATCTGAAACAAAGTGTTGGTATGAATTTTATCTTAGAAAGAACATCCTGTCGCTCATGCATGCTCCAACAGCGGTTTGATTGTGATCAGCTCATTTGAGCTCATATCGGTTGTCATCACCTCTCTGATTTACTGAGAATGTGCAGCTCTAGTTTCTTTAAGTTGTACTAGACTGGTGACTAAATGAAAAGCAGTGGCGCTTTTAGCTGCTCGAGTGATAAGAAAACCGTGTTGAACGCCAGCAGACACTTAGTGGGTTGATCAGAATCAGAACTGAGTTCCTGAACACAGAAGTTGCTGCCAATGTTTGCGTGATGTGATTTACTGAATTAGGTTCTGCACTAAAAACACTAAAGTCTCTTTGCAGGTGCCACACAATGCTGTGAGACGTTATCTACCCTCATACACATTTAATCAGTTTCTTAGCCTTTTGAAAGCAAAAAAAAGTTTCAGATGAGTCTTGACTGAAAAAGCAAACATCAACATTTGTAAAAACTGGAGTCATTTTGGTCCATTTTTCTTTGCTGACGAGCGTAAGGTGACAAGCTAGTGCACCTTTTCGACTTTGTGGTTCCTTCAATTAACTTATTGTGCATTTCTGGAGCAGCAGAGCAGGCCCAGACCACCACACTGCCACCACCATGTGTACCAGTAGATATAATGTTTGACATCTTCTGAAACGGTGCCAGTTTCACACCAGATGTTATGGGATGAAGACAGTCCAAAAAGTTTCATGACTGTCTGGTCACTTCACAGAATATTTTCCCAACAGTCTTGCTGATTCTTGAGATTACCTGTTTTTGTCAAATGAAAGATGCTCTTTGCATTTTGCTTTGTTTGTTTTTGGGTCGGCTGTAGTTTTGCACTTTTGGAGTAATTTGTTGTACCACTGTTCTGTGTTTTCTTCCACTTTAATTAAGGCTCTCACTTTGGTTCGGTGCTTCATATATATCAGTGAGTTTCTCTACTGAATCATTTTAGATCTGGACTTAATCTGGTGCTTTCTGGGATCTTTTAGCTCACTTTGTGTTATCTGACAAGTTGTGTTTCAACGATTTCCGGGTTCGGCAGGGAGCGATGACAGTCATGGAATAAAGTAAAAGACGCATTCCAGAAGTAATAGGTATTAAACACTTTAAGTTCATATTTCTGTAGTTATGTGATTCTGATTTTAAATGTTGTGTTTTCAACAGTTGTTAGCAGAAAATGATCATAATCAACAAAAATAGAGAGTTCAAAGGGATACGTCTCTGCGTAATCTGTCTATATAATATATTTGATCTGGTAAATTGAGATTCTGAAATGAATTCAGTAATAATCTAATCTAATAAGTATGACTGTACACTGGATCATTTATCCAGGTTGGATCAATGTAAATGATAAATTCCGATATGAAAACTGCCTTATATGTTTATCTAGGTTTTTTATGATGATCAAAGCAAAAATAGAAGAAATTTGTAAGTGGGTAAACACCTTCCAGAGCATTAAATATGTATTTAGGTTGTGTACATTTCTGAGTTTTCTATTTTCTCATCACAACACAAAGAAAACCCAAAGACAGCAAACCTCTGATTCTTGCTCCCATGTATTTGGAAGCTGCAAAAGTCAAGACTAGAAACCCGTCTGGATCCAGTCTTCTCCAGTCAGGTCAAAACACCATTAATAATTCATGGCTCTTTTCAAAACAATGCTGTGATGGACAAAACGTTCCTTTCTCTCTAATGGAGGCTGCTGAAGATTCAGTTTTGAGGCAACAAAACAGGATAAATTATGTGCCAGTGCCGTTAAAATTACTCAACAGTCTTGTTTTCAATAAGTTGACTAGAGTAAATGTTTGGGTTGGCATTTTAAAGGTTCTTCTAACGGTGGGGAGTGTGATTAGCACAGTTAGCACTTCTAGCTTTATTAAAACAATCATCACCGTGTGAATATTTTAGATAAGTTTGACTCTTTGACAAAAAAACCCCCCTAAACGTTCCTGAACAAGTTCAGAAAAAACAACAAATTAAAAAGATGATTGTTGTACTCTGCCTAGCCTTCATGTTACCCACAAAAAGTCCAGCTCTCTCTTGATCGTCCACAACCTCCACAATTAGTTTCTCTCAGCTTTTTGTGTTTCCTCTGTCTTCCCTCTTACTGAAACTCTTCCCTCATTAATGGTCTCTGGATCAAAGACTGACGCTGTCAGCTCGACCTGGCAGTGGTGCGTTCACTGATTGGACAGAGGTGGGATTTACAAGGTTTTCTAATTGCCTTCTTTTGGGTAAGGATCAAAACAGGACAGATTTTACAGACAGTGCATCTCTTTAGGGAACAAAATAACATTAAAAACTCAATGTAAGTATGTCCATATTATATGAAAAAAATTAAGAAACCTTGTTTTACGACATAAATCTTTCTATTGTTTTGCTTTAAGCAACGTTTGCCGAACGCCGTGTCTAATATTTAGCTATTTGTAGCTTAGCATGAAGGTCGTCAGTGGTTCTGCAGCCTCAACTCACAGTGGATGAAATAATCACGCAGATGAATGATGGGTGGAAATACACTTATTGTTTATTCTCTTGCCACACATCAGCTGGGAACCTAACAATGCAGATGACACGAGCAACTTGCACCGTTTCTGCTCACAACGCAGTTCGGCCTGCCATTTAGATAAGTTCATAAGCACCTGAAGGGAAAGGAACGAAGGGCAGCAGAACAATCACTTACTATAAACGAGGAAAAACAGTTGTGAGTCATTGTTGCACCTTTTACCAAAAAAGGCAAAGAGCTTCTGCCGAGGACCTCATCCTGTGCGTGAACGGCCAGAAAGCTCTCGGTGTGTGGCTGCTCGCATCTGCGCTTGTGTGTAATCTATCTTTAGCCCTGATATGCCAGCAGCAAGCGGCGCACATCTCATAGTTTAGAAGCCATGTCATGAGACTCCTCTCGCTCCCCGTCTGAATTTCTGTACCGTCACAATCTGAGTAGCAGAGAAATATTGTCCCTGCTGGCCTTTCCCATACAGCGTGTGTTGTTTTATTGCTGCCTGCTCGCAGAGTGGCTGACATGGAGACCGTTTGGTGGACTGGAACGTGGGAAAGAGGATGGAGGGGGAGTTTGTACCATCATGGGAGCAGGCATGAGGAAATGGCCCACTGAGACCCACTCACACACACACAGAAAGGGAAGTAGGTGAAGGTTTGTGAGGCGGAATGTAATTCCCCATATTTTTTAAAATATATATATATATATATCTATATATATATATATATTGTGGGAGCTGTAGAGTAAAACATGGGGATATGACCGCATCCCACATGAAGTCATAAATTAAACTCATTTTTAATCTATCTGTGGAGGAGGGCGTATCAACATATCTGCGGTGGAAACTCTGAGTAAGGGGCACCAAGCAGTGCTGTGGATTGACTATCAAAGCCCAGAGAACAGAATGAACTTCCTTTGGACTGTATGAACTTCTTATCAAGGAGGAATTAGGCGCAGCTCGCAGAATGCTCTGCCACTTCTGGCAGCTGAGTGTGTCGGGATCCTCATATGGGGCCTGAGGGGTCGTTTGTGCTAACTTTCCACAGTATTTGATAAAAACAGACGGGAGACATCTGATAGCTACAATTATCTTGTAAAAAATAAAAAGCACATAGAAAGTAGCAGATGTTATCATTCCTGATGTGGAACATGTGCTGATCCAATCACAAAGGACTGTCAGAAAGGTTTTCTGATTTCACCATCAAGAATCCAATATTTAATCAGCTGTAAGGATTCTCCTTACCCATATATTATAGACTATAAAGACTTAGATTTGTATCAATTTTAATAAATTATGTACTTAAAACAAGCTCCTATATCTTGCTGAACAGTAACTACGGAGACACTGAGATGATAAAGGAGAAAGAAAATGTCACGTCAGCCTTCAACAATAATATAGCAACAGCAAGCTCTTCTAATGCAGTGTAGCCCTTCTGACACTTTTAGATCTATATTTGGTGATTTAGTTGTAAAAGCTACTTTTGATGAGTTGAAATATTCTTTGATATGGTTCTAAGACGAGGGCTTTTTCACTAGATGCATTTCATTCAATATTGTGACAATATTTGTTTGTTGTAACAATCTGAAGGTGAAATTTTTTAAAATTTGTTCTACTTTTCATTTCTATTCTACATTTTTGTCATTTTGGTCTAGTTTCTAGTTTAAATACTTTATTACACTTGAAATAAGGCAAAACTAACTTACCAGTAGGAGTTTGTTTTAAGCACATCATTTCTTAAAATTGATGGAAAAGTTCTTGTTCTATTGGTGGATTATTTCACTTACAGCAAAAACTTTTTCCCATGTTCTGCCAACAGAACCAGAACTTTTTCATCAGTACTGAGGAATGTAATAAGACGTTTGCCCTGGAAACTAGACCAAAAATACTTGATAATACTTAATGTTTTTACATTGTAGTTTCACTAACCTGTTTACTGGCAATGGCAATTAAGTGATTCTGATTCTCTGTATTCTTTAATTTGCTCTCGTTCAATTCAAAAGCAGCTTTACCCTTCAGTTAAACAGAGACTCAGTAGTATTTTATAGATGATGTTTTGTATCTTGTTTGTGGCACAAAAAAGTGAAAAAGATGCTTTATTTCTTTACACGGCTTTCAAAAGAAATTTCCTCAAGCAGGCATGAAAGATGAGACAAACTTGGACTGTCAGACCTCAAAGAAAGATAATGACCTGATTTGTGCACCAGTGGAGGAAATGCTGTGAAGCCGGGTCTTTAACACTTCATTTAGTGGCAGCTGTTATATTTACTACTTTAATTTACCTCCTGTATTGACGACGCTGTTGCCAGGAGCCACTCTCATCTGGAGCCGTCTTTGCGTTTCTGTTGTGCGGCTTGTGAGTCAGCAGAGATACTTCTGAGGACGGAGCTGAGCAATGACCTTTACAACAGGTGGTCTGCTGAAAAACATGCACCATCACATCATCAGGAGAAACTGGAGAGCAGTGTGACTCCCTCCTCCTCCTCCCTCCTCTCTGTTGTGTGGTCTGCTGCTCTGATCCGCTCCTCTCTATTTACATTCCTTGTCTCCACTATCGTTCCCGCATTCTGAGGAGTTTGTTTCATAAAGGCACGCCGGGTGGATGCTGCTGGCATTTGGCTCCGGATCCCAGGAGGATCTGTGTGCGTTGTTAGGGAAAGTGTCTGACACTGTGACAAGAACACCTTGTTTCCCCCTGAGGCCTTGTGGGAATGTGCAGCTCGATTGCCACAGCTGCCACCGTCCGTCTCTTTGCCGCTGCACACAGCGATGAAAACATCACCTGGACCCGGCGGATGCTACAGTTGGAGTCTCTCACGGTGCTGAACAGTTCAGTAAATGAGATCTGCATCCATCGATCAGATTACACACCGTAATCAGCACCTTTGGTGCCACTTCTCAGAGCAGAATTGAAATTCTCAGATATTAAAACATCGTGTCAGTCGCGCACATAGTACAAGCGGTTATGTGCAATTCTCTACTTTTTTCTACATTTTCATTGATCTTTGTTCAGTTGTCTCAACCTCCACAACATTTAAGAACAAAAGTCCTAACATGCATTAAAACACGAATCTAAGAGTTTCTTTAAATATATATTTAAATGAAAAAGTAGCTGACAGAGAACACGTCTAGCTTCACTTACTGCACTTGTTTGTCCCAGCAGATGATCAAGAGTCACATATTTACTCTTAATGAATAAATCTTTCAGACCTATATCGAGACTGTAGATTCTTGTGGTGTCATCCTCTACAGTGTAAGAAGCTAAGAAGAAAGATAAAACAAATGTGGCATGTAGACGGTGTTGCTTTAAGGCCAACACTCCCCAAGAGAAGGAAAATTACTTATTTTACAACCTTTCCAATGTGCAAAGGAACCAGGGCGTTCTCATACATGTCTCTGGTTGCGTTGTGCCCTCCTCATATTTTCAGACATCAAGTAAGAAAAATATTCTGCTCAGAATGTGTCAAGAACAGAATCATTTAGCATCTGGATCCCTGAGTTAGAGCACATTTCTCTGCTCTTGTGGTTTATGAATGAACCTTTACAAAGACATGGTGACAAAGTAACTATTTACTTTGTATGATATCAAATTGTTTGATATCAGATCAAACAATTTGATATAATATTGTTTTATCATATCAAATCACTGATATGATAAAACAGATGTTTTAGAAGAGGGCGTGTATTTTGATTATCTTCCGCAGCTGTAAAGCTCAGTAAGTCAGAGAGTAAGAAAATAATGAGATAAAAATACGAGCTTAAAACTCCCACTATGTTGTGAGTAATGGCTGACTGTGGTTTTGTTTTTCTCCCCTTTAGAAAATATAAAAGAGAATCTGACTTCTTGGTAAACTTTAGTGTGTAGCCAACCTGTCATGATGTAGATAGACTGCAGCTTGTGTCACACGGCACACACAGCGGTGCAGAAAACATCACACTGCAAGATATATTGTACCACTTTTAAAAGATCAAGCTTTATTTGTTGATTCTGAATATCTTTGCTATTGAAAAGTGTAAGCAAAAATTTTCTTTTAATTATTTCTTTGGTTATGTCTGGATGCACATCCAATTCAGTCTGGTTTCCATACCCTATTTATGCTTTGTGTTGTCATTTACTGCTCAGCTTAGTAAGAAAAATGGTCCTTTCAAGCATTTTTAAAAGCTTCCTCTGAATGCAACTTGAATAAATAAAATCAAGAATCCATGGAGCTTCATTTCAGGGTTTCATGACAGAATCCCTGCAGCTCCGTGGAGAGCGTGTCAGAGACATAAAAGGTGTCATTTCAAAAAACGGCCACACATTAAGTATATTTATTGATATCTGCTTTAGAAAAATGATCATTCTTTCATTTTAGCGACTCATTCATGGCGTTTCAGACTGCAGACTGCTGAGGGCCATTCGTGAGGCGACTGAGCTCTAAATCTTGTGTGAGACGTGTGTGTGCGTGTGTGTGTGTAAAAAGGCCTCAGGGTGTGTATGGCTACACGGATGTGATTGATGAACATGTGACAAGGACCTCAGTGTTTGTGTCTTCAAGAGTTTCTTGTTGCTTTCTCCTGCCCTGTTTAGAAGTGGCTGGGACGGATGTTTGGCTGCGGCTCTAGTTTCTGAAAGTAAAGCTTAAACATGACATATCGGATTAGAAAATAATCTCCTTTTTGCCTAGAAATTAGTATAAATTTAAAGGTGGATAGAGAGAACAACTCGAATGTTTAAGGCATCCCTATTTTTTCCAAACCTTTCTTTCAAGAAGAAAAACTTCCTGTTATTTATTTATTGTTTTTCTAAGTCAGGATTCCCAGACAGCACAGAAAAGTTTATTAAAATATTTCCCGGGACGGGACAGTGCTGCAATGACAGCGGTTTGGTTTCGTCTAACCCAGACAGTTTTGGCCTGCATGTCATTTTGTCAATTAATTTATGTTCCAACATCAAAACTTCCTTTGTGTTTTTGAAGATTCTGTGTTTAATTAAAAGTGAAATTTCATGTATTTAACTGAAATGGCTGGGATTCGACGTTTTAAAACTTTTCCAGAGCTTTTCATTTGACATTAATTGTATTTTTCTTTCATTTTCACTTCAGCTTTTCAGGTCATGAAAGATGAGAGTGACTGTGGAAATCATAAAAAGAAGAGGCTAAGTGAAAGTCAAAACATGTGTAAAGCGTAAATTTTAGTGCAGATAAAAAGCGTCTAAAAAACTTACATCTCTAATAAAAAAAAGAGGAATCCGGTACGAACTCAGGCTGAGAGATGTCATCAGATCCATTTTAGTCTTGTTAGTCGTTCTTCGCTCTTTCAAATTCTCTCCAGTGACTTTTATTTACATCCATGTAAAACACAACCTGACGGAGCCACTGGTTTCCCAGGCTCCCTCTCTCATATCTCGCAGTCCGGCTGCTGTTCCTGCTGCCGGTCGGGTCAGAGTGCTGGAAGTTTTGCTCTGTCATGTAACCAAACAAGCCTGAGAGGCTGTTGTTATTGTTAGACATGACGGGGGGTGAAAAACACGCCACAGCCGCTGTTGCTTTGTCAAATTGGCGTACAAGAGAAAGAGAGAAACCAGGATAACACACAAAGATTTTATCCGTAACTCGATGTAATACACAGCTCATTATTTTTAAGACGATTACGATCCCATGTGCTGCCCGGCTTCATGTTTGTGCTCCAGCTGCACAGTCACTTGACAAGATAATGAGTGGATAATGGAAATTAAATCTTGGTTCATGACCCGTTACACCCAGGCACATAAAAACCCCTTGAACACAACATTTATTACGGTAGAGCTCCAGCTTTGTTTTTTTTTTTTCGTAAAAAGAGAGAGTTTATTTCATAAAAAAGGGTTTTCGGCAGGGAAATACTTGCTCTGTAAATATTAATGTAGTTCCATAAAAGAACAAACCTGGTGTCAGGCGAGAGTGATTACATAAAGACGCTGCAATGCAAACAGAACAGCATGCTCCCTCTTTGGTATAAACGCTCAAGCCTGCTCTCTGCAGAACAGGGAGAAGAAAGTCTGCTTTTCATTCACAGAGGTTTTTTTTTTTTTTTGTTTGGAAACTCGTGAATGAGACGTAACAGACCTGGAAGTTTGTCATGTGCTCTCCTGCCCACCGTGTAATAAAATGTTGATGGCCTGAATCTGGCCTGATCAAATATTATTTGCACTTTTCCAACATTCAAGCTTTAAATCTGTGAAAATGTTCTTTTTTGTTTGCGCCGAGAAGCGTTTTTAAATGTCACTTAGCTGATGGACCGGGAATATTTATTTTCACGTGACTCATCGCGATGACCTCTTTCACGCAAAGCGTAGGACACATATTGTGCACAGAAATATGTTGAGATCCAAAGTAGTTACCACTTTCGTGTTCCAGGAGCTATTTTTGGTTAAATGTTATTCCCCTGCTGCCTGAAGCACCGTTACAAATCTGAAATGAATATGCTCGTGCTCTGGTGATGCTTCAGAGGACAAAGAGGAGCAGAACAACCTCACCATTAAAAAACTTGCACATCGAGGTTTTCTAATGTATAAACTCTATAAATCAGACACAAGATAGTCGTCAGGAACAGCCACAGTCTATTAGGCTCTTTAAATTACGCTGCTGCCGATAAGATATTGCAACCATTTACCTTGCTGTCTGCAAACCCCCTGGAAGTAAGAACTTTACTGTCGTTTGAGCTTATTATATGGGTTAATGCTTCACTATTATTAAACTATTTAACTATCTATCCATAAAGCTGAGGCTGGGAAAGTAATTGATGTTCTAAACTGAAATTAGGGCGGAGAGAGGGATTCATTCATACCGTTCTGGTGGTTTCATCCTGTGACAACTCGGAAAACATGCCGAGGTCCAAAGAAGTAGTGATACAAATCCTAAACTGGAAAAAAATAGTAGACTGGGTTAATATTAAGATTTGAAAAAAATAATAATAATCCCTAAAAATGGTTAAATTGGGATGAATATTAAATATAGAGAAATTACTAAACAAGAAAAAAACAAATAGTAATCCAAAGTTTAAAAAATGACCAAATATGATGATGATACCAATCTGGAGGGGAAAAAGTTAATTGGAAGAAGTAGTAAAATTAGATAAATTTTAGAAAAGATAATATGGGAAGAAATTGGAAGTGGAAGGGGGAAACTGTTTACTAATATTGTGTTGTAAAATGTAATGTTATCAGTTGAATATTTCAAAATTTAGAGGCTCCGCCATTTCAGGAACAAGAATTGTTCTTTTTACACTGAATCTTCTATTTGGTTCTAAATCCTGCTGTGTTCCTGCTGTGGGTTCTGGTTCAATCTGAGTCAAATCTTCTGCAGGGAAACAAAAACTCCTACTTTAATTATTCTTCAGCATTCGACTAATTGGGACTGTTTTACTGGATCCTGAGCTCCTGTCATTAATCATGTCACTGACCTTTCCTCTGCATGAGGCTGTGTGGCTGCTTACTGCAACCTTAACTTTAGCTTTTTCCTCTCTAGCCATTTTCTGTCATCTGTAATTACTTGCTTTGGTGTGAAATGGTTGATAAACACGACAGGAATATGATATGACAGAGACTGCATGTTCTGAGTTTGACATCGTTGCTCATTTCAGGAAGCAATAACACAAACTTGCCTATCAAACATATTTGATAAAAGCAAAGGAATCCATAAAGTGGGACCTTAAAGAGGTTTCTTGATTTGCTGCTGTAACTATGCAGCCTTCATGGGGAGCTGAGCCCTCAGTGCTTTCTAAATCAATTAGCGCTCTGGACAGTAATCTGCCGTGAATGGCAGCTAATGTGCCGAAGGTGAGCGTCCTCTTCTCTCTCTCGCTGATAGCCATCTGTGGTCTGGGCTCGGCGCCAGAGCGGAGCAGAGTGAACGGCAGATCGACTGTTACTGAAACCATCACAGGGACAAAGTCAAAACAGATCCCGTCCTTTGAGCTCCACATGTCTCGTCATCAATCAGAGAGATGACTGCTGCTGCATCTGGAAAACACTACGAGGCCACTTTCTTATTTTTTATTATTACGGTCGTAGACGAAGGTTTTGGCCCAGACATAAATGTGTTTTCAGTTTCAGTTCAATATATATTTACATTGCAGATGCATATAAACTCTTATGACTTGTTTAGAAAATGTAACTTTATAACAAATCAACCATATTAGTGTTTCCTCTCTTCATGAGGACATAACAACCTGTGACAGAATGAACTCAGTTCACCCCGTTAAAGCGTGATTGCTATAAAAGAGGGGCAGGTGTGGCTGAAGTCACTGTATTCTTCTGAGCAACCGTCATCAAAGTGGCCTCACATATGCAAGGAGAATGTTAATTTTGCACGTCTCGATTTTACATTGTTCTTTTGTCTTTTGAAGCAACTTAATGGATCATGAATCCCACGTGAAAAAGTATGTGTTTAGATCAAGTCCTGCTGCAGGCTGGGATGCAAGATCAAAGATGAAAACTCAAGTTTTAGTGAATTTCTGAAGTTGCTGAGTAAAAATGCCTTGCCATCACAACCAGAACCAGAATGTATCTACTCCTCCTCTTAATTGTCTTTCATATTTATTGAAATGAAAGTGAATGAAACTGTCTTGGGTTTAAAAGCTACACCTGAGTGAGTTTATGGACACTGATAGGACTGATATAAAGGTAGAAAATACATGATAACATAAAGGTAATAAAATCAGGCTTGTAAAGGAGAACATGTTGAAATGACGGATTAAAAAAAAGTCCAAAAAGGTCTATCTTAACTTTACGATTGTCTCATCCTGAGAGATGCGAAACAGAATCGTGTTTCCACCATTGAGAGCTTCCTCAACACTGGCAGCAGGTGGATGTGAGCGCATTTACAAGCAGATTGGGGCCATGTCCTTTGTAAAATATCTTTGATGAAAAAGACCAGAAACAAACGACTTCAGTCCAAGAAGAACATCAAGAACCAAGTGGAATTCTGCAGGAAATTAAAGGGCGGATCACAGAAGACAGAAGATTCGTTCCTCAAGTGAATCCTCCCTCCCCTCCCATTGAGAGGAGAAATAAACGCTGTAGTGGATAAAACGTTGAACTTCTTCAGGAGGAGAAGTTCAACGCAAAAGCGACAATGAAGTGACATAGCTTTGTCATTTAAAACGATTGTGATCAACTCCAAACTCTACAGAGAAAGGAACGGATCAGCGTCACTCGGTGTGAGGCTCCAGAAGCCTTTCAGACACCTGGCATGAAGAATGCTTTAAGAACAGTATTTGAAAAGTAATGCAATTGTGTTGAGTATAAAATAAAAA
Source organism: Poeciliopsis retropinna (assembly GCA_010277075.1). Lineage (NCBI taxonomy): Eukaryota > Metazoa > Chordata > Actinopteri > Cyprinodontiformes > Poeciliidae > Poeciliopsis > Poeciliopsis retropinna. The sequence continues at coordinate 11,358,731 of VMRM01000002.1, read as the reverse complement.
CAGAAAATAAATCAGACCAAATATTTCCTCTCCATGCAAGCGGTGAGGAAAAGCTTCGTTATCTCTGACAGAAGCTGATTATGTTGTCACGGCCGGACACAAGTTCTGCTTGAAATGACTTCCTCTTGTCTTATCTTCTGCAGGAAGTGTTATCACCGCAGGCTCTAACACACCTCACCCTTAAGAGCACCTCATTTTGTGGAGTCTTAAGATTTGTCACCTTAATTGTTTTGTTTTTTTTTTCATGAACTTGTAGGAAGATATTAGGGTTTTCCCTCTAACCTCTTGGTTTTCTTCTAAGTTTCTTTTTCATATTTTGCATCTTTTCTCCTTCAACCCATTACTGCCAGATGCAACATTCGCTCATTTCCAACCTCTTTAAACCGTTTTCCGTGACGTCCATGTTTCCAGCAAACACAAAACAACTTTGGAAAACTTCTCACAAACATTTAGATAAAGTAAAAAGCAAAACGTTTTCCTATCAAGTTTTAACTTTTAGACTAAAATTGTGAAATGCCTTCATGTTCTATAGGGAGTTATTTCATTATTGTGTTTTGCCTTTGGCTTTAAAATACGACATTGTCTTTCTGCAGGGTAAAGTGTTGATTATGCAGTCAATGACTGATAAAGTAAAGTTGCAAAGGACGGCCAGAATAGACTTAGTTCAGGAGACACTAACCCGACTAAACGTTGACACATAGTTGGATGGGGCCCACAGACGAAGGGTGTTCTGTGAAATCTGAACCGGTGCTTTTGTGTCGGCCACACCATCTGTTGCAGGAATCTGGGGATAAATAAGAAAATTAACTGGCTTTCTGATGGAGTCTCTGCTCTGTAAACAATAAGCTACCCACAAATGAGAGCCTAATTTTAACCAGAACCTTCTGACCACAAACTGAATGTCTGACAGGTTAAGTAACATCATTAATGTAGCTCATTATCGCGGTGTGTGTGCGTGTGTGTGGGTGTGTGTATGTGTGTGGGTGTGGGTGTGTGTGTGTGTGTGTGTAAAAGCTGGGTTTGCATTGCAAATTTGCACAAATCTTTCTCTATATTTGGCTAATGTCAAAAAAAACAACAAAAACACAAAATTTGCAATTTCTATTAAGCAAATTTATTTTTGTAATTTCAATCACAACAATTTAATGGTTAACTGAAACGCAGCTTATGATCATAAGAGAGGGAGAAACAGAGAGTTTTCTTAAACTTTTCCATCTACATCTTATGTCACCATCTAGAATGTTAATTTTCAAAATCTCAGAGAAAGATAATAGAAAACTTAAACGTATTGTATTAAGTTTACTGTTTTTAACATCTCCTTCTCTGTTTAAAAGGATCTTCCTAACTAAGCAGCTCTGATGCTGCTGTGGAAAATAAATGTCCATTTTAGGGAAACATCAGAGGAATATGAAGGATCCACACAGGTGCCTTCTAGTCAGCAGCTGATGCTCCAAGGCACTTTGTCCAGTGATTTCTAATGTTCCCTACTCAAAAGCATCAATAGTACTTAAAAATCTGTGCAAAGTAGAAATACAGCAACCTATTTCATGTCAGAAGACTTCTGCAAGACATGCTGAAAGTGATGCTCTCTCTCGCTGCTTTGCATCCTTAATGATGCATTTCGACATGTCATGTTTTTAAAAACACCTCACTGGCTCAGAAAACAGCCAACTTTCACTTCATTCAGCACCAACTACCACACAGAAAAGTGTTGTTGGACTTATTGTGCATTCACTGGTCCCTGTTAGGTCGGATTTCCATTTTTTAACCATCACAGGTCGATTCCAACTATTGATCATGTGAGAAATACGACAGACAGATGACAAAAATAGAGAGTAGTTTCGCCTCCACGTTCAATAAGAGTCCAGTCAAAGTAAATAATTACGTTTGTTGTTAAATGAGGAGGCTGCTGCCAAAAAAAAGAATGCTCAGCTCTTTCTGTGTCACACAGATTGAGGCTATTAATCAGTGTGTGCTAATAGCTGCGGTACCTCTGACATGAACGCTGGATAAATTTCAAATGAAATGTGACGTCGCTGTCAGAGTTTTTAAAGATCAGGATTTTTCTTGTTGGTGCTGCAGTTCCTCCGGGGCGGTGGGGGCAAGTCGGTCAAGAGCGCCGCTCTCCCATCGTTAATGGCCAGGAAATGTCTATGTCATAGAAACTAATTGGATTTTCTTACCAGGAAAGCATCTATATGGCTCCATTAGCCAGGAGTAAACAGCGACATGCAGCTGAGTGAGAGACAGGTGGGCAGTGCAGATGGAGGCAGGAATCCATGCTGGGTTGTTTTTGCAGAAGAAATCAGAGGATTGGCTCACAAACGAAATAAATGAGCTTTATATTTTCACACAATTACAGAAAAACATACAATATTATGGAGAGAAAATTTTTAAAGATCAAAATACACACATTTTCTTTCAATAAGAAAAATGTGGCTTTCATGAGTAAATAAACCTCTTGTTTCTTTTTACCTTTAAAAGCATTTGAAATTGATTACCTTGTTCTCCACTTTTGGTCCAGTGCAGAGGTAATTTAGCAAATAAAGAAATAATTCATTTTAATTAATTGAAATAGCACATGGTTAGCAAAAGTCAGCCAGAAAGACAGCAAAAGCTAAAAGCCGAGTTCTGGCTATGAAGTGGTGTTTTTCTGCCCGTTGAGGAGATTCCCACAGAGCTCAGCAACAATTTATAGCAACAAACCTCTTAAGGTCACTGGGCTTCTTCTCTGCCCTGAACTCCTATGCATCTACTCAAACAATGTGGCTCCAAGTGTATTTGAGGGTCCCTATAGGCTAAAAGGAAGGTCGATTCAGGGGAAGCCAAAGGGGGGAAATACCTTGGTTCCTCACAGACAGACCATGAAGGAACAGTGGTGCTACTATGCTGCTGTAAATCAGGCCTTTCTTCCTGTGTGAGGGTGCCATGCTGGAATGTGGTGCATTTATGTGTACATGGGTGGGCTTCTCATTCCTATCATTGCATCTTTTGCCCATCTGGACTTTCCTCCTTTTTACTGATTTACATTTCTTACTTGAGTTTGTACAAAAATATTAAAGATGATGATGATAATCCTGTTCACAGACTTGAGCAATTTCGTCTTTGCCCTTGCATATGTGAAGTAAAAAGCTGTTTTAAATAGCCTCATTATTATACATCCTATGTTTTGGATATTACTGCAAATAATTCAAACAACTAGAACCTTTTCACATTTGGTCACATTACAACAAACCGGACTGTATTTTATGGGGATTAAGCAAAACTAAACTTTGTGGCTTTCATTTAAAACCTTGCGTCTGGCAGAGAACTAACCTTGTGTTATCCACCCTGAACACAACAACCCTACTGTGAAGCATGGAGGTGGCATCATTTAATAATGTTAGGAGACTGTTGTTCAGCGGGGCTCAGGGAGTTTATGAGATGATTTGGGGAGAGCTGAATACAGAGCATTCCTGGAAGAAAAGCCAGTAAGAGCTGTAAAAGACTGGGCTAGAGGTTTGCATTTCAGCAAGTCAAAATAAACACGAGAAGCAGAAAGTATTTATGTGTTAGAGTGGACCAGTCAAAGCCCAGATCTGAATTTATATGAGCATCTGTAGCAAGATCTGGAAATAGATTCAGGCAGATACTCTAAATGCAATCGGAGTGAGCTTCAGTTATTAGTTTTGCAAAGTAGGATGGGTAAAAATCTAGAGTCAAACCACAACTGAAAATACATTCAGCTGCAAATACATCAAAAGATAGTTTTCCAAAGTATTTATGAAAGAGAGGCGAATACAGCACATCCCCCATCTTTCACTATTCAAATTGTAATAAGTACATAAATCCTTTTCAACTAATACTTTTGCACTACTTTGAGTTGGCCTGTAATATGACAACATAATAAAATATCTAGACTTTTGAGTATAGATGAGTAATTTTGCAAAATACTGCAGCTCAAGATGTTTTGTTTCTTATTTCTGAATATAAATATTCTGAGAATTGCTGTCACAATGGAACATTAAAAATATTTTCTGAAGAAAATTAACATATGATAAAAACAATCATCCCTGACCAGGATGATTTTGAACATCAAGTAAATCACATTAAAACACCAAACTGGGGCCTATTTACGGTATACGTTGTTTCAGATTCTTAACTTTGGGTGTTTAGTATCCCAAAGATAAGAATATCAGTTTGACCAATATTGACTTGTGGTGGACTTCTATAAAACCTACAGTCATTTAAATCATTTAAAAGAGACATTTTAACAACATGTTTACTCTTTGTTGTTTTTGAAAGCAGATATAGAAACATTTTCATTTCCCTCTTCCAGCCAGGGCCGTTGTGGAGGTAAACATGGAGGACAAAGTGGAAGTCTTTTTGGGAGAAACGGCTCAGATCACCTGCATGTTCAAATCGGATGACTTTGGCGGCAGCGGCGGCATGACTATAGAGTGGTACTATGTAAGTGTCATCAAACCTTTTACTCTGGACACCCAGAGAGCGATACCATCTGTCCTAATATGCACACTGATGTGTGTGAACATGCAGGTAAAGAGTTCAACAGTCATTCACCGAATCTACAGCCAGGACAGCCTTCAAAGCACCGTGGAGAAGAATACTCCTTACTCTGATCGGATCACGGTGAATACCACCGTAACCACTGGAGAGGTGGTGCTGACGATCAGGGATGTGCAGCTGAGCGACAATGAGGTGGCGTTCAAGTGTCAAGTCAAGATCATTGGCGAAGATACCGGAGAGGGAAGCACAAAGCTGACAGTGTTCAGTAAGATTTACTGCATTCTGATGGCTGAGAGATTAAAAACAGCTAGAGATGGATTTACATTAAGCAGTCAGTTATTGCCTGTCTTCCTTCTCTTTACGTTGTCCTTTTTTCTTTCCAGAAACACCAGAGGATCCCACAATTCAAGGTGTGGAAAACGGAATATCAGTCAGCGATGAAATGAAAAAGGTAAGCAGGTTTTTGATCACAGAGACAAACCATTTGAAAATAATAAACTGTCAGACAACACCCTCATGTACGGACTCCTATGTTACATAGATTGCCTCTTGCGAGGTGAACAATGGATACCCCAAACCGAAGATCACCTGGTACAGAGACAAAATGCCACTGCACAATATTCCAAATGGTGAGACACACTTCCATCAAAGTCTGTATTTAGTTGTACAGTTTTCATTTCTGATCATGTGGTAAAAACACAGTACTTTTTTAGAGGCATTATTATCCAAGATTACGTTTTGCTATGTAAAGATGCACAAAATTATGCAAGTTAGTAAACTAGACCTCGGCCTTATTACAAAGAAGTAATTTAAATAGATCCTGTCCATCAAAAGGTAAAACACCTCAAAAAGTAATCAATTGCGCTACGTGTTGAACAAATGCAAGAAGAGATGAGAATGAAAGTCATCGATCTCTCAGACTGGAACTGGTTCCACAGCCAATACCGAGACTTTGGGACTCCAGCGAGCCACAGACAAAGCCACAATCCACAAATGGAGAAAACACAAAACAGGAATGGCCTGCCTACCACATTTCCTTCAAAAATACCTCAACAACTCATCTAGATGGTCACGTCAGAACCCCAGACAACATCTACAGCACAACAAAGCTACTTCGCTCACTTAAATCAGTAATTCTGTAAAAATAAACAGAAATGGCCTAAACCACTACTTATGTAAAAGGCACAAAAACATCCGCCTCTCATTTGCCAAAGAACCCGTCATTATTCCCAGACGACAGCTGAAACAGAGCCGGATCTCACTTCTAAAGTTGATGTACACATGAAATGAAACTGATGAATGTCAAACAATATTTTCCTTTTTAATTAATTCATCTTCCTCTGACTGTCAATCAGCTCTGTAACGGCTTACCTTTTTACATCTCTTGTGTTTGCAAATGTTTTTTGTCTTCCAGCTGTGCAAGTGGATCACACAGTCACCACTCAGTCGACCGGTTTATTTTTGGTCAACAGTGACCTGAGCATAAAGGTGGAGAAGAAGGACAAAGATGCAGTTTTCTACTGCGAGGTCACATTCCTCGTTCCTGGAGCTGAGAAAATGCTTGAAACCAACAGTATTAACATCACTGTCTTCTGTGAGTAACACAGACTCGGAGAGTTTTCTGGCAACAGCTGCTCCGGACATTTTGGGTGAATTTCAAGAGATGTAGAACTAATCTGTTTTAGAGATCCTCTACCAAACCAGTAGCTGCATATCATAGAAACATATTTTAGTAACAAGATGTTCTTGAAGTTTGTGTGATTTAATTTAGTTTTGTCAGTGGATGATGTAATCTGAGAGTAGAAAAGAATCCACAGTACTAAAAAGTTATAAAAATGTCAATTAGTTTTCTGTAAATAATATAGTCGCTTAATAACTTTGAGACTTATTTTATGAGAAGTAGTATAATTTTGTCCTCATGGCGTAACATTTCTGGATCTTTCTGATTGCTAAAAATTCCCAGTTAAAGTCTGACCTTCCCTTCTTTGTTTCAGATCCTCCCACCACAGTAAATCTGTGGGTTGACTCCCCAAAGGGTAAAATCAAGGAGGGCGACACAGTGGAGCTCCTCTGTGCCAGTGATGGAAGTAGTGAATCCCAATTTTTCACAATTGACAATAAGGATGTAAGACATTTGACTGTCACCATAACTCTTGTGCTACCTCCACATACATTAAACAGCCATCAAAATTTAATTCATTTTAGTATTTCAAGTCTAATATGGATATTTCATTTGATTGTGTTATATTATATTCTTAAATGTAAATGTTTTTTGCTTAAATAAAGACATTTTATGGCCTACACAGGAAGACTGCTGATCTTACAGCTGTCCATCAGTCTTTCACTGGCACCCTCTGAAATGAGAGGATGTCACTAAAGGTCATTGGGTTCGCTAGGGGCTGCATCTAACAGTATTAGTGGAAAGTTAAGGGGAAGGAAAAAATGTGCTAAAAAGGGTGTACCTCAGGAAATTGCATTTATTTTAACTTCTGCCCATTTTCTGACTACCTTTGTTCCTAAAACATGAATAACAACTTGTATGTGATTACATTGTGTTTGATGAGACTGTTGTTTGGTTTTGAAGGGTCCACGTTTGAAGATGGAGAGCGTTACTCGTCAGAATAGTGGCGTTTACCTCTGCACCGTAGATGACTTTGAAAATTCAGTGATATTATCAACTAACACCACAGTGTTTGTCAACTGTAAGGACTTTTAATTTTACCTACAATGAGAACAATAAATGTGACTTATTCAGCACTCAGTACTTTATGTTTTGCATAGATCTGGACGAAGTGGTCATTAAACCCACCGGCTCTGTTTCGGTGGACTGGAAGAAAGAGTTTTCGGCTACCTGCAATGCTTTATCATCTCTCAGCACCAAAACAACATGGTTTAAGGTAACAGCGTAATATAGATTTGCACAAAGTAGCAGATAATGTCGCACCACCACAAGCTTCCTGACACTGACTGTTTTTTACTTAGAAAATGCAGAGGTCTGTTGCATTAAGAACCACTAATGTATGCTTTGCTTTCTATGTAAATGCTAATGGCAGCAAGTAAGTTTGATGTGGTTTTTCTGCAGAATGGAAAAGAAGTTGAAAAGGGTCACCATTTAAACCTAAAGGCTGTAACATATGACACAGCAGGAACGTATGTTTGTGTAGTGACAGTACCGGAGAGTCCGGGAATGCAAGCCAACGCTTCACTACAGCTCACTGTCCAGGGTGAGTTGGACAACAAAACAGCTTATTAGGAACTCAGGATGTATTTACTCGTTATTCATTTTTACTTCATAGTTCAGATCATCAAATGTGTTTGCTTCATGTCTTTCTTTCTGCAGGCCCACCAGAAATGATAGAAAAACAGCTCAATGAGAAAGAGACCAATGAGAGGGAACTTGAACTTACCTGTCACGTCAGAAGCTTCCCAACTCCCAACATAACCTGGGGCACCACTAATGGGAAGGTACTACTGAGAAATGTCTTTCAGTTTTAGCTTTAAATCTGACATACGCAAAAAGGATTCAGTTATCAGACCTAACTCATGAATATGTGACGAGGTCAGTTATGACAAAAACCAGACTGTCTATGTCTCATAAATCCAAACTGGTCAGGTGAAGGTAACGGCATGGATTATTTCCTGGGTCTTTAAAGGGAAATCACTGGTTCTGGTATTTGTTCTTTTGACAAATAACTCTCCTACACGATACTCGTCAAGTTATTTATTCAGGAAGATGCCTTTTCCACAGTAGGCTGTATCAAAATTTAATGGTAGCAGGAGGCTCCCAGTAGGGCATTGACTGGAAACCATTATTAGGGTACACCAAAATGCCTGAAAAGTTTGTTTCAAATTCACAAACAAATACAATCAGCTTCTACTGTTTAAAGTTCTTTGAATAAGGAGTTTATACACTAAGACACACAAAACACAAAACAGTGTCAGAATTTGTTTTGAGTTGAATTTGTCTAGTCTTTCAGTGATTATGATGGCATGGTTATTCAAAATGCCAACAAAAGTAATAACTCCCCTCACTTGATATTGGTTGGACAAGTACCAACTTTTCCAGTTTTTTCAAACCAACCTTTGACCCAAATCTGACCCTTTTATTTTGTAACCACACTGCTCTGTCTTGAAATGTGTGTTTGTGGCAGATCATCAGCTCCTCAAATCACGTGACCGATGTGGGTGCTAAGAGTGTAGCCAAAGTTGAAGTCAGTATCACTTCAAACACGACCGTTTTCTGCAACGCCTCAAATGAGTTTGGCAAAGACTCGGTTACGTACGTCATCGAATTCAGTGAGTACCTGCTTCATTCCTGTTGTCCACTCTGTTGTTGTGTCTGGATGCCCCCATCCTTCACCATCTGTCCTTTCCCATCTTGTCTGTGTCAAGGTTTGTTTTTTATTTTTCGTCTGATTGTCAGGCGCTCTCTGTGACGTGTTGTAAAGTGTTGCCTGTAATTTGGAGCACTTCACCGTGTGTTCTCTTTGCAAAAGAGGCAATGTCGTGAAGCTGCTCGGCTGTTGACGTGAACCCCTCCGTTCCCCCTAATGTTGTAACGTGAAGTGTGTTCCCATCTGTGACCCCCATCCCCTTTCAGCTAAACACACCACCACACCAGCAACTACCACCACAACAATATCTCCAACAACCATTACAGCAGCCAACACAACCAACAATACAAGCACATCCACCAATGCTGCCAAACCCAAATCCACAGGTAAGATCAGTTGCTTTGCGCCTCTTTAGCCTAATCAAGGTAAACTAAAGGTTCCACTGATTTATTACTGTATATCTGTTTCATCAAGTTACTATGTTAAATTATTTGTATGTTATTTGTAACCTTACATATTCTGTAAATTATGATTGTGTTGCACTGATCAATTAATCATTAATTGAAATCAGTCCACTTTAATTGATTCTGACATTGGCCTTTCCAATATGTCAACCTTGTATTTTACTGAAAGTTTCAGCTTTAAAAAAAAAAATCACCAAAACAATATAATCAGCAAAGTCTACATCTGAAAAATGGTACGGCTTTTAGATATAATAATAATAAATTAATTAATTATTTTTTCCATCATCAAGCAGATCAAATACTGAAAAGTTTACTGTTTTACTTGTTGACCTCAATGTAACATGACTGAAAACTCACTTTTTGGCCTCAGATAAAAAGACACATAACTCAATACATACATGCTGATAAACTGAAATTTTTGGTTGAATTACAATCACAACCTGTAACATCAGGCTGATGTATTTTTAATTATATATTATCCACCAATCATCCTAAGATGAAATTTATAACTTGAGAAAATCATAATGTGTTGAAAAGTGTCTGCATCTGCAAAACAGAGAAGGATATTAAAAACTAAAACAGAAACATCCACAAATGTAAACATAACTGAAGAAGCAAAGCTTTGAATCCACTCACAGTGAGCCTCTTCACTGCTGTACAGGATGCTGTTTTTTTCTCCGTCTCTTTTTGGTTGTTTTTTTTTTCAACATATACCCTGCCAGGAAACTTTCCATCCCCTTAGAGGAAAGCTGTTCTGGATTTTTGTTTCTCTCTTGTGAAATGAGATTAAAGAGGGCTACTGTGGGAAATGACTCAGGTCACTGACCACGATTCATGCTAGATTTTGTTTTTAGCTTTGGAGAGATAACAGCCTTTTAAATTAAGTAATTTTGTCATGCTGAATGCCTGGAATGCCTGTTTGTGTGTCAGCCCTGCTGATTCAGTTATTTTACACACAAACCCTCTGATAACTCTGCTCATTTGGTTTTTCTCAGTCAAAGCAGAGACACCCAAACCACAAGAGAAAGTCCAAAAAGGTTTGTATGTCATGTTGCTGCAGATCGTCTTCAAAAACCAAAAATCATCCTTTAGCTTATCCACCGTATCAGTTTTCTGACTCTCTTCCAGCAGACGTTCCTTTCCTATTGAGCACAACATTATTGTCCATTACCTCCACTTGTCCCTCTGCATGCTCAACGCTTATTCTCCCTCTTTTTTTTGGTTTAAGCGCATCTCTTCTCCTGCAGACTTGAAACTTTTGCACATTTTTTCTTCTGAGTTGCCAGATTTAGATCACCTGAACTGTGCAAGCACTGCTGTATTGTTATTGAATGCTTTCTGTCACACCCTCATCATCTGCCATCGGACTCTTCCAACTCCGAGCATAATCTCTTTTACAAATTGACTTCCTCTGATTTGTGTTTCTGCTTCTTCTTCTTCAACAGGAAGCTATGGTGTTGTCATTGCAGTGATCATTATCTGTATCCTGCTTCTGGCCATCTTGGGCAGCGTGCTTTACTTTCTGTACAAAAAAGGCAAGATCTGCAATCGATCAGGAAAAAAGGACTTGTAAGTTTAATGAAAATGAAATTGTCCATTTTTGTATTTGTTAAGACAGATAAAGGGATTCTCTATGTTTTGTTAATTTTTACTAATGGGTCTAATGCAAATAAGTAGATTTATATATTTTTATGTGTAGAAAACACTGCTGGAAAAATAAACTTTTCTGTTAAATTTAAATAACAGGAGAGAAGTTCTGTATTCTTATTTGCTAACGTTTAAATCCAGTTTTCCACGCTACTGCAAATATTAATGTTTCATCAAGTTTGTATTAGAATACATTAATAAAATTCTACAACTTAAGTGGAAACATTTAACTTAAGAAAATCTGATACTCCTAAAAGTTTTTACAGACATGATGCCATGAGCAAACAAAGCTTCAATTTCACCAAAAGATGCACACTATTCATTCGAGAAAAATATCAAAAGTAGCACACAAACTTTAAAGGCGTGATGAGATGCAAAATCCCCTTTGTTCAGACTGTTTCTGTATGTGAACTTATAGCAGCTGTGTTGTGGATTTTCCACACACACTTTTTGTTTTGGTCTCACCAAATCAACTACAAAACAAACCTCCTTGTTATAATTAAAGATTATAACTCTGGTCACATGAAAAATAAATTCCTTGGGTAAAATATTATATTGGCTCAGTTTGATTTAAATGACTAATAAATCGTTTGCATTATATTTTTTTTCTCCTTGCAACTGAAACACAAGTAATTTTTTCTTTAGCTAAGGATCTTTAGTCAAGGCATTCAGAATAGATCCTTTTCAGCAACAAAAGCGCAACATCCACATTTGGTACTGATTCACTGACATTGTTATACAATTCTTAAGTCACTTATTTGAGCCTGTTCTTGTCCAACCAAGCACCAAAGAGAAGTCCAGCAAAGGTAAGATTGTGGTGGAGATGAAGAGCGACAACACAGAGGAGGCGATTCTGCTCGGGGTCAATGGAGAAAAACAGCTACCCAACAACCAGGTAGATCCCCAATCCTGGACCAGACACAGTGCTACTCTGCTGATCGGATCACATGTTTTTCTAACGTATCGCTGTTTCTCCTTGTGCCTGTTTGTATGTTAATGTTCCTGTTCGTCCTCCGGAGTGATGAGAGCCTGCATGTTCAGAAGGGAGGTGGTGAGAAAGCTGCTCCTGGTGTTCCCTCTCAGGCTCAGACCCCCAAATGCCTTCAAGTCTCCACCAAAGCTCCTTCTTTCAGAGTTACATCATGGAGATAATCAGCTGACACTCAAACAGTTGAAAGTGAAAAAAAATTTTTTTTTTAAATTTTTTTTTTTACTTGCTGTCCATATATGCTCCTCGAGTTGAAATTAAACACAATTTGCAAGCTCCATGATGTAACTCCACAACACGCCTTCCAAGCTTTGACTGTCTGTCTCATTACTGCAAGCCTTGTATACTGCTGATTGTCTGTGGAACAAGAATTATAGCACAAAGCTGACAGGGTCTGTTTTAAATACAGGGGTGGACCAATTCATTGTCTGCCCTGAGAAAAGTGTGTAAAAGCCTTAAAATAAACTAATGTTTTATTCAGGTTACATAATCTCACAATGACAGGTTGTGAGAAATTCAATGTTTACTTCAAGAAAATGTATTCAGATAAATAAATACAATTCAAATATTTGGGAGAATGTCTATTTTTATCCAGGAAAATTAGCTTCTTTATTTAGCTGTTTAAATTATACCTCCTCAATGTTTGTGTCTGTGTTTAGTACTTCTCTGGACATGATAAAACACCTTGGGTTTTAAATTTAAATAAACTACAGCAGAGGTTTCAGAATTACCAGCATATCTTAAATAAAATATCATCTCTGGGTCCTTCAGCAGGACAGCCATAGAAAGAACAAAACAACTAACCTTTGTTCCAATCTTCTCAAATGATCTTCAATAAGTCAAGTCAATCTGCTGAATATTGAAGATTTTCAAAGTAAAATAGTTCTACTGCAACATAAAGACGTTTATTTTGAGGCTCTTTGCACATTTTTACCATGGGTGCCATTAAATATGTCCGCACTGTATGACGTAACATCACATCAAGCAATGCAATCCACTGAAGAGAATAATGATGCAGCTCAGTTACTGTACATATTATAGTCTATGTATATATTTCTTTATTTAAAATAACACACAAAACAAAACAAAACAAAAAAAATACATATATGTATCCAGACAGTGTTTCTATGATTCGGTGCTTGTTGGAGATAAAGCAGGAGCTCGATTTGTTTTGTTCATTTTCTGCTATGTTTCAGTCTGCACACTGAAAGTTAAGAGACACCTCACCTCTTCAGCTACACCTTTTTTATTCTTTAAATACAAACATGCCGGTTATTTAAAGACGCATCACTCAGTTTCTCAACTCCCAGTGCTCTGCAGATGAAGGACAGTATTTTCTGAGGCTGAAGAAGTTGAACTTTTGGGCAATGTTTTTCTATTTTATCTTTTTTTTTTGGTTCTCTGTATATTTTTTCATTTGACCAGATTTATTTGTTAGATCTATTGCATTGCCACTAGTCAGGTCATGTAGTTACATTTCTTTTCCTAGATATGACATTCAGATGCTTTTCAAAAACTTCACATTTTGTACTGTTGTTTTTTTTTTAATTATTCCTATTTATTTTCCATGCACTGATTTTTGTTTTTCCTTTTTTTGTGTGTGTATTCATGCAGTTTTTCTCCAGTATGACATGTTTTTGATGCTAATGACCTCAATTTCTATAGCTGTTTTTTTTTCTTTGAGAAGGACATATGAGATTAGAAGAGGTTGTCCTTATCACACACATTTCTGTTCACTGAATGCATTTCTGTTATAACTGAAACTTGAGCTAATCTAACCCAAAGAGACACAGAACCCCCTCAGACCTGAAGCCTTAAACCAACAACTGCTCTTCATGTAAGTGTTTTGTGTTCATGTTGGTTCCTATAGTATCTGTGTACTACTGAGGAGGGGGGAATGACTGTGTCTAAACTCCAGCTTAAAGACAATCACACCCTCATACACTTCCTTCCTTCTGCTTTTAGCAACTCTGGTAAACAACATTGGTTGTCTGAAATGCCTTTAAATGTCTCTGAGTTATTACGCATCTTGTAATTACCAAAACATTTATTGTTTTTAGTTTTCAAAATCATACCAAATAAAGTTAAATGGTAAAAAATTAAGAGTTCCAACATCAATTTAACGTCTTCAAATGCCGAAACATGCATTCATGGTTTTTCCACTTATCTGTGATTGAGCTGCGCGAGGGAAACCAGGATATCCGTCTCCAGGGTTACGCTCTCGAGCTCATCCAGGGAGATCCCAAAGAGTTCCAGGTCAGAAGGGTCACACGGTCCCTCCAGTGAGTGTTGGATCTACCCCAGCGGAACATGGCACCGCCTGAAATGTTTCAAAAATAAAAACATTATATTTAGGAATAGCATTATTAGGGTTTCCCCCAGAAAACTTGCTAAGTCCAGTGGCTGAATGCCGGGGCAGTCATTCATCCAGCAGGCTGCCGCGTTTTTGAGTTCAGAAATGTTTCAAGTTGACAAGAAATTTGAAAATATCGCTTGATAATTATTGAAAGATTGGAAGATCAGAACACCAAATATAAAATCTTAAAAAGTGCAAACATTTTAAAAAGACTTAAATAAATAAGCAATGTTTAGCCTGGTGGGGGCACAAGTAAAGCCTGGTGGCCCGCCAGGCTTTACTTGGCATCATTCATTTATCATATTTAATTAATTTATTCATTTTCTGCTGGACAGTAAAGCATCATTTTCAAAACTGAAATAAAATTCAGCTGTCTTAGTGAGAGTTTACTGGTGTTTGGTTAATTGTAAAATTTAAAGATTATAAAGGAACAATGTGATCTCACCATTCAAATGACTTAGTCAGGAGAAGAGCACACAAAATTACAAGAAATCCCCAATTTGTAGAAGATAGCACTGTGAAGATAATCATCAACACTTAAAAAAATGTAGGACATTACTAACAAAACTGATGAAGGATGCTGCTAACTGCCCATGGCAGCAATCTCATGGGTCCTCATTGTGTCTGGACTGGTCTGAGGCTAAAACACATGATGTTTGTAACCTGATTAAATCATTGATCTTAGTGGACAAACAGCAGCTGAATTCAGTGGAGCGAATAAAATTATTTATTTTAAGAGAAGGTGTCCTCTTCATGGGATATAAAGTCTAAATACAAGACTAGATAATCTGTGTAAGAAAATGTATTGAATCTTCAGATCTGTAAATGCTTCACCCTGCTGTCACAATCTGTTCTGCATCTTTGTCTTACTGCTGTAAGCAAGAAAAATTGGTTCTTAGCGGTATCTTTCCCAGCATAAACGTCATGGAAGACTGTTATTTGATCTGCTTAAGGCGGCGGTCAAATCATATTTTGGTTTATAATATAGTTACCAAATACATTATAAAACAAGAAGCTTAGACATTAAATGCAGCATATGAAACAAAAGTAGCTCAAGTAATCAATTCTGTATGTAGTTTACCTCTTCATGCATTTTGGAGGTTTTCTGCTGTTTTGTTATTTTAGAGGGTTTATTAGAGAGATTCTCCTGAAGTTTCTTCCAAACTTCTTGGTCACAGTTCAGAAAAAAGGACAAGCTCCACTGATCTTTATCTATAAACTCTCCACATGTATTTTGTGTCAAACATAACTGCATCCACATATTACACTATTACTAAATAATATTCCTAAAATGAGTGGGAGCCAGATCCCGCCCGGAAATTAATTCAAAATTAATTCAGGCTCCTCAAGGCATTGATTTGAGAGGTTCACAGTGCACTTCTGCAGCTCTCAACTGTAGGACTTTGGTTTCCAAAAAATGTATTTTTCTCTCTCTAGGAAAAGGGATTTTCAGGCAAAAAAGCTAAATCAGATGTAGAGACAAACACGTTTGATACAGCTTTGTATTTGCAAAATGATAGTTTATCCTTCCACTAAACTTAGCAAAAATATCAAGTTTCTATAGCAAAGTAATACAAATCTCTTTATTCGCTTTATTTTCATCTGAGAGATCTAAAAGTTGCAAAAAAGACCCCCCAAAAACAAACAAAAAAAAACGAACCCCCCCCCAAAAAAAACAAGAAACAATGAGTTGGAATAAAACGCTGAAACGTTTAACAACCTGCACAGAACTCTTACTTCGCCTGATTTATTTTTTACATTTTGAGGTAAATTTCAGTGGCAATTGCAACATATTAATGTTAATCCAACATTAATATCTTACCTTTTTAAAATGCTTCACTCATTAAAAATCATGCGTGTCCAAAGCAATTAGTAATACCTTTAATAATAGGTAATAAAATGCCTAGTGGTCTAATCAAATATTCACTAGTTTTCATAAATTTTAAGCTAGGGCTGGACGATATGGCTGAAGAACTTACCACGATACAAACGTTTCATTTCAGTCTAGTCATGATTAACTTTTTCTTTGTCGTTTTAAATATATGAAATACTGTTAAACTGGTGACTTAACTTTTTCTGTTTTATCCAGTTTTCTCGTAAAAGCCGTTTAAGCAGTTAGTAACCTGAAACTGCAGCTAAGCAAGCTAGTCAACTGGTTGCTACTAGCAACTGGTTGTTACTAGGCAACAACCAGTTGACAAGCAAAGAGCGAGTTGACGCTCACTCGCTTCCTCTCAGGACCTAGCTTAGCCAACTGCTAGTCTTTCCTCTGCCTACATCTCCCAGAATGCTGTGCAGTTAAGTGAGAGCTGTATTGCGTGTGTATCACAATAATTATTATTGATTTATCATCCAGATCTAGCTTGTTATAATCAATAAAACAAAAACTATTGAAATTCATTACTCCGTAATGATTCAATTGGTTTTGATTTTCCTTTTGATATTCATGTAAAAAAGAAAAAGAAAAAAGAAAAACAGACAGGAAGCGGTTGCTTAACCTTTTATTAACAGCAATGTGCATACTTTCAAATTGATATGAGCTTTAAAAACCATTAAAAAAAAAATTATGAATGCCTTTCTTTTACTGAGGTTTGGGGGGCAAAATTAGAACGACAGCCCCCTCTCCTGGTTGAATATTGAAATTGCACAGCACTGAGCATCTGGGGCATCCAGAGGCTGAGAACTGACCTGGAAAAAGTGAGCAAAAAGACACTGAAGCGTTTGAGGGATGAGGCTAGATGCGGCTGAAGAGGCAGAGGACAGATCGATTCAAGCATTACTGCACTATGTTGCCTTCAAAGACCAACAGGTACAGATAGAGACCCACAAACACTCCTCGAATATCAAGGCCTTTTAAAAAACAAAAGTAAGGACGTCGGTGATGATCTCTCTCTCTCTAAACATATGGCACAAGTCAAGAAAAAACAAACAAGTAAACAAAACCTTTGGGACAAAATGCACAGGAATGCAAAAATGACATTTTTCTTTAAATGTATACAATAAGCTGTTCTTTAGAGTGACAGTATCAAAGCACAAATCGGTATGCTGTGCAAAAATAAAGGTTAATTAATAATACATAATGAGATGCCGTCTTGAAACATCGGTACAGTATTGAGGATTGCGGACCACCCAGTCCGTCACCACCCATCATTCAAGAAGTTTCTCAAGGCAACTAGGAAATAAACATGAAACAGAACTACAGACAGCGCAGAGAGCTTCCAGTCAACACAGCATCAGCCGGAAGAGGTGAAGACAAACTGGGGGCTTTTTGACACCATCCCAATCAGAAAATAATAAAAAAAAAAAAACACCAAAAACATTCTTCATATACTGGGAGAGCCTCAAGTTAATGTACCTACAAGCTGTTTGTGTGACTATATCCTTTAAATTCAGAGTACCTGGAAGTAAAAAGCTGCTGTTTCATCTCCTGCGAAATGATACAAAAACAAAATGTGCAAGTCTGTGACTAAGAAGCAGTTACTTTTGGCTGTACACAGGTGAGCTGCTGTCTGTGCTAAAGAGTCCACTCCGCGTTTCGACAGCATTTATTCCTGAGTTAGTTGTTACAGTCGGCCCAAATACTGATTTTTACCGTAGACAGTGGGGCGGGGCCAGCGTACCCATGAGTCTACGCCATGAAAAGCCTCGGCGCTCGCTCCTCTTTTCAGAGCAACGAGAAGGCAAAGCTCAGCAGAAAGCATTCGTCTTTTACCGAAAACTTTACAAGCATTTTGGTTGCTTTATTACTGTTTATATACACAAGGTTCCCACTGCCATCTCATTTTATCACCTTTTTTTTAAAAAAGAAAAAACTAACATTGAGTAAAAACCATTTACTTATTATTACTATTGTACATATTTTAAGTTTATATTATCTCTATATTTCACAGATCGTTAAATTATACAACACTGAGGTTGGCTTCCAATTTTGCAGAGTGGTAAAAGGTTATTTCGCTGCTTTTTTTTTGGCTTCTGGGTCGTCTTTGATCAACTCTTTTTCATAATCTCTGAAACATAAGGCCTATGTATGTTGCTGCCCACTGCCTTAAAGCTGGCTTAAAGACAGTTTCTTCTATTATTTATTGAAAGACTAATTTGGTGGTTTGGCCATTTTTCTAGTCACAAAAAAAAAAGACATTCTTGGCAGGAGAACTAAAGGAGCACTAACTAGTTGGTGGATTTTAAAGAGGAGAAAAAGACTTGCTCAAAGTCTTTTGGGATTCTGGATCAAGTTTGCACTTCTCTTTAAATCAAAATTTGTGAAAAACATTCAATTCCCAATCTCAGAGATACTGGTTGTAGGTTCTTTTTACCCCCAACTATCATTTGGGTAAGCATGTTATAGCAAGTCAATTAAAAAAATGGTACACTAACAACACAAATTGTATCAACTAAGAATACTTTTTTTTCCCACCATTAGTGCACTTTATAAATACAAATAATGCTTTGAATTCTGCAAAGGATTTCAAGACCCGACTCCTATTGACTTAATTGTAACATCATCTGCTTTAAATAAGCTTGTGTTTTTTCTGCCCAGGTTAGGAACCACAGGACCCTGACCTTGGAGGGCAGAGGAGCCAAAATGCTGTGAAAAGAACCTGGTACAATTATTTTAGTTAGAAATGCAACGTAGTCCCTCCCACACCTGGCAACAGACTGGCAGGAAGGTGGCAACTTCACCTTTTTCCCCACTTTTAAGAAAGAAGTAATGCTGGACATATAGAAATCTTTCCACCTTTAAAAACATGGAAGTCTACGTTCAACCCACTTAAGTTACCTGTTAAATCAGTGTTTGGCTTCTGGGCCAACACTGAATGGGTCTCTGAACATCTAAAACATCTCGACTGGTCGAATCTGAATTGTATCATCCTACATGTAATTTAATCTTTTACTTGCTTGTAGAAATTGAATGAATGAAGTAGCACAACTCGTGCAGTAATTATACAGAAAAGCTTTAAGAGCGGTGGGCTTTTTATGATTACGGAAAAGTGCTGAAAATATAGGTAATCTCAACTATCACAGTGTTCAATTATTAGCATTGCAATTTTATGAATTTCTAAAATCATACAGAACCAGTTACCAAAAGGCATTGAAATAGCCCTTTATTACTCATTCTGTGAATTTTACTTAAATATGCTGAAATTCTATGGTATAAAAAGCCTGTTTTTTTTCCTGATATTGAGATTTTTATCTTTTAGATAGTGGAAATACTTATGATAGTCTAGGAACTCAAACACATATCTCAAACTTTAAATGGAAAAAATAAAATTTCAAACTTTTCAACAAGCGTGTAGGAACCTTGTATATACACTAAAGAAAGAACAGAACTAAACGTTAAAAATACTAAGCAGGTCGACAGCTGGAGAGGGCTGCGGGCTCATGAGCTGCGTATACTCTTCAAGTATGCTACATTATGAACTGGAAAGACAAATGATACTGTCACTTTAAAGAAACAGGATGATGGTTAAACAGAGTATTCACAAATGTACATTTAAGGCTTTAATTGTTTAGCACTAACAATAATAGCAGCAGTGAAACACTTCTGAATTAATTATACCAACAATATTTATGATCGTATAACAACAATATATTATCAAAGTAAGTCAATACTTTTTTTTTTTTCTCGTTTTTGTTTTTTAACACTGGACTCAGCTGGAGACAGAAACCCGGACCAGCCAGTGAGTTCATACAACAGAAAGAAAACATGTGAGCCACCACAGATCACGCAACAACTAGCCTGGTCTGCTAGCTGCGGGACGCACCTCTTCAGCTACACCAGGCCCCGCCTTATAACTTAGAGCAGTAGTACATTAACAGAGCGCGAGTCCAAGTACGCGGACTGGAGTACACATTCATGTTGAGACGCACAGGAGAGGGAGGGGCTTCATCCGAGAGCAGGACGAGTGGAGTAAAAAGTCTGGCAAACACACACACACAGGCAACCATGCTCACGTACACAAAACACACAAGCAGCCAGCAACATGTCCAGACCTGAAACCATCATCATGCTACAAACAAAACAACGACGCTTGCTTTTTTTTATGTTTAAAAAAAAAAAAAAAAAAGAAGTACCAAAGCAACGTTAATTAAAGGCCGTATCCGACTGAAGTCAAGATGAAAAGCTCTGCTGCACGTTTTCCAAGGTTCTGCTGACTAACGCATCCTGGTGAGGAAGACGCCCGATTCGTCCTTCCTCTTCCTTCCTGTCTTCCCGTAATCCGACTCCTCTCCCCCCACCCCCGCTAACCCTGCAGTGGTACCAAGAGCAACCCTCCAAACTGAACCATTTTCACATATTATTTATGCACGTACTGTATATATTACACACATTTAATATATACTTACTTATATATTAAATTCTCATATAGACATACACTTTTAGTTTTCCTTGTGAGGTGTTGATTATATTTTCAGCGAGAGGCTTCAACATGAAAGATGAGAGTTTGTCTTCGGCAGATTCCTATGAAAGTCTCGGGCCACTGTGTTTGGGCGGTCCCGATAAGATGCTCCTGAAACCAAACACTCAAAGAAAAAAAAAAAAAAGAGCAAGAGACTTTTGAAAGCGCATGGAGTGCCTGCCGCAGATTCCTGCAGATACTGTAAGCTTGCTGAGTAACAGCCAGGTCAGAAACCGCAGGAGGGTTCGGTGGAAGAGGGGCGGGGGGCGTAGGGTGTCAGGCAGCACTTTACGTAGTCCTGGAGGCAGTAGGCTTTTCTGGTCGGTCTGCGCCGACCAAAACCAAACCAGGCTGAGCCAAGCTAGGGCAAAGAGAGCAAACCGCGATTTGTGGGCGCCACGATCTGCTATGTGAAGATGTGGGCAGTGGAGGGAACAGAGACGAACTCGCGCAGGATGTTCTTGGCCATTTCTATATTGTTCTGTGCAATCATCAGAGCTTTCTGGATGTCCTGGTAGGAGTACCCCTGACTCATGAGGTGCTCGATCTCGCTGCTAATCAGGGGGTTGGCCTCCCCGCCCGCGGCGCCACCGCTGGGCAGAGCGGGCACAGGCCGGACGGGGCTGTGGCGGCGCTCCGAGTTGATCCGTCTGGGCAGCGGCTTCGGAGGTCTCTCAGGCGCTTCGGCTGGCTCTAAAGCAGCTGAGGAAGAAAAAGAGGAGGAGGAAGTGTTTGGATTTAAAACAGCAACTAAAGGTCGACGTGAAGAGATCATTTATTTAACTGGAAACGGCGCTACACTTAAAAAATGGTTCGTAATTATAATTAAGTCTAAGGGAAGAGACATGTCCTTTCACACAATCTGAAACCTTTTCATCTTTCCACTGCAGTGACATTTAACAAAGCACTGCGAGAGGGCCGGCTATAATCTGCAATCTCGTCAGCTTGACGCACAGTGATTTAATTGGCTCACAGACTCAAACATGCAGAATGCCCGTGTGTGGTAAATGTCAACCCAGCACAGAGACATCACCCTGAGAAATCAAGAAACAACTGCTGAATAGACTTCCTGCACTGTGGCTAAACCTCAAGGCTTGCAAAGGCGTAACATGCAATTGTCTTATTATCACACCTTCACCAGATTTGCCAATATCTTCACCAAATTATGGTAAAATTGGAGCTCAATCTTTAAACTTGCCTGCTTTTAATTTCTCCATTAAGTATGAAAAAAGCTAATATTTTCTGGCAACATGTAAGTGAGTAGCAGCCTCCTAATTTATGCTTAGTGTGTCTTTTGATTATCGATACAAAAAAAATGCTTCTGCTTCACAGACCTACAGAGGCAGCCATGAGTCACACAATTAACCAATAAAAAACATCTCAAGATGGCCGCTGCTGATGCGTTCGGTTTCTCAGAGATGCAGAGAATTGGGTCGGTTGGAACCTCAAAAATCCTATCTTTCTCCAATCAAAAGCACCACGACAATGCTGCATTCCAGTTACCTGGAAAGTGGGAACAATTGAGCTGACATCATTCAAGTTAAGAAGTTGGAATTTCAACATGGCGACACTCACAAATATTATTTGCATTATCTCCAATTGCAAATAGAGATAATGCAAATATCTCTATTTAAAGTTTTCTGAAGTAAATCTTTAGAAAGCTTTACTTTCTAAAAGCAAACACCATATTGGATTTGTTCAGTTTATAGATGCAGGTATTGCATCTATAAACGCACTACTGTTGATATGAGGACCGGCCATATTGAAACAGAAAGTCATAGTTGGAGATGGCCCCAGTTTGCCAATGGAAAATCCAACTTTAAAGGGTGTTCCAGTTGAGAAGTCAACTGGAACACCCAGTTCCCAGTTGCAACTCAGCATTTGTGTTAGCGTTTTGCACAGACAGCAACACCTTTCTGTAAGGCGTCTGTTACTGGAGTGAGAAGCCACATCGTGGCACACACTGGAGTAAATTTCAGCGGTCGCTTCTACTCAGGATATTAATATGCTTGTTGTTTATTTCCATATGAAATAGAAGTCAAATAACTCCTGCAAAACTAGTGAGAACTTGAAATTGATCTGAAAACACTTTCTAACATCCCTGGAGCACCTAAAGAACCTCAGATGGCTAGAAAAACTAATGTGTAACATCTGGTGACTGATCAAAGAAGGACTTTCCTATCGAACCAGAGAGTAACCAATGAACCTATCTAAAAAAAATATTAAATATGAATCAAAGGGCCAGTTAATGGATCAAAACTCATGTATACTTTGCTGCTGTGAGAAACTTACATGCCGCAGCTCCAAAATCTGAATCTAGGGAAAGGCGGCTAAGGGCTGCCACAGAGGACGAGCATGACGATGAGGAGGATGAAGATGAAGACAGAGACCCCCCCATTTCTGAAAAGGTCCGCCGAGCAGGGGGCTGCGGTAGCCGGGGCTTTGGGAAGTCATAGCCGTTATCCTCTTCCTCTCTGTCCTCTGCTGCGAGGTCTCTAGGCCCGTTGGTGACCGGCAGGGGAGGCAGCTCTGAGTAATCTGAGAGGATGGAAGTTAATCTCATCATAAAACTACGAGAAATATTCTCACTGCAGCATCAGAGTCCTCTAAGACAGGGAATTGAGGGGGATTTTGAGGCCATCTGGTTTTGTGGTTAGAAGAAAATACCTGAATCTCTGGCTTGTTGTGACCTCGGCTGTACGCTGTACATGGCTTCATGTGATATCGCCCCATCTTCTGCACCTAGTGAGAGCCTACAACAACAAATGATGGGTTTAAAGCTCAGATCATGACTCAAAGATCTTTTCTAAAGTGCCTTTAGGAAGGTTTGAATACCGCGAATTGACTGCAGGGGCTTGAGTCTGTGCCTGCAGAGCAGTCAGAGATTGAGGCTGTGGGGGCCTTTGGGCTTGTAGGGTGTCTGGTACTGATGGGATGGAAATGGGGCGAGATGAAGGGATCATGTACTCAGAGTCTTCCTCGCTGTCACACCCCTCCTCTCCGGGCACTTGCCTCAAACCTAGAGATGGTCTGGGAACAGACAATATGAGAATATTAAAAGACTCTTTATGAGGAAACATCGTGTATAGCTTCCAGACCACAGGTAACCTTAGAGTCATTTGGACATACCTGTTTGCCAGTGCGTAGATGGCATTGGCTGAGGATGATGATTTCACTTTGGGGTTGTCATAATCTTGAGAAGCTATTGCAGTAAAACTCTAAAGGAGGAAACAGATTTCACCAGTTTTAGATACTTTACCCCCAAAAAACTGAACATTTAAAAGAAGATAATTAAAAGCTATAACTTAAGGTCGTGCTTTTTTCTGCCAAAACTAGAGAGCCGGTTAGAACTGAAAGGTTTCATCCAGTGCATCATAAGCCTGGCACCCCACCAGGCTAAGTGTTGTTTATTTTATTTAAATGGGTTTTCTCAAAAGCACACAATGTTTCTAGTTAATAAAAAATTTAAGGTAGCAATTAGATGGACTCATTTTACTATTTATTATTGGGTGAGCAGTTAATTTTAGAGATACTTTTATTTATTTCTCCTTTGTCAACCTTTATAACAAAGGGATGTTTGTCATATTCTCAGTTTCAGAAACTCCATCCTATTTTGCATTTACGAGACTACTGAGGGCGAATATTGAAAATAAAGTTTAGTTAAACCTAAAGTACATAAAGAGGTTTTCAAAAGTGTAGTTTTTCAACTTGATTTAAAAGAAACAGCACATGTGTTTTATGGAAAGGTGCAGACTACTTCCGAGTTGCATGTTACAGACACTTGGAAACCGCAAATATGATCAGATTTTTTTGCTGAAGGAAAGCTCAATCTCAGCAATGCACTCTTTAAGACAGACATGTTATTATGCAGGACCACACAGAGAGCTTTTACCAGAGGCTGCCAATTTCTGTTGTAACTAGAAAGACCAGCTTATGCTTCATAATAGAGAAATAAACATTATGGAATGTCTGATTAGGAAAGGATTAGGATAAACATATGTTGGAAAAATAAAAAAATTGTACCAAAATACAGCAGGAGACTTCAAGGAGGAGAGCCTGATATTCTCTGTAAAGGGTTGAAAGATATTTTGATGACTGAGATTTTAACCAACCAAATCAGATGTGGTTAGACACTTCTTCAAAAAAATAGATAAAAACAATGAAAAATGTCTTCTAAAAATAATACAGGTGTTTAAAGTTTTGCAACTTTTAATAACTAGAACTATGCAAGACTATATCATTATGTGACACATGAAAATGACTATTGGCAAAACGGATGTAAAATTCCACCAAAGGTTTTACAATTCTGCATATTATTTAGTTTTTTTCCTAACCCCCATGAATGTTCCCGAGATGAAAATTATGGTTACAGAGGAACAAACTGAGCAGCCCAGGAATGATTAGTGAGTGTTCAGAGTCAGACGTTTCGTAAAGAAGCATGGATTTTATTCATGAGAGGGGAAAAAAGTTCTGGTTTGAGGAGTGATCGAGGAGGAAAAGACTGAAACCTTTTTCAGAGTCATCCAAGGAGAGTGATGCCTGCTCGCTGTTAACAAACATGCCAGATAACTTCAAAAAATGAGAGAGAAAAATGAGGAAACTCCGTAGACTCTTGAAGGCTGTAAGGCTTACACTGACAGCGTAACAGGGACTTTAGGGCACCTAACAGGGCAGTAGAGTGAATAAACAAGGAGCAGAGTTGCTCTTTTCGTTTTTAAAGAAGAATCAGACCGTATTAAGAATCTGTGATGCCAGAATATGTAAGACAGCTGTGAGGCTTGTTTCTTCCTGCATTTTTTGAAGAAGACTCAGAGTATGAGGAAAGGCTTTCCACAAGGACTGACTCACATTCTGTCCTTTAATTAATCCCAACATTGTTCTGTCAGATTGAGGTCAGGACTCCTCTGCATTAAAGCTGCTCGTCTGTGTCTTTATGGACTGTTCTTTTTGTACTGGTGTGCAGTAACGTGGTAACACCAAGGAACTATTCACAAACTGTACCCAAACAAAGTTGGGAGCAATAAATTAATCAAAATGTTGCGTTATGCTAACGAGTTTCTTTCACTGAAACTGAAGTCCTGTTGCTATTGACTCTGAACAAAGTTGGCGACCTTTGCACACTTTGTGCCTTGACACCTGCTAACCGCACTCTGATTTTATGTGGCCTACCACTTTGTGTCAGAGTTACTGTTGTTCCCATTTGCCTCCCTCCACCAACAGTTGACAGTGGAAAGTTTTGTGGCATGGAAAATTCAGACTTGTTGCTCAGGTGGCATCTTATCACAGTGCAATGCTGAAAATGACCCATTATTTCACAAATGTTTGTAAAATCAGCTTGTGTGCTCCAGTGCTGGATGCTATACAGCTATAGCCACAGAGTGATTTTGATTGATGGCTAAAGTGTATGAAAAATCCTTTAAATTTGATTAATAACTGTTAGAAAAATTAACTAAGTTCATTTACTTTTGAGTTTATTTGAAAGGTTTTGTTTTCATATTATTCTGTGTGTTTTCTTGACTCTTTTCCTTTGTGGTGATTTGATCATTAGTTGATTTGATCACAGAACCTCTTGTGTGAAAGGCTATTGATCAATTGTTTGTGTGACTGTGTGAAAAAGCCAATCTCTTTGTTGTTAACATAATAAAAGGCAGTTGGGGACTGAGAGCCGATGGAGTTGATCCCAGACATTGTTTAACGGCGGTTCTCCGCGTCTGGCTCTCCCCTCTTCTGCAGAAGAGTAGTTTGTGTCTCTGGTTGATTCTTGCAGGTTGGGAAACAAATAAACCCAACAATAACTTTGTTAATGCCTTGACCTAAGTAAGGTAAAAAATAATTTATTCTTTTTAAGACCTGTATCACGGTCGCCCAGTTTTCAGCCTTTAGGTTACAAAACTGTGTCCATGCCTACAAACAGGTTTTAGCCAACTTTAAGTTTCTGAGTGAATTTTGACATTTTTGTGCAAGTTTGCTTAATTTGTCAATATTTTGAGGTCAGGTATAAAACACAAGGCCCCATCTTGAGGTGAGTCAGAAGTTGGAATAGTGCATTTGACTGTGACAAACACTGATTCAGAGCGTCAATCAGCTTTGCAAATATGTGACTCATGTGCAATGTGAACACAGAGTGAAATGGGTCTTTTTCTCTGCTCTGACCTCTGGTGACTGTATACTGCAGGATGAACGATTGTGCAAGACGGACTGCAGCTTAGGAAATGGGAGAAGCTCACGTTAGCACTCACTGTTTACTCAGGACGCTGCAGAGTGTTGTCGCCATAAACGTTTCCAAAAACACAGATAAAAAAGTTGATAAATTTATCCCCTCCAACAATCATCTCCATCTCGGCCGTGTTTCTTTCAAAGAATTTTTTTTTTTAAATTTGTCGGTTTTAGCCTTCACAGGCAGATTAGGTACAATTACTGTATATTTTTTACCAAGCATTCATAAACTTTTTCTAATAAAATCTAATGTCAAAAAAATGGTATGAAACATAA
Organism: Poeciliopsis retropinna; assembly: GCA_010277075.1. Lineage (NCBI taxonomy): Eukaryota > Metazoa > Chordata > Actinopteri > Cyprinodontiformes > Poeciliidae > Poeciliopsis > Poeciliopsis retropinna. Next base: position 11,331,546 of record VMRM01000002.1, on the reverse strand, counting down.
AGAACAATTATTTAAATTGTTTAATGATTAAAAAAAAGACATCAAGAAATAAATCTTGGGCTGCTAAAGACTAAATTTGTGGAAGCTCTAGTCATGAGTGACCCGTCAAAAATAACAGTCTTGACGCACTCTGACTGAACAAGACAGTTTGAACAAACTGTCGTTTTGTACTGGTGTGCAATAACGTGGTAACACCAAGGAACTATTCACAAACTGTACCCAAACAAAGTTGGGAGCAATAAATTAATCAAAATGTTGCGTTATGCTAATGAGTTTCTTTCACTGAAACTGAAGTCCTGTTGCTATTGACTCTGAACAATTTTTACAAACATCAGATAAATCAGATGTTTAGTGTGCATGTGTGTAGGTGTGTGTGTGTTGGTTCTGACCAGCTGGTGGTCCAGACTGAGGGAGCTGTTGTTCTTCTGAGAATCCGCACGGTTGTCCAGCGCAGAGGGCAGCGCCAAGGGGAGGGAGTGTCTGTTGGAGAGCTCCCTGACACCTGCTCTGAGGTCGCACCCCAGGCTGGGCACGTGAGTGGATGAGGAGGATGGTGAAGATGATGAAGAAGAGGGGGTTGGAGCTTTGGGAACGGGTCTGGAGTTCCAGTCAGCCAAAGGACGGTTCGGGGGAGTCGGAGGGAGCTTATCTCGAAGGGGCTCCCCTGGAGTGCAGGGTAGGGGCCGTCTCGGATGCCGAGCTTCTGGAGCCGCCCCGACTGTGTGAGGTCTGTCTGGAGGAGGGGGCGGGGGAAGATCTCGCAGTGCAGGGGGAAGTGGAAGAGGCTTGTCTTTGTGATGTGATGCTGCCTGGAGGGACGACAGAGATGGAAGGAGCTCTTTTAGATGAAACACCAGAAAGACCAAAAGCCAAAGAAAATTATTTTCCAATGCAGGAAATAATCAGCTTAGAAGGAAAACTATCAATCATCAAGAGGATTTAGATGAATGACAGCAAGGGGAAAAAATATTAATTTCCCAACTGCACTTTCTGTTTATAAGCAAAGACATGTTGCTGTGGTATTCAAGTAAGAGAAAATAAGAGTCAAAACCCTCATTTGCATAACTGTTTTTTTTTTTTACTAGAGTATCAGGGAAAAAGTAGTAAAAAAAAATATCCTAGTAAGGTGCAGAAATACTAGTTCAGTGTGTCAAGTAGCATTGCACCAAAGTATTTTCAGCTACATACTCTGCACTTTAATTAAATCTTTTACATACATACAGTTCTACAAAAAAAAACTGCAAGTTGTCAAATTTTTCATAAATAATTGGAGTTACATTCCACAAAAATGTATGCAGAAAGGCTGGGGTCCAGTCTATGTGACTGGTTTGTATTGCTGCGAGACTAAATTATCTGAATTTGAACCAAACGGGGAGTTAAATACTGACATATAGACAAGAACTGTTAAGATATGTGAAATTACTACGATAGGAGCTTGGAGATGTTTAAAACTGGTTTGACTGAGAGTTAAGCTTTAAAACTGATAATAGATTACAACAACAGTGAATGATTTGTATATATGCAGAAATAAAATAAATGAAAGATAAACTTATTTTTCTTAAAAGCTTAGACTAATATAACCCTGACAGTTTCATAATGCCAAATCTGTGTAATTAGTTAACACTGTATTTTTAATCTGAACTAAGGCATTGGATGAAAATAATCAATACTTTGAATAATTAACTGAGCTTATTATACTGTTTGACAACGAGGATCATTTGGAATGTATGTAGAATTTGACAGAAGTTATTGTTTTGTTAATTGGTGCTGTACAAATAAACTGAACTGAATTGGGTACCTTACTGGTGGCCCCTGGACTGGAGGCACCAGGGGGGTTTGGAGGTCTGTGTGGTAACAAGTCAAGTCTGGGAGGCACTGGGGGAAGAGATGACTGAGGGGGCATGGACATGGGTGATGGGGGGCGTTCCACCTGGAGGAGACAAGAGAGGCAACCATGAGATCCAATCCATCGACTGTCGTACTTTCAGAAAAACATTTAATGGTTCCAACACATATTCTATATGACTACACGTACAGAAGTTGCTGAAAAGTCTCGGTTAGATGACATTCGAGTTACATCAAAGCAGCTCAGTTTGTCAACAAATAATGCATACAGATTTTCTCAGAGGCAATAAAAAAACATGTAGGACTTTTATAACACAAAAAAGCTGCTTCTTTGGCAACAGGAACGATGGAGATGAAAGGCCAAAGTAACAAGATGTGAGCTTTCAGCTCAGAAAAGGAAGACATGGCAAGTGTTTTATCTCCACAGAGATTGGTCTGAAGAGTCCCTTATGGGCTGTTTCATAACAACAACAACAAAAAAACATTAATTGCCTCAATCTTTTCCCACAATCTTACCTTTGTGCCAGCAAGTTTGCTCATTACCAGCTGGGGGTCTTCAAGTCTGTCGTCGTCGTCGTCATCATAGCTTGGCGATGGAGCTCCCCCGGCTCCCATGGCAGCCCGACTTGAGCCCCCGCTGTTGTCCTTGGGGTCAAAAGGATCTACGACAATTGGCTCTGTACCTTTAATCTCACACCGACAGAAGGGGCATCCCGTTCCCTGACCCTCCGACTCCTGGAGCACAGGCAGAAAGGAGGGAGTAAAGACAAGCTGACAAGAAGCTGGAAACTTTATCAACATGCTGAAGAGCTCTTCAGTAAATCCACCTTGGAATGACGATACCGCCTTTCCATTTCCAAAAACAGATTTATAGATTTTTCCCAGAAGACACTTGGCTTGGGAAAGGCGAATAAAAAATGTTTACTTGGGTTTTATTATTCGGATGTTACACAAATCATGAAAGCTAAAGTTAGCTTTTGATTCTGCAGTGGGTTTCCTTTTTCCACCTACACAAAGTTAATTCAGCTTGAGCTTAGAACATATAACAAATAAACGCAGACTTAATTATGTTCTGCTACATACAGAAGAGTCTCATTGTTTGGTAAAAAATTAAATAAAAAATAGAAATAAAATCCAGCTTTAAACTATTATGCCACATAGATGAGACAAGCAGTGAAATGCCACCTTTTGTTTTTGATAGAGAGCATTTTCCTATTATTCACATCTGTAACTCAAAAGCCAAAGCAGGCAAAAGGTTCGGCAAACTCCGAAGTTTTAATTTGTCCAATCAAAGGCTAAGGATTATCTGTACATAAAATAATGAAGGAAAAAAAAATAACAATGGTAAAAAAATTATGAGCAATAAAAATAATGAGCAGTGAAAAAATTATATATATAAGAAAAAAAATAATAAAATGAATGAGCGATGAAAATAAATATGGAACAAATGCAAATGCAAACATTGTGCCACAGTTTCTTTTACCCACTCATACTTGGAAAGATGAACTCAAAGCTACACTCTTCCAGAGTGGTGTAAGAGCGCTAACTATCACCTGTGACATGCAAGCCCACCAACTCAAAACCCTTTGCTTCCACCCACTCTTGTACCTGCCAGGCGGTGAGACAGGAAGTACACATGAGATGACCACAGGGCTCGATCTTCACGTCTTTGTCATTCTCTGCACAGATCTTACAGAGCTGGAAAGTGGAGCCCATCTCACAGTACAGCTCATATTGCTCCTGAGGGCGGGAACAAAAAAAAAAACAAAAAACAAAAAAACATGAGAAGACAGTAACATCACAGAGAACTGAGATCCTGTCGAGCAGAGCCTGGGAGAATGGGGAGCAATCAGTTAGAGCCAGAGGAGGTACGCCGAGTTTCGGTTCTGCGCTGATGCAGAGATAAGGTCGACAAGAACCGAGGCAAAACCTGCTTTCATACATTTCCGTAATGTGTCTCTCGCTAAAAATGTTGTGAACCTTAAAGGTCAGATGTATTAAATAAAAAAACAAAAAAACGAAAGAAAAAATAATAATTCTTTGTCTTTCTGAAGGAAACTGACGCTGAAATTTGAGGACCGAAAAAGCCACAATTCAGTACATCAACAAGCTGTTGAAGAAATAATTCATTTAAATAAAACTGGAAATTAATACATTAAATGTTTATTGTTTGCACGATTCTTCTTAAAATTTTATTCAAATGATTAAAAAAAGTGCAGTAGCTCTGCAAAGCTGTGCAATGAACATACAAAATAACATTCTGTATTTATTTATTGTGTCTAGTTAATTTTAATTTCATTTTAGCTGCAGGCACTGTAAAAGAGTTGCTAATTTTATTTTTTGATATTTTCGTATGCATATGGGTATATTTTGTTACTATGCTGCTGTATCTAGCGCTTTTCTTCACTGTGGGATTAATAAAGGACTATCCTGAATAAACTATATCCAATAATAAGTAAGTATTGAATGGGAAAAGAAGTACAATGTAGATTTATTTTTATTTTGAAAGACCAACAGTATGCACTTTCTATTGAGGAGTTAAAGCAAAGTCACTATTGGCATGTGTAATTCTGTGCTTAATTATTGACATAATTACTTTGTGCTTTTATCTCCGTTTTATTTCTATTATATTTGATTGTGGTACTCAGTCTCTCAAAGCACTGTTGGAGATATATTTTCTTGAAATAAACCATTTTTAATGAAATAATAAAAAGCAACCCAAATACACACACACAAAAAAAACCTCCAACAAAGAATTCTGGGTAAACAGTCTGGTAGGTGCATGACTCTCACCTGTGTGACTTTAATGTGGTCTTGAGGTGAAGGCTCACACAGACCCGTCAGGTCGGGGTTCTGGGTCCGGCCATCGGGGAATAAATAGCTGGGGGTACAAAATAAAATAAAATAAAATAAAAATGTACCCACACAAAACATCGTTTTAATCTAAAAGTAATTATTGTTATTAGCGTGATTATACCACTTGTGTACCCAACAAGCTGCGGTGATAAAAACATCTGTTGAGTTCATTTACTTTGCGCAAGTTGCTGCATATACAGTACAAGACAATTTTACAAATGGGTTGGACGCTGTAATTACCATCTGATAAATGTTTTGTAGACACAGGCAGTATACTTTACAGGCTTTCCCAGCTCAAATCGGAGTTTGATTACAGGTTGGGACAGGCCAAACACAGTTTTCATTAAACACAAGAATCACCACTGGCAGGAAAAGACGGGTTTCAAGCCAGCCGAGTAAACCGCTGACTGAGGTCCACATTAGAAATCAATGGTTCTGCTCTGGTTATGATAACAGTGTGGTGACGAGGGGGTTGGCAGTGGCGAGCTAGATGATATGCCTGGATTCACTTGAAGCTGAGAGGCAGATTCAAGCGAAGGCTCCAAAGAAAGGGGGTAACCAAGTTCACACAGAGACGCACTTAAAAGAACAAAAGAAATTACAAAAAAAAGGGAAGATCTGAGCAGTACAAACTGAATGCAGAGAAAAAGCTCAGAAATCTAGATGAAAAACCACAACAGATATAAATTAGTCAAACAAAAAGGGAACTTACAAGCCTTCTCTGAAACCATCAATAAGGGCCTGGAAGAGGGGCTTATTATGGGGAATGGTTTGGAGAATATTCCCATCGGCTGTCACGTAACCGATGGCCCACTGGCCCAGTCGAGTGCAACTCAGTCGGAAGATGTAACTGGGGAGAGAAAAAAATGAATCAAGTCATCTGAAAAAATATACAAATAAATAACAGACACTGAAGACCAGTAATATGAGTAAGCAAAAATATGTTTAAGTAATCTCAACTTTTACGATACACAAATTAATCAAGGATGATAGGACAAACTACTAAACAGTTATTTGTGAATTGTGGTCCAGATTAGTGGTAGAAACTTCACCTTTATTTCTTTCGACATTAATCTGCATGAAAGGACAGTTTTGTTGAACCATTTTTTGATTCAATTCCAGGATTCAGTGTTTGTGTTCACACACTTATCGACTGTAGAGGCTAATGTCTAGCTGCATTTTCTTTCTGGATGACAATTTGTTTATTACCCAGTTAAATAATTTGATGTTTCTGAAGTTACTGTGAGATGTATGCTGTACAATTTAACATAGTTCCATTTTCTGTAACTAAAGCTGGGATTTTATGAGGACTGATTGGACTATGAAGGGTCAATGTTCAGGGGTTGATATCTAATAACGTCGCTATAGGTTTTATTAGTGCTTTATGCTAATTTAAAAAAAAATATAGGGTTTCTGCAAAATTTAATCCAGCAACAAGAAAGATGAGACAGTATTGTTGTAAATCAACAGTTTATAATAATATGGCCTATTGGGACATACCAACAAAGAACTCTTGTTTTTAAATGTGAAGACATCAACTAGCAATGAATTAATAGCAACTTACAATGTTCCCTAGAGAAAGTGCTCGCTGTGGCCAAAACATTTAATAACATCAAAGCAAGTTTTACAAGTTTATATTAAATATATATCAAAACAACAAACAAATTTGTTGTTTTGACTTTAACAATTATTATAAAATGTGATTAAGCCTAAACAGAAAAAGAGAATGTGACTCTGATACAGTCACTGAAACTTTTCGATAATAAGAAAAACCTGTCTTGAAACATTAAAACAGAAAGAGGAAATCTAACAATAAAACAAAGTGAAAGAGGAGCTTCAGACGAGTCAGCAAGAGCCTGAGGTTTCTGGGCTCGATGTGCCGTCTAGCCTCAAGTTGTGAAATCTTTTAGAAAAATATTAGGAGGAAATAAAGTTGAACTGGTCTCACTGCGACAGTGAAGCAGGATGGGTTTGAAGCATTTTGTGACTGATTTAAGCTAGCAAGAATAGACTTGCATCAGCTCACTATAGCTAGCTGGAGAAAAAAAAGAAAAAAGAAAAAAAGACAAAAAAATACAGCCATTAGGGAGCTCTGGATTGCACTGGATTAAAGTGTAAAAACAGCTTTTACATCGACCAGTAAGTGCTCTGGTGTTGATGTGGCCTTAAGCTGGCCAGGCCTGAAGAGTGACATCAACTTCCAATGCACAATCAGGCCATTGATGTAAGGTACCAGCGCCACGCCGCCCTCGGCTCTTTGGACTCAGCGCCAAACGCACCCACACAAAATGTAGCATGTATGGCTTAAGAATCCATCATCAAGCTGTGATACTTGATGCAAACACGGACCGATGAAGGAGTTTTATTAAAAATAAGTCCTGAGAGCTACAGCTAACCTGTGTCTGTGCAAACACAACGTTACGCTCATAGTAAGGAAACAAAAGCTGAAACCTTTCTTCACATGATGCATGTTTTTTGTCTTCTAGCTGTGTTTGTGCTCAGAGTGGTTCTCACCTGCCAGGCTTGTGGATGAATTTCTGCAGCCGAGCTTTGACCTCATCATATGTGAGGAAGGCCATGTACCCTGGGTGAGTAACAGCCAAGCTGTTCCAGTTTCGCAGCAGGGATGACCAAGGCTACCCACGCACACAGGCACACACACACACACAGAGACCGGTCATAGGAGAAAGGCAGAGTGAGTCATAATGTGTGAGTGAATGGACACAGTAATAAAGAGCTGAAATGGAGTAAGGAGAAATGCTGCATATTGCAACATGCATGGGTTTTGTTCAAACAGCTGTTCAGTGGACATCAGTGGGATTTATAGGCGGATCCAGCCACAGTCGTTATGTTTAATGGTAGATGAGCTTGCAGCGTTTACAGGCACACGATGAAGTAAAAGAGAGATTTTCCATACTGTCCGTAAATCAAACTCTACGCAATCCAGGCCGGAAAGTTTACATACACTCATTATTAACGTTGATTTAGGACTTTATGTGTTTTAAAGTTCCTTATGATACATCATACCACTAGGAGTTAAAAAGAAAAAGTTTGAGCTTTAATTTGAACTGTGTATTTTCTACACATGATCAAAGTTATACAAACACTGACAAACAAAGGCACAGTTGGCTTTTGAGGTGGTCTTCTGGACTCACTGGTTTCAATCCAAGCAAAAATTCAAAAACTACAAGGATTGGATTTCTGACGCAGGCTCAGTTTTTAGTGGTTTTAGTGGTTAAAATATGCAGCCAGAATCGAGCCGTGGGTTCCCAAGAAGATTGTAAATCTTGCTAAAGTTTCAAACACCAGTTAAGCCATTTGAATGTTCGAGCCTTTAATGTATATGACACATCTTAACTGAGTGGGCCATTGGTAAACTTTGGGATTCTGTCATCCTACAATGAGGAAAAAGAGTATTTATGACCCCGCCTTTTCAACGAGTTCACCACTTAGCCAGAATAAGCAATGCCCAGAGAAACTGCAGAAAGCCAAGTGCCATGTTGAGCTTCAAATACATAACTTAGCATATTAAAATATTAAAGCTCATAACTGCACGACTCCAAAAGCTATTTGGATTGGCTTTTAGAAGAAAACTGCTTTATTTTTACTGCCTTTTTACGTGTTCGTTTTTGGCCATTTACAACAACTTTGAAAAGTGATGCTGTTCATGTGAGGATGTATTTAGTTAGTTTTAAAAACCTGTAATAACCAGGCCTCATATGTAAAATCATGTTTGCAAACACGAGTGACCTTCAAGTGGACATTTTGACACAAATCCATTGAGTTGGTGAGTCAGTGAAGGTATTTTAGGCATGAATGAATGGTCATTAATGAACCCAACAGGGACATTGAAAAGGCTTCAGGTGTTCTCAGCAATGAGATTAAATGTTTTCTGTGGCTCGGACAAAACAGCTTATATTAAAACTAGTAGCTTGTTTTTTTTATAGTTCTCCCACACAGGAAGCGACAAGTTCAAACTGTCTTGTTCAGTCAGAGTGCGTCATTTCTTCTTACAGACCTCATGCTAACCTAATTATACACCATCTTGCTCAAACAACTTTCACAAAAAATGTTAATTGAACAAGCTGCACTTTTAATTTTTGGTTTTCTTTATACTGCACACACTTTTACATTATTTTAC